>CANTUV010000015.1:28750000-30000000 GCA_947685225.1 Garcia nutans | reverse complement strand
CACAGTATGAATTTGATTACTAGTTTTGAACATAAAATGAATATAGACTTTTGGTCTCCCAAAAAATCTAACGAGCATGGGCTAGACAATGGAAGCCAGCCACGTAGTTTATCTCTTTTCTCTAATCTCATCCCACAATATAATTTTTATCAGTAAACTCAAGGACTCAAAATTAGGACTCCACCTCCAAAATGAAAGAGAGATTCATTAGTTCTTTGAGTTTAATTTGATTCTAGAAATCGATTGTCAATTATTAAGACAAGAATTAAACTCATTCATAGCCAATCATTGAATTGGCCATTAGTATTTTCAATAAAAAGAATAATAGTAGAACTGTATAACATACCGAGAATTCCTATATGATAGGAAAGAGGCAAATCGGTGTGGTAAATTTTAGAGAGAGTTTGAGGAGTTGGATTTGGAATAAGGCTATACTCTTCCCACGGAATCAATCCTGAAACAAAGTCACCTATCTTGTAGTCTGGATGTCCTGATTCTATAACTTTAGACACTCCAAATCCATATATAGGCTGCAAAATAAACAAGAACCGCATACACACACACACACACACATATATATATATATTTCTGAAGCTTGTCAAAATATTGCACATAATTGATAATTATGAATATGTTGTTTGAAATGAAGTACTTATTTCACTAACCGAACCAGGCTTGTAATTTCCACCTCCTTCTACTTTTTCTTTTCGCTCTTTCATTAGGATTCTCATGTAGGCATCAAAAGACAAGTATAGATTCTCGACAAGAACGTCATTAGTTCCTTCTGGGATTTTGCGTTTGATTGAATTACTACTCACAAATATGTCTGATTCTTTAGGGCAACCTTCATTTACATAGTTTTGGAATATCACTTGCTTGTTGGTCATTGATTGCGCTAGCCATTTCTGATGTTCCCCTGTTCTTCAAATTATGTGTCCTGCATCCAATTAGTTTTAATTTTTAGATCAATTTGATCAAATGAAAAAGAAAAATCCTTTGACAGAATGAAAAAAAAGGAGGAGTTTTGAGTGCTTACCTTTCTATATATCTTCCCTAGCCTGCAGAGATTATTCTTCTAACGTGTAGATATAACCTTAATGATGTGTATACATTTTACAAAATCAATAAAGAAACTTCATGATATTAAAATTTTTAGAACTCATCTCAATTCCTCAATAAAAGTTGACTTTTTTTAGGTTTATTTTTTAGGTTTATTTTTTTTTATTTTTTAGGAGGCTTCAATTGCAATTTGGATTTGTAATTTTATAGCTATGAAAACGACTTCAAATTTCTTAAATTTCAAACCATGAGAAGCAAGGATAGGTTGTTTGACTGGAGACCAGAAACAAGGAAAAAGTAGAAATAACATAAACAATTATGTATTTGACTAACTATATATGCTTATCATATCTAGAAGCTCAGGGATTGGCAATGGAGTCAGCATCCATATCCCATCTGGCCAAATATATAGAGTTTTATTGACTTTGAGTAAACCTTATCTATTGCGGACTTGTTACCTTAAAATGTTATGGTTTAAATTACTTCGCTTTTAATCAGCTAAGATGACCATGAGGGCATATTTAAAACTTTTAAATAAGAAGAGGATAAATTTTAGACTTATGCCAAACCATCCAATGAAAAGAAAACAAAACTGCAAGGAGGAATAAATGAATTCATTTTGACATGGTCATGGATGAGAATCAGACAACACAAGCATGAATTTATGGATTACAGTCTATTGGGCTCTAGATTGGAATGTGTATGACATAAGTCAAAAGATCAGAATTATTTTGTGCTCTATACCATATCAAAAAAATCATTTAACATATTAATGAGATTTAGATAAATAATAAAAGTTTTAAACTTTTACCAAGATTCCCATGTACTAAGTATGCAACTTTCGTTCTACAAGCCTCCAACTTGAAGCCACCATCTTTAAATTCCTTTAGAGTGATTCAATGGCGGAACCAAAAATTCGTCGAGAGAGGTGGGGCAAATTTTTCACAGAAAAAAAATTTTCAAACGAGTTCACAATAAAATAGAACATTTAATATTATAATAGTTTAATAATTAATTTATACTAATAAATTAACTACTCCTAAGAGATACCAATTAAATCTTATGAGTTTGCATTTTTTGAAAACGTTGCAAAATAGATTTATTTTTAATTTTTACAAAATATCTCTCCACATAGCACACCAAGCAGTCGGTTAGAAAATCATCTTTCCTCTTATTGCGCAAATCTGTCTTTATAATATTTATTGCTGAAAAGGCTCTCTCGACATTAGCAGTTGCAACAGGTAAGACTAAAGCTAACTTGATAAGCAGATATACCAAAGAAAATATAGTGTTATAACTTGTCTCAACCATTTTCTATGCAAGAGCTTCAATATCATTAAAGTCAGAGAAAACTGCATTTCTTCTTACATAAAAAATATAGATCTCAAGTTGATCTTCAAGTATCATTCAATCGGTGACAGATAAATCATATGGATATAGTTCAGCAAGACGAAGTAATTTTGGATAGCTGAAAGTTGGAGAATGAGCTTTTAAGATAAAGACAAGCAATACATGAAAGTAATTCCGTACTTGATTCTGTAAAGCTATTTTTCATTTCTTGAACAATGAAATCAACAACCTATAATTGAATGAAAGAAAATTAGATTGTAGCATGATAAATAGTTAAGTATATAAGTATATTATTATTATTCAAAAAAATAGTACCTGAAAAAATATTTTCACTCGAAAGTGGTGGTAATAAGTAATAGGAGCACCGGTACGCTTAGAACGTAGATAACTTGCATTATCTTTCATATTGAGAACTATGACATGATCTATACAAAAGTCATTAACAACTTCTAATAATTTATCACATCCATTCTCCCTGAAACTTTGCAATTTTTATTTAACAGATGCAATCAAATAAATTGCATTATCAATATTTTGATCATTTTTTTGTAAGGCCTGAGATAAATCATTCGTCATTTCTAAAAGTTTTCTTATTAAGAAAACAATGAAAATAAATTCATAGCTTCCCATTTTATCAATCAAGCCCACAAACTGCTTCTCGATTTCTCATATCAGAACCATCTTCATATATATCCTTAAGAACCTCTTTTACAGATGACCATGTAGATAGAAGATGCACAATTATTTTATAATGAGAACTCCAATGCGTATCATCAGGTCGAGTTAAATTTATTTTTTGATGCAAGTCTCTTCCAGTTTATATCACCACTTTTTATGCGCTGAACTACTTCATCATATTATTTTTGAAGAAGAGCATCTCTCCTTTTACATGAAACTCCAATAATATTCGCACTCACGTGTACTACACCAATAAATCGCTCCACCACTTGTCCTAATTTATTAATATATCGCAATACCATAGTCATTTACTCATTCATTGAATTGTCTCGAGCCTCATCAATTAATAATGAGTAGAAATCATCTCCAATATTCTTAATAATAGCTAGTGTCGTCTCCATAGCACAAACACTCACTATTTATTTTTGGATTATTGGAGAAGTGAGTTGATTATTTCCAGAATCATTTATGTTAACTACATTCCCAACATCAATATTGTGTGCACTGTACCAATTAAGAAGGAAAAAAATTATCCCGATTAAGTGAATTCACCGACTCATCATGCCCTCAAAAAGCCAACCCTTGTACTAAAAAAAATAAAAACAATCAACAACGGTCAAACGAGTGCTGTAAGATGCCGTAAGCTCCTGGCTATGAGAAGATAATATATAAAACACACTTTGTCTTTGATTTTTAAAACTTACATATTACGTTCTTGCATAATTATGTGGACTATTTGGACCGCCAATATATTTATTAAACCTTTCCATTGTTTTTTTTCAATTGCAAAATTCAATTTCTGTAAAAATATTATCCTCCGTTTAGATCCTCTATTTGAGCTAAAAAGATAACACCAAAAATAAAATATCGCATCTTTAGAAATACTATACTCTAACCACTCAAATTTAGAGAACCAATAATCTCTAAAACTTCTCATGATTTTTGAAAATTTTGTTTGCAGAAAAATTATAACCATATGGTTGGCAATAGCCTTTAGTCACATATTATCTCCTAACATCATCTCTAATTTAAGCATCAAACTCATCAATGGGTTTATGCAATACGGAATCACTAATAATATCAACAAAACTAAACTTCTGATACCCTTTTTTCATTCATAGCTTCTTCATCCCTCGTATGACTACTTGATGTCAAAATTGATTTAGAAATATTCGAGGATCCACCACATTCATTTTGTATCCTCTTAATTTTGATTATAAATTTATCTATGTCTATTAAAAAATATAATGAGTATATATTAAAAAAATAAATTAGTTTAACCTAATAAACCACAATAAAAAAAAATAACTAATATAATTTAACAAATAAACAACAAAGCACAAATAATAAAATACTTATTAAATAGTGAATAATCTATATCTAAACTTCAATAAATTAAACATTATTATATATTTCTAAAAAAATTTCAAATTACAAAAACATATTATTAATAAACCAATATTTCAAATAAAACTTCAAATTACAATAATATAATGAAACAAATAAACAACAATAACAAAATTAAAAAAACACATAATTAACAATTATTAAAAAATCTATATCAAATTTTTAATAAATTAAACCTTATTATATATTTTTTTAAAAAAAAACCCAAATTACAAAAACCTATTATTAATAAATCAAAATTAAAAAAAATAAAAAATTATTAAATAAACTATATATATAATAAAAAAAACAATAATAACAATAATAATATCAAATTTCATATTCTAAAACAATAATGACTATAAACAATTATTACATATTCTAAATTTCTAATAAAATCCTAAATTATAATAATAATATCAAATTAAACTAAAAAAAATATAAAATAATAATTATTAAATAAACTATATGTATATAATTTTAAATAAATTAACATTTCAAACAAACTCCAAATTACAAAAACCCTATTAATTAATAAATTAATATTTCAAATAAAATAACAAATTACAACAATATAATTAAACAAATAAACCACAAAAAATAACTCAAAAAAACACAAAATAAATAATTATTAAATAATATATTGTACAAAAAAAAACTAAATTAAATAACAAAAAATGAAATTAAAAAAATACTTCTACTCTGTCACAGTGCTCCTGTTGGACTCGAATAGGCGGTGGTGGTGCGGTGGCTGCTGGCGGCCTGGTGGAGGTGGTGAAGCTGGGGGCTGGGACTGGGCTGTGATGGAAAGGGGGAGATGGAAGTGGGAAGAAGAGAGAAAGGGGAAGGGGCTGCTTTTTTTGCGGCCTCGATTTTTTTTAAACTCACTCTAACGAAACAACACAGAACGAATTTTTTTTTTTAAATTGATCCCTGTCGGTTTGCTAGAGGTCGATTAGCGAAACGAAGTCGTTTTCCAGGAGCTTAGTTATAAATAAAAATAAAAATTATCTTTCGCTACAAACAGTCGAACTCAACTCTTGGAAGGCTGAGTTTTCTCTCACCGTGATCAATATGGATATTCCCATTCGGGCCACTAGTGGGGAGATCGTGTGTGGTACATCCGCCTCTGGAGTGATTTGAAGAGGTTATCACAGACTTGCATCAATTATCGAGGTACCACTAGTACGTACACATAGTGTTTCAAAGCCGAAAAATCAAGGTTGCTCTGTTTTTTTTAAGCCTCATTAAGTGGTTGAGACATTTCATCAAACAGTTTGTGATGATCTAGAGTTTTTTAAAGAAAAGAGATGGATTTCTTTTGTGTGGGCTTGAGTCTTGAATGGTTTCGTAGGCTTGCAACGAGCAAAACGAATATCAAAGTGCCTAGTCTCAACTTGGTAATATTTCTCTGATGACTTAATTTTAATAAGAGAAGAAGATGAGAAGTAGTAGAGTGAAACTTTATAATGTCGATAAGATGAGAATGTTTATCATACACTACATGTGCCAATAGCAAGGGAAGTTAGTGTACAAATGCTTCCTTTTCATTGGTTTTCGGTATGCAAACTTATTGAAGATGGGGGAAAATAAAGCTACTGAATGTCAAGTTTCTGCTATCGTGCCATGTGCACCATGCCATGGTTTGCACTTTGATTGAACAGGATTAAGGTTTTGTCCTATTTTCATGAGTGGCAGACAAATATATATATATATCCTGAGTTTTTAGTAAAAAAATATTTAACTAACTTATATTCATTTTGCCTTAAAAAAAACTTATATTCATTTTAAAATTAAAACTATATAAAATTTATATTTTTAATAAAAATAATTATTATTTTTTTATTTTCATGAAAGAAAAAAACATGTATGGGGAAATAAAAAATAATTTGAAAGCGATATCAAATAAAATAGTTTTTTTTTTGAAGGGAATATCAAATAAAATAGTTAATGCATATTTAACTGCATTTTAAATTAATTTATTTATTTTCACAATGTTGATTGTTTAATGTTTTTGATATGTACAGATAACAGATGATGTGTTTATCTGCACACATCGATGCAACGAACGCAACTACGTCACGTAAGGATCTCATTTGACTTAATTAATTATTTTTAACTTTCTTCATTTCTTGATTTTTTTTATTTAAATATCGAAATCTTGAATATACATTTTTGCAAAGTTCGAAGAGAATAATATTTGGTGGCAAGTTGAGCTATCTAACGGATTTCATTTCTTGATTATATAGAAATAATTTACATTATCGCTTCGCTTTCAATTTCCACCAAAACCAGACCACAAAACTATGGGCAAACAAAACCATACCCAAGATTTCAAGCTCGTTGGGTTCTCCAACTTCGTCAGAATCAACCCACTTTCTGACCGGTTTAAGGTCAATCGGTTTCACCACATTGAGTTCTGGTGCACCGATGCTACCAATACGGCACGCCGTTTTTCTTGGGGATTGGGCATGCCAATCGTCGCTAAATCTGATCTCTCCACCGGCAATGTCACGCATGCTTCCTATCTCCTTCGCTCCGGCGATCTCAATTTCCTATTCACTGCTCCCTATTCTCCTTCCATTGCTGTCATGGAGAATTTATCACACACTGCCACTGTCTCTATCCCCTCTTTCGATCATGAAACTTGCCGCAATTTCTGCTCCAAGCACGGCCTTGCAGTCCGTGCCATCGCAATTCAAGTGGAAGATGCAGAAAATGCATTTAATACTAGCGTGGCTCATGGGGCTAAACCTTCGGCCCAACCTGTAACTCTGGATAATCGTGCTGTTGTTGCAGAAGTTCATTTATACGGCGACGTCGTTTTGAGATACGTCAGTTACACGACCCAACACCACTTTGCTGCGGATTCTAGTCCTGATTCTTGGTTTTTACCAAAATTTGAATCAATGGAAGAGGGTTCATCATTCCCGTTGGATTACGGGATTCGGCGATTAGACCATGCTGTTGGAAACGTACCGGAATTAGCGCCGGCGGTTTCTTATGTGAAAGGATTCACTGGTTTCCATGAGTTTGCTGAGTTCACCGCGGAGGATGTGGGGACTAGTGAGAGCGGATTGAATTCGGTGGTTTTGGCTAATAATGAAGAGATGGTGTTGCTGCCAATGAATGAGCCAGTGTTTGGCACAAAGAGGAAAAGTCAGATACAGACATACTTGGAGCATAACGAAGGAGCTGGAGTGCAACATTTAGCTCTTGTAAGTGAAGATATATTCAGAACCTTGAGAGAAATGAGAAAGAGGAGCAGTGTTGGAGGGTTTGAGTTTATGCCATCTCCGCCTCCTACGTATTATAAGAATTTGAAGGACAGAGCAGGGGATGTTTTAACTGATGAGCAGATTAAGGAGTGTGAAGAATTGGGAATTTTGGTGGATAGGGATGATCAGGGAACCTTGCTTCAGATTTTCACTAAGCCTGTGGGCGATAGGTAACTTTTCTTACCTTTTTTTTTTTGAATTATGAGGATTAAGTACTTCATTGTTTGATCCATTTTGGTGGTTTATTTTTTGGTTTTTCATTGATTGATCTACTTTGGGTTAAAATATCCCAATATGGTTAAATTGTATTTGACTAATATGATAACTATAATTCAATTGTGAAAGAAACAGAAATTACCAAATTATGTTAAAAGAGATACGATAATAAGCCCTGCTATTAAAAACCTAACATTCTTTTATTTAAATTAAGGTTTTAGTGACAACTCCTATTTTGGACAAGTAATGGAAGATTGCAGATGAGTTTAACAAATTGTAGTTTGGTCCATGTTAAGAGGTTAGTGAACCAGTGTGCCCATGCATTAGCACACGTGGCTGGCTCAATGTCTAGCCATAGAGAGTGGGGGTGCTTATGCCCCATTCTCTATCCTGGAATTGGTGTATTCTGAAGCAAGTCGAATAAATGGACTTACAATTATTATTCAGAAAAAGAGAGAGAGAGAGAGAAGGACACTAAGGTGTTTGTGGCTTGCTGCTGCCAAATTCAGTCATTAAGTTTTGTTGGTGGATTTGGCCAATCATGGCCATGTGCTTTATGAAGAAGCCATTACCACCAACTCCAATATCTCTAAATTAATATACATAAGTATACATTATGGTAATTTAGTTGCAGCGAGATTGTTGGAGTGAGTTTCATTGGAATATTTTGGGAGTTTCTCAATAAACTGGGTGCATTAGTTATAATTGGGTCCAGAGATTTGAGTGTTATTTTCATATTTTGATTCCACACACAGTTTATTAGATTTTGATCTCCTTTCGCCTGAATATGCATTTGTAAATTTTGTATTCTCAATTTATTTATTTTTATTTTCTTTCATATATTTTATTATCACATTTGTTTAACCCACATGAATACTTTTCACATAAATATTTTGTTTTGCTATTGTGATATACCATAAGGAAATTTATATATAGTAAATTTAAAATGATACAATCTTAATGAATTTTATCATTTGTATTATTTATCGCAATTCCCAAATAATTTGAATTCTCCTATTGGCATTGTTGCTCTTATTGGTAGTTTTACCGATTATCTGTTTGGCAGGCCAACCATCTTCATAGAGATAATTCAGAGGGTAGGCTGCATGTTCAAGGATGATACAGGGAAAGAATACCAGAAGGGTGGATGTGGAGGATTTGGAAAGGGAAACTTTTCAGCCCTATTCAAGTCCATTGAGGAATACGAGAAGACACTTGAAGCCAAACGAATTGCAGAAACGGCTTAAGTATTATCATATTCCTTTTATCTGCGATGCATTCTAATTTGACAAGTCGCTGAAATAGGTTACTTGTACTATTTGGATACTTCATATAAAATAAGCTAAGAAGCTTTATGGCTGTTGCTGTAATGACTACGAAAATTGTGGAACTTAAATTCGAAAAAAGAAAAAAAAAAGAGATTAACTGTAGAATTTTCCTTCCAATAAAATCAACATATTCTCTTAATTAGATCTTCTCTTGTTTTAATCTTCTCATGAATCTCTCTTATGGTGCAGAAGTTGTTCACTGTTGCATTCCTAATGGCTATTAACTGTTTGTTATTTAAGTTTGAATAAGCATGTAAACTAAGTATGATAGTAGTGATGAGAATCGCTCTTTAGGCAGCATGTAAACTAAGTATGATAGTAGTGATGAGAATCGCTCTTTAGGCAGCATCATTTTGAGTTTTGTGACAAGTCTTTGGCAATAGAGGTGAGCTACTATGGCTGTCTCCCTGTCTTCAAGGGCTGTGGTTGCAATTGCATTGCCTAGAATTCTCTTTTGTTGGATTTGATATGCTCACTCAAGACATAGGTTGTTGTTTCAATTGAAATGGATAAGATGCGTCCTTTTTGAAGATTTTGAAGGCTATATATATTGACCAACTTCTTTTATATATGCCTATGTGGGACTGGCCAATAGCCAATAATTAAAAAAGCATATGCGTTCTGGTTGCAATTCTATGTTACTCAAGCTTCTAAATTTGCATTTTTTTTTCTTGAGCCTCCCATATTTTGCTGCCTTGTGAATCCTCTTTATAGATGTAGCTTCCTAGTATAAAATTTTGAATTAGGAGTGTTAACAAATAACAATATGCTTCTATGCACAGTTACAGTAATGCATAATCATACAGCCAGCAAAAAAGCAAGGCTGAAGCAGAAGCGAAAGGCATAAAAAAGCAAACACTGATAGGAAGAAGGAATTGAGAGGAAAGCGGAAAACGCACGCACTGCAAAGACTCTGTTTTCCACAGCCACATAGCCATAGACTCCCTGTTTTCCACAGCTACATCAATTAGTCGAAGAATATTTTGAATTAATTTCCACAACAATCAAGATGAAATCTCCTTATTAATAAAATGAATCTAGCATTTTTTCCACCAATGTTATCAAACTATATATCAATTCCTTCTGGAAAGTACCTACATGAATGCCACTCGAATTAATAAATGTCATCTTATTTCCATTTCAAAAAATTGTCTTTTTTTTTTCCCTATAATTTAAGAATGCGATAAATAAGATATTATTTTTTTAGTACTTTTAGTAATATAATAAATATATTTTTATAATAACTTTATTTTTTAAAGTATATAAAAAAAATAGCAATTTTTTTTCACTAATTGGTAAGCTGGAACATGTCCAGGTCTGCCTTTACGGCGTATCTCAGTGAAAAATACTATCCAATGGTGCTATCTCTGGCCGTGTATGGCAAGCATACTTGTTTCCATAGGACCTAAATTTGTAAAACATCAATACTTTAAAATTTTTATTTATTATATTTGTAATTTTTTTAATAAATTACAGTCTAAACTCGACATACAATCAGATCTGAAAATAAAACTACATAAAAATAA
Source organism: Garcia nutans (assembly GCA_947685225.1). Classification (NCBI taxonomy): domain Eukaryota; kingdom Viridiplantae; phylum Streptophyta; class Magnoliopsida; order Malpighiales; family Euphorbiaceae; genus Garcia; species Garcia nutans. The sequence goes on along the minus strand of CANTUV010000015.1, from coordinate 29,989,179 downwards.
ATGAGACATATTAGAACTAGTAAAAAGATGAATACCATTACTAAGAAACTATTTATATCCGATTTCGTCAATTTTATAATTCTCTTTTTAACATTAAACTCTCAACATTCCAACTATTTATATATAATTACCTTATAATGTTGCCTTGTGTTTGTTTTCAACGAATCCTAGTAATCAAATTTACTAAATATATTTGATGGTGATGAATATAGAAAAGAACATTCTTTTTATAATTAAGTAAACACAAAAAAATAATTCTAATACAAATTGATGTTACACACACGATAGCATTATTTTCATGTTACCAGGCTGCATAGCATTTGAAAAAAAAAAAATTCCCTCACTGCAAAGGGACTTTGAATTTTGCGCAATGCACAGGGGGGTTTCAAGCGATATATAGCCATCAACAAAACTAAAACCAAAATCAAAATCAAAGAAAATAACCTACCAAACCGACCGAGAAACCGACCGAAAATCGATTGAAAAATCGGTTAATCGACTGGTCGGTTCGGTGTTCGGTTCTAAGTTACAGCAAACCGAAACTGTTTGATCGGCCAGCAGTTTCATTGCTCAGAAAATCAAACCGACCGAAAACCGACCGAAACTGCTCCTCTTCTATTTCATGCTCATTTTGTTTTGTTTTGAAATGGTTCAGTGTTCGGTTTGAAACAATGAAATTGATGGTATTTTGATCTCTGCAGCAGAATAAATCAAATTCAATGATTTTTTGTCTGAACCGAAACCGACCAAATTTTTTTGATTCGGTTTTTTCGCGGTTTCTAATTTTATTCAGTCGGTTTTCGGTTACTAACATCAACGATTGATTTTTGGTCGGTTTAATCTGATCGGTTCGGTTCGGTCGGCCGAACCGAGTTTGTCTACCCTAACCTAGACCTGATCCACATATACCTATCTAATAAAATTATTCATTTTTTCTATTATTACTCCAGTGATTTTTTAATGTCTGGTGCATAAATATCCTGTCTAGGCAAAAATTTACCCCAAAACCAAAACCAAAACCATCCATGTTTGGGCTACAAGTATACAAAGTAATCTTCATTTGCTGCATGTAAAAGATGAAAAATGCTTATGAACTTTGCATCAAGTTAAAATCCATTTTCACTTTTCAAGTTTGTATATTCTTCTTTTTCTTTTTCTTCTTCCTCCTCCTCTATACTTCTCTCTTCATCTTCTTCAGATTCTTCTTCAGAAATCCATTTTCCCTCCGTACGAATCCATTCCTCACCGTTATCGGCAGACTGAGGAGTATTTATTACTTGAGTCATAGGACTCGCTGTCATGTCTTGCCTTAGTGTCGGTGTCTGCATTATCACATTTTAAGCATGACAAACAAATTAACATCATATATTAGTGTTATTACTTTGTAAGAGTCAAAAACTAATACTTAAAAGCTAAGTTTTATGCATTTTCGAAGTTAACAAGTAGAAAAATACCTCAGGCTTGATATGAACAGAAGCATCTGTTGTAGCAGTAAAACATGTCGTCATTTCGGGACATGCTTTTACCCTTAACGATTCCAAAGATGGTAATACGAAATGATACCCTTCTGGACAGAAATTTATTAGGCTTGGTAATTCTTCTAGATACAATTTCAATAACTTTGGGAGAACAATGTCGTCTTCCATGTTATTAATGTCTACTTGATCTTCAGCCCCAAATATTGCCACTAATTGACCAGATGTTCTTATGCAAAGCTCTGTTAGATGTGGAAGATTTCGAGCAACTGTTATTGGCAATAGAATCTTTAATCTGTTGCAACCGAATTATGAATTTTTTGCAAGGAAGTGAAATATAAAGGCTGAAAAGAAGTTGTAGATGAGATTTCGTCCCTTTTACCATCATAACTATCTTCCTTAGCAAAGATGCTCTCCAATTGCGAGCATCCTTCTAAGTCCATAATGGCTAATGGTATGCTTTCAGCATCTTCAACTCTCACGTTTTCAGAACTTGTTGATGCCTACATCAAAAAATTGAAAGAAGAGTACTAATATCTAATAAAACGACACAAGCTAAAATTCAGAAGAAAAGAATTGTGTACACATGGTGCAATGAAATGAATGTACCTTCGGAGAATCTCGCAGAATAGACTGCATCAACAACTGGGTACAATTATGGATTTTCAAATGTTGCAAAGATGGTAATATCACAGCAGAATTCCTGATGAACCAGTAGCCAACTTTTGATGAATGTTTGAGTCTCATTTCCATTTCCTTGGAGAATGAGTTCTCATCCCCATTACCAAAGACTTGCTTCAGTTGAGCCGCACCAGATATTTTTAACTCTTCAAGGCACAAAAGACCTTGAGCCATTGAGATAGGGAAGATGTATTCCAATCTATTGCAGTCTTCTATTTCAACTTCCTTTAAATTTTGCAGTTGACAGGCTTCTTGAGGCCGACCTTCTGAAAATGTTTCCTCACCATCCTCAATCTTTTCTGCGATTACTTGCTCAAGTTTAACACAGTCTGCAATTTCAAGTTTTTGCAAGCACACCAGGCTTTGTGCAAGGGATGATGAGATAACAAACTTTAGGCTACTGCACCTCCAAAGAATTAGATGAGTGAGACTTTTTAGGTTTACATGGTGTGTTTGCCCTTTCCATATGCATCTCAATGCATCTATATCTCTTAGCTTTAAGCTTTTTAGGTGTGAAAGGCACTCCTTATTTGACTTACCAAGTCCATCCAGTTTGAATACCTCTTGCAACTGCTCACAATCTTCAACTGTCATCTGTTCCAATTTACTCATTCCCTGCAACAACTTTGCAGGAAACATGGTGATAATTTTGTCGCAGCCAAGAAGAGTTACTGTTTGTAGATTCTCTAGGAACCCCTTTGGTGGCAAACCATCGCATATTTCTCTCATTGTTGAACTGTAAATACTAAGCTCCACCAAATTTGAGAATGCATTTTTAGCTATTTTATAATGCTTTGCAGTACTAATGAGGCAATCCAGATCACAACCATCAACATCAAGCAAGACAGATATTGAAAGCCGGTTGAAGACATGGCTGGCATGATGTTTTTGTAGCTTGAGCAGTTATAGCCTAGACGAAGATCATATACATTCTTGAACAGCTCCTTACATGCATTAACAATATCTTCAGCAGGACAAATGCAAATGGTTCTTGATGTTGGATATCTATTAAGCAACTTGATTGTAGGTGATTAACATTCACATATGTGAATATGTTATCCAGTCAAATCGCTAGAGAAAACAAAGTTTTCTGGGATTTTCTTGCGAAATGTCATCGACAGAATGTCTAAGTGCGTCAGTAAATTCAACTCCATCAAGCTAGGATTGCCTTTTGAATCCCAATGTTCAAAGCTATCAATGTGTAATTCTTCCAGTTTGGATAATCTTTCAATCACGTGAGGAGAAATTCTGTAGCAATAACATTTGGTTAACTCCAACATTTTCAAATTCTTCATTTCTCCTATCTCATCAGGAAATTTCCATATATCAGAACCATAGAAGCTAAGGATCTCCACTTGCTTTAGATTTCGCAATGAAGTAAGATCGTTGGCAGTGGCATTTCCTCCTGAAGAAAATTGGCAATATCTCAGCTCTAGAGTTCGAAGTGATTGCACTGACTAGATCCCACGAGTCAAAGAAAGAAATTGAAGTTTTTCCATTCCATCAAAAAATTTATCTGGAATCTTGATACGATCTCTTAGATACCATTCTGGAGCACTTGTCCTCCTAGCAAATAACAACATTTCCAGCCTTGGATAATCCAACTGGTTTGCAAGTTGCTCAATCTCATTTTCCAACAAGGAAATTGCTGTATAATCACTGAATGTCTCATCTGTTGGCCACTCCTTAAACCCAACTCCACCCACAGTAAATTCCTTTTCCATTTCAGACACTCCAACAACTTTGTAACTTTTCCCAATCTGTAGGACGGCATCACGAACCACGTCATGCATTTTCACATATCCTTTACTTTCAACTTCTATCAACAAATGGGAATCTTTTAGTTCATCAAGTGCATCCAGAACTTCACTCATTGCATGTTTCAGTGATTGAGTTTGTTGAAACAGCCCTAAGCCAAGAGCATATCTAGCCAAGTGCTCACCAAAAATTTCATAATCTTCTGGAAACAAAGAACATAACAGCAGACACCTCTTTGCCTGCTCTCGTGACAATTGATCAAAACTGAACTTAAAACTTTTATATGCATTTTCTTCTCTGCTCATATCTGTAGGAGAAAATATTCACACACAAAACATAAATAAATCCACAAAAACAAGAAAAACAGAGACTGGTTCCAAAAAAAAGGACTGAAATTGGAGAATTAAAATTGTGTAAAATAAATTTTATTCTCTTTTTTTTCAGCTTTATGAAGGGGAGCCTTGGCGCAATGGTAAATATTGTCGTCGTGTGACCTAAGATCACGGTTTCGAGCCATGAAAACGGCCTCTTGCAATTGCAAGGGAATGCCGCGTACAAAGATCCCATTGGATCCGACCATTCGCCGGACACCGCTCATTGCGGGAGCATTCATACACCGGGCTGCCCCCTTTTTTCAGCTTTATCACAGAATACATATTGCACTGCTATTCTCTCACTAACTCAGTCTCTAATTATCTCTGTATCTCACTATCTTTTTCATAAGTTATAGCAGTAGCAACCTCTCTTTTATATGAATCATTAATGTATTAACATATTTCAAGTATCTAAAAACCAATTAAATCTTGATTTTTGTTAATCTCCATATACTGAAAATTTTCAAGATAATTAAATTTTGATTATGGCTTGGACTTGCAACCCTGCAAACTCTTGAAACAATTTAGTATCACCGAATTAAAATTTATTGGTGTAGTTCAATTCACTTTTATTGAATCTCAAATATAAATTTTCTGATCTGATTTTTTAAACAATTCCACCAATATTCTTTCCTTTTCAATGATAACATCTATATTCAATTTGCTTTACCAAACAACTTGGAGTCAATAAACAAATACTAAGAGTCACTCTCAACAAAATTTAAAAAATACATATTAAAGCTTGACCAGTTATAAAACATTATATTAGGATCTTTAAGAAATTAAATAAAGAAAAATCGATTCCATAACAAAAATAGAAGCAACAGCATTAATCAAGAAAAGGTAGCATAGAAACTAATAAATCAATTACATCTATAACGCCGGTTTCATATAGATTGAATTGATTTCATATCCAATTTAATTAAGTTAACAGTATAATGATATCATAATTAAATAAAATAAACATGTAAATTTGAAGAAGCGCATACTTGTTTTCTTCGATGACAACTTCAGATCACAATCCCAACAGCAACAACATCAAAAACCCTGAATCATAAGTTGGAAGTGAAAATATAGAGGTAAATTAATTAATTAATTAATTAAAACTGATTGCTATTTTATTGAACAGAGCAAAAAATAAAAGATGAAAATGAAAAACATGAATTTGAAAAAAAATATATCAGCAGGTTAAGTATTGATCACTGTAATATGAGAGGTGACCTTCATTAACGAAACATGTCTAATTCTTTAGGGCAACTTTCATTCACGTAGTTTTTGAATATCACTTGCTTATTGTATAGCGAAGCTTAATTAATTTCCGTCCACTGTAATTAAATCTCTAATCATACATGAATAGATCAAAGCTTATGAAAATATTAATCCATGACTTAACAAGAGAGGATAACGAAAGGTAGAGACAGAAACAAAGAACCAAAAAGAAACAAAAATCAGAAAGAAAAAATAAAATGAAATGAAAAAAAAGGAAACGGCGAAACGCTAACCTGGGTTACACCGCCGACTAAGATGACAGAAAGAGAGCGGCGAAAGCAAAGAACAGAGAGGCTGAGAGGTTGAGGGAGGAGCGAGGGCTGAGGGAGGAGCAAGAGCAGAGAGGCGAGAGGTGGAGACAGAGACTGAGGAACACTCTGAACAGAGAAGCAGTAAAACTTAATTTAATTTAATTAATTAAATGAGATATTAACAGTGAATTTAATTAATGTAAAATTTAATTACCGCCTAATCAATCATTTATGATATCATCTCCTAAAAAAAAATATAAATATAAAAGATATAAAGTTGATGAAATTTTATATATTATACTAGTCAATTTTTATATTTTTAATATCTAATTTTTATATTTTTTATTTTTTAAAAAATTAAAATATTTAGTCATTCTGTTAATATTTTCATCCTAAAAATATTATTTAATTATTTTGATATTATAAAATAATTTATTTATTTTTTCTTTATATATATATATTTTTTATTATTAATTAAGTCATATTTATTTTTAATTTTATTTATATTTTTTATACATAATTTATTTTAATTTTATAAATATTTTAATAAGTTATTTTAATTTATATATATATATTTATAAAGATAAATATATTATTAATTTATATATATTCTTGCAAAGATAAATATATTATAAAATAACTTATTTACTCTTTATTTATATATATTTATTTTTGTTATTTATTAAGTTTATTTTATTTTTAATTTTATTTTATATATAGATCTTCTGCAAAATAATAAAAAATATTATTTATATTATTTGAAATTATTTTTTTAGTAATACCTATAAAATTAAAATAAATAATATATATAGACTGTCTGCAAAATAATAAAAGATATTATTCATATTATTTAAAATTATTTTTTAATAATATTTATAAAATTAAAATAAATTATGTGTAAAAAATATAAATAAAATTAAAAATAAGCATGACTTAACAAATACTAAAAATATATATATAAAGAAAAAATAAATAAATTATTTTATAATATCAAAATAATTGACTAATATTTTTAGGATAAAAATATTAACAGAATGACTAAACAGTTTAATTTTTAAAAACTGGAGGATGTAAAAATTAGATGTTAAAAATACAGGGTCTGACCAGTATAATATGTAAAACCTCTAAGATTTTATAATTATTTAGCTAAATATAAATTACTATTAAGACTAAACAGTGGTCTTTCTAAATTTTAGTTAGATTTTCATTTAATTTTTTGTTTTTTAAGTAATATATATGAAATATTATTATTTAATTAAATTTTAAAATGTTACTTTTTGATAATTTTGAATATAAATAATAAAAATATGAGTCAGATAAAATATAATAAAAAGTATTATAAATACACAATGATTTGTATAAATTTTAATTGAAATATATAAAATACAATAACATATAAAATAATAATAATAATATTTGTTAAAAAATTAATGATAAAATTGTAAGTAAGTAAAAGAAAATAAAGAGTAAAGAGTAATTAATATAAAAAATAATTTAGAGAGAAAATTTTTTTATATTTTCTCATTTTTTTTATCAAAAGTCTTATAATTCATCTATTTATAGAATTAAAAATTAAATAAAATATTACATATTAATTATTAAGATAATAAAATAAATAAAGTGATAAAATAATTAAAGAGACAAAAATAATATGATTAAGGAGATAAGAAGAAATATTCACCCACCATGTTTTTTAATTATTCATAATAATTCTCCTTGAATGTTTCTTTATTAAGAATATGTATTATTAAAATCTTACTAGGTAAAAATCATATAGAAAAAAAAAGCTAGTGAAGAAAAAAGAGTACAATGTTCTTAATACACATATATGTTGTCTCATTAAAAATCTTGCAAAAAAAATTCAGCGAAAAAAAAATTAGCTAAAGAAAAAAGAATACAACGTGCATTTTACTCTCACTCAAAGATGTACCATATCTCAACTTCTTAAATGTCGCAGTGGGTAATGTCTTTGGTGAATAAATATGCTAGATTATTACTTAAACGAATTTGATGAATATCCATTTGCTTTTCTTTTAAAGATCATAAGTGAAGAAGAATTTTGGTGAAATATATTTCGTTCTATCACTTTTGATATTCCAATCCTCTAATTAAACTATATATACTGCATTATCTTCATGTAGTATTATTAAAATATTTTTTTTAAATGATAAGCCACACATTTGGATATGATAACTCAATGATCTTAGTCAAACATATTTTCGATTTACTTCATGCATTGCTATTATTTCTACATGGTTTAAAGAAGTAGCAACTAATATTTTCTTTGTAGATTACCATGATATAGTTGTACCTCTACATATGAATAAATATCCTGTTTGAGATTAAGTTCTTTATAGATCAGATAAATATTATATATATACATAATTAACTAAATGTGATTTAAAATTATTAGAATAAATAAACTCATATCAATTATTCCTCCAAGATATATAAAAATATGTTTCATTTCAATTCAAAATCTTTATATTGGATAAGAACTAAATCTTGCTAATAGACTTACAACTATGTCTGATTTTATATTATTAGCAAGATATATTAGTATACATATAACACTTAAATATAGTACTTCATGACTAAAAAGTTATTCATCATTGTCTTGAGGACGAAAAGGATATTTATGCACTTTTAGCTATCTCACAACCATTGAGGTATTCAATGGATGAGCTTTATCTATATAAAGTTATTCTAAATTTTTTATTGTATAAGTTGACTGATAAATAAAATATTCATCTTTTAGATGTTCGATTTGCAGGCCGAAGCAAAATTTTATTTTTTCAAAATTTTTTTATTTCAAATTATTTTTTTAAATAATCAAATGCCTTTTGAAAGCTCTTCAGGAGTTTAAACCATCAACATATATAACAATTATGATAAATTCTTATCCAGATCTTTTTATAAAAATACATTTATAAATAAAATTATTTTTATATCATTCTTTCAATAAATATTTATTTAGATGATTATACCATATTCACTCTGATTGTTTTAATCTATAGAATGATTTCTATAATTTTATTGAATAGATTTTCTGGGAATATTTACATGCTTCAGACATTTTAAATCCTTTAAGAATTTTCATATAGAGTTTACAATCAAGTGAGCTATATAAATAGGTTGTGACAATATCCATTAAGTGCATGTCAAGCTTTTCACATACTGTCAGATTAATTAAAAATCTAAAAGTGATTGTATCCACCACAGAAGAATATGTCTCTTCGCAGTCAATGCCAAACCCTTGCAAAAATTCTTGTGCAACTAATTATAATTTATATCTCACAATTTCATTTTTTATTGCATTTTTGTACAAATACCTATTTGTACCCCACTGATATTACATCTTTAGATGTTTTGACTACAAATACAAAAACTTTATGCTTTGAAAGTGAATTTAGTTATGCTTAAATTATATCTTTTCTTTTTGGCCAATTATTTTTATGACTATATTCTTCAATAGATGCAAGTTTAAGATCCTCATTTTTAAAATATAAATAGCAACATTATAAGTAAATATGTTGTCAATAACTATATCTTTTCGATTTTATATTTTTCTCATAGTGACAAACATATTTAGATCTCATTATTTTCACAATTTTCAAGTATCTAAATCTCTTCTGGAGTTTTATTATTAGTTATATCTTGGGTTTCTTCAGGAGCACCTTCCTCCAAAACATGATCAACTTGGTTATTCATTCTTCTCATTTTTTGAGATTTTTTTTTTCTTTAGAACTAACTGATCTACCATACTTCAGGTGTGAATTACTAATATTTGCATTATCATATTGTCCTACAGGGACATAAATTCAAACATAAGCATTTACAGCTGTTATATGAGATTTAGTAATTCTTTGTAAATCAGTAAATGTATATAGCAGTTGATTTGTAATATTTTACAAATATATTATCTTTTAAACTTGCAGTTCACATTACTTTGTTCGATGATCTAAATAAGACAATGATAATGCATTCCATGTAATTTTCTTTTTCAATTATTTTTTTTCTCCCCCCTAATGTTAGAAAAATGATTTCATCAAGATGCAATTAGTAAATTTCGCTATAAATAAATCTCCAATTAATGGTTCAAGATATTTAATTATAGAAGAAGATTTATATCCAATATATATTTTCAACCTCCTTTGAGGACCCAACTTTATGCGTTGTGGTGGAGCAATTTGAATATATATCATACAATTAAAAATTCTAAGATGAAAAATATTTAGTACTTGACCAAAAATTAATTGTAATAAAGATAATTTATGATAACTTATTGGTCTAATGCGTATAAATATTGTTGTATATAAAATAACATGTTTCCATGCAGAAATAAGGAGTTTTATTTTCATAAGTAATGATCTAGCCATTAATTGGAGATATTTAATAAATAATTCTACTAGACCATTTTAAGTATGCACATATGCAATAGGTCTTTCAACTGTTATTCCAATTGACATACAATAATTATTAAAAATATGAAATATAAATTCACTAGCATTATTAAGTCAAATTGACCTGATTGTATAATTAAAAAATTATGTGCTTAATTTAATTATTTGAGCAAGTAATATCGCAAATGTCGGGTTGCGAGTTAATAATAAATATACATATGATCATTTTATTGATGCATCAATTAAAATTATAAAATTTATGAATAGGTCCACAAATATCACCCTAAATATGTTCTAAAAAAATGCAGAAGATTCAATTTCAATTTTAACTGGTGATGGTCTAATAATAAATTTATCTTGAAAACAAACAGCACAAGATAATTCTTTAAATTGAAGAATCTTCTAGCTCTTTAATAGATGACCATATAAATTTTTTAAAATTTTTCTCATCATTATTGAACCAAGATGGCCTAACCGATCATGTCAAATTGTAAAAATATTTTGATAATAAGTGCATATTGACTATTTATTTTCTATCAGTTTTAGTATGAAATTGAGTTAAATTAATTTATTTTAAACTTATTTATGTGTTTTAATTTTATTATTTTTGAATAAAGCTTAGTTTGAATTAATTTCTTGTAAGTTAGTGCAAACAAAGATTTTAGACAAATTGGATCCTTAAAGCTTGAGTAAAAATTTCAGTGATGACAGAGTTCGAGATTGAAAAAGTTGTCTTCATAAAGTTTGTAGTAGACATCTCAAAATTTTTAGAGAGATCTGGTTTATTAAAATCCAAGATCATTTGTACCTCCAACCATTAATTTAAAATTAAGTCTGAGATGCTGAATTAGAATTCTAGTCTGAACCATCAATAGTAATTGATTCATATCTTGAGCGTCCGAAATTCAATTAGAGTGATTCAAAAACCTAAAATCGTCTACACTTCGAGGACTATTTTGCTGAGGAGTCAATTTGAAATGAGGTTGCTATCTGATAGAAAATGGGATTGCAAATTTAAATTTGAATTTTTGCAAAAGTTGATTTGAAGGAGGAATTTGCTTTAGACAATTGGAGAGAAGAAAAACTATAGAGGCAAACCCAGACACAGAGCCTAGAGGAGCCATAGAGGAAAAACTCTTTTACACTTTTCATTTTCTCTAGTTGATTAACTTCATCTACCATTAGAGAAAAAAGAAAGAAGAAGAAGATTGTGCTAGAGGAGGACTCCATTATCTCTACAAGATTCTTTATTCTAGTTTGAACATTCAATATAGTTTAGAATTTCAATTTTTAACTCATTGATTTCTTTGTTAACTCATTAATTCAATTATAATATTAAGGATTTTATGAGTTTTTATTGATTGCTATTATTTTATTTTTAATTTATCTGTGAATAACTAATCTCCTTAGTGAAATTAGATGGATTTAGATTTATGGATGATAGGTATTTACTAGATTGATTCATTCTTGTTCTGAATTAAAGTTTTGTTGATTTTGATCTTAATATTTATAATTGACTGGCCACCAATTGCTTGTTATATTGAAGTCATATGTTGAGTGAAAGCTATGTCTGATTTTAAATTAAGAAATCACAACTTTAAAAAAATTTATTTAGAGATAAAAGAATTATCTAGAGACCAACTTAGCTCCTTGAAGCTTGATAAATTGTTATAGTTTATTGTTTATGAAAATATAGCTTATAGATTCCATCAATTATTAATTTTTTTGTTTGAGAAAGAGAAAATTTAAAATTAAAGGAATTGGTAACTTTGATTCAAGATAGATTTAATTAGTTCAAAAATTATTTTTTGCCCATTTGATATAATTCTAATGAAATCTAATCATACTTGTTTTTCTTAATTATTTGAATTTTAATTTAAAGTTTGAATTAGTATATAATTATCTTAGTTTAATTTAAATTTAAATTTAAATTTAATTTTGAATTTTAAATTAGAGATTGTTAATTAATAATTTTTAAAATATCAACTTAATCTTTCTATTTTTCAGATAATAGTCAAATCGAATTATAGTTAGTCAATTTACCCATTCTTTATGGGAATGATCTTTATTATCACTTTACTGCTTGTTACGATATGTGCACTTGCGGTACTGAACTATAGCACACACTAATCATTCAACAAAATTTTTAGTGCTATTGTCGGGGAATGAGAAATTAAGTTGATAACAGTAAGTTCGAAGAGATTATTAATTTAGAATTTTACTTTAATTATTTTTATTTGCTTTTTTACAAGAGTTATATGTACAGTAACAGACAAGTTGTATTAGAAGAATTTAATTCTGAGATTGAAAAGCAGTATAGAAAGAATAATAGAGCAAGAATGGAGAGACTTCATTTAGAAAGAGAAGAAAGAAAATAAATTCATGCTCATGAGTCTCTAGAAGAAGAGAGTAAGTTTGTAATGGAAGAAGCTAGTGATTAAGAAGTAAATATGGGTGACCCACGAGAATAAATTCAATAAAAAAAACCTCACTTTGAGGGAACATGTCATGCCAAATGCTCAAATTGGATCAAGCATCACTCGACCTGCAGTGAATGCTAACAATTTTGAACTTAAACCAGCTTTTATTAATATGGCTCAACAACAGCTTTTCTATGGGTTAGACCAGAAAGATGTTATTGCTCATTTGACAAATTTTCTAAAAATTTGTGATAAAATTAAGATAAATGGAGTTAGTGATGATGTAATTAGGCTACGGCTTTTTTCCTTTCTCATTGAAGGACAAGGCAAAAGCTTAGTTACAAGGTCAAGCTGCTGAAATTTTTACCACTTGGGATGATCTTTCTAAGAAATTTTTGGCAAAATATTTTTCTTCTGAAAAAACTGTAAAATTCAGAAATGATATAACAAGTTTTATGCAGTTTGATAGTGAATCGCGAGCATAGGAAAAATTTAAAGACCTTTAAAGAAAGTGCCCTCGCCATAGAATTTCAGATTGGCTAATTGTTCAAACTTTTTATAATGGGTTAATATGACCATTGAGGAGTACAATTGATGCAGCTGTTGGGGGTGTCTTTATGAATAAAAATACAGCTGAAGCATTATAATTGCTTGAATCTATTACGGCAAATAATTACCATTGGTCTAGTGAAAGGTTTTTGCCTAAGAAAGTAACTAGAGTTCATGAAATGGATGAGATATCTCTCTTAGCAACTAAGGTAGATGCTTTAGCTAGAAAAATTGATCATGTGAATCTTGCTTCTATTGTGAGTTGTGAAAATTGTGGAGGAAGATACCAGACTATAGAGTGTCAAGTTCAAGAGCAGATTCAGTTTGTAAGAAATTAAAATTTTGCACCATCAGCTCCCTTTGCAAATACCTATAATCCTAGTTGGCAAAACCATCCAAACTTTTCTTAGGGTAATAATCAAGGTAACCAAAAGGCACCTTATCAACCTTCATTCTTAAGAAACTAAATTTAAAGCCAACTACAATGCAAGAAAGTAAATCATCTAATGAATTGGCTTTAGAGAAATTTATTGGAGTTGCTTTGAAAGGTTTGACAAATTGAAATCAAGAATATAACATATTGCAATCCAAAGTAAGAATATGAAAATTCAAGTTGGTCAAATAGCAAGTTCTCTTAACAATCACTCACAAGGAGCGCTTTCAAGTCAAACTAAAATTAATCCGAGAGAATATTGCAATGTTATTTTTCTAAATAGCATTCAACTTGAAGACTCAACATAGAAGACCTCAGCTATATAAATTTCTCCTTATAAATCAACAACCAATGAGAGTGAAGCTGAAAAAGAGATGCACCTGTTAAACAAGAGATAAAATCTTATGTGTCACCAATTTCTTTTCCTAAGCGGCAGATACAACATAAATGGAATGAACAATACAATAAATTCCTTAAAATTTTTAAGCAACTTCGTATTAGTTTATCTTTCATAAAAACTCTTTTCCAGATACCAGCATATGCGAAGTTCTTAAATGAACTTTTATCTAAGAAGGGAAAGATGAAAGCAATAGCCTCAGTTGTATTTATTGAAGAGTGAACATATTGTTACAAAATAAAATTTCATCTAAGCTTAAAGATCCAAGGAGTTTTTCTATTCTCTGTTAAATTGGTAAATTTAATTTTTAAAATTCATTATGTGATTCAAGTGTTAGTATTAATTTAATATCTTTGTCTGTTTATAGGAAATTAATACTCACAAAGATGATGCCTACCAATATAATCTTACAGCTTGCAGATGGATCAGTCAAATACCTAAAGGACTTATAGAAAATGTATTTATAAATATATATTCCTGTTGAGTTCGTAGTTGTAAATTTGAATAAAGATGTAGATATTCCACTGATCTTTGGGATGCCATTTTTAGCTACCATTGGAGTTATAATAGATATGAAGAGCGGTAAGCTCACCCTAAAAATTAAGAATGATTAGGTGGAGTTTAATATAATTGAATCTTCAAAGGATTTGATTGATTCTTCAAAGGATTCTAATTCTAAAAATCTCCAAGTGGAGGCAAGTTATAAATCTCTTCAAAAAGACTTTATTAAAAAGAATTCGCTCAAAGTTTGTCCAATACCAAACTCGAAGTCAAAGGAAGGAAACTATAAAGCAATCCATTTCACTTTATCCATGGATACAAGTTTACAAATAGAAATTGAAGAGTATAAAGAACTTGGGAAACATACTTCCAAGTTAATAACAACAAGTAAAATGGTGGGAAAGAAAATATATTGTGATCTTCTACCTTGAGCTTTAAAGGAAAGTCAAGCTAATGACTTTAAACAATCAATTTTGGGAGGCAATCCAATTTTTTATTTCTTTTTTCATTTAATCTTTGTGTTTTTAGTATTTTGAATTCATTTGATATAGTTGATTTGAAGTTTTGATAGTTGTTTTATATAATATTAGAGTTATTAATTGAGTTTATTAGTGTTTTGCAAGTTGAGAGAAATAATTTTTTTCTTAAGTGGTAGTAAAAATATTTAATTTTGCACAATTTTTAGTGTTTTAAGATTTTAATTCTATGTTCTTTAATGTTTTTATTTTTTTTATTGTTAAACAAATAGCAAAGGTAAGAGAAAAAAAGGGCAAGGAAAGGTAAGTTTGAATTATGTTTATTCTTAAAAAATTGAAAAAAAAAAATTAAACACAGCACGCTTCTATCGCGATTGAGCCGTTCAGCGCTATCACTTCAGGAGGTGACTGGCCCCTCATCATAGGAGCAACATGATCACGCTGCTGGAGCATTGCGCTTCTGTCGCAATCGAGCCAAATAGTGCGATCCCGATGGGGCTGTTCCGAATGATTAAAAATTAAAATAACTAATCAGCCCCTTTCTTTCTCACTTATTTCTTTTTTTCTTCTTCTCTCTCTCACACACCCAACTACTTTCACCCAAATCCCTAACCATAAACCTCCAAGATTCACTCAATTTCTTTCATAATTACACCAATCATTATCAAATACACTGCACCCATCACTATAATATTTCAACCATAACATCAAGAGTAAAAAGCAATGCAAGGAGAATTATCAACATGGAGAGGAGCCAGACTTATCACAGTTACAAGTTAATGAAGTATATCTAGCTTTCAGGATTGTATGTCCCTTCTCCAAAGCATCGCTATAAGAGAGGAAAGCTTTCATCCTTTCTCTTTTTCTTATCATATTTTTTTCTCTTATTATTTGTGTGTGATCTTATTTGTGGTAGATTATTTTTAATTAGGGAAAATGAAAAGATTAAGTGTGGGAGAGGAGTTAATTCTATTTATTTTTGTAATTTTTGTTGCTATCTTGTTGGAGTTTGTATTAATTTAGTTGTATGAATTTTTATTTTTTATCTAATTTGTTTTAGTTAAATATATATATATATAGTTGTTTTACTCCTATATTGCAATCTACTTGATTATTGTGATTCTCACTTGTTCTTTAATTGTTATTAAGTGTGTTAATTTTTTTATTCTAGATTTTAACATGATGATTAAACTCTTTAAGCCAAATTAAAATAATTTTTAGTTATTGATGCGGCCGGGCCAAGCACTTCCCAGATGGACACCCATTCTGGTACTGACCCTGCACCAGCACGGCTGGACCAAGCACTTCCCAGAAGGTCACCCCTCCTGGTACTGACCCTGCACCAACACGCCTAGGCCAAGCACTTCCCAGAAGGTCACCCATCCTGATACTGACCCTGCACCAGCACGCTTAAACGGAAAGAACACTAACCATTTCTACCAAAAGCTTAAGCTGTCAGCAGAGGCGCACTCATTTCCTTTATTTAGATCAAACATGGGCTCACCAGTCTCTTTTGACTTTGTGTGCCACCTTTATCGAACCTGATCCACAACCCTCCAAACCCTCGGACATATTATTCCCTCCCTCTTTTAAAGAAGTTCGTCCTCGAACTTGGAGCAGTGGGACCAGACCCGATAATAGGCTCTGATACCAAATGATGCGGCCGGGCCAAGCACTTCCCAGGTGAACACCCATTCTGGTACTGACCCTGCACCAGCACGGCTGGGCCAAGCACTTCCCAGAAGGTCACCCCTCCTGGTACTGACCCTGCACCAACACGACTAAGCCAAACACTTCCCAGAAGGTCACTCATCCTGGTACTGACCTTGCACCAGCACGCTTAACCGGAAAAAACACTAACCATTTCTACCAAAAGCTTAAGCTGTCAGCAGAGGCGCACCCATTTCCTTTATTTAGATTAAACATGGGCTCACCAGTCTATTTCAACTTTGTGTTCCACCTTTATCGAACCTTATCCACAACCCTCCAAACTCTCGGACATATCAGTTATTCTCAATTTAACGTATGGAATACAGGAGATTATGATCTTGAAAATTTTGCAAATCATGAACACTTCTTTATTGTAATAATTATAATTGTTTTCAGGTGAATTATAGTCTATTGTATTCATTGTAATATCATAGATTTTTGAGTTAGCATGTATCACTACGGTAGTCAATTATTAAATTAGTGATGATAAGAGAATTATGAATAATTAATTAAAAAATTTTGCGAGATGGAGCATAAAACACACTCATTATTGATAAAAGGGTGAAATAAAGTATAAAATACATCCTCAATAAAAAAAAGAATGGAGCATAAAATACACCCATTTTGAAGAAAAAAAAAGCAAAAATAGGTATATTAAACACATAATTGTTATTAATCATAAATTATTAAGTAGAGTTGGCTACTTAGTAATGCTTACTATATTCTTGGATTAATGGAATGATGATGAATTGTTTATGGCTATATTTTTACATTAAAACTGTTGTTTATTGTCCTAATAAATAAGTGTACTTAGTTTGTAAATTTGTTTAAGGTTATGATTCTTTGAAGTTTAGTGATTGAAATTGAGAATAAGTAATTGTTATTTTTCTTTGGTTAACTGTGTTTGATTGATTATTGGAATTTGATTTAATGATACTAATTTGCTTGACGATAAACAAAAGTTCAAGTGTGAAAGAATTTAATAAGTGCATATTGATCATATATTTTATATCAGTTTTAGTATAAAATTGAGTTGGATTAATTTATTTTAAGCTTATTTATATATTTTAATTGCATTACTTTTGAATAAAACATTAGTTTGAATTAATTTCTTATAAGTTTGTGCAAACATAAATTTTAGGCAAATTAGACTCTTAAAGCTTCAATAAAGATTTCGGTGATGATAAAGTTTGAAATTGAAAAAGTTATCTTCATAAAGTTTATAGTATACATCTGAAGCTTTCCAAAAAGATCTGGTTCATTAAAATCCAAGATCATTTGTATATCCAACCATTAAGTTGAAATTAAGCCTGAGATGCTGAAGCAAAATGTCCGAATTACTAAGAGTAATTGGGCCATATCTTGGGTGTTCGGAGTTCAATTAGAGTGATTCAAAAGCCTAAAATTATTTAAACATCTAGGGCTACAACTTTACTGAAGGAGTTAATTCAAAATGAGGTCGATATCTGATAGAAAATTGAATTGCAAATTTAAATTTGAATTTCTGCAAAAGTTAATTTGATGGAGGAATCTGTTTTAGGAATTAGAGAGGAGAAAAACTATAGAGGCAGACCTAGACACAGAGCCTAGAGGAGCCATAAAGGAAAAACTCTTTTACACTTTTCATTTTTCTCTAGTTGATTAGCTTTATCCACTATTGGAGATAAAAGAAAGAAGAAGAAGATTGTGCTAGAGGAGGACTCCATCATCTCTATAAGATTCTTCATTATAGTTTGAACATTCAATACGGTTTAGAATTTCAATTTTTAACTCTTTAATTTCTTTGTTAATTCATTAGTTCAATTATAGTATTATGGATTTTATGAGTTATTTCTTCATTGCTATTTTTTTATTTTTAATTTAGCTATGAATAACTAATCTCCTTAGTAGAATTAAGTGAATTTAAATTTATGGATGATGAAAATTTAATAGATTAATTCATTCTTATTTTAAATTAAAGTTTTATTTATTTTGATCTTAATATTTATGATTGACTGGCCACCAATTGCTTGTTTTATTGAAATCATATATTGAGTGAAAATTAGGTATGATTTTTTTATTAAGGAATCACAACTTTAGAAAATTCTATTTAGAGATAAAAGAATTATCTAGAGATCAACTTAGTTTCTTGGAGTTTGATAGATTATTGTAGTTTATTGTTCATGAAAATATAACTTATAGATTCCATCAATCATTAATTTTATTTCTTGAGAAAGAGGAAGATTAAAATTTAAAAAAAGTATAACTTTGATTCAAGATAGGTTTGCATTAGTTCAATTTTTTTTGCCCATTTGAAATAATTCTAATGAAATATAATCCTACTTATTTATCTTAATTATTTGAATTTAAAATTTAAAATTTTAATTTTAAGTTTGAATTAGTAGATAATGATTTTAGTTTAATTTAATTTTGAATTTAAATTTAATTTTAAATTTTAAATTCGAGATTGTTAATTAATAATTTTTAAAATATCAACTTAATCTTTCTATTTTCAGATAATAGTCAAATCGAATTATAGTTAGTCAATTTACTACTTTTCTGTGAGAACGATCTTTATTATCACTTTCTACTTGTACGATTCGTGTAATTTGTAAAATTCTAATTTACTGTAAAATTTATTTTAACTGTATTAATTCATGTGTTGTACAAGCGAGAGGAAAGAATAGAAAATTTTTCTAATATATATTTTTCTCTCGAAATAATATTTATAATATGGAGATATTTTTTATTTTTTTATTGATAGTCTTAATATGATATTGTTGCGAATATCTTTAAAACTTAATAAATTTCTATAAGACTTTAAAAAAATAATGTATTATTTATAATAAATTTTATTTTTCTTGATAATAATATATTTGCTATTCCGAAGTCTTCAATTATTTTTTTTGTTACTAGGTATTATAGTAACAATTGTTTATCTATTTTTAAAGAAGAAAAATATTTATATTTTTAAGAAGTATATATTTGATTACAATATCTATAATACATATATCGTCTTCATTTACACTATACATATATTATAAATTATTATAAATAATGTAAAAAATTCTCCAAAGTTTTATAGTAAATTGATAAATTACAATTTTACAAAAATTATAATTATTATAATTATTTTAATAAAGTTCTCAAATGTATTTCCATAATCATAAATAAATACTTTTATTTATTTTAATCATGAACTTTAATTAAAGATTCAACAAAACTCCAGATTTATTCTAAACCTATTTATAGATCCGCATGTAACTTTTTGTAATTTCTTCATACATTTACTAATTAAATCTTAATTTATTTATCAATCTTTAAATCTGCCATATTCTAATTTTTACCCGGCAGTCTCCCTTTTATACTTTTCTTACATTATTAAATTTTTTCCAAAATTTATGAAATTTAAACCATGAAAGTTAGATATATATATATATATATATACTTATATATATAATTTTAGATTTTTTTTAAGTTCACCATATTTAAAAATTAAGTTTTTCAATCCTATAGATTTTGTTTTCTTTAACACTTTTTTCTCGCAGTACCTATTTATCCATTTTGTTTAAGTACCAAACCTTTATAACAATTTATGAAATTTGAATCACATAACCCAGACATTTATAGGAACCTATATCTCAAATTTTAGAATTTTATACATTCATTTACTATGTTTTTAAATTATGTCTATTTAGCTCTGTAGATTATATTCTTTCAGTCACTACTCTAGCAATATCACTTTTGATTTTATTTTATAACTAAATCTTCATTAAAATTTATAAAATTTTAAACATATGTCCTATATATAAATAATATATTTTATGTAAAATTCTAGATTTTTTTAGATTCGTTTATTATGGTTTTTAAATAGGTTTCTCAACCTTTATAGATTTTAAATTACTAGAACAGTTCTAATAATTTATGTTCTTCTATTTTTCTTAAATGGTAAATCATCTTTATAAATTATAAAATTTTATACACCAACTATTGATACATAGATAATCTCTCAAATAAAATGTCATGCTTATTGAACTTCTCTATGTCAATCTAAAAATTAAAAAAAAATCACTTTATAGAAAATAAATAAAAATTTTAGCAACCATCATACTCACATTTCATGTTTTTATTTTCATACTTCAAATCAATTATTTAATTTAACTTATTTATCAATTAAATCAAATATAAATTTTAATTTACAATTGAGTTTTAATTTGTATTATCTTTCTAAAGCTTTTATATATTATAATATATAAAGATCAAGACATTATGATAATTACTTTAGAATTCTTGGCAAAAGCATATCACAAATTATGTTTAAATTTGAATGCTTAGAATGAACAAATTAATAAAGTCTCGTACTGATAACGTATTATAAAATTAATGATAAAATTATACATAAGTAAAAAAAATAAAGAGCAAAGACTAATTAACTTAAGAAGTAATTTAGAGAGAAAAAATATTTATATTTAAAAAATATTTATATTTTCTCCCTTGTTTTCAATTTATCAATAACCTTACAACTCTCTCTATTTATAGAGTTGAGAATTAAATTAAATATTATATATTAATTATTAAGATAATAAAATAATTAAAGTGATTAAATAATTAAAAAGTCAATATAAGATGATTAAGGAGATAAGAAGAAACATCCACCCACTATATTTTTTAATTATTCATAACAAATATGACTTAAATTGATATCAAAATTTTTTAATTGATTTTGAGAAATTTATTTAATTCAATGATAATTTTTTTGAAGAGACCCTTAAATTCAACTTTATTCGACATATATAAAATAAATTAAAAATATATATTAGTAATATAATTTTAAATTTATTTGCTCAAAAAAATATATAATTTTAAATTTTGTTGTTAAGATTTGAACTCGCAATATGATATGATATAATAAATCGAGCAATAAACTAATACTATATAATATGGTTCAAAAAAATACTAATACTATATAATCATACTATTTGTGACTGTTTATAATAAACTTATTTATATATTAAATTTAAAAAATTTATTTATCATATTTATAATATATATATATATATATATATATTAAATTCCCCATCAACGATCAAATCCGATAATAAAATTACATAAATAGCAAGTTGACATATTAGGACTAGTAAGAAAATGGCGCATCACTACCAAAGAAATTATATCGAATATGTATATCCTATTTTTTATTTGTCGGATAAATTAATTATGCAATGAGATAATTCTCTCTTTTAAATTAAACTTCATACCAGCGACCATTGCAGCTTTTCTTTTTTATATTTTCTAAAAAAAACAAAATAAAAATTCCATGCACGTAATTACCTTGCAAAGCTGGCTTGTGTTTCTTTACAAGAATGTTAATAATCAAGTATACTAACGATGTAAATATTAATTTGAGGATGATGAATATATATATACACACACACAGAAAGGAACTTCATTTGGTAACTAATTAATTAACACATAAAATCATTCAAATACAAATTAACATTAAACACATGATAGAATTAATTTCAGGTTGCAGAGTTATTCTAAAAAAAAAATTGCAAGTTTTTCGTTCATTGCAAAGCAACTTGGAAGTTGGAATTTTGCTCACAACAGCACAGGGGTTTCAAGCAATGATAACCATTGCCCAAACCAAAACTAACTATGTTTAGGTTACAAATTGTACAAATTAATCTTTATTTGCTACATGTAAAAGATGAAAAATCCTTACGAATTTTGCATCAAGTTACAATCCATTCTCCTTCTTCTTCCAACCATTTTCTGCAGACTATTAAGTAATGATTATTTGAATTTTTCTTCTTCTTCCTCTTCCTCCTCCTCCTCTCCTTCTTCTTCTTCTTCTTCTTCTTCTTCTTCGTTGGGAATCCATTTTCCCTCAGCACGAATCCATTCCCAGCCATTATCTGTAAAGTATGGAGTGATTATTGCTTGAGTTATAGGCCCTGCTGTCTTATCTTGTCTTAGCGCCGTTGCCTGCATGATCACATTTTAAGCATGACAAATAAACAACACATCATACATTAATGTTATTACTTTATAAGAGTCAAAAACTAACACTTAAAAGTTAAGTTTTAGTTTTTTGCATTTTGGAAGTTAGCAAGAAGAAATATACCTCAGGACTTATATGAACAGAAGCATCTGCTGTAGCAGAAAAACTTATCGTCATCACAGGACATGCTTTTACTCTTAACAATTCCAGAGATGGTAATATACAAATTTTCTGTTGCAATCGACTATACAAATTTTTTGCAAGGAAGTGAATTGTAATGGCTGAAAAGAAGTTGTAAATGAGATTTCATCCCTTTTACCATCATAGTCATCTTCCTTAGCAATGATGCTTTCCAGTTGTGAGCATCCTTTTAAGTCCATAGTTTCTAACGGTGTTCTTTCAGCATCTTCAACTCTCAATTTTCATGCTTTTTTGATGCCTGCATCAAGAAATTGAATGAACAATGTACTAATACCTAATAAATGGACACTTTTCAAGAATTCATAAGAAAAGAATTGTATACATATGATAGGAAATTGATGCAATGAAATGAAATGTACCATTGGAGAATCTTGTAGAATAGACTGCATCAACAACTGGGGACATTTGTGAATTTCCACATGCCGCAAAGATGGTAATACCACAGCAGAATTCCTGAAGAACAAGTAGCCAACTTTTGATGAATCTTTGAGTTCTATTTCTGTTTGCTTAGAGAATGAGTTCTCATCCCCATGCCAAAGACATGCTTTAGTTGAGCCGCATCAGATATTTTTAACTCTTCAAGGCGCAAAAGACGACCTCGAGCAATTGAGATAGGGAAGACGTATTCCAATTTATTAAACTTCTTTATTTTGACTTCCTTTAAATTTTGTAGCAGGCAGGTTTCTTGAGGTTGACCTTTTGAATTAAATGTTTCCTCACCATCCTCAACCTTTTCTGCAATCACATGCTCAAGTTTATCACAATATCCAATTTCATGTTTTTCCAAGCATACCAGACATTGCGCGAGGGATGATGAGATAACAAACATTAGGCTCCCGCACCCCCAAAGGATTAGATGAGCGAGACATTTTAGGTTTACATGGTGCGTTGGCCCTTTCCATATGCATTTCAATGCTTTTGTACCTGTCAGCTTTAAGCTTTTGAGGTGTGTAAGGCACTCCTTATTTGATTCATCAAGTCCATCCAGTTGGAATACATCTTGCAACAGATCACACTCTTCAACAGTCAGCTGTTCCAATTTCTTTATTCCCTGCACCAACTTAGCAGGAAACATGGTGATCATTGGGCTGTCAACAACTGTAACTGTGTAATTTCTCTAGGAATCCCTCTGGTGGCAGACTATCACATATTTCTCTTATTGAGCTGTAAATATTAAGCTCCACCAAATTTGAGAATGCGTTGTTAGCTATTTTGTGGTCCATTGCAGTACTAACGGGGCATTCTAGATAATCCTTAATATCAAGGCAAGAGAGATGTTGAAAGCCAGTCAATGACCTGTCCGGCATCATGTTTTTGCAGCTTGAGCTATTATAGCCTAGGCGTAGATTGTATACATTCTTGAACAACTCCTGACATGCTTTAACACTATCATCACTAGGACAAAGGCAAATGGTTCTTGATGTCGGATATCTAAGAAGCGACTTGATTGACGGGGACTCACATACACAATTGTGAACATGATATCCAGTCAAATTGATAGAGAAAGCAAAGTTTTCTGGAATTTTCTCTCGAAATGTCAATGACAGAATGGCCAAATGCCTCAGTGAACTCAACTCCATCAAGCTAGGATTTTCTTTCTTCCATTCAATCTCCAAATCCCAATCTTCAAACCTACCAATGTGTAATTATTCCAGTTTGGTTAATTTTTCAATTACATGTGGAGAAATTGAGTCTACAAAAGTTAACTCCAACAGTTTCAAATTCTTCAACTCTCCTATTTCATCAGGAAGTTTCCAAATATCAGAACCATAAAAGCTAAGCACCTCCAGTTGCTTCAGATTTTGCAACGAGGTAAAACGATTGGCAGCGACTTTTCCCCCTGAAGGCAATTTACAATATCTCAGCTCTAAAGTTCGAAGGTTTGTTAAACTTTCTAGTGATTGCACTGACAAAATCCCACGAGTCAAAGAGAGAACTTGAAGTTTTTCCATTCCATCAAAAAATTTATCTGGAATATTGGTAAGATCTCTTAGATACCATTCTGGAGCACTTGTCCTCCTGGCAAATAACAACAGTTCCAGACATGGATAATCCAACTGGTTTGCAAGTTAATCAATCTCATTTTCCAACAAGGAAATTGATGCACAATCGCTGAATGTTTCATCCGTTGGCCACTCCTTAAACCCAACTCCACTACCCACAATGAATTCCCTCACCAGTTTAGACTCTTCGACAACTTTGTAACTTTTCCCGATCAGAAGGACCACATCACGAACCAAATCATGCATTTTCGCATATCCATTACTTTCAGTTTCTAACAACAAATGGGAATCTTTTAGTTCATCAAGTGCATCGAAAACTTCACTCATTGTGTCTTTTAGTGACCGAGCTCATTGATACCTTTGGATTTTAGGACTTTGACGGATAATTTTCTCTTAGGCTTCATGAATATTGGATTGTTGGTCCTTTGACATTGATGGGCTTCCTACAAATGTGGGCTTCTCGATATTTGTAGGCTTCTCGATAAAATGGCTTAGGCCATTTTTCAATGTGGGATAATATTTTCACTTGTCAACACTACCCCTCAAATGCAACTTGGTTAGATTTCATATTCCTTTTTTGAGCATAGTTGTCACTTGATCGAACTCATGGGTTCGACTTTGGCCCAACTTCAGTTAAATTTTAATAATTGAATCTTGGTTCATTCTCTGGGCTTAGAGGATCCAGCTTTACATTTGCTATAAGCACTGATCTTCTCTTTATTGGGCTCAGATGATCAGCCTTAAAATTGGTCTTTTTTTAATGCATGACCCATTTCTTTTTTTTTTCAAGTACAATCTATTTTTTTTATGGGTATTATCACTTGGGTTTGACTTGACAATTTTTTTGTCTCATTAGGGCATTAAGGCTCTGATACTATGTTGAATTTTAAGACTTCATGGATAATATTTTTCTTGGGCTTCATGAATATTGGAGTGTTGGTCCTTTTGACATTGTTGGGCTTCCTACAAATGGGCTTGACTTCGGCCCAACTTCAGTTGAAGCTTGATGATTAAATCTTAGCTCATTCTTTGGGCTTAGAGAATCCATCTTCACATCTGCCACAAGTACTATCTTAGCTCTTCATTGGACTCAAATGATTAGCTTCAAATTAATCCATAGTTCATCTCACAATTGGTCTTTTTTTTGATGTATGACCCATTTCTTTTTTTTTTCAAGTGCAATCTACTTTTTGATGGATATTATCACTTGAGTGTAACTTGATCAAAATCTTTGATCCCGTTGGAACATTGAAGCTTTAATACTATGTTAGATTTTAAGACTTAATGAATAATACTATGTTAGATTCATGATCTTCTGGAAACAATGAACATAACAACAACCTCTTTGTCCCCTCTCGTGGCAATTCATCAAAACTGAACTTAAGACTTTTATAAGCATTTTCTTCTCTGCTCATATCTCGAATTTCTAGATGTTCACCCTCTTTTGAGTTTTTCTAATGTTCGTTCCCATCCATGAAATGATTTGCCTCTGAGAGCCTTTGCTAGTGATATAACAGCTACTGGCAGAAGCCCACATTCTTTTGCTATCTGCTTTGCCGCATCCACCAAGGCAGAGGAATCATCCTCTATATTGGCTGTTGTTTTGAACAAAGTCCATGCTTCCTCTTCAGTTAAAATATCCTGAAAAATCTTTGGTCGACAGTTCATGGATTCACGAACGGGTATTCGGCGTGTTGTTAGCAGAATTTTGCAATTCTTGGTATGATCAGCAGATGGCATTCCAATTTCATTCAATTTAAGCTCTCCCCATATATCATCTAAGATTATAAGTTTCCTCTTCTCATCTTGCAGTCGCAACATTAATTTGCTAGCTCTCTCTTCTGAACTACTATTCTTGGGAAGCTCCAAATACAACTGCTCTGCAATTCTATATTAGATAGCATTCATGTCTGGTTTTTCTGTCACTGTAACCTTCGCGAATTCATCAAAAACCTTCTGTCTCTCAGCTTCCTCCTTTTCTTGTATCGCCAAGGTGGTTTTACCCATTCCAGGCATACCATGCAGTCCAATCATGTTAACCCCATCAGTCTGCAATGCTTTCAAGATGCCATTAAGAGCTTCCTTTGAAGCTATAGAGAGCATTGGACCCTTGGATACGATGAACTCAATGTTAGGGAGTTCAACTTCATGGGTTAGCATTAGGAATTGGCTGCGCTCTTGCTTGAGATTGTTCAAAATTCCTTTCAAGATTTCTGCTTCCTTACTTCTACTATATCGCCAGCACCAGTTAGGAAACCAAGTGTAAAAGCACCTCTTATCTTGTACAATTGCATTTTGCAGAAAATGAGCATCTTCCATAGCTTGATTCGTCCTTTTTATCCAATCTTCTACTGGTTCATCAGGGACGTTAGTACCTTTTCTCTCTTCCTCGACTATCCGGTGCACTTCTTTTTGCACCACACTCAGTGCATGCTCTTCCTGATTGAGCTCTTCTTGAAATTTCTTCAAACAGCACATATAGCGAAATTGATTTATGGCTGCTTTCACACCTTCTTGCAAATAATTGGCAGCAATTGAGAGAACAGTGGACTGAGCCCGCACCAAAACACAGGCCATTATTGAAAAATCTGAAATGGGAAAACAAACTATAGTAATTAAGTCTGTGAAGAAAGAGATTGTTCAAAAAAAAAGTGTGCGAAGAAAGAAGAAATCATTAATATATTAGAATATTACAAGTATCTAAAAACTAATATGATAAATTGGGAGAGTAAATACTAAAAGGTAATTATTATGGCTTTATTTGTTTTGAGGTAAATGAATGGAAAATGAGGGAGTGAAAATTTTATT
This sequence comes from Garcia nutans, assembly GCA_947685225.1. Taxonomy (NCBI): domain Eukaryota; kingdom Viridiplantae; phylum Streptophyta; class Magnoliopsida; order Malpighiales; family Euphorbiaceae; genus Garcia; species Garcia nutans. The sequence goes on along the minus strand of CANTUV010000015.1, from coordinate 29,961,487 downwards.
TCTCTTATTTCTTTTTTTAAAATTTTACTTTTTTTAATTTATTAACGGTTAGATCATTTTTATTAATAAGCAGTACTAGGAAATTTTTTTTAAAAAAAATTTATTAATTACTAATTACTGTGTAATAAAACATAATACTTCGTCCATTCCGAATATATATAAACACACTTTTTATTTTACAAGTATTAAAAAAATTAATTTTTATTGTTGGAAATGTAAATTGACATTAATATGAAATAATATATTTATTAAATAATATCTATTAATTAAATTATAAAAATTACAGGCGAACTGTAATTTTGATATATTCATCTTATGTTTAGATTATTTTGAGTAGACATAGCCACAATCCCATTTAAAATTGAAATCGGACTGAAATTAAACTGGTTAAAATCAAAACTGAAATCATGGCTAAACTAGAATCTAAACCTTAACTTATTATTTGATTTAGATTTTTAATTTTTAAAAAACATCAAACTAGAGGTTTTCAAGATTTGAAGCCACCACTATAAACTATTAAATTAATGAATTTTATTTAGGTTATTGGACTTATTTTATTTATTTTTTAATTTTTAATATTAAATTTTTTACTAACTCTATAAATACTATGAATATTTCAAAATTTTCATATTTTTAAATTTTAATTTCTCATTTTGACTATGGAATGGGCATATGATGTGATATGATACAAACACTTCGATACGACAATTCTTAAAAAAACACGACAACAACACGGGTGAGATATATATATATATATATATATATATATGTTTTAATGAAAGATAAATATATATTAAAAATAAATATATAGTAGTTGACTTATATATCATTATAACTATACACGTGCATATATATATATATATGTTTAAAGTTATAAAAATATAATGATATAAATAGATATTTTCAAAATAAATATATATTAATTTATTTATATATAAATGTAATTATAAAAGTAAAAAAAATAATTTTTTGTAACAAAAAAAAAGTTTTATAAGTAAGATTGATTATAATTATTTAGTTAATAATTTACCAATATAATGTAAATAAAATTTTATAATAAAATATATTCTAAAATATTTCAAAAGTGTCCTAAAATATATTTTTGTCGTGCTCTGTGTATGTTCTGGCTATAGAAACTATACGAGCTCTGGAAGTATTGGGCCAAGTATACAGTGACTATATAAATGGGGTTGAAATACCATCTCAACACAAAATCAATTGATTTGTGTTAATGTCTAATCTATATTACTTTATATGTCGTATTTTATTATACTTTTTAGACGTGAGATTCATTTATATTCTTCAACACTAGCTATGTTCTTCATATGTCCAAAAAATAATAAAAAAAATAAGATATGTACGAACACATATCGGGTTCGTGTCCGTGTTCCCATCATGGTAGATACCAGCATTTCACTCTGTTTAAAGTGTCGATGCATTATAGTATCTTGATAATAATTAAGGTGTTTATAATTAATAAGTGAATTATTTTGATTTATTTTAATTTTCCCCTTACAAATATTAGTTTTTATTTTATTCAAATCTAAATTTTCTTATTTTTATTTGTAGAATCAAGTTCTAATAAAGACAAATTTATATTCTAAAATAAAAATTTTACTAAAAATTCATTATATTATCAAAATCTCTACTCAAAACCCTAAATTTGCAATGTTAAATTCTTAAAAAATTTGACATTTTTATTGTATTTTTTTATTATTATACATATCTAACAATTGTAGTTAATTATTTGAGTTTTTAATCAATTCTAGTGATTTTGCAAAAACTGGCTTATATCTTTGAATGGGAATAGAAAGAGATTAATATAATTAAAATTTTATATTATTTTTTTCACTAAATAAAAAAAATAAAAATAATAATTTAGAATTTATTTTATCTAAAAATAATAAATTTATCTTATTAGTGAAATTTTTAATGAAATTAAAAAAAATATTGTGAAAGTTTATTAAAATTTTATATTGTTGGTATATATTTTGGCGCCCCTGATTCATGCATATAGTATATACACATATAAAATGCTATAATGTAATGGATAAATACTTATCATTATATATCATAAAATAACATAATAATCAAATAATCAAAACTACATAAATACTTATCATTACATATACATATATAATTCTAATATATTGTAATATTCATGTATTTTTATTCTAATAAGTAATTTAAAAATTTTCAAAAATTTTAAACTTCAAGATAATAATATTATAAAATAAAATTAGTTTAATAATTTTAAAAGTGTAATAAATTTAATTGTATTCGTTAAAATAAGATAAATTATATTAGAAACAAAAAATAATTTATTAATAAATAATTATAGAAGTATAAACATATTAATTATATTAAATTTTATAAACTAAATAAATAATTATGAATAAAAAATTAATTCAAATTGGTATATCTTTTTTTAAAGATAAATCATTATGATAATTATGATATGCCAGATAAGTTAGATTAGATATATTTGTATAGGAAGTAGCGTTGATATACGAATTTAATGCAATTTTGAAAATAAGATATAATTAAAAAAGTAAACTAAGTTGAGATAAATTCAATTATTTTCCCCAAAAATTATAATACCGTCTTGCTTTGAGTTAAATGGAGTTGATATTCTTATTTGTATATTTTCTTTTTTCTTTAAAAATAATTTTCATATTTTTTGTATAAATTCATTTATTTTTATATTATTTATATACAGGATAATTTATCTTTCAAATTTAAAAATAAATTACCAAGTAAAAATTTCTAAATATAATATAATATAATAATTGAGTCGAATTTTAAAAACATCTAAGATACATAATTGACTCGGATTTTAAATTAAAATTGTGACCTACACATTTATACTAAATTGAGATAATACACATACTTTTTAGATTGAGTTGATCCAATAATTTGAGTTTAATCTCTGCAAGCCAATTTTGAGCTGTTTCTAACAATATGATTGAATTTATATAAAAGTCAAAATGATTTAAATGGAAAACCTTAAAAAATCTTAAGAATTATATATTGCTAACTTAAAAAAAAAATAAAAATATTAAGAATGATTTCATGAATTAATTTTTATAATCTATTGACTCAATTTGATTATGATCCACTTACATTGTTACTTATAATTTATCTAATTTAAATTTATAAAAAAATTAACAAATTGATCCAAAATGATTTTTTGTGAGTCATTGATAATAGGGATTTCTTGAAAACACCTAAAAATAATTAATTTCAAAAACACTTATTTTTTCTTTTTTTTTTTCAGAACTACCCACTTTTCAATTTTTAATTTTAAAAAAAAAATCTCTTTAAGAGGTATACATATATATATATATATAGTATATTAGATATGTAATCTATTTTCAAAAATATACATTTACTTATATATTATATATATTAAAATTATATTAAAATAGCGATATATTAAAAAAATAAAAAAGTAATATTTTGTATAATTTTTTCTTGATAATATAATAACTTCTCAGTAGGATTTTATTTTATTTTTTATAACCACATGTATCCCTAAATTTACTGAAAAATGCCCAATTTTATTTACATTGGATCGGAATAAAGTGCTTTCAGCAAGTGATGACTTTATTTACAAAAATTAAATTTGCTATCTCTTGTTTAAGAGATGAGAGCGCCAAACGACTCACACTAACCATTTATTTAAGAAATTTAACTTGTTTTTAATTGTTAACAAAATCTTTAATTTGTTAATTATCAATTTAGCAACATATTATTGTTGAAGTTTACCTGTATATAAACATTTTCCAACATTAAGGCGCCATGCACCCTCTCCCACCAACTTTAATTTGATATTCTCCATAAAGAAAAACCAATCGCTTATAAAGGGAAACACCAAAAACAACAGTGAACAATGAAGTAATTGAAGAACACCAATCCTCTAGGAGAGAAATCAAGGAAAAAAAAAGAAGCTTATTTAGAAGTAATCTCACAAATTCTCTAATTATAGATTTGAAGAGAACAATATGTGTATATATATATATATATACATACATATGAAATTTCATCGACTCTTCAATTATTGAAACAAAGTCTATCTGTCGAGAGTCAAAGGAAGCACGAAACTGAGATCATTATCTGGCCTTTTAATTTTCGCATTTGTTCATATATTTATTAATATCTTGTTAATCTAATTATCACCAATATTGAGTTATTTATTATATCAAATCAGGCGGTCATAATCTGTAATTATCAACTCCATATTTAACAAACAAGGAAAAAAAAATTGTCTTTACCCATTCAAATTATTTTATAAATAAGAAGCATTGGAAAGAAGACACATGTCGCTCCAGATATGTATGTAATAAAGTTGGGTAAGCAGATTATAGTTGAGTTGGTGATTTCATTAGATCATCTTAGATGCTTAATTAATTAATTGTTTGACATGTATATGCTAATCTTGCACTAAATTGAATAATTTATATGTATAATTAAATTATATATAGTGATAATTATGATAGATATTAAATTATTGGAGGCAATTAAGTATAAAAATTGACAAAATACACAACATATGAGTATTAAAATATTTATTTATTTCATTTATATTACTCAAACCTAATCCAAGCTAGGAAGAAAATAGATAAAATATATTAAGGATTGTTTTAGTTAGCTGTTAGTAATATCACATCTAAGAAATTTATAAAATGAGATTCTTATTGAAAATAAAATTATTTAATTTAATTGTCATAAATTCAAATAATAAATTTTTCCTAAAAATCATTCTATAAATCAAAATCATCGATTTTTTTTTCAGAATACATATTTTTTATTTTTTAACTGAAAATATTCTTTTAATTTAAACCTTAAAACAGAAAATAATATTCTACCCTCTCATATGTACTATCCTTACAGAATTTTAAATCCAACTGTTGTGCTAATTGAGCTTGAATCTTCTCAGTATTGGGTTGTTCTCTAACTGTAACATCGACGATCTCATAAAAAACAATATTACTTTTCTCCGCTTCCTTCTTTGTTACTTTTCTCCGCTTCCTTCTTTGTTTTCATCGCCAAGGTAGTATTATCCAGGCCTGGCTTGGGGGGGGGGGGGGAGCAACATGAGCGATTGCTCAACGTCTCTAAATTTAAGTGGGCCTTCTATTTTTTTTCAAATATAAGTATATATTTTAAAATTTATATATAGAATTAATTGAATTATTCACTTTATAATTCACTGAAAAAATATTATATTTTTATTTCTTTATAAAGAAATTTTCATTTTTTATAATTATTCACTGAAAAAAATAATTTAATTATTTTTATTTTTTTTGTCATTCACTTTATATCATAATTAATTCAATTATTTTTTTTCCTTATAGCTTGCTGTTTTTTTTATTTATCTATTTTTTGATTTAAAAGTCTATATTTAAATTTTTACTCAGGGTCCCTAAAATATCCGAGACGACTCTGGTATTATCTGCTCTGGCATACTAAGATATCCGAATAACGCCAGACGCTTTCGAACTTTCTCGAATTAAGAGCTTATTCTGAAGCTTGATAATATATGGAACTCTTGATGAATTGATCCAAATCTGGATTTGTGAGATAGTTTTTTAAATTTCTCTCGCTCTGAGAGTTTCCGTCAAATGATTAGCTTCTTTAATTTATTACGTACTTTCATCTGATATTGCCAAAACCAATCGGGACTCCAAGAATTAAGATATTTGTTGGAGTTTTTTTGAAGACAAATAAATTGAAATAATAAAAAAATTAGCATAGGTTAATATTGATAGAATTTAATTAAATCAAAGTATATAATTGTAATTAAATCTATAAATACAAAATAATTCTCCATATAAAAATAATAAGAAATAATGAAAAAGATTAGCGAAAGCGTATCTTGATCCATAAGAGAATTGATATTCTAGAATTTGTATCTTCTGAGTTATGATTCGTCATCTCGCAGTATTTGCTCTGAATATGGGATAAACAAACTAACAACTATAATCTAATTCAGGGACAATAATCATTATAATATAATCATTATAATGTTATTTATATACTATATTAATTAAGGTTTTCATAAAATTCTAACTACTAGTATTGGGTTTCTACACATACGTGGCTCATACTATATTAAATGTTTCTAGAGCCTAGAAAATAAGATTAATATATTAGCTCTATTAAATTAAATAGCCTATAATATAATTATATTAATATGTAAATCTAAATTAAGATTAAAAAATTCAATAATCTTCCTATTGGATTACATATTATACCTTAGTAATTATATTATACTTTATGCTCGTAAAATTGGCTATCATTTCTTGAAATATTCCCTTAGGTATAATCTGGCCAATCTACTATATTGATATAGAATCAATGAGACCTTTATTATATTAATTCGTAAGTCGACTCATCAATGATCACAATATCAATTTATTTAATGACATAGATCAAGTATGCATGTGTAGTATGAAAATTACATTTAATGCGATCTTAACATGCCTATTTCCAACTGGTCATACTTTATTTTTAACTTAATGACACAGAGTGTAGTAAACTGAATACTTTATTTCTGCAAAAAATAAGATTCATAAATAGTATAATATATCCAAACAAAATAGAGCAACTCAAAATAAAATCATATACAAACTCCCATTAAACCTAAACATCCTCAACTAATGTAACACACATACGAGCAGTATGCTCATGAAATACTTTTGGTGTTACTCTCTTAGTGAGCGGATCCGCAATCATTGAGTTTGTTCCTATATGCTTTATGGATAACTGTCCACTCTGCACTCTTTCTTTCACAGCTAGGAACTTTATGTCGATGTGTTTATATCTAGAAAAGCTCCTGTTATTATTAGAAAATAAGACTGTTGAGTTATTGTCACAGTATAACTTTAGTGACTTATCAATATCACTCATAATATGCAACCTAGTGACAAATTTTCGCAACTATAAGCCATTACTTGATGCCTCATAACAAGCTACAAATTCTACTGTTATAGTGGAGGTAGCTATAAGTGTTTGTTTAGCACTTTTCCAGAAATAGCTCTTCAGCTAATATATAAATGTAGCTTGAAGTGGATCTTCTGCTGTCTTGGTATCCAGCATAGTCAGAATCAAAGTACCCTATGATCTCCAAGTGATCTGACCTCTTATATGTGAACATGTAATCATTTATTCTCTATAAGTACCTCAAAATTCTTTTGGCTTCTTTCCAGTGATCCATCCTAGGATTACTTAGATATCTACCTAGCATGCCAACAATGAAGGCAATATCTGGATGGGTGCAAACTTGAGCATACATCAAACTTTGTACAGCTGAAGCATAGGGAATCTTTTGCATTTCCTTTACCTCAAGGTCATTCTTTGGGCATTGACTGAGACTAAACTTGTCTCCTTTAGCGACTGGGGTATCTCCTAATTTACAGTTTTACATACCAAATCTCTTAAGCACTTTTTCTAGATAGTTCTTTTATGATAATCCAATAATACCTCGAGAACAATCTCGATGTATCTAAATTCCTACCACAAAAGAAGCTTCACCAAGATCTTTCATCTCAAATTTACTTGAGAAAAATTTTTTAGTTTCGTGCAGCATTTTCTTATTATTGGTTACAAGAAGTATGTCATCAACATACAAATAAACTTACTCCCACTGAACTTGTGTTACATACAATCTTGAATAATATTTGTCTCAAAATAAAATGAAACAACTACTTGATGAAATTTGAAGTACCATTGGCGGAAAGCTTATTTAAGTCTATAAATGAATTTCTTTAGTTTACAAATCATATGCTTTAGGTCTCCTGACACAAAGTTTTCTGGTTGTACCATATAAATGGTTTCATCAATGTCTCCATTGAGAAATGCAGTCATAATATCCATTTGATGTAACTCAAGATCAAAATGTACAACAAGAGCCATGATTGTCCTAAAGAGTCTTTTGAAGAAACTGGAGAGAATGTCTCTTTATAGTCAATCCCTTCCTTTTGAGTAAAGCCTTTAGCTACAAAACGTGCCTTATACCTCTCCACATTACCTTTTGAATCCTTTTAGGTTTTAAATATCCATTTGCAGCCAATGAGTTTCTTTCCTTTAGGTAATGGGACAAGGTCCTAAACTTGATTGTCTTGCATTGACTTATACTCCTCATTCATTGCCTCAATCCACTTTTGAGTTTGAATCCCGCATGGCTTGATGAAAATTGACTGGATCATCTCCCACCAAACCTTTAGTGTCCTTATATTCCTAGAGGAATACTATATAATCATCTGTAATAGCATTTTTTCCTTTCTGTAGTAGATCTCCTTAGTGGCACAGGCTCTTGCGGTTGTTGAGTTTGTTCTTAAGGAATAACTTCCTCAACCTGAATAGAAAGTTGTTCAACATTGTCTTGTGTTGGTTCCAAATCTACTTTTTGAGTAGTAATAGGTATAGAAACCTGCACACTATTAGACTTAGTAGTAGGAATTAAAATTGAATTTTTCTGAGTTGATTCCTCTTTAAAGACAATGTGTCTGACCTTATTTCTCCCCCTCAAACTCAATATCTTCAAAGAATGTTGCATTTCCTATCTCAAAAATTGACGTAGTAGTGGGATAATAAAACTTATAGCCCCTAGATCACTTTGAGTAACCAATAAAGTAGCTGCTAACCTTTTTGGAGTCCAGTTTTCTATCATTGGGCCTATAAGGCCTAGCCTCAACTAGACATCCCTAAATATGAAAATGCTTTAAACTGGGTTTTTGCCATGTCCAAAGCTCATAAGGTATTTTGGCAGCTGCTTTAGTTATTACTCTATTAAGGATGTAAGCTGCTGTCTTTAGTACCTCTCCTCAGAGTGACTCGGGTAAGGTAGAATGATTGATCATACTCCTTACCATATCCATAAGAGTCTTGTTTCATCTTTCAGCTACACCATTCATGTTGGGCAAACCAGGCATTGTGTACTGTGGAATGATTCCACACTCCTCTAGGAAGTTAGCAAAAGGTCATGGACGTTCTCCTAAACCATCATATCTGCTATAGTACTCACCACCACGGTCAGATCTGATGATCTTAATGTTCTTGCCAAGTTGGTTTTCAACTTCAGCTTTGAAAGCTTTAAATACGTCCAAAGACTCTAATTTCTCATGAATGAGATATAGATACCTATAATGTGAGTAATCGTCTATGAATGATATAAAGTATTTTTGACCATTTTAGGAAGCTGTAGGGAATGGCCCACAAATATCTATATGTATCAATTCTAAGGTGCTTATAGACATGTTGACACCTAATCTCTTTTGTTTGGTCTGTTTTCCTTTGATACACTCAACACTAGTATTTAAATCTGAAAAATCAAGTGTATCCAATATTCCATCTGACACAAGTCGTTCAATTCTAGATTTGGATATATGACCTAAATGCTTGTGTCATAGTCTAGCTGAGTTATTCTGATTCAGCTTTTGTTTGGTCTGTTTTCCTTTGATACACTCAACACTAGTATTTAAATCTGAAAAATCAAGTGTATCCAATATTCCATCTGACACAAGTCGTTCAATTCTAGATTTGGATATATGACCTAAATGCTTGTGTCATAGTCTAGCTGAGTTATTCTGATTCAGCTTTCTTTTAGTACCTCTTGTTTCCACATGCAGGGTTTCATTATATAAAGCAACAATGTCAAACATATATAGATTATCATAAGTACTTAATGAACCAGTACCAATAATATTTGAATTTAAAGAAAGACAAAACTGATTGTTTTCAAAAGAACAAGAATATCCAAATTTGTCCAATATAGAAATAAAAACCAAACTTCGCCTAAAAGATAGTACAATAAATGTGTCTGTTAAATCCAAATAAAAATCATGCCTTAATAATAACCTAAAATGCCCTATTGCCTCTACTTTTACCGATTTATCATCTCCCACATAGATGTATCTTTTACCATCACTTGGCTTTCGGTAGCTCAGGCAACCCTGCATTGAAACACTTATGTGAGTAGTAGCACCAGAATCTATCCACTAAGTGTTTCTAGATACTAAACATAAATTATTTTCAGAACAAACTAAAGTAAAGAATATACCCTTCTTAGCACACCAAGCGTGATATATGTTACACTCTTTCTTTTGATGTCCAGTCTTTCCGCAAAAGAATCATTTATCTACCTTAGCCTTTTTTTGTTCTGGACTCTTAGCAGCTTCTTTATCTTTCTTTCTTTTCTTGCCATTGTTTGCTGAGGTACTAGCTAAATGAACACTCGGATATTTCTCCAACTTCATTCTTTTTTCCTCTTGTACACAATGTGCAATGAGCTCATTAAGAGTCCATTTCTGCATTTGACAATTGTAACTGACCTTAAACTGCCCAAATTGTGGAGGAAGAGAATTCATGACCAAGTGCACAATCAACTCATCTGGTAAATCTAGCTTAAGTGCTTTTAGTCTTTTAGAGATATTAGACATACTCACAATGTATTTCCTGATATTTCCATTGCCCTTATACCTCATGAAAGTCAATTTCGCTAGAAGCGTCCCTGTTTTCGCCTTATTATTTTTCTCATAGATTTTCTCAATCTCGGCAAGAAAATCAATAGCCTTTGTAATCTCAGCAGAAATAGCACCTCGAAGGTCATCTGGAATGGTGCGCTTAATGATCATTAGACCTAGGCGATTGGAGCATTCTCACCTCTCAAAGTTTTATTTTGCCTCACTAGAACTTTCAGCTGTAAGAGGGGCAGACTGCTTTTCCTTTAATGCCAAGTCTAGATCCATGCAGCCAAGATAAATAAGGATAATTTTCTTCCAATCCTTAAAGTTTGATCTAGTAAGTATTAGAATACTGCTCGTATTGAGCGGCATATTGGCAGACATATTAACTGTACAGAGAATAAGATAATAAATAAAATGCTCACATTATAATCCAAAAATAATCTCTAAAATTTTAAATAATTATGGAATGCATCTCGAGATACCTAGCAAAACATTAATATCAAGTCTTTGGACTGTAATACTAACTTGTAAATGGTACTCTCGGTGTAGTGATCAAATATTAACAATAAATCATGTTAAATAATAAGTCTATTTTTTTATCAACTTTTATTCACATAAAAATTTTATAATTGTCATATATTTATCACCGTAAATATATATGTAATTTTGTCAAATATCATCATTTCTTTGAACCGGCTAATACCCGTATAAATTAACATACATATAAATATTATAATATTTTTAATAAACTAATACACACAATATAGATTACTTTGATGACTTTTGTTTCAATTAGTTCTATTAAATATTTAATAAATTTTATTAATTATAAAAATATATCTAAAAATTAATTAAAATTTAAAGATAAAATATAACATTGGCTAATTTAAAAAATAATTTAAATGAAACCCAAAATAATTCATTGCCACGAGGAGCTGCAATTCTAGAACATCACAATGCATTGATATATTGTCCAACTTTTTATGATGCAACATCTAATAATGAGTTGTAATACATTAATAAACAATATTATATCATTATTAGGATATTTAATATCCTGTTGCAGCAAAAAACAATTCAGAATGCATTATTTGCATGGTTTGGGCCTACAACTTGGAACCCATATAATGATGTGCATTCCTAAAGCGACACTGTAGCATTTTTTTTTTTTTAATAAAACTTTTGGTCAATACAATTTTGGTCATGAATCTTCAAAGACAATTAGAGCCACGAACACAGTGCACAAACGGAAACTTGATAATTACAAATTACAGAAACCGAAGAATCCATATGTGTCGCAAATTTGAATATACAATTGTATATTCCAATTTCTTAATTTTCAATGTGTAATCCAAAATAAAATCAATAATTTAATTAATTTAAAACTTCAAAATTCTAATATCAATCATAAAAAAAATTCTCAAAAAATCTACAATAGAGTCACTCTAATACCACTTAATAATATTTAATTAAAATAAAATATATATATGCACGTATATAAATATAATTGTAATTAAATATAAGGATACAAAATAATTCTCCATATAAAAAATAATAAGAAATAATAAAAAAGATTAATGGAAACGTACCTTAATTCATAGGAGAGTTGATATTATAGGATTTGTATCTTCTGAATTATGCTTCGTCATCTCGTAGTATTTACTTTGAATATGGAGCAGGCAAACTGAGAACTATAATCTAATTCATGGACAATAACCCTTATAATGTTATTTATATACTAGATCAATTAAGATTCTCATAAAATTCTAATTACTAGTATTGGACTTCTATACATATGTGGCCCATATCATATTAAATATTTTTAGAACCAAATAAGATCACTTTATTAGCTCTATTAAATTAAATAGCCTTTAACTCATGGACAATAACACTTATAATGTTATTTATATACTAGATCAATTAAGATTCTCATAAAATTCTAATTATTAGTATTGGACTTCTATACATATGTGGTCTATATTATATTAAATATTTTTAGACCAAGATAAGATCACTTTATTAGCTCTATTAAATTAAATAGCTTTTAATATAATTATATTAATATATAAACCCAAATTAAGATTAAAAAAATCCAATAAATATATATATATAGAGATATGTATTCATCCATTTTTTCTCTAATTTTAATATTAAACTTCATCACAGCTACCATTCGAACTTTTCTTTTTTATTTAAAAAAAGCAAAATAAAAATTTCATACATGTAATTAACTTATAAAGTTGGCTTGTAGGGATGGGCAAATACTAACTAATCCGACTACTAATCTAATTAATTTGATCATTCTGACCAATTATGCCAATTTAAATCTACTAATTTTAGTTAGTTTCAGCTTGTATTTCACTAGTTAAAACCAATCAAAACGGATCAAATCTGTAAATAGTAGTTGATCTCAAAAAATAAATTTTTTAACCTAATAATGATTAAGTTGATTGAATCTTAAAAGCCAGCCAACCTTACTGATGCTTTTCCCTAATAGCTTGTGTTTCTTTTCAAAGAATGCTGATAATCAAGTAGACTAACAAGTAAATATTGATATTAATTTGAAGATGATGAATATAGAAAGGAGCCTCATTTTGTAACTAAGACACAAAAATCATTCAAATACAAATTAATATTACACACATGATGGCATTATTTTCAGGTTGCTGAGTTATTCTGAAGTACAATAAAAAAAAACCCACAACCTTTTCCCTTATTGCAAAGTAACTCGGAATTTTGCACACAACACGGGTTTCAAGCAATGATAGCCATTGCCCAAACCAACACTATGTTTTGGTTACAAATTATACAAATTAATCTTTATTTGCTACATGTAAAATACGAAAAATGCTTATGAATTTTTGCATTAAGTTTAGCTACAACCCATTTTCCTTTTCAAGTTAATAAATATTCCTCTTCTTCTTTTTCCAACCATTATCTGCACACTATTGATGAGTATTTGTTATTTGAATTTTCTTATTTTTCTGCCTCATGTTTTTTTTTATCTTTGCTCTTCTTCCTCTTCTTCTTCTTCTTCTTCCTCCTCCTCCTCCTCCTCTTCTTCTTCTTCTCCTTCTTCTTCTCTTTCTTCTTCTTCTCCCTTCTTCCTCATCTTTTCAGCTTCTTCCTTGGAAATCCATTTTCCCTCAACACGAATCCATTCCTTATCATTATCTGCAGACTGTGGAGTTATTATTACTTGAGTTGTAGGGCTTCCTGGCATATCATGCCTCAGCGTCGCTGCCTGCATTATCACATTTTAAGCATGACAAATAAACAAACATCATATATTAATGTTTAGTCAAAAACTAACACTAAACAAACTTTTGCGCATTTTGGAAGTTAGCAAGTAGAAATATACCTCAGGATGTATATGAACAGAAGCATCTATTGTAGCAGAAAAACTGGTCCTCATCTCAAGACATGCTTTTACTTTTAACAATACCAGAGATGGTAATATGAAAAGATGCCCTTTTGGACAAAAACTTATTAGGCTTGGTAATTCTTCCAGATACAATTTCAATAGCTTTGGGAGAACAATGTCGTCTTCCATGTTATTAATGTCTGCTTGATCTTCAGCTTCAAATATTGCTACTAATTGATCACATGTTTTTATGTAAAGCTCGGTTAGTTGTGGAAGATTTCCAGCAACTGTGATTGGCAATAGAATCTTTAATCTGTTGCAATCAACTATACAAATTTTTTGCAATGAAGAGAAACATAAAGGCTGAAAAGAAGTTGTAAATGAGATTTCATCCCTTTTACCATCATAATGACCTTCCCTAGCAATGATCCTCTCCAATTGTGAGCATCCGTTTAAGTCCATAGTTTCTAATGGTATTGTTTCAGCATCTTCAACTCTCAATGTTTCAGAATTTGTTGATAGCTGCATCAAGAAATTGAAAGAACAATGTCTTAAAGCTTAGCAAATGTATACTTGGCGAAAATTCAGAAGAATTGTGCATGTATTATAGGAACTTGGTGCAATGAAATGAGATGTACCATGGGAGAATATTGTAGAATAGACTGTATCAACAACTGGGGACATTTATGAGTTTCCAAATGCCGCAAAGATGGTAATACCACAGCATAATTCCTGAAGAACAAGTAGCCAACTTTTGATGAATCTTTGAGCTCTATTTCTGTTCCCTCGGAGAATGAGTTCTCATCCCCATTACCAAAGACATACTTTAGTTGAGCCGCATCAGAGATTTTTAACTCTTCAAGGCGCAAAAGACCTTGAGCAATTGAGATCGGGAAGACATATTCCAAGCTATTACAGTTTTCTATTTTGACTTCCTTCAAATTTCGCAGCGGGCAGGCTTCTTGAGGCTGATCTTCTGAAAATGTTTCCTCACCATCCTCAACCTTTTCTGTAATTACATGCTCAAGTTCATCACAACCTCCAATTTCAAGTTTTTCCAAGCATACCAGACTTTGCGCAAGGGATGATGAGATAACAAACTTTAAGCTATTGCACCCACAAAGAATTAGATGATTGAGACTTTTAAGGTTTACATGGTGTGTTGGCCCTTTCCATATGCATGTCAATGCATCTGTATCTGTCAGCTTTAAGCTTTTAAGATGTGAAAGGCACTCCTTATTGGATTCTTCAAGTCCATCCAGCTGGAATACCTCTTGCAACTCCTCACACTCTTCAATTGTCACCCGTTCCAATTTTTTTATTCCCTGCAACAACTTAGCAGGAAACATGGTGATCATTGGGCTTTCAGAAACTGTAACTGTTTGCAGTTTCTCTAGGAATCTCTCTGGTGGAGGACCATCACATATTTCTCTTATCGAGCAATAAACATTAAGTTCCACCAAATTTGAGAATGCGTTGTTAGATATTTTGTGGCCCTTTGCAGTACTAACAAGGCATTCCAGATGATCCTCAATATCAAGGCAAGAGAGATGTTGAAAGCCGGTCAATGACATGTCCGGCATCATGTTTTCGCAGCTTGAGCTATTATAGCGTAGGCGAAGATTGTACACATTCTTGAACAACTCCTTACATGCATTAACACTATAATCACTAGGACAAAGGCAAATGGTTCTTGATGTCGGATATCTAAGAAGCGACTTGATTGACGGGGGCGCACAGTCACAAATGTGAATATGATATCCAGTCAAATTGCCAAAGAAAACAAAGTTTTCTGGAATTATCTCGCGAAATGTCAATGACAGAATGGCCAAGTGCCTCAGTGAATTCAACTCCATCAAACTAGGATTGTCTTTCTCCCTATCCCAGTCTTCAAAGTCACTAATGCGTAATTCTTCCAGTTTGGTTAATTTTTCAATCACATGTGGAGAAATTGTGTGTATATGACAATTGGTTAAATCCAACAGTTTCAAATTCTTCAACTCTCCTATTTCACTAGGAAGTTCCCAAATATCAGAACCATAAAAGCTAAGCACCTCCAGTTGCTTCAGATTTCGCAATGAAACAAAAAGATTGGCTGTGACATTTCCCCCTGAAGACAATTTACAATATCTCAGCTCTAAAGTTCGAAGGTTTGTTAAACTTTCTAGTGATTGCACTGACAAAATCCCACGAGTCAAAGAGAGAACTTGAAGTTTATCCATTCCATCAAAAAATTTATCTGGAATATTGATAAGATCTCTTAGATGCCATTCTGGAGAACTTGTCCTCCTGGCAAATAACAACATTTCCAGCCTTGGATAATCCAACTGGTTTGCAAGTTGATCAATCTCATTTTCCAACAAGGAAATTGCTGCACAATCGCTGAATGTTTCATCCGTTGGCCACTCCTTAAAGCCAACTCCACTACCCACAATGAATTCCTTTACCAGTTTAGACTCTTCGACAACTTTATAACTTTTCCCGATTAGAAGGACGACATCACGAACCAAATCATGCATTTTCACATATCCTTTACTTTCGGCTTCCAACAACAAATGGGAATCTTTCAGTTCATCAAGTGCATCCAAAACTTCACTCATTGTGTCTTTTAGTGATCGAGCTCGTTGATACAACGCTGAGCCAAATGCATATTTAGCCAAGTGCTCACCACAAATTTCATAATCTTCTGGAAAAAAAGAACATAACAACAACAACCTCTTTGTCCCCTCTCGTGGCAATTCATCAAAACTGAACTTAAGACTTTTATAAGCATTTTCTTCTCTGCTCATATCTCGAATTTCTAGATGTTCACCCTCTTTTAGTTTTTCTAATGCTCGTTCCCATCCACGAAATGATTTGCCTCTGAGAGCCTTTGCTACTGATATAACGGCTACTGGCAGACGCCCACATTCTTTTGCTATCTGCTTTGCCAAATCCACCAAGGCAGAGGAATCATCCTCTATATTGGCCGTTGTTTTGAATAAAGTCCATGCTTCCTCTTCAGTTAAAATATCCAGTAAAATCTTTGGTCGACAGTTCATGGATTCACAAACGGGTATTCGGCGGGTTGTTAGCAGAATTTTGCAATTCTTGGTATGATCAGCAGATGGTATTCCAATTTCATTCAATTTAAGCTCTCCCCAAATGTCATCTAAGATTATAAGTTTCCTCTTCTCATCTTGCAGTCGCGACATTAAATGGCTAGCTCTCTTTTCTGAACTACTATTCTCGGGAAGCTTCAAATCCAAATCCAACTGCTCCGCAATTCTATATTGGATGGCATTCATGTTTGGTTTTTCTGTCACTGTAACCTTCACGAATTCATCAAAAAGCTTCTGTCTCTCAGCTTCCTCCTTTGCTTGTATCGCCAAGGTGGTTTTACCCACTCCAGGCATACCATGCAGTCCAATCATATTGACACCATCAGTCTGCAATGCTTTCAAGATGTCATTAAGAGCTGCCTTTGAAGCTTGAGAGAGCATTAGACTCTTGGATACGATGAACTCAATGTTAGGAAGCTCAACTTCATGGGTTAGCTTTAGGTATTGGCTGCGCTCTTGCTTGAGATTCTTCAAAGTTCCTGTCAAGACTTCTGCTTCTTTACTGGTACTGTATCGCCAGCACCAGTTAGGACACCAAGTGTTAAAGCACCTCTTATCTTGTAGAATTTCATTTTGCAGAAGATGAGCATCATCCATAGCTTGATTCGTCCTTTTCATCCAATCTTCTACTGGTTCATCAGGTACGTTGGTACTTTTTCTCTCTTTTTCGACTATCCGGTTCACTTCTTGTTGTACCACACTCAGTGCATGCTCTTCCTGATTGAGCTCTTCTTGAAATTTCTTCGAACAACACATATAGAGAAATTGACTTATGGCTGCTTTCACTCCTTCTTGCACATAATTGGCAGCAATTGAGAGAAAAGTGGACTGAGCCCACGCCAAAAGACATGCCATTATTGAAAAATCGATCTGAAATGGGAAAACAAACCATACTTATCAAGCGTATGAAGAAAGAAGAAATCATTAATATATTAAAATATAAGAGTAACTAAAAACTAATCAAATTATCATTTTTGCTAATCTACATACATTGAAAATTTTCAGGTTAATTAAGTTTTGATTGTGGCTCGTGTCTTGCAATCCTACTAACTCTATTAAGTATTACCGAATCAAAATTTATTAGTAAAACTTTATAAGTTTTTTTACTTTTGCTGAATCTCTAATCAAAATTTATTAGTAAACTCTATTAAGTATTACTAATCAAAATTAATTAATGAAGACTAGTTAAATTTTAATTAAACTGCCAATTAAACAGAGAAAGACTCTCAAAATCTGCAAGTTTTTCTCTCAAACTCTCTTTAATTCTCAAAATTAATAGTGTTTTAATGGCTACCACTCAACCTTAAGTTTTTCTCTCAAACTCTCTTTAATTCTCTAATTTTGGAATGATTTTCAAATGAGATCTTAAGGGTTTATATAGGCTTCAAAAATTGGGTTGGTGAAATTTCGTCAAAGGTTAGACACCTCTTTTACCTAAGTTAGGCACCTTCATTTTTTTACCGCCATCACTTAAGTTATACACCTCCATTTTGGACAAAAAAATTACCTAAGTTAGGCAACTCTATTTTTTACCAAAAAATTACTACTTCATTTTATGGTTAGTAACATTTTATTAACAATCTTCCACTTGAAGACTGATTTTAATCTGTCTTCACACCTCGATATTGCGGCAGACCTTTCCAATCTTGTTACTTTTGCAAGCCAATTGAAGTTGAATACAACTTCAGTTTTTCAATAGCCACCGTCTTTATCAACATATCTGCTGGATTCTTGCTTCCTTGGATTTTCTCCAGTATTAGTACCACATCCTCCAATAGAGTTCTGATGAAGTGATAATGTAGTCCAATATGCTTAGTTCTAGAATGAAATGTTGAATTCTTTGCTAAGTGTATCACACTCTGACTATCATTATATAAGATATTCTTCTCCTGTTTGAATCCCAGCTCAGTTAACAAACCTTAAAACCATATCATCTTTTTACTGGCTTCAGTTACTGCTACATATTTAGCTTCTGTAGTGAATAGAGTGACAATCTTTTGTAACTTTGACATCCAACTAACAGCTGTATTTCCAACAGTAAATATATAATCGGTTGTACTTTTTCGGTGATCGACTTCATCTCCAAAATCTGTATCTACGGAGCCTTGTACTTTTAACTCTCATTTACCAAAGTACAAACACTTTTCTGCGGTGCCCCATGGATATCTCAAAATCTATTTTACAACTTCCCAATAAACTTTTCATGGATTTAACATAAACCTGCTCACAACTCCCACTGCATAGCTAATATCTGGTTTTGTAAAGACCATTGCATACATCAAGCTTCCAATGGTTGAGGCATAAGGAACCTTAGCCATGAGTTCTCTCTCTTCCTCCGTCTGAGGGGATTGATCCTTAGATAGATGAAAATGACGAGCCAAGGGTGTGCTAACATGCTTGGCGTCACCCATATTGAATCTTTGCAAAACACGATTAATGTACTATGTCTAAGATAACTACAAAAGTCCTTTCTACTTAACTCTTGTGATTTGCATTCCAAGAATTTTTTTGCTAGACCTAAGTCTTTCATGTCAAATTCTTTTGACAATTGTTACTTCAATCTTCTAATATCCTCCATTGAAAATATTTTTCTCTTTAGGAATTCAATTATTCTTTTTATTTTTTATCAACGATTATTAGATAATTTTTGTATAAACAGTATTAGGCAAAATTTAAAATAAAATTATCTGTATCCCTATCTATATATAAAAGCTAAGGAATCTCTATCTACATATAAAAGCTAAGGAATGAAAAATTTATAAGGCTTCCACATCATCACATTTTGAAAATTGTTATTTTTTCTTTTTTTTTTAATTTTAATAATTTATATAAAATTTAAAATTTAATAATTGATAAAGTATATTTATGATTTTTAATCTTATATAAATTAATTATATATTAATATAATTTAATAATATTGATTGATTTATGTATTGCTTTATAAATTTAAAAGTTAAAAAAAATATGACTCTTAACCTTCATAATAAATGAATTATACATTAAATAATTTATTGATAAAATTTAATTTATATATTTTAAAATTTTAAAAAATAAAAATAAAATATATAATTTTTGACATTCATAATAAATTAATTATATATAATAATTTATTTAAAGAATTCATTTCATGAATAATTAATTTATATCCCATTTAAAAATTTTAAATAATGAAATATATGATTTTTAATCTTCCTAATAAATTAATTATACATTAATAATTTATGTATTAATATTAATACTAATAATAATTCTTATATAAATATATGATTAAATCCTTCTACTCATATTTTTTCCAATTTTCATTAGGTTTTTAATTTTTTTTCACATTTTTTAAATTTGAAACGGGAGCCTTTTGATTGTTGGATCTCATGCATAAGTTTTGTTCATCTTAAAGACACTCTGGTTTTTTTTTCTTTTAATCTCCTTTTCTAACTTTCTTTAGGTACACTGTTTTAAATAAAGTATTTAGTGAAATTATTTATTTTCTTCTTAATCGGTATGTTTTCATATTGAGAGTTAATAGAAAAATATCTATATCTATGCTTATATCATATATATATATATATAAGTTAAGAAAAAAAGAGGATTTGCAAACTGCCAAGTGAACAAATGATTATAATTTATTATTATAAAAATTAAAATTTAAAAAGTAAAAGATTTAAAAAGATAAAATTAAAATTTAAAAAGTCATAAATTTAAAAAGATAATAAATAATTAAATATTATTTATTAGTATTTAATAAATATTATTAATCAATAAATTAATAATTAAGAGGTGAAAGTCAATATTTTTTTATTATAAATATTTTGTTGCTCAAAGAATTACATATATAATAATAGTTAGTTTGAATTGAAAGAAAATATTTTTTTTCTTTTTTTTTACGGCATTAATGTTTTATTCTATTTTTACTAAAGTAGTATATATAGTTCTTTTTTTATCGAGGTAAATTAATGGTATATGTATATACATATATAATAGATAAATGGTAGAAATTAATTTAATATAATTTATCAATAATATTAAAGTGTTATATATTATATGATTAGAAGTAATTATCTCTTTTATATTCTAATTTATTATATCTAATTTATGATAAGTTTATTATGAAATATATAATAAAATATTTTTTTTAATTTCTTAATTATTTATTAATCTATGTTTTTATTTAATATTTTTTTAGTTTATTAATTTAATCTATGGACTATTGTGATAAAAAAAATTTATCAATGTTAAAAATTAATCATATTTATGATCAATTAACAAAAATTATATTTGCGCATCACACGGACAAATGACTAGTTATATATACATAAGTAAAAAATGAAAGAAGTGTTTTAAGAGTGACACATAATTAATTTTTTAAAATAATATTATTTTACTTTTTTAATTAATATTTATTTAATTTTAATAATTTATATAAAATTTAAAATTTAATAATAATCAATTTAATAATTTAATACATAATTTTAAAATTTATTTGAAATAAGAATTAATTTATATCTTTTTAGAAATTTTAAATAATGAAAAATATGACTTCTTTCTAACAAATTAATTATGTTGATAATTAAAAATTTATTTGCTTCTAATAAGGGATGGCATCAATGGGGTTTGAGCAAATGTGGCAATGCAATCATTTGCCCAAAATCATAATTTAGAAAAAAAAAAATTGAAAAGTAAATATGTTTTAAAAGAAAAAGAAGTAAATATTTGTGAAAATATTTATATTTTTTTGGAATTTTGCACACAACACAAGGGTTTGAAGTAATGATAGCTATGTTTTGGTTACCAATTATACAAATTAATCTTTATTAATTTGCTGCATGTAAAATCCTGATCTTTAGCTAATCCACTTGCATTGAAAATTTTCAAGTTAATTAAGTTTTTTGTCATAGCTCATACTTGAATCTTGCCGACTGTTGAAATAATTTCAGTATCACTGAATCAAAATTTATTGGTAAAGTTTCATTTATTTTCATTAGATCTCTAATATAAAATATTTTATGTTATAATTTTTCTAAACTACTACACAAATATTGTTTTTTTTCAATGATAACATCTACATTTAACTTACTTTAACAAACACCTTGGAGTGAATAATCAAATACTAACAGTACAATGATAGCAAGGGTTTCATATCGATTGGATTGATTTTATGTCCAATTTCATTAACTAACTTTCACAGTATAATGATATCATAATTAAATAAAGTAAAAATGTAGATTTGAAGAAGCGCATACTTGCTTTGTCGTCGATTACAGCTTCAGATCTTTGAAAATCCCAACAGCAACAACATCAAAAACCTGAATCATATGTTGACAGTGAAAATATAGAGGTAATTAAATTAGTTAATTAAGACTGATTAAGGTTAAGTAAAATAGCCAATTAAACAGATAAAGAAAATGAAAATGAGAAGCAAGAATTTAAAAAAAAAAAAAAAACTGCAGGTAAAGTTATGGTCACTGTAATATGAGAGGTAATACCTTCATTCAGTTGCTTGTTTGCTAACCATTTCATCATTTCCACTATAGATCTCTAACCATATATACATGAATAGATCATATCAGAGCTTGAGAAAAATATATCAAGGGGAGGACTTACATGGTTAAGACATCTATATATATGTAAGTTAAGACATCTATATATATATATATATATATATATATATATAAACAAACAAACAAAAATAAATGCCATACCCTATGATGGTTCCGTGATAAATGCCAATCAATTAATTAAAGATGGAGTTGACTTGATTAATTTTTGAATATTGATATGGAGTATATTAAAAAAAAAAAATTGAACGGCATGTGCTTTTCATATCCTAAAAAAATTCTCATGTCTCTTATTCATTAATTAATTAATTAATAATTAATTTTTATTAAAAAAACAAAAGAAACAAATATTTTCAACTAATTAATTTTTGAATATTGATATGGAGTATATTAAAAAAAATAAAGACCATGTGCTTTTCATATCTTAAAAAGATTTTCATATCTCTTATTCATTAATTAATTAATTAATAATTAATTTTTATTAAAAAACAAAAAGAAACAAATATTTTCAACTAATTAATTTTTGAATATTGATATGGAGTATATTAAAAAAAATTAAAGACCATGTGCTTTTCATATCTTAAAAAGATTTTCATGTCTCTTATTCATTAATTAATTAATTAATTAACAATTAATTTCGTTGACAAAAAAAATAAAAGAAACAAATATTTTCAACCCATTAATTTTTGAATATTGATATGGAGTATATTAAAAAAAAATTGAAGGCCATGTGCTTTTCATATCCTAAAAAGATTTTCATGTCTCTTATTCATTAATTAATTAATTAACAATTAATTTTTGTTCACAAAAAAACAAAAGAAATGAATGTATTCAATAATTTGGTCAAAAGATCACGATATAAAAAAAAATTAATTATTGAAAATGACTAGTTATGGTCATATTTTATTTTCCAATTTAAGGTCATAGAATTAAAACATTTATCAATGATCTACTGGGGCAGAATTACAGGGGTTGAGGGGGTCCGTGGACCCCTTACCCTAAATACATACATATATATATATATATTCAAAATTAATTTTAAATATTAATTATTTTAAAATTTAAAATTTATTTTTGATTATATTATTTAATATTACAATAATTTAAAATTATTATTCTATTTAAAATTTAATTTTTAAATTTTAATTTATTATTTTGATGATCATGTTGATTATTTTGAAATTTGATTATAAATTGAGATTTAGAATTTTATTATTATGTTAGTTATTTTATAATTTGATTATGAATTGAGTTTAGAGATTTTGTGATTAGGTTAATTATCTTGTAAAAAATATTTTATAACATAAATTTATTAAAAAATAAATATTTTAGATATTTTTAAAAAATAAAATAAATTATATAATTTTTAAAATAATATTTTAATATTTTAATAAAAATAAAATTAAATTTAAATATTACTACCAACTATTTATAGTAATTTTAATATAAAAATAAAATTAAATATAAATTTTTCTGTAAATTTTATTTTTGAACTTTTTAATCCCCTTATATAAATCATGATTCTGCCACTAACAATTCATATTTTTAAATTTAATTTAATTTAGTTTATAATTAATTGATATTTTAAAGTATTTCCTAAGTGTACGTCGAGGCATAATTTAATGTCAATTGTATTTTTTTTATAGACAATAGATTCATAATAGATTTTGTCCAATCCATTAAAATGTTCAAAAAAAATATTTATCTTTAATCTAATTTAATATAACTTTATTTAAAATTATAATTGAATTTTTCACCTATTAATAAAATGAAATGATTTTAAGAGTAACAAGCAGATAAAAATTTATCTACTGTAATTTATAATATTTTATATGATTTTAAATGAATAAATAATTTATATTTTAATATAATTAGTATATACAAAGTAATATTATATATATGCATATAATGTTAAAAATATCATGTTTACATATTATAAAAATATTTATAATAAAATATGTCTAATATTAAAAAAAAATTTAGTTAATTCAATAATTTGATTAAAATAATTATTATGATATTAATTTTTAATTCTATAGCTTTTATTAGCGAAGAAAATTAAAAAGTAAATTAAAAATTACAAGTGAAAATTTATTATTTGTTAATTATTTTTGAAGATAGAAAATTATAAAATTTCCTTTTTTAAGCCATTATTCTACCTATTTCAAATATCCTGAAAAAAAGTAAATAAAAAAGATTAAAAAAATTAGAAAGGTAAATTTGAAAATCCACCTCTTTTAATATATATATATATATATATGTATGTATGTATATGTATAATGTTCATAATTAATAATATATTTATTTTAATTAATATATACGGTTTAATTTACAATCATAAGATAATAATCTAATAAGCATTGTCAAAAATATGGATATGTGCACATGTGAAAATAAATAAAGTATTTATATAAGTAAAATATTTATATTTTAATTATCGTTTTATATTTAATAACAATAACTATTAAATTTTTACTAAACATTGTCATCAATCGACTAACATTATCAATTAATAACAAATATATATACACACACACACACACACACACACACACACACACACACGCCGTGTTTGATTCCGATCAACTAATGATTGCTAAATTCCATTTAGGTAGTTTTATATATTTTCATATTACCCCTAACAAATTATTCTTATAAAAGATAATTACTAATCAAACTATTTTTTCTCAAATTAATTTTGGTACGAGACAGTTATTTACATGATTCTTTAAAAATAATAAATAATTACATTATAATATTATTTATAATATTTAAAAAAATAATTTTAGTGATAAAATTTGATTGAGAAATCTACATTCTCTGACACTCTTATAAAATCATAAAAGTTGTTAAGATTTGCTTTTTTACCGCAAACAATTAATTATTTGATATTGCCAAAACCAATCATGACTCGATATCATCAATGAGACATCTTCCATCTTCTTCAATTTCAGTTTGGAGTTGATGAATTTTTCTATCCATTTCTCAGCAAGTTCATCAGGTACATCAGTACTATTTCCCTTTTCCTCAACTTTTCTCAGCAATGTTCTTCATCGGTTCCATATTGAAAGACATGCAATTTTTCCCAGACTGAAATAGAAAAACTAACTATTATAATGATTAAGATGTTTTGAAGAATAAAAATAAAGCAATAACAGATTTAATTGAGCATAATGTAATTAATTGATAAATAATATATATTATATATATGAATCATTTTAATGTATATAATTTTTTTATTTTATGATTACTGCAATATTTACATAAGATATCAATTAATACTTTTATTGATTTAGTACCGGTATGGATTCGAGAAAAATGGCAACTCGTTTCTGTTGTGTAGCGGATGTAAATAGCTCGCAAATTACTTACTATTATATAAATAAATAGTGTATGAAATATTATACTAAATATCTCAAATCAATATATTTTGATCTTGAGTGAAAGGAGAAATTCTTTTCAAGGTGGATAACACTCTGACTATCAAAATAAAGTGAATATTTATCCTGCTAAAGCCCAAGTTCATCTAAGAACTTTTTCATCCACAAGAGCTATTTGTATGCATTAATTACAACAATGAATTCTGTTTTAGTTGCAGAGAGCAATACACTTTTGTAACCTTAACTGTCATAGCACAGCTTCTCCTGCAAATGAAATCAAGCAACCTGATGTAGACTTTCTTGAGTCAACATTGTCTGTCATATCTGCATCTGTGTTGCCAACTAACACAGATTTTCCATCTCTAAAGTATAAATATATTTTAAAGGTACCACAGAGATATTTTAAAATCCATTTCACTGCAACCCAATATTCCTTACCAGAATTTGAAAAGAACCAACTTACTACTCCCTCTGAATGGATAATATCTGGCCGTGTATATACTATGGCATACATCAAACTTCCAACTGCTGAACCATATGGAACTCTATCCATCTCTTCCTTCTCCTTTTCCATTGAAGGGCTTTTATTTGGAATAAAGCTTAAAAGTTATTAGCAAGAGGACAACTAACTGTTTTAGCTTTGTTCATGTTGAACCTTTGAAATACTTTCTTAATATATTTCTCTTGTGACAATCATAACTTCTTGGCACCCATGTCTCTAGTAATCTTCATGCCAATGATATGTTTTACTAGCCCTAAGTCTTTCGTTGCAAAAGACTTACTCAACTGCTTCTTCAACCTGTTGATTCTGGAAACATCCCGGCCAACAATCAACATATCATCCACATATGACAAAAGGATGATGAAATCGTCATCAGAGAATTTTTTTTTACGAAAAATACAATGGTCTGAAGTAGTCTTTATGTACTCTTGCTCCCCCATAACTGACTCAAACTTCTTATATCATTGTCTCGATGCTTTTTTTAAGCCATACAGACTTTTCTTCAATCTGTAAACATAATCTTCTTTTCCTCTTTCCTTGAAATCCTCTGGTTATTTAATGTATATCTCTTCCTCCAAGTCACCATGAAGGAAGGCAGTCTTCACATCCATCTGCTCGATCTCTAAGTCGAGACTTGCAGCTAATTTCAGCACAATACGAATGGATGTCATCTTCACCACTGGTGAAGAAATCTCATCAAAGTCAATCCTTTTTCTTTGATTGAATCCTTTAACAACTAATCTGGCTTTGAATCGTGGCTGAAAACTGTATTTTTCATGCTTTATCATGAACACCCATTTATTCTTCAAAGCTCTGTTACCTATTGACAACTTCACTAGTTCAAATGGTTTATTCTCATGTAAGAATTTCAACTTATCTTGCATGGCTTCTAGGAAATCCTCATGTTCACTCCATCAGTAAGTAACACATACTGATCACTGGAGTATCTAGTAGAAGACTAATTGACTTTAGCATATTTATTCAATGGTTCCTGAGCTGTATCTGGTGCTGGTGATGAAAAATCATCAGAATCTACATTTAGTTGATTCTGGATGGGAGCATCATCATCATCAGTATTCTGCTGGTCATCTTCAATTTCATCTCTAATCTGTCTCGATGCCATTTTTTGGAGGAACTAATTCAAGATTAGTCGAACTACCATCGGATCTAAAAACATTCTTTTAAGCTTTCTCAATATCTTAGATGGTCTCATTTTCAACAAATCGCATCACAGCTTCTAACAAGCTTCTTCTGAACTGGTCATAGAATTAATAACCAAGCTCATCTTTACCATACCCAATAAACACACATTATTGTGTTTTAGCATCCAGCTTCGACCGCTCATCTTTTGGTATGTGCACAAATGCCTTGCACCCAAATACTCTTAAGTGATTATAAGAGACATCTCTTCCAGACCATATTCTTTTTGGATTATCAAACTTCAAAAGAAAGATTCAGAACATGATCTGCTACACTCAATGCTTCTATCCAAAATGATTTTGGCAGCTTTATATGTGATAGCAAACATCTAACTCTCTCAATGAGAATCCTGTTCATTCTCTCAGTTACACCATTTAACTGAGGAATTTCTAGTGGTTTCAGCTTGTGTCGAATGCCTTGCTCCTTGCAATATCTCTAAAGTGATCCAATATACTTACCCTCATTATCTGACTTGATACACTTCAATTTCTTTCCAATTTCTGATGCAAAACCCATGGATTAAATATTACATCTAGAACCCCACATACACATCTAGCATAGAATCTTAGAACTCAAAAATAAATCCTCTCTACCAAACCCACAACTAACCTGTAATTGAGAACTTGGGTGATTGGGATGAAGAAATGAATTGATTTAAACGCCACAAGTCAGACTTGATAAGTTAGAACAAATTCTTCATGCAACAAGAATAAGAAGAAAACCTCTCAAACTTGAAAACACATCAATTACATTCAACATAAACTGAAAATTCGTAGTCACTCTCTTGAGTTCTTTTTTCCCTCCCTATATAGTTGGAAAAGAAGAAATAATGGCTTAAAAGTCTAGGTTTACATGTATCTAGTCATAATAGCATTAATTATTCATCCACATCTATAATATATTCTAAATTACTGCCCATAATTCTGACAATATTGATGGGCAGATTCTATATATATTTTGATGTTGGTTCACATGTGTCTAGTCATACTAGCACGAAACCACATCAATATTATATTCCAAAATCGTGTTAATGCCCATCACTATACTTATGGGCAGATTCTTCATGCTTCTTGGTGAGTTTCTGACTTTCTCTTTATGATCCATCATATTCAGTATAAGTTGGTCTCCCTCTTCATTAATCCACCTTTGAATAAAGTGTTGGAACACATGCTGGAGTTTTTTTTATTGTGATCTTGTGATTGGTCCACTTGACATAATGATATCATCAACATATTTTTTGCCTTGTATAGATTCATCAAGCTTGCTTATAGTTTCCTCATCGATTTTCTCTTTCAACTAGGACATGAAACTATTTAAATATCTTTACAACTTGATCTTTATTTAAAAGGTATAAAACCACAGTTTTCTTGAATAATCATCAATGAAAATCACGAAATAAGAGGAGCCATTTTCATTAATTCCATTAGGAGAAGAATTTGTTAATTAAATCTTCAGAGTCTCCCAAGACTCTGGCAATGAAAGAGTACTTATCAGAGGAAGCACCTCATACTTGTTCATACTCAAGTTCTCATTCTTTATTTGTCTTGTCGTCGGGTTTAGTCGCACTAAATATCGGTAAATGTTTCTTCATCACAAATAGGAGATCATTCATCTTGTTTCTCCATATGTGATAATTCGAGCCATTTAGGCTGATCATCTTATTTATCTTTGTTTTCATCTCTTTAATGCAAAGAGATTAGCTCTAACACCGCATGCCTAAACCAGGCTCTGATACCACTTATTATGCAGTGGGTGTAAATAGCACGCAAATTACTTACTATTATATAAGTAAATAGTATATAAAATATTGTACTAAAAATAAATACCAATAAAATTTTCAGGAAAAGGCTAAAGGGGTCACAGACAGTCCCACTTAAAACTCAGTCTCCATATATAGAATTTTACTTGGATAATTAATAGCACAATATAATAAAATAATTACCCTTGATAATAGCTATAAAATTGAGAAAAATAGCACACCAGATTTAACGTGATTCATCCTTTTATTTTGGGTGAATCACGTTAAAATAGTAGGATTACAAGGGAGAGACTTTTCTATAAAATACTCTAGAAGTACAACACTCACAATTGAGATAAATCTAAAATAGTGGTATTCAAGTGTTTTCCAAACATCCCAAAATAAAATCTCATTATTTTGTCACTTCTTAAATAATTCACTCTCTCAATTTTCACTCAACTCATCAAAGCAATTTTGCTTTGACTTATACCATTTTTCATCACCAATTTTTCTTATCTCAATTCTTGTCAATGATTTGGAGGAGGAAAGGCCTAAAGGCCTTTTCCTTCAACTATACCTCTCTCTCTCTCTCTCTTAATTTTTAGTGTCTTTAGTTTTTTTTAGTATGTCTTTGGTTTTTGAGTGTGTCTAGGAGAGGATGGAAATGCCATATATATAGGCTTTTTCATATGTTTGTTGGCCTAACTAATTAGGCAATTCAACATTCAACAATGGTGGCTTCAAAAATAGTAGTTTGTGATGGCTTCAAAATGGTGGCTTGTTGATCTAATTGTCAAAGATAGTGGCTTATTTCTCATATGGTTAGGTACCACCTTTCAGTTTCTTGACACATCGCACCTTTTTTTTTCTAGACACACATCTCAATTTTAGAATAACATAATTCAACTATCACCAAAAGAACGGGCATGATTGCAAGCAGGCAAATATATTGCTAAAGAACGACAAATCATTTCATAATATAATATGTTTAAGAAAAGTCGACATGTCATCCTATATGAGAAAAATTAAGGTTATGCAATTGGCTCATAGTCTGAGATAGCCCAGTCCAGCCAAGCTCAACAAATTGGGCCGGATTCAAAAAAGATTGACTGGACTTCAAGCTCGGTACGAGAGCTTGATGTCACCTCAAGTCTAGCTTCGGGTAGGAAAAATATCTTTAGCCAACCTGATCCGAAGTATTTAAAAAATAAAATAATTTAATTATATTAATACTTATGTATAATTATATTGATTTTTATATATAAAATTTATTGTATAATAAAAATTATAGCATTAATAATTTAAAAATATAAAATATAAAATAAGGGATACTAATAAAAATTATAATATTACTAATTAAAAAATAAAAAAAGTCTAGACTTGAATAGTCGTTGGCCTAAGTAGCCTCTACCACTTGTTAGGGTTGGACTTGAAACCTCATTTTTTTTGCTAGAAGTAAGTACGAGCATCGGTTGGGTTTTATAACTCAACTAACCCAACTACTTAATTGTAGTAGAAAAAAATATTATAAAAATTTGACCATTTTTATCTGTTCGGTTGGTTTGGTCAAATTTTATCAAGTTTTGTCGGATTCATTTGGATTTATTGATAAATTTATATTCAAAAATTGACTAACTCAGTCACTTTAAACCAATGTGATCTGTTGAATAGGTCGATTTTCGGTCGGGTCAGTCGAATTTTAAAATTTTTACTCATCCCTAGCTAGGCTAGAAGTGTGTTTTGGCTAAAGAGCAACAACCAAACTCAATCCAACTTCACCTGTGCATACCCTAAAAAAAATAAATGGATAAAAATGATAAATATTTTAAAATCATAAAAATGATAAAAATTTTAAAATCTAATATAATGAAAATTAACCTATTGTAAAAAATGTATTAAAAAATAATTATATTATAAAAAATATTTAATCAGATTAAAAAAATAAGGGAAGTTAAGTGATATTGTTGTTTTGTTTTATTTTATATGTATAAAATGAAATGTTCAAGACTATAGTGTCACATAGAAAATATTTTATATTAGAAAATATATATATATTAAGTGTTTAATAGAAAAAATATTAGAATATAATAATATATATGTATAATATAAAAAAAACTTACATGATTATTTTAATTATCACGTTATATTATTTTAGCATTTTAATTAGATCCATTGATATTTGTTTATCTTAAATTATTGCCAACTAATTTAATTGACAACAATTAAAGAATAACTTGTCGTCTTGTTATGCTATCAAACAACAACTGATTCCTCTCCTGCAACATGAATTTTTGGAGTATACCCATTTTAATTTTTCTTGCTAGCTTCCTCTACTATTTCTTCACGTTATTTCTTTTTTTTTTTTAAGGATTTATCTTTATTTTTTTATAATGATTTTGTTTTATTTTTTCTTTTTTTTAAAAAAAATAATGCACAATAATATAGCACATAAAAATAATAATTAAATATTTTTTTATAATAAAATTATAGTAATTTTACTGTGATATAATAATCAATAAAATTCTTAAATATATACTCTTCTCTCTAGGCACATGGATTTTTTTTTAATTAGGAAGAGATATGGACTAATAAATATATTTAATAATTTACGTTTCGAAGTATTATTCAATTTCAATATATGGATAAATCATGTAATTATTTTTATATAAAAAAACACCTTAAATAAAAATTTTATCTTTAAATCGAAAGACAAAATCGAGACAAAGACACGATAAATCTAATCCTAAATTACTAATCAATCAATTATTTTAGACTTTTAGTTTCTTTCCACTCACTAACCATTATTATTAGAAAAAGAATAAATAAAAAACGACAACCATTCGTGTGTTTTATATGTGAATTGAGGACACAACATTACGCGGGTGTTCACACTTGTCTTCATTACCTCAATAGTAAATTGACTAAAAGGCCAAAGTCCAAATATAAGGTTTTTAATCAAAGTGGAGGGTAAATATGTAATTTTGAAATCAAAACTCCTCCTTAGCTAAAATGAATTTGGATGCTTTTATTGTTGGGGCTGGAAGAACCGCTATTGCCAGTGAGAGTCTATGGAGGCAAATTTGATCTTAACTGTATTTATGTTAATTTCTCTAACCGTAACAGCTGATTATATCAGACCTCCTCCTCGTAAAATCTTGCATTTTCCATGGAGTTCAAGACCTTCTTCTCAGCCTCAGCAGGTAAATCTATTTTTTATTTTAGAAAAATGTAATCACTTATTTTCTACATCAGTTTTCCATTTCCTATCCAATTCTTAATGTTTTATGTATTTATTTTATTATGGTCCGATCTGGGTATTGCTTCTTCTTTTTTTTTTCTTTCCTTCTGAAACTCGGGCTTTATTTGATTGGTTTTGAATTTCGATGAATTATTCCATTTCAGTTAGAATTAGAGAATCTGTGCGAAAATTTGTATCTTTTTATCAGCGACTTCATGAAAAACGAAACGATCTGATCATTTTTATTTTTTTTATTTTGTTTTGTTGCGTTGCAAATTTTAATCTGGGGTTTCTTTCTAGTGTACATAAATGACTAATTATTGTTTTTCTTAATTGTAATTGTTGATTGTATAATAATGGAGCTGTTAGCTAGCGATTGCTTTTTTTTTTTTTTAATTGGGATTTATTTAGTTGTCTTCAGTTTGGAGTTTGGACTATTGTTTGTGAAAATTGCTGGAGGAAAGATGGTTGCTAACATATTTCAATCTTTGTAAAACTGTAAAAAATTTGATGAACCATCAATGTCATTTATGACCCTTGGTTTGAAATGCATTTTTTTTTGTGACAAATGTCTACTTCAGGTGCACATTTCTTTGGCTGGAGACAAGCGCATTCGTGTGTCATGGGTCACTGATGATAAATCTTCTCCATCAATTGTTGAATATGGAACTTCACCTGGAAGATATGATTGTATATCAAAAGGGGAGAGCGCATCTTATAGTTATCTATTTTATAGCTCTGGAAAGATACACCACACTGTCATTGGTCCATTGGAACCCAACACAGTTTACTTCTACAGGTGTGGAGGACAAGATCCTGAGTTCCAGCTGAGGACTCCTCCGTCTCAGTTGCCAGTTACATTTGCTGTGGCTGGAGATTTAGGACAAACTGGTTGGACTAAATCAACTTTAGACCACATCGACCAGTGTAAATATGATGTGCATCTGCTTCCTGGAGACCTTTCATATGCAGATTATATGCAGCACCGATGGGACACATTTGGAGAATTGGTTCAGCCTCTTGCTAGTGCAAGGCCATGGATGGTGACACAAGGGAACCATGAAAAAGAAATGATACCGTTTTTTAATGATGGCTTTGAATCCTATAATGCAAGATGGAAAATGCCCTTTGAAGAATGTGGTTCAAGTTCAAATCTTTATTATTCTTTTGAAGTTGCGGGGGCTCATGTTATTATGCTTGGTTCCTATGCAGATTATGATGAGTACTCAGATCAATATAACTGGCTCAAGGTTAGTATGATTCTTCTCTCTTTCACATGTGCTCTTCTTTTCTTTGCTGCAACAAGTTGGAAATGTTGAAAAAAGATAAGTTGAATCAATTGGATCAGAATAGGAGAATTGCATACATTAAAAGGGATCATTATTGTGTGAAATAAGAAAAGCAATTGTTGGTAGGTCTGTGATGTATTGACAAGCACCTGGTGACTGTCTATCTTGATTGATTCCTGGTATCACGTGAGGGCATTCTTAAGCTTGCAAGTTCAGCAGAGTAGAGGTTTTGATCCAAACTTGGAAGTTCTCCCTAAATTGCCTTTGCATCAATACTCACTAGATGATTTATAATTACTTCGAAAGCAGGACTGTGGAAGTTTCAGTACATGAAATTTAATAAAAATTTCTATTCTTGCCAATGACTTGATAGCAGCCATAACATTGGATAAGTTGCTGTATTATTATCAAGTTGGATCAATTCATGATCAAATTGAGGAGACAGTTGAAGAAACCTCTATCTGGAGAGCTAAGATATGTGTCCTTTTACGTTCTATTAATGCATAATAATACATTTGTACTAATCTGTCAAATCAGAAAGGATATAATATACTTTCTCAAAAAAAAATTGCACTTTTGCTGAAATAGCCTAGGATGAGGATCAGTGGCCAAGGAGAGGTTTGTAAGTATCCCCACGATCTTTATTCTCAAAATTTTGGTCACCCGTAAAATTATATCCTAAATATTGAACTGGAAACTTTAATCAGTATAGATAAAACTGAATTGACCGTGGAGAGACAGGTTGGAGCCTGTTTCTTTGGTTAGCAATGGCCTGCCTCCCTCCAGCATAAGAAAACTTCAAGACATGAGGAGTGCAGACCTAATTCGCTTCATGAAATGCAACTTTTAAGAGTTAATGCATGAAACATTAGTCTTTCTTGTCTTGGGCACAGAAGTTAAAATGTCTTATTTGTTGAGAAAAAAATTTCATAAGAAAATATAGCTCTTTCACACTAACAGATCTCCCTATTTTTCTTGATCTACAGGCTGATCTGGCTAAGGTGGATCGAAAGAAGACATCTTGGCTGCTTGTGCTATTCCATGTCCCATGGTATAATAGTAACCATGCTCATCAAGGCGAAGGGGATGATATGATGGCAGCTATGGAGCCCTTACTTTATGCTGCTAGTGTAGATATAGTGCTAGCTGGCCATGTCCATGCTTATGAACGCACGGTATGGTTGTACTTACACTACTACTTAGTATCATATCATGGACTTTGTCTTATGATCTGGTGGTTTGACAGAAGCGTGTAAATAACGGAAACTTGGATCCATGTGGAGTTGTTCATATAACCATTGGAGATGGAGGAAACAGAGAAGGATTGGCCCAAAAGTATGTCATCACTTTTTACCTTGAGTTCACAATTAAACTTTAATATAAAGATTTTCTGGTTATCTCTGAATGTAAATGGAAAATGCTGCATATATATATTTGTGGATTCATATTAATTCACTAGCTGGTTAACTCTCTTAATATCACATTAGAGGCTTGGAATCAAATGTTAATTCACTAGGATAGGGTGAGCGTTCGTTGTTCACAAACAGATGAATAGATTTCATAGGAAAATGTGTATTTAAATGTCAGATAGCAATTAACACTACAATGACATACTTTGGTTTTATCAGTTAGGCATGTGATATTTAAGCTATTGATGGGATAGGTGATGCATGAATTACCCAAAAAGTTCATCATGTAGTAGTGACCAGTGAGTTTCTCATTTATCTTTTTTTTTATTTGAAACTTCAGTTTAATAATTTCTGCTTTCATTCATAGATACATACTTCCACAGCCAGAGTGGTCAGTCTTCCGCGAGGCAAGTTTTGGCCATGGTGAGCTCAAATTGGTGAATTCAACTCATGCCTACTGGACTTGGCACAGGAATGATGATGATGAACCTGTGCAGTCTGATCAAGTTTGGATAAAATCTTTGGCAAGTTCAGGTTGCTTTGCTGAAAAGACAGATGACCTAAGGATGATTCTCATGGGAACTTAAATTGGATGCGTCTCCACTTCCTACTTCACATGATTTGGATGAGAGTAGAGTTATTGCTATGGACTTCGCAGATCAATGTATATATATTTTACAGGGTTATAACGCCAATAGAATAGCTGATGCTAGATTTGGTAGACTGCTTATGTAATGTCAAATCAGATTATTATATATCATCCAATGGGATGAATTAAGCTTTCAACTCCAGTCTTTGATGCCTGTCGGTTGCTTGAATGACTGGAACTAGGCTGTATAGGGTTAGAAGAAGCCTACTTGTATTTTATAAGCGTCTTATATTGTTATAGAATAACAGCCTTTTGTTTGATATTATGAAAATTTTTTTAGTTCACCATGAAAGTTGAGTGTTGAGAAAAATTCGGTTGGTTTTGCATGATTTTCGAGCTCTGTCAGTAACAGAATCCTTTGTGAAAGAAAAGCAACCTGCCAAGAAAGTAGTGATGATGCTAAACATATTCATGGTTGATACATTAAGTTCAATTGCTCGTAATGTGAAAATCACGAAGATAAAATGAGATAAAGCTAAGGAAAGTGAGGGAAAATTAGAGAGAAATGGAAGACAGCAGAACAACAAGCGAGAGGATCTGTTATTTTCTTTCTTGAACAGCCAAAATCACATCAGATACAATCCTTATAAAATATAAATGCTACTGGGCACATGGCCAGCAGTAACTGTCTATAAATAACTAAACAGAACTTGCTTAACAACCCATTACAATGGTGCCAGATGTCCTAGCCGTTATAATTAATCCCCCCCAACTCTCCGTGTATCATGCCATAACTAGACCTCAGACTTTTTGACATTCTATACATATAGAACACACACACAGTTTGGCATGGAGGGTAACTTTCTTTTCCAAGGAATGATGAGTCAAGTTGCAAGAGATCTGGTCAGTCCACCAACATCCCAGGAGACTTTAGCATCCAAGCAGGAAAGAAAATCCTTGTTATCTTAGCCTCTTGAGAACAAGGACAGGACAACAACTCCGATCTGCAGCTGACTCAAATTTGCCAAGCAGCAGTCCCACCATAAGTTCTAAGCTACTCAAGTATCCATAGGAGCAATTAAGACAGCTGATGGGTCCTGTTCCTGATCTCTCTTGCCCCTCCAGAGTATAATCTGCTCATCCTTGAATAAAATAGGAACGCAAGGCACCAAATCCTGCATTCGTTGTAAAAGAAAAGGGGACTCAATATAAAGTTATTATATAGTCACATAAGAAACTCTATAATAAGCTAATAATACCAAAATGCAGGTCTATTGATACCTTTAGCTTCACACCAATCTTTTTGCAGTCACTGGTGCCAACATGGGTGCAGTCTAGCCTCACAACCTCTTCAGTCTTGAAGGCCTCTCACACTCTCTCCACTACATTCACATACACACCGTTCCTGGATGAACTCAAATGTTGCCATTCAGGAATTGCATTTGTCATTTACCTTCAATTGTAATTTATCAACAACTTACTAAGTTTATCCAAACCAGAGGGATGTAATCAACTTACTAAGTTTCATCAAGGCATGAGAATTTAGTCCTTTATTTCTCATTTCTTTTGTTTCTTCAAATGTCAAGCCATCAGCTACATTCTTGACAAGCTTTGGATAAATGGGTGCATAAGGCTTCCACAGCATAAGAGGTATAGCAATCCGGTTTTTAGGATCATAGTTTCGACCACGATATAAAAGAATGATATTAATACGTTGATAGATAATCTTCCCACCTGACTTGTCCTACAAAGCCATTACCACCTACATCAGCTACTAATCTCTCAAAACTCAAAAAAAAAAAAAAAAAATCCATGGATGTGCTGTATGCAAGGCAAACCTCAAGGTGGAAACAGATATTATCCATATCTAGAGTGGGCACCCCCAAGCACTTGATCCTAACAGCCTCGGCCCTCTTCCAATGATTGTGGATATCATCCAACATGTTGTGAGTAACTCCCCCCTTCCCTAACATAAACAAACTGCTAATCCCCCAACTTGGTTCGGTGTATATATAAATATATAGAAAGTACATTATAAAACACATAATACACACAAAATAAGAAATTCGTGATTGAAATGGAGATCTAAGTGCTCACAATTTCTTTGCAATAATGGGGTTTATAATTACATATAAGAAATAACGAGTATAACTATCTAGTGATCAATATCTCATTTGCATTGCTAATAAGATACACAGATATGTAGTTATGGAACTAATTTTACCTAAATTAATTTGCCTCGAACAATAGCTGTGCCGATACCGCTCCACAAGCTCCTCCACCTCCCCCTCCGTGAGTGGCTCTCCGAGAACCCGATTCCTCTCCTCCATTATTTTATCTATATCTACCTCTGATTGAACCGAAGCAGCAGTTCCCGTTCATTTACTATCAAGCCGACCCGGCCCGAATGGCGAAAACCGCTTTGGTTCACGATACCCGATTGGCTCAACAGCCGGGTTGGACTCCGTGTAGAAGTATCTAAAGTCAAAAGGAAGGTCGGGATTTTGAGGCAGTTTCGGGCCCTTATTCAGGTCTTCATTCGTCTTCGGAGGTTTTTTTGATGTCTTTTTGGTTTTCGGTTTGGGTTTAGAAGCGAAAGTAAATGGAGGATCATATGGATCTTGAGAGAATGTGCGGTTCAAGAATAGAGAGAAGGAAACGAAAGGAAAACTTTTTAGGGTTTTGTGAGACCATGAGAGAACCTTGACAAGCATTTGGTGAAGAACTAGGACATGAAGAGGAAGAAAATCTATAAATATTAATTCTGAGAATTTACTGTAACAAATAAGGGTAAAATCGTAATTAAAAAGAACGTTCACGGTGAAGAGGCTCTGCTCAGCCTCTCATCTTTGCACCGCCTTTGATCTCCAACCATGGACTCCAAAACATCCAAAAAACTATCCAAACCTTCAGGATTGTCCCCTACTGCCTTCAATGCATACACAATGCTTTCAAAGGTAGACAAACAGCCAGCCTTTGGCTGACTTCTGACCTCACTATACAAGCTCAATTTATCCAAATTCAATTTCAAATGTGGCAAAATACTCAACCATGGATTTTCCTTATACACTCTCTTTGCCTTTGCCCATGTTCCATCCAAAAGAATCAAATTCTTTACCTTAATATTCATAGCTTGAAGCTCATCAACACCAATTGATGTATCACTAGGAAATATAAGTACTGATCCTGATGGAAATATAAGTACTGATCCTGATGGAACCACAAGCTTAAATTCTTCATACTCTTCCAAGTTTGTGCTCCCACTCAATTGTCGTTTCTGCAACTTTTTTACAATGAACCCTTTTGCCAAAGCATTAACAGCTGCTTGAGAGGATAGAATTTGATCAAAGTTAGGCTTTTCTAGTGCTTCAGTTTGAAGCCTCCATTTACTGTCAATATCACTAATAACTCCATTTTTGCCAATGGTAACATGGATTACTGGTTCTTTAGCTCTTTCATCCTTTGCAGAAAATGAAATTTGTGCATTAATACATTCATTACTTCTTGACTCATTTTCTGTCCCTAAAACTAAGCCACAGCTTTCTAACAAATCTGAATTTACTTCTCCATTATCCATATTTTCTCTAGCAGACCTAAACCCACCAATGTCCTCAAATTTTCGTTTCCGGGTTTCTTCCCTATCCAAAACTCGATTAAGATCCAAACTTTCCCATCCATTTGAACCCGAACTCGATTCCAGTAACTGAATAACAAACCGGGCACCGAAATTAACATCGGAAACATTAACCACAGTAACATTCCTAAGCCCTAGTTTTGCAATCCTAACAGAATTAAGATGGTGCTTTCTCTCTAAACTATGTTGAAGAATGGTTACACTCACCTTGTTCTCAAGACCCGGGTTCCGAATCTGATTACATAGGCAGAGACGTGACGGTTTGGAGCAAGATGGGCAAATGGGTCGCTTGAGATTGGACTGGGACACTGCCATTCTCAGGGTTTTAGGAGGGTTGAGGCTCTGGAAATGGAGAGGATTGAATATTGAAGAACACAGAAGATTATTTGGGGTCGGTTATCGGATCCGTGCCGCCATGTGGTTCCAAACGATGAAAAATTAAAAATCCATCTACGCCCGCGGGCGGAGTAAGTGATCGGCGACTTATTAAAAATGATAAAATTTTTACCGTTATTGTTAAAATTATTAGCCAATTAATTGTCAGGAACAAAATTGATGAGGTTGTATAAAAAAAAAACTAGATCCACTTGTCAGCAGATTGCATAAAACAGAAAAATTAGAAAATTTTATAAGTTGATAGGCCTGCAAATTTTTCTTTTCAACACAATCAGTCTTCTTTATCTGCAAAAATTATGTTTAGGGGGTTTTATTATAGCAGTCGTACAACCAACAGGTAAGAAAGCTCTTCACTTTCCTTTAATATATGCTTTCGGCAGACCAGTTAGGAAGATCGTATGATCTTTTTCATCTTATTTTGCCACTGAGCGGGATAATAAATATGGGGTAAAATGAGATAAATCAATACGAGTTAGAAAACTGGAAACTGATTTATGTTCAATCAAGTTTTTATTTGGAAAAATTAA
Source organism: Garcia nutans (assembly GCA_947685225.1). Classification (NCBI taxonomy): domain Eukaryota; kingdom Viridiplantae; phylum Streptophyta; class Magnoliopsida; order Malpighiales; family Euphorbiaceae; genus Garcia; species Garcia nutans. Next base: position 29,921,099 of record CANTUV010000015.1, on the reverse strand, counting down.
AAAAAATTAAAAAAAAACAGTTTTTAAAACTACGTGTTTCTAAAAAAATTATAATATAAAAAAATGCATTTGATTTTTAAAAATACAGATCCTCCTTTGAAACAGATATAATTACAAATAAAAAAGAAATTATTTCTTTCAAATGTATTACATTTGAAAGATTAAAAAAAATAAAATAAAATATTTAAAAAATAAATATGCAATCAAATTTTCATATCCACCTCCTCTTATTTAATTTCCCTATAAGAAAAGAAATAAATTATGAACTGCAAAATAAAAATTGAAAATAAGAATAATAAAAATTAAAAAAAAGTTATAAATGATAAAAATTAACCACTATAAAAAAGAAAAGAAAAGAAAAACTAAAATGATCTTTATCTTTTTATTTTTAAGTTTAAGTTCGACCAAAATTGATTTTCTAAATATTTAATTTTCATTATACACTTGTGATGAGAGTGTGTACATGAAGAATGAAATTAAATTTTCATCTCGCCTTTAATTTGATTTAATTCGGGTCAATTAAAATTTTTTTTTTAAAACCAAGTCAATTTAATTTAAATATTAAAATTAAATCGAATTTGATCACGTTAATAGATTAAATTCACAGCTTTAAATGTTGAATTTAACTCAAATTTCAATCCATTTAAAATCCAATCCAATTTGAAATATTCAAATTTAATACTAGCAGAATTAAAATAAATATATATAATACTATAATATTCGCACTCCACTTGATGCATTTTGTAAATTATTGGCTCGATTAATTCTAATATTTTAATAGTGCAGATTGAGGAACTTGGCTCGTCTACATCTTCAATATCTATACACTGCTATTATCTGTCATCGTTTTGGTTCAGGAAAGAGTACAAGCGTGTCTGGCACACTCCCATTGCTAAATTATCAACTAAACGACGACGTTTATTGAGGACACATGTGTCAATTTGCTATTGTCTAATGGTAAAAGCGCGAACAAGCAAATTTGCTATTGTCTAATGGCACCCACCACCAACTGTACAACTGAGAAAGTTTCAACTTTCAGCTTTAAAGCCCTTCATTCGCAGCAAAGAATAAGAAACCCAATACTTAATTGACGAGTTTTTGGCTCGATCTGTGAAACCCAATTTTTACCCGTTTGCAAATCAGTGAGAGAAGGAAAAAAAATGCACGATTTCTGTTTCACGATCCCTTACGGTCTAATTCTGGTGGCCGGAGGAGCCATTGGATATGTGAAGAAAGGGAGCATGGCATCGTTGGGTGGTGGTGTAGGCACTGGGTTGCTTCTTTTATTAGCTGGGTATTTGAGTCTCAAAGCTTTTGAGAGGCGAAAGAACTCATATTTTGCTTTGGCTATTGAAACTGGTATAATTATTCTTATTTTCTTACGTTGTTTATTGTCTTTATTTTGCTTAATTTCCTTGATTTAAGAAAAAGTTATAGATCCAAAGTTAGACACTTTGCTGGAATTGTTTCAGTAAAAGTGATATTTGTATCTAATTTTATTGTGGATGATTCTTTAATATTTGCTTGGAGAAGCTTAATCCATGTTTTAAGGGAAAAATGAATTTTGATGTGTCCAGTAGTTGGAATGAGTTGAAGTTTAATGCCAGTAGATACATGAAAGTGTATTTTTTTTTTCCAAGGCAAAGGGAGGGAATTAATGCTGAAGTATCTGAAGTATGTGAAACTGGTAGAATTTACTTGATGGTATCGATTGTTTTTGCTGGATGTCTTTTTACTTTTGATTTCCTATCCCATGTTCAGAAATGTGCTCAACTGATGAGATAGGAATCTTTTGGAATTGGGGTTGTCAATTGTTGTTGAATAATGCAGATTTCATCGAGATGTTGTGATTGCCACATATGTTGTCTGCCTTTGTTTTCTTCATATGATAGGAGAGGCTGGTTGTCTGTAAAGGCCAAGGGAAAGACCTTGATTATTCAATTCTTGTTATGAGCCTCTGATAATTTTTGTGTTTGAGGGAAGATGAGGATGAAAAGACTTAGGCCTTAGGTAGCTTAGACTATTTACATTGCAGGAAACCTAAATCCAGGAACCAAAAATTTGATAGCATGTTAGCATGTTGCTTTTTCTGTACGAAGAAAAGATAGGAACAGAACTGCTATATGTCTTAAACCTGTTTCGTGGCCTGCCCTTGATATTATTGTTAGAGTTGCTGCAAGAGTAATGGCATTTTACAAGGAAACATTGCATTTATTTTCCTTTATTTAATATTTATCATGTTTTTTGCTTGTTGCAGTTATCCCTTCAGCTTTGCATCTAAATCTGTATTTGTACTGATTCTTGTGTAATGTGAACAGTTTGTGCAGCAGTTCTGACATATGTCATGGGACAGCGTTACATGCAAACCTCTAAGATTATGCCTGCTGGTATTGTTGCTGGGATAAGGTAAGATAAATCATACTCTTTCATGCTTATGACACTTTCTCTGTTGGGTATGAGGTAACTTGTAATGCCCATACTTGTTTATTGTCTTGCTATAATACACATGAAGACCAGCATCTTTTTTCCTGCATAAGCTATCAGAATAGTAATGATAGACCTGTTGACATGGGTTAATTCCACATGCAATTTCTGCATAAGAAACTGATCAGGGGCTAGGAATACTAGTGTGAATGCCCATCTATCTGTCAAACCACAAATTTAGTTGAATGCACAGCAAAAGGAAGGGGAAATCATTATTTCTTCAAGCCAGCTGCCCTTCCCTGCATCAAGGGCATGCTGACACCAACTTGAAAGACAGGAATGTTGTGAGTTTCAATGGCCAAATTGAATCAGGATAGATTGGAGGGCTGGCTGGTTACAAAGAGTGAATTTCAGGTTTATATGGAGACTAGGATCGGTGAGAAACTATAAGCTGAAGGTTGAGATATGTAAATAAGGGGGTTGAGATGCAAAACTAAGCAAGAATAAAGAGTTATGGGCTGTTTTTGGAGCTGCAAACAGTAATCATGAATAGTAAATGGATGAACAGTAACACGACTAGAAAATTAAAGAAAATAGTTTAAGCGTCACATCTAAACTTCCTTGGGAATCATACCTAAAGTTCCATGGCGACACATCTAGGGTTGAATGGCATCCCATAATTCGACATAGCGTAATTGCTGGTTTTTTTTATTCAATGAGAATATTTAATTGAAAGGATTATACTAATTTATACTTATAGACTCAAACAACTCCAAGTCCTTGAAGTAAAGGACTTGGGAACTAGAAAAAGAAACTAAAAGGGAATAATTTCTTCCTAAACCAACAGAAACTTTAAAATAAGACATTAAAATAAAGTCTCTTGAAAAAATAAGGAAAGATTTTTCACCAAAGCTGGAAACTATAGACTGTCCTTAATACTTAAAATGTATTTGACCAGCACTTACATTATAAATATACCTACGGACCATCAGCTGTATTATGTAAATATACCAGTAGTTCTAACTCTAAAAGGGCTGGAATTACTTTATAATTTGCCCGACAAACCCCATAGATATCATAATTCTAATCTCAAGTCCTTGAATTTGAAGTATATTGTCTTCCTATTCTCCATCACAAACAGATCCAATAGCAAGGTTCAATGTCTCAGCTGTCGAAAATAATGACCTATAAGTCAGAAAAAACCTTTTATCCATCATTTTATTTGATATACTCTACATTTAACAAGAGGTATCTTTTCCTTTGCTTGTTTTGGTCAGTTTGATGGTAGCAGTTGTTTTAAATGTTCATCACTTATCAGTCATTAATACCAGTTCGAAGAAACTGCTGCTAGTTAGAGCATTTAAATGGCAACAACAAAAAGTGATCAAATTTGAATATGGACACATTGATGGACTGAGGTATTATTGAGTAAAATTGAAAGGAGAAAACAGCTGGTTAATGTGATAGAATCAACAAGTAAAACTCAAAGCATAAAATAACAATCTAGGGATGCTCTTATTGGGTGGGATGAGACATTGATGTTGATGATTGTGATTTTTATGTGCTTGTGGGCATTTATTGTAACATAATCTGTTTGAAAATGATATCTTGACTAGATTAAAAAATTACATATGAGAACGAAGTTTTAGATTTCCTTTAGGCATGACAATGCTAGAGACTGTAATCCTGCCACAGATCCTATTTGATAGTTTCTTTTATCTTCTGATCAATGAAGGATGAATGTGATCCTAAATAGTTGTCCGGTGAAAATTAATGCAAATATCCAATAAGTAGTTTTGGCCTTACCGACTTGCTACGGTAAGTCAGTATAGATTAACAAACTTTTGTTTGTGGGTAGCAAGTTCAGTTCACTGTTCACACATGGGTAGAGACTCATACAGCTTTTCAGTACCTTTTTTCGCTTATATGCTGCCTAATGATTTTTTGGGTTTTTCTCAAAAATAAAAAATCTCGAGATGCTTTTTAATTACATATCTAAAAGTAGCCTAAATGTCTTTGATCGTTTCTTGTTTCTTATGCGATTTATCCAAATGTCATTTTGCATGACCTTTTATTTTGTGAACCATTTGATTTAATATTTTTGAACGCCATTATTGAAGCCTTTTTCACTTTTTTTTTATATTCATAGTAATTGGAGCTATGTTGTTGTCTGGGATTTTCTTTGTTTGTTGGAACAGTCCTTTTAATTTTTATGAGCCCTGCACTTACCATTGTGGTTTCTTGCAGCTCTTTCATGACTTTGTTTTATGTGTACAAAATTGCAACGGGTGGCAACCACGTTCCCTCCAAGGCTGAGTGATGGCGTTAAAATTTTGTTTGTATACCACTAATTTCAGTACTTGATTGAGATATTGAAAACTCAAATGTTTGTATTGAAAGATTTTATTTCCTTTTGACAAATTTGTACCACCGTATCATGTCCAGGATAGTTCTGTGTATGAAACGACAACGAAAATTTATTGATTTGTCTTTGAAAGTAAAAGAAATTGGAAATCTGGTTCTTAGTTGTGTTGTTCTCTTCATTATGCTCAACAAAAGTAAAAGGAAGTCTCTTTATAAAAACGCAAGGGAAGGTTGTAAACAATAAACAGCCCGTCCGGGGTGCTCCTTGATACTCTTTATCAAGGTTTTGAGTTGCAGATGATAGTTATGGTGCTCTGAACTTCTTTATAAAATTCTCAATATTGGTACCCTTTTAAGCTGCTTCAAAATTCATACTCTCAGGAGTCAGGATTTACACTGCATAAAAATTTCCGAACTATTCCTTTATGTTACTGCAAGACAAACAAAAAATTCTTTACTGTTCTTAAATGGTATCAATCAACATTGTATTTCATTCACGTCTGTTATTATATTTTTGTAACTTTCACAAGGCATAATTAAGGGATGTGTTAAAATACTCACTAGAAGTTCCAATGAATGCTTAAAATTTTATATATTATAAAAAAAAATTATATAAAATATTTGTATGAAATAGACATTGAAAATTCAAATTACACAAAGACGGACCATCAAATAATAGCATCTTATCTTCAGATACCACAAATCTCTCTCTTTTTATGGCCATCATATTCAAGTATTATGTAGTAGGGGAAGATAAATAATTCAGACAAGGCCACAAGGGCAAGAACACGAATTTCTATTTTATTATTTTTTATAATTTACTAAAATTTATTTTTTTTATAAATATTATATGTATTCAAATATAACATTTAAATTAAATTGTATATTATAATATTAAATTGCAAGGTTTTGATTCTATATTTTTATTATATTTTAATATATATAAACTATTATTTTTATTTTTTATTTAATTTAAAGAGTATTTTCTAATAATTTCAAATATAGATGTTCGGAGCTTTTTGCAATTTTTCTCTAACTAGCTGATAGTTGTTTTGAACTTTTAAATTATTATTACTAATAAAATGTTATTAAAATTAAGACCATAACTAATTATTACAAAAAAAAGAACAATGCGGTGCACGAATGCTTCCGGTATAATAATATTATAATATTATTATAAATAATATTCCATGAAAATTAAAATATTTCTGTTTAGAAGAAAAATATAATAATATAAAAAATGATGATTTATAATATTAATTACTAATTTTAAATAATAATATATTAAAATTAAACAATACCCTCAGCTGCCTTTTTGACCCTGTAAATTTTCAGTTATTAATTATCTTGTTGATATATATATATATATATATATATATATTAGTGAAGGTGGGCGGCACCACCGAAATATTTATTAATTAAAATAGAAGATTGGAAAACCATACAAGAGTCTTTTACAAACCCTTATAAGCAACTGGTTATTTAAATCTAACATCGGGCAACCTCATGTTATCAGAAAGAATAATACCCCGAAGACAATGAGGCAAAGAAATAAAAGTGTTAAATAACCTAGCTCGAGAAGTTAAACGGCAGTATTGGGCAAGGAAATTGGCTGCTTGATTACCTTCCCTGTAAATATGATGAATGGTGATAGAGTGTTGAACACATAAATTAAAAACCCGTCTAGCCGTAGAAAGAGAAGAAGTTGTACCAGAATATACACGCTGTATTGCATTAATAGAATCAGTTTCTACAATCAGCGGAAGATAATTGTTACGCAAACACCATGCAATACCATGCAAAATCGAAGACAACTCGGCATCTTCAACGGACTGAGCATTCAAGCTGAAATTGCAGGCAGCAACAAGGAGACCATCTTTGTTACGAACCACAGCACCACCAGCGGCATGCATTTTATCAACAGAAGCATCAACATTTAGTTTAAAACCAACGTCTGGACGACTCCAGTAAACCAAAGACATCTGTAACTTCCGATTCTGTCCAAAAGCTTCAGGAAGAAGTTCTCTAAATTGCTTCAGAGGGCGTGCAAATTTGGCATTTGCAAAAGCAACTCCCCAGCTGCCCATGAACTCGAAAATATCCTTGAATACACGTTGAAGAAAGAAATTATCTGAACCCCAAGTGCATCGGCAGTATGCAAGCCAGAGAGAATAGGGAATCACCAAAGAGAGCACCCTACAAACTGTTCCAGCCAACGAATTCATCGGGTATTGCATCCACCAGAGCATCATTTCTTGTTTTAAGTATTTCTGAACTGCAGAGTTTGAGAGAATCATATTTCTGAAAAAATTTCAAATAGCCTGTACTTTGTCACACCTATAGAAGATGTGATTAACGGTTGCCGCCGCAGCAAAGCAAAAAGGACAATGTGAGACAATATTAATTCCCATTCTCTGAAGACGAGAAGGCAATGGTAGAGCATTCTGAAACATTCGCCAAGTGAATATGGAAAGCTTAGGAGGAATAGCGGATCCCCAGATCATAGAATATGACAAAAGAACCGTCTTCTTGTCCCGAATTTCCTCATAGGCAAGTTTTAATGAGAATGATGTAGCATTAGATTGTATCCACCTCAAAGAGCCATTGTCAACAACAATAAGACGGCTTGCCAATTCAGAAACCTTACTGAGTCGCTTCCACGTGCAAGAATCCACTTGTAAAAATCTCATATGTCCATCTCTGTGATATTTTGCTCTCATAAGCCGAGACCATAAAGATTCACCAAGAAAATAATTCCACCATAGCTTCAAGGAATAAGCTTCTTGTAAAGTGTGAATAGACCGCAAGCCTAAACCGCCTTCAATAGTAGGATAGCAAAACTTTTCATAAGCCACCCAATGATACCTACGTTCTTCACCTGCATTCCAGAAGAAATTAGAGAATCGACATTCTAAAGCATGAACAACGGCCTTAGGAAGCTTCATAGCACCCAACACATGTATCGGGATGGAGTTCAGCACGTGTTTAATAAGAAGCAAACGACCTCCTACTGAAAGCAATGTAGATGCAGATCTGATGTAGGTAAAAATTATTATTTTGAAAATTAAAATATAAAAAAATTAATTCAACATTTTGGAAAAATAAATTTAACAGGATTCAGATTTTTTTTTATATAGCACGTGAGGGTGAGGAGGAAAATTCCAAAATTTAGTACGAGAATGTATAATAAGCACTTGCTGGCTGGTAAATTAAATAATAAGGTTATTAATGGAGCATTTCTTTTCCCCAAAAGAGGAGATTCCACCTCATTAAACAACAGAATACTCTCGTGATATCAATCTCCATAGGCATCGCTTCCCCATCATCATTGCATCTCTCTGCCTCTCTGAGTCTCTGCCGCAAGAAAGTGAAAAACTATGAATATCCTTTTCACCATTTTCATTTTCCTTACAATTCCCATCTTCATTTTCTTTACAAGAAAAAGAAATTCCTCATCAAAGAGTCTGAAAACTCCTCCAGGCTCACTAGGAATTCCTGTAATAGGCCAAGTCTAAGCCTACTCCAAAATATGAGAGCCAATACTGCTGAACAATGGCTTGAACAAAGAATTGAAAAATATGGTCCAATTTCAAAGCTAAGTCTGTTAGGCAAACCAACTGTTTTCATGCATGGACAGGCTGAAAATAAATTTGTATTCAGAAGTGATAATAGCATTTTGGGGAACAGCCAAACACAGTCTGTTAAGATGATTTTGGATGAGAAAAATTTGCTGGAATTGAGTGGTGAAGATCACAAGAGAGTGAGAGATGCTCTGATGTCGTTTTTGAAGCCTGAATCTTTGAAAAAGTACGTGGGGAAAATAGATGTGGAAGTTAGATTGCATGCTCAGAAATATTGGCAAGGCAAGGAGGAGGTTGTGGTAAGTTAAATTTGTTAAGCATCTATATTTTGGTTAATTAAGTTTCAGGTTCCAACTTTCAGTCTCAAGACTGCATCTGCTAGCAACAATCATTAATAAGACAATCTTTTTAACATGAATATTAATTTTAGTAGGTTAACTGAAATTCATGCATTGTGGACAGGTCTTACCTCTGATGAAGAGAGTTACATTTGACATAATTTGCTCTCTTCTATTTGGGATTGAAAGAGGAGCTAGAAGAGATAAATTAGTGAATTGGCTTCAGGAAATGATAACAGGAATGTGATCGATTCCATTAAACTTGCCTTTCACAAGATACAACCGCAGCCTCAAGGTAAGCACAAGTATCAGGAACATGTTGAAGAATCTTCTAAGAGAATAGAGGATGGAACTTGCGAAAAAGGACGCTAATCCTCACCAAGATCTAATTACGTGCTTGCTTAACATCCAAAATCAGAATAATGGAAAAGCAATAACTGAGAAGGAGATAATAGATAACAGTATAATTACTATGACTGCTGGACATGACACTTCATCTATTCTGCTCACTTTCTTGATACGACTTTTGGCTAATAACCCTTCGGTTTATGCAGCTGTTCTGCAAGGAATGTATATATAAATACAGTATCTGTTAGTTGGAGTCGAGAAAAGAACTGTGTTAAAAAATGTTGATTAAATGCTTCTAAAAATTGTTGTGTACTAATTTGAGATATTTTGGTTTTTAACATTTTTTCAAATTGTTGCAAGTTTGAACCTCAAGTCAGAACCAAATCAATCAAACAAAAAAAGGAACTCATGAGGTTGCTTTGGGTTGCAGAACAGGAAGAGATTGCTAAGAGCAAGAGCAATGGAGAGTTCTTAACCTGGGAAGATCTTACCAAGATGAAATATACATGGAGAGTGGCAATGGAAACCTTGAGAATGTTCCCTCCTATCTTTGGAGGTTTCAGGCAAGCTTTACGGGATATAGAGTACAATGGATACTTTATTCCTAAAGGGTGGCAAGTGAGTGAAGTGAAAACCTCAGTTCTGTTCTTTTTGAAAATGATATCAACTTTGAACATTTTAACTCCGTATCTTTGTTATGTAGGTATTCTGGGTTACAGGCATAACCCAAATGGATGATGGCATATTCCAGGAGCCACAGAGGTTTGATCCTGCCAGATTTGAGAACCCATCTTCAATTCTACCCTAGTGCTTCGTTTCGTTCGAAGGGGGTTCCCGGATATGTCCAGGATACGAGTTTGCAAAGATTGAAACCTTAGTTCCAATCCATTATCTGGTCACTCAATTCACATGGAAAATGTCTGCTGATAACTTTTTCAGTAGAGATCCAATGCCAGTTCCAACTAACGGATTACCCATTCAAATCAAACCAAAGAAACAAATGCCCATAAATATCGTAGCCTTCTGATGGATGGAACTGGTGTCTGTTGGGCAGTCCTGAAGAAAACAATGTAATATATACAGACACCTTGATTACCAGCACTATGCATGATGCTTATTACATGGAATCTAAAAATTTGAATCTTTTTCATACAAGGAAGACCCAAGTGGCAAATGCTGGAGCATTTTAACATGAAAAGCTTCAACTATCAAAAGGGATGAAACAAAATGTTTAATTCTGTCCATATAGCACTTAATGCACTGACTACTGTGTACACAGTATACCATTAAAATCTATGCTCCCCAGTTCTATAGTATCATTGCTATATTTACAACCAACATCAACCGACATCTCCTTTTGGCAGCTTTCATATATTGTATCAAGAAACACTGAGTAAATTGCAATAATCTCCAGTAAAGTTGGCCATATGTACATTTCAAGAACCTCAAATAAAATCAGCCATGGAACCAAGAAGTTAAAGCTGTTCAGCAATTCTGTGGCCTATAGTAATTTGGGGGCAGTGATGGACACTTTTCATTCATATGGGGATACGGATCTATGGTGTTGTATTCTGGTAGCTCCATTCGGTACTTGCCTAGAATCTGACAAAATGGAAGCTGCACATTGTCCCCATCATTGCACCACTTTGGAAGGCGACTAGAGTTGTTTTCAAAAAATCTAAGAGTGTAGGCATCTTTAATCTGCATTTTCAGCAATAAACAGATTTAGCAGGTGCCGCAAAAACTAACTTTAAGAAACCTACACCAAATTAAAAGCAATTAGTCACGTTTTGCACAAACATCAACACAATCTCTGAAAATTTAAAAGTTAATGTTAAAATAGTGGTCAACTTATTTCAATGCAAACTGATAAGGATGAAGGAAAACATATTACTTGCATGATCCTTCATTAGTACCATAAAATTGACAACTATGATCATTCAAATTACATAAGTTTACTGCGTCAATAAATTTAGCAAACAACAGATTAAGAGAAGACTAGCAACCACATCCAATCATTCCAATGCACAAAGAAAAAAGTGAAGTCTTCTTTCCCCAAGTTTGTAGTTAACATTATTAATTAAAAGAACTGAAGTGGAACTTATAGTTAGCTGCATGCATGTGAGCATCAGTATTTTTATGCATTTACAGGCTACCCTACCAATTTCTTTATTCAGCAAACAAATAATTCATCATTCTTGAAAGACTAACCGTAAACTCAGTCACTTGTACAGAGCTAGCAATTGGATCAAATAGTCCTGCTTCCTTGTACATTTCCAGAATGAAAGCAATACATGAAGTTGACTTCCCATCAGTGTATATCCAATCATCCTGCTCAGGAATTGTTAACAGTTGGCCAAAGGATGATCCACGCTTTTCAACTTCCACTAAGATATCAGAAAGAGCAAGGCCCTGCATGAAGCACAAATTTTATCAGTCATTGAAAAAAAAAAAAAGATGATGCATAGATGATATACAATCAATAGTGCAACTTCTAAAATATATTATTAAAAAAATTATGCATGTTTGCACACTAGATTGACTGATCCAAAATTCTGAAACTCAAGGATCATCCAATCATTTTGACTTCCTCAAAAATGTGGCTTGGCGGTTTGTGATGACTAATAATTTATGTGTACATCAATCAAAAGGACAAGAACAGAATACTGGAACAGTCTCAAAAAGAAAAAAAAAGAATGAAATACAGGAAAATGTACTTTATAAATACACAAGGAGACCAAGATTCAATTTTTTTTTATATTATCTTTCTTTTCACTCCTCTTCTCCTGTCTTATTCTCTACCAGCTATTAACTTAAGAATTGGGGAGTATATACTGGGGATAATCCCATGCATCTTTTTCTGTGCCTTTCCTTCTTTCTTGAAAGTAATTTAATAGAGTTGAGAGCTAAGACACTTCCTAATTGACTGGTAAATTTTCATATGGACAATCAGTTAGACAGATACAAATAGCAAGTTCCTGAGTCTCCAACCATTAATACATAACTTGCACACGCTTGATGTCATATGAGAATAATTCTTTTTTTAAATTGTCTCTCCTCAAGGTGAAAAAAGAAAATCAAGTTGCAACATATGATCAATTCAAAAATTGCTTCTATCTAGCCAGATGGCATAGTAGGAAAATGGCAGAATAAACTGTTTAACACACCTCAGTCCCAAGTCGCTTGTTCAAGGCTTCATTCCACATGTTGGCAGCATATGCAGGTTGTATTTGATTCCAAACTGTCATAACAGATGCAACCTGTAGGACCAGAGTTAATAGAAACCTAAGGATACATAAAACATCTAAAATTGCACACAAAAAAGTGCACTACTGCACTTCAACAAGGGTACTATTGAGAAATTAGACTCCATTTGCTTCATGGAAAATATTTTCTCCTTCTGTTGTTTGGGAAGTTCAAGAAAATAGTTTGATAAAAAAATAATAATAAACAAAAATCTCTTTCTTCTTCAAAAATGGAAAATAATTTTCTAGCTATGACAAACTCGTGAGAAGAGATGGAACCTATAAGAGAACCACATGGACACATACCACTAATCTACCAACTCCACTGATCATCTTTGACTCGCCACTGCCAATAACAGGAGGAGACCACAATTTACCCCCTTCTGAGTAATTTTCTATCTTATAAGTTATACGTATAGAAAATGTATATATATGAAACTTTTGGAAGGTACCTCAACAAGTATTAATTGATTTCAGTATAGTAACCAAGCAACAAAAACAAGGTCATTTTCTTAGAAAATATTTTACACTAATAATTTCCACAGAACAAACAGACCCTAGAAATCTCTTTTGACTGATGTAACTGAATAAATTTCTCAAAAAATCCTCTTTCCACCATAGTCCCTTTTGATAGAATAAATACGCTATCTAGAAAAATTGTAAAAATCACTTCTATGAGTATTGAAAGAAAGTAATTTCCATTGCAGCACTCCAACAAAATTTGCCTGAGAAAGTGCAGAGATATCATACACAGCTCAAACCCTGTAACACTAATAGCTAGCAAGCTGGTTAGAGTTGACATCATTTCACCAAGGGAAAAGTTTGGCATCATCACAGACGCTTTCCAGATAAGTTACATCTCAAAACATTAGCCAATATAGCATAAACATAATTCTGCACCCAATTATAAAAATAATGTGGAACAATTGCAATGAGATATATATATATATATATATATATATATATATATATATATATAAGAAGAAGAAGAAATTATTGCAAGGTTAGACCTGTAAACTCAACCAGAAAACAGTTTATTCAGATGGGATAGGTTCAGTACCAGATGTGCATCCAAGGGGGGTGGATAGTTCCTGTCCAAAGTGTCTATCCAGCTAAATATCATGTTATGGTATCCATAAGGTTTTCCATTCATGCTTAATGCATACTCCCATGCAGCAGTTTCATTAAACTTGGCTCGGACATCAGGATGTAGAGGGAGCAGTGCAATATGCGGATTAGCATTATCCTTTGTCTGCTCAAATTCCCACCATTCATCCCATGGTATTGTAGCAATAATATCTTCTCCCTGTAACACAAAAGTTAAGTACTGTTTATCCTAACTCAAATCACAATAACTAAAAAAAGAATCTAAACAGAAAAGATTAAGTTTCAATCGCTGTCTAGCTTGGGAAGTTCAAGAGAAAGAAGCAAAATCTCCTGATGGGGGAAGAATTTGCTTTGTAACATGTGTGGTTTCTATGAACTAATAAGAGGCTTCTTTTGCTCTTTCATTTGGGTGATAAGGTCACCTTGAATAGGATGAAGAATGTCAGCCAAATAAAGGGAGAGAATAATGGGAACAGTATTAAACGGAAGTATCATGCATCAGCCACAGAGGAAAATTGAAAATTGTGTGGCATCACAACCAGAGGTACTGTTTTTTCTAAGACCATCAAATGCAAGGCCATAATTCACCTGGAACATCTTGGGATTTTGGCTTGAAGCAATTCAACAGCTCTAGCACACACTCTTACATTAAATAATGGAATAAATGCGTGTGCATTGAGAACAAAGAGACTGAAAAATTGCCATGAAGGGAGGCGATGAAGGGGTACCATCAGTAAAAAATTCACTCAATTGATTCCTTGTACCATATATTAGTGAGCTCTATGGTTACCTCTTCATTTTCATGTCCTGATTCACCCACCCATAATTTTCCTTCTGAATCCTTTAAGCAAACAGCAGAATGACCAGCATACGCTCCACTAACCCACTTCTCCAAAGTCTCGAAGCCACCCCACCTGCCACGAATTTTTGATATTGCAAGGAAATCCCCAGAGTGAATATCATCAATACTGATGTTGGTAATCCAAGGCTGAGGACGTGGTTCAAAGGTAGCTCCCATATGCTTCTTAAGGAATCCAATATTAGAATTTTCTCCCCAACCAGTATTTGTGAATAGGGGGAAGACATCCCACAGTGCTTGAAGGGTCCCAAGCATCCCTGCTTGCATGAGGAAAATTGAGACTCCCCTGTTTTTCACCTGAGTTATTCAAAATAAGCGATATCTGTCATCTGCAACACAAAATAACTAGAAACTGTTGTAAGTCTTGAACGACTGGAGAGAAAACTTACATATTCGTATTCTGCTTTCCCTTCCCACTCTTTAAAGTCAAGAGTATGCTCACAGAAAGAAAATAATAATCCCATGTAACACGATACGGAGTTGCAAAGACATAAAGATCCATACATGTCCAACTATGAGCCTTGCTAACCTGAACACATTAAGACAATTTTTGAAAACGCCAAGAACTATGATAGAAGAAAATAGGCCAACAAACAGCAGCAAACAAAACCAACAAAGGAGGATTTTCAAGGGTTGATCATGCCAATGACTCATGGAGAGACTTTGTCTTGTAGCAGAGATAAAAATCCCATGTAGATGCATTCTCATTTCTTGATTACAAACTAATGAATTTCTCAGCTGACAAAAACATTAAGCCTATGCAATCCAATGTAATAATATGAGAGAGAGAGAAAGACCGTTAAACCTACAGGAAGAGCCAATTCATAAAGAAACTATCCAAGTCATAAAGAAACTATCCATATAAGATCTAACTCACTTATCAGTACTCTACAACTCAACATCAAGGCATTCAAACAAATATCAACCAAATGAAAACTCACTTTTCTCTTTTTCTCCTTCCAATCCTCAAGCACCTAACCTAGACATCTAAAGCAGATATCCATAAGCACCTACCAGTTGATGTATATTCCAAAATGTCTTCGAAAAAATTTAACAAGAACCTATAAATTGAGGTCCCTGGGCTTGAAATGGAATACAAGAATTTACAGTACAACAGTTCCATATGCGGCAGCTTAAACCAAAATCCATTACCTTAAACAACCAATACAAACATGAGCGTAAATCTAATACTAATTCCTAAACCTTAATAGAATCAAACAGCAAACAAAACAGCTCCAATTGCATAAAATACCTACCTAAATTCTCGATAATAAACTCTCTAGCGTTCAACAAATCCAACAAAGGAAAAGAAAAACGATTGCATTATTTCCCAGAATAACCGATACACAGCCATAACTCATACATTATAGGAGCTCGAAATCAGCACTAGAACTCAAATCATGCACTACCCAGTTACAAAATCTTCCAAAGTCGACGAAAGCCAAAGAGAAAAGGGACAAAAAGATCACAGCTAAAATTGAAAAATGCAAAAATACCAGGTTAGGAAAGAAAACCCTTATAACTCTCAATAAACCAATAAAAACGCAAAGCAAAAAGAACCCATTTTGTACCTTAATATGAAGAGTGCCACCACCAAATTCACTACCAGTCTTATTATGAAATTCCATCCAAGCTCTATTCTTGAAAAAGCAAGCACCTTTCCACTCAACAGAGACATTTTGAGAAGTGGCAGCTCCAACAAACGTTGGCAAGAGATCAACAGCACCATTGAGACGATTAAGAATCGGCCAAGAAACTTGTCTGGGCAAAATGGGCAAAAGGTCCTGTGGGTGAAAGGGTAATTCGACTGCTTGTGAGACAAAAAATGAAAGAAAAATGGAGATTGTAAGTATTGTAAAGGAGGAAGATAAAGCCATGAGTGATGGTTAAAGAGAAAGTCCAAAATCTTGGATAGAGAAGATGAATGAAGCTCAAAGAAATTTAGAACTCTATTATCTCTGTTTTTTGGTTTGAATCATTGATTGTTGGTTCTTGTCGCTTTCACGATATTGAATAGCAAAGAAAACAAAATCTGCGTCTTCATTCATGTAAAACCTGTTCTTAATTTTTGGATTGATGGTAATTACTCATATAGATTTCTTAAGGAATGCCAAAAAACTATATTTGTTTTTGTTTTGTTTGGATTTTTCCACAAATATACCATTGAAAGAAAACATTAATTTTTTCAAAACCATTACTGTGTTCTTTTTTATTGATTAGGTAAAATTAGTTAAATACCCAGTTTTTTTTCATATTCAAAATACACTACAGTCCAAACATTTTATAAAAAATCATTTGCCTGTGTATGTATATAAGTGTATGTATATATATGTAATGGACAAAAAAAAAAAACTTTTACAATTGGTTTAAAAAATTATGATACTTAATCATGTCATGTGAATTTAATAGGGGAAAAAACATATAAATTTCAGGCTAAATTGAAGTTTTATTTATTATTTTTATTATTATTTTTTTAAATTATTTTTTTAAATATTAAAATTATTTTATTAAAATTTAATATAACTATATATTTTATATTTAATTTAAGTTTATAATTAAATTAAAATAATTACTTATTAATAAATTCGATGGATTATTATTTTTTTATTTTATTTTAAATATTGTGTAATAATTTTTTTTATTTCACTTTAAATATATTTTTTAAAATTTAAAAAAATTTTAATTAAAAATTTTAATATTATTTTTATTAATTATTGAAAAAAAATAAATAAGATGAAAAATAAAAAATAATATTTAAGAAAATTATAATAATTTTTTTTTAAAATTTATAATAATTAATTATTTTTTAATCCATATATACTGAGATTTTTATACAACATTTAAAATAAATCCAAAAGAGTATTATTTTCTTTCACCACTGAATTTCATCATTTCTCGAAAAGTGCAAACGAGAAGAAGAACATTAGGCCCAAGACAAGAAAATAGAAAAGGCCCAAGCAACGACAACCCAAATCTGGATTTTGTTTTTAAAATGTAAGAAAAAATAAAAATGATTTTGCTGCAAATAATAATCTATCGTTCAAGTAAAATATTAAATCAATAATATTTCATAAAATTATAAGCTTCATTATGTGCAGGAAATAAATATCATTATTAATATTATATTATAAAGCATGGTTTAACTAATTAGAGGATTGATGATGAAGTTTTTTGGATTTTGATAAGGATGTTAATCACCAAATGACAACACAAATGGGGTATTTATTACATATCAAATACTTATATAAGATGATTCTGAATCTATAATAAACTGTGAGATTTTTTGTGGAATGTTGTGAAAATAATTTTAACATTAATGAAAAATCTAGTTTTAATGAGTAAAGGATTATAATGAATTTTTTAAATAATAAAATTTTATGAATTTATAGGCATTGTCAATACCAAAAATTCAATAAAATTAATAAAATAAAAATTCAATCACATATTGTAAAAAACTATTTGCAAAAGAAATATGATTTTATCCAAATTTGGCCAAATGCATTTGCTTCCATGAAATGCATATACTGTAAGCAAATGCTTGAAAGCTTAATAAAAGCATATGATGAATATTCCATATTTCGCATGGTTTTTAATTAATTGGATTTAAACGTACACTCCTTATGTGTGTGTGTATATATATATATATATTTGATTAGTTATATAAGAACAAATTTTTTTTCTTGAGACGTGTCCGATAACTGAGAATAACATATTTTATTATATATATATATATATTAAAAAATATTAAAAAAACCATTGTTTAATTTCAAAGTAACTCATCAAAAAAACCGATTGAGAATAAGTTTAATTGTTATTGCATGAATGGACTTACTGAATAATTTCAAGTTAATTTGACTGCTTGTGGGCGTATATAATTTTACATATCATCACATTGTATCACAAAATTTATTAGCTGAAGAAGGATTGGGTGAACTTAATTGAATTTTAATTATAAACCCTACTAATAAAATAGGGATTACATTAGACAAAAAAAATGATCAATTTAATTAGTAAATAGACTAAAAATTCCAATTTTAAGACCAAAATATAAAAAAGATATTTCTAACTTTTATTTTATGCATTTTTATTATCAATGTAAATAATTTATTTTTGATCAGATAAAACTTTTGGGTAAATTTAACTTCGAAAAAAAAAAATCGAATTCGAATTCGAAGATGCTTGAAGAATTTAATATTCCCCAGCTGTCACTATCATTCCTTTTGTAAATTCCAGTAATTAGAAGTTTCATGACACAAGAAACGAAGAAAAAAAGAATTACGTACGTAGTCATCCACTTGCAAGAAAACTATAACCATTCTATTGGATTGCAATAGTGCCACATCATGTGTTGAATAAGACCATTTGTATGGTCCATATACAACACTAACCCTTGGCCATTGGAAGGAACATCATCAATTACCTTTTTATTTTTGTACATTTCAAGGCCTTTTGTTACCCTTCTCTATCAACAAGCCTAAGGCAACTTTGCCAATGACACTTATTAATCCATATAATTTGTAAGATTAATTAAAATTCTAGTATAGAATAGGTTTTAATTACTTAATTATTTTACTACTTTCTTAATGTTAGATAATTGAATCCTCTCAACTTCTTATATCACAAGATAAACATTTAATACCCCAAAACTGCAACTAAAATGAAACTTGTGTGACATATATTCAAATGAAGCACTGGCGACTTCCATAACCCCACGTAAACTATTCAATCACCACAACATGAATTCTCTATAAGTCTCTCCACAAGGACTCCCAACTCCATTTCAGTCCACATTTTCTTGTTTTCAGTTAATATACATATATTGCATCTTCAATCTCAACTCCCTTGATTTCTCCTTCGCTTTCTCAATGTCTATCCTGCCACAACACAAGTACCTAACGAGGCACCCTTCTCATGGCTGTGTTCCCACACACCCCCACTTGTTCCACCGCATAAATGGTATATGCTCAGCCACCACCACTGCCACAACCTCCGCCAAATCTAAGTCTAAACAAACCCAATTGGCTTTTGAACCTAGACTTGTAAACCCACAAACCATAGTCACACCCATTGTCCCTCCTATTCACAATGACCCTTGTTTACAATCAACATGGTATCACCGATTATGGGTAGCAACTGGGTGCACCACCGTTCTCATCTCCCTAGCTAAGGCCACAGCAGCAGCTGCTGATTCGCATATATGGCTCCAACCCATGTTAGCAGGCTACATTGGGTACATTTTAGCTGACCTTGGCTCTGGGGCTTACCATTGGGAAATTGATAACTATGGTGATAAATCAACACCAATTTTTGGTTCTCAAATTGAAGCAGTTCAAGGCCACCATAAGTGGCCATGGACAATAACGAGCCACCAATTTGTTAACAACTTACATGCCCTAGCTAGGGCAGTAGCATTCTTTGTATTGCCTATTGACCTTGTTTGTAATGACCCTATAATCAATGGCTTTGTTAGTGTATGCTCCGGTTGTATTATGTTTAGCCAGCAGTTTCATGCATGGGCACATGGGACTAAGAGCAAGTTGCCACCATTAGTTGTAACATTGCAGGATCTTGGGTTGCTAGTGTCACGGGCACAGCATGGTGCCCATCATCGGCAGCCTTACAACAACAATTACTGTATAGTAAGTGGTGTTTGCAATGAATTTATGGATAGCCAAAAGGTTTTTGAGGCACTAGAGATGGTCTTATATTTTCAGCTTGGGGTTCGACCCCGGTCTTGGAGCGAGCTTGCCTCTGAATGGACCGAAAGAGGTTGAAACACCATCTCAAGTTACACAGTACACTAATTTTTTTATTAAGTACCTGTGATTTTCTTTTAATCTCCAGGTCTATGGAATCTAAATAGAACTGTTTGCTAGATTTGGAGGCATACACTAACAATTTTCCTTTTTGTTAGTGATGTGCTGATACTATATTAGGATCAGAGTAGTATGATTCTAGAATTTGCTTCTTTTAAGAAAGGATAAACATATGAATTTATTCAATTCCTAGTTCATACATCAGAAATGATAAAATATAAATAATAATAAAATTTGCCAATTCTAATTGTATAGACTATTGTGGAGGCAATTTCCCAAGATTAGAGGCACTTATACTAGGTTAATGTAAAGCTTAAAATTAGCAAATTGCACCAAATCTAATGGTAGTTGATTCTTTTCTATAAGCTCAAGAGAACTTTGCAGTTTTGATTCATTTCATGTTGCCACTTTTACTTCCACTCATGTGAATCATTTAAAATAACTTTAAATTACCTTTGGCAACTTATGTTTTTGGTACAAGTACAATGTGTGTGAATGTTCTCAGGTTACGCATCAAGCACCTACTGAGAAGATATGGAAGCGACACAGGGGAACCAATATCGGCGGTTTCCATCCTTATGGCCATCATCAATCATTGCAAGACCTTCCTGTATCAACCAATAGGATTTATGACTCCCATGAATTCAATTGTACAGGATGCAGGATTAGAGATAAAAGGTAACTTGAATAAGGATCGCTAGAGATGGTGGAAAAAAAAAAACTTACATCTAATAAGGTATCAAGGGCATCAATAGCACGACCAGATGTCCAAGAAAGACGCCTCTCTACCTCCTCAACAGTAACAAACCCTTGAGCCTAAAAGAATGAGATAAGAAAATGTATGTTAATAATTATTCCATTGAGAATGATAATACTTCAGGATATGGAAAGTAAAAGAAACCTGAGCCAGCTCCAAAATTTCATTGTGGTCTTTGTTCAATTCAGTTGGAACAGATCGAACAAGCTTTTTTTTCCCGACAGAGATCACCTCAAAACCACTCCCTAATATCTGAGAAAATAAATAGTAAGCTAACAAGCAATGCAAAAAAAGTAAAACAAAGAAAGTAGGTCCTTCATTGAGCATGCAGTACAAAAGTTCTATTCCACTTAATCATCTTATAACAGCTGTTATCCATACATAAACAAATTACCAATGGCACATAAATTAACGTACATCATTCCCTTAAGAAAAAATGAACAGAAATATAAAGAAATTTAGGAATTGTAGCTACATCTAGTCATTCTGATTGCATTCACCAGAACACCATAAAATCAATCATTGTAGTAATCAAGTTACTTCACAACCACCCTAAAAATTGTTTTTGTCCATCATGAAATTACAGATTAAAACATCACATGCACATGTACAAGGACATTTAATCTCTCTACCACCTAGAGAGAGAATCATTTGGCAACTAAAATTCTTAAAAAACCAGATATAGAACCTAAAACTAAAACATCAGAAAACGCAGGACTATAAAAAGTTCCAATATGATAGAGTATTTAGAATCAATAAATAGGTGTGATGTAATTAACAAAAATAACTTAAGAGCCCGCATAGCCTTGACTTATTAAAAGAATTTCACCTCAATACAGAACCTTGTACTATATCAGTTTATCGAAGATTTGCACAATCATTGATGTATGACAAATATTCATGGATCTTTATACAAACCTTAAGCTTACTTATAGCGCGCAAGCAGTCATCCTCGGACACAGCTTCACGATCACTTTTTCGTTTCTGACGAAGCAAAGAGCAGAGTTCCTGCAGGTTGATCAAACCTCCATTGTGAGGTCTTGTTGCCAAGCATATCTCAACAATTTGTACCCCTGACTAGCCAAGCAGATGCACATCAGCACAATAAATGTTAGCCATGGATCACAAGAATTGGAGCTACAAAAAAGCATCCACACCGTAATCTAATACTTTGGGAACAGAGAAGACAGCTGCACAAACATGAACAAATTTCATCACATGAAAAGTCAGATAACAGTTTTGTTTTTAAACCTAAAAAGAAATAACCTGCAATACCTTGAAAAGCTTCTCGTCCATGATTCTTAAACCAGTAAATATTCATGTCAGTTGAAACACCTCCAAAGGCACCCATTTCTAAACACGGTTCACAGTGAATTTACATAACACAAAAGTTTGAAAAGTTTTATTTGTGAATTAAGCAACTCAAACCCCCTTTTTTCCTTTTGTGTGTGTCTTCGAACAATTGTTTTTATCCACAATATGCATTTCATAATCTAAACACAAACAAAAAACTATGTGCTCCAAATACAGCATAAACGTTGCAATATCCAATTTTTATTTTAACACCTATACACTATAGATTCTCCATTATAGCTAAAAGATAATTTTGCAATGAGAAAAGAAATATATTTTTTAAGAAAAAAAAAGACAGTACAAACCCAGTTCATAATAGAAGTCACCAATCCCTAACAGCTCTGCCCAAAACCCTTTATTTGAGGCCAAGGGATCCACTCCCACTTTTGCACACATCTCATGGAATTGAGTCCTGAAAGTCGGGTTCTTGCGAATATCATTCTGCACCAAACCATATCAAGTTTCAAACTTCCAGTGCAATTTCCCGTCTTCAGTCAAACATTTTACAAGCATATGGTTTACCCATTTTATTCAGTGATAGAAAAAAAAAAATTATAACATGGGAATTATCCATTATTACTAGTACTATCAAAATCAACCAATTGGGTATCAAAATATCTAGTTAAAAAAGTCAGCGAGTGACCTTATGTTTGCGAGCAAATTCTTCAAGCTGGGAACGAAAAGTGGCGAGCTGTTCTTTCATAAGATCAGTTCTTAACTTTGCTACATTTTCCCCCAGTAATCGATATTGATCCTTCATTAAATAAAGTTTCCAAAAATCAAAACAAAAAGCAATAAATAATAATAATTAATCGAAAGAAGATAAAAGAAACAAGAGAAAACAAACCCTAGCAGCAGCAGCTGTTTGTAACCCTCCAATTCCAGGTCTCCTCCTCATTTGTCTCTATAAAAGCAAAGCTTGCTTCTTTCTCTTCTGGGTATGGATTAAAAATCTATGACTAATGATTTTGTTCAGTGGTTTAATCAAAATGTTTTTAGTTTTTGCAAGAATTGGATTTTGAAGAGATTGTGAGAGCTAGAAGAAAACGAAGAAATATATAATTCGCAATAAATTTGTGGAAATATATAAATCCTCAATAAACAATTGCGCAGAGAAAGCGCCGTTGGCTTATAATTCGAAGGTCTTCCTGGCTATTTTTTTACTTGAATTTTTTTAAAAAAATTTCTAATGTTTATTTAAAATTTCATCCTCAAAAAGAGATTTTTTTTAATAGTTTTTTTGTATTGTTCTACTTTTTTTTTTTTTTCATTCTTTGCCTTTTTAGTAATTTATTTTATTTTATTAATAATTTTCATAATTCATTCACTTGCTACTGGCTGCTAAAAATACTTTCTTTTGACCTTTTTTATTAGTACTTTTTTTACTGTTTTCGATTTTGTAATTCATTGATTCATTTTTGACCTGGGACCTGGACTAACTACTAAAAATTTGGATTTGCATTTAATATTTGGTGATAAAATTTTCTTAATTTCACTTATGGTCATTGAGTTTATTATAATTATATTATGAGTATAAACATTTTAACTTAAATATAATTTTATTAATAAAATCAAATTTAAGTGGATTTTACTTGTACACATTGATATTCAATAACCATATCGAAATTGGACTGGAATTTGTCCCATCTGTCCATTTGAATCTAGGTTAAGTGAAAACAATTATAAGAGCAATCATTTGAAGGAAAAAAAAAAAAGGCAGTGGCATACACACGTGATAACAGTAACAACTTCTATATTTCAAATTGAATCAGTGATCAAAACTAATTTACAAGGTCTTATAAATTGTATATCACTAGTGCCAATGATCTAAGTATAAATCAAAGTAACTAAATAATCTTGATTTCAGAGCGCATCTGTGTAATCAGTTGCTAGTCAGCAATAACCCCAAAAAAAATCTAGGGAAATATTTCTGTTGCTAATTGCAGTATATATTGAGAATGAAACCTAAGCCGATACCCCTGTAGCTTCTTTGGGTATTAAAAATATTAAGGCAACAGGAATGTATGTGCAAAGAACTTGGATGCCAATGCCTAAAAGCAGGTTGTCAAATGAACCTGATGAGAGATTCAAAAATGAAGCCAGTGCTGCACCAGTGAATGATCCCAGAGTAGACCCCAAGTTGTTTATTGACATAAAGAGGGCAAATAGAGTTCCCTCAACACCTGGTGGGCATAACTGTCCAGATAAAACGAGGAATGGCATGAATCTGCAGAAGGCCAGGAAAGTAACAACATTATAGAAATTAATCTTTCAGTCAGTTTATAGGATTGTGGATATGTGCTTATATGCATAAATTATTAAGAAATGTAAATAGAAAAAGTTGGTGAAACTCGGACATACTTGAATTGATTGATTGCATCAGCAAGCGCAGATCCACCAACAACCATGATCTTATCTGAAATTCCGTAGGCCAGACTTATTCGAGAAACCAAGACCATATCTAGGATGCTCATGAAAGACAACCCAATATGAGCTGACCTGCATTACGTATGGAAGCAGGACAAAGCAGCACAAGGTAAATCTAGTTGAAGAAAAGGAGACATCTTTGATGAGAAAAACATTCTGCCATATAAAGGAAGTACTTACAAGAGAATCTTCCGCAGCTTCATGGTCTTCAAGTAGTTATTGTAAATGAAGGTCCCAAGCATGAGGCCCAACCATCCAACAACCCGTGAAGTCCCAAGAAAAGATGCATCGAAGTTCAAGTACTCAGTCTGGTAATAGAACATGACTGTTGAGAGGTTTGGAACAGTCACGTGTGCTAGGAAAAACCAAGTCATTGGTCTGGTCTTCCCAAGACCGAGACAAAAGCAAAAGAAAACATCATTACTTCATTAGAAGAATAAACTAATATGTGCCAATAAAGTATGGAACAGAAAGATACCAAAAAAATAACCAATAAAACAGCTAGATTGATGCCTAAGGATAGACACATCTAAACAACATTTATACCCAATAATCATAAACAATAAAGCAGATCTAATAATTTGAGCACTTATTCTATGTTGCAGACTATCTGGACTATTAGCCATCATATTAGCACAATAGCGTAATGTCAATTAAAGCTAGAAATGGATAAATCTTTAAAGTGGGTACAACTATTTTGAGAATAATAGCTCAGCAATTTAAAATTCTTCAGTAGTTACCTCAAAATTATTGGCTGCCTAAAAGCATTTAACAAACTGTAAGTGGCTGCTTTCAGAGAGTGGTACAATCCTAGAGACTCATTCTTCTCAGGGATCTGTGATTTAATATTAATAGTTGTCTTCTTTGTACTATTCTTTTGGCTCTTCTTTCTTCTTGAGGTGCTCCTGTTTTTCTTCTTTGTTAAGAAAGTATCTTCATCCAAAATAATACCATTCCCATTCACTATATGGGAGCTGCTTACAGAATTAGAAAACTCAGGCAAAATTTTATTGCCTCCAGAATTCTCCCTAACCGAACCACACGATAATAACTGTATGGCTGGCAGTACAGAAAATAGAAGGAAAATTGTATCTATCTGTAAGTTGGTTAATGCATATCCTCCTAACAAACTGCCACATATTCCACCCAAAGCCATTGATAACCAAGATAATGACTGAAGATCTCCTGCAAATGAGGCCCTGTTTAACGACAGCAGTAAGTATGTGCATATTCTTAAGAAAATTAACTAAGCCATCTAATTCACAACAATCAGTAAAATATTGATTTAGTGAAAGTGAAAGAGAAAGCCAACAATAGTACCGAGCATGATTGCATGCTTGGTAGAAAAAAAAAATATTTTCCCCAACCAACCCAATTTTCATAGATGGCACACGTTGACAGTTGTTAGAATTGCATGCCAATTTTAACAGGCCAAGCATAGGCATGGAAATAGGAAAGAGGCTCAACATGTGTGCATACCGCTCAAACCTTACTGCCTCAGCAATCATGGCATCTATCACAACGTCTGCCATAGCAGATCCCAAGTTCTGCACAATCAAGAAGACTATGAGGTGCCATTTAGAACTTCTCAAGGTTGCATTTAAGCCTAGAATAGGCCATGGCACTAGAGAGAGCACAGTCGCAAGTACTAGGTATGGTATCCTTTTTTTCCCTTTGATTGGGACACAATCTGACAAAATCCTACAGCCATATGAAAAATTAAGAATCACATAAATAGAAGTAGAGAATGCATTATAATGAAAAGTACAGCTAACTGCACATAGCATTTCATGTTGCACATTAACAACAAGAAATTAAGCATATGCAATTACTATGTAAGCAATTAAGCAAATACATGACATGATAATCCAGTACATTCGTTTGTGTAGCATAATCATCACATAAAATTTTCTATTGTTTGAAAGTATTGTATATCTGCATTTGGAAATTGATCCATGTTTCTCACTGCATTTAATGGGTTTTGATAACTAGGATGGCTCAAAAATCAGGGGAAGTGACAACATGCACATTTTTGTTATACTTTTAGGTGGTCCTAGAAAAATTGCAAATTAGTTCCAATATTGCAATGAAAAGCAAGGGGGAATTCCTCCAGTGGTAATATGAAATGCAACAAAAATGCAATTAATTTTGGTTTCACACAAAAGTACAAATATAAAAACCAAAAGTTAAACATTACTGATTAATCCAAGAATATATTCCATTGCAAGGAAGGAAGTTATACAGTTCCAGCTACAATGCATGCCTGCATGAGTGCTTGTTGAATACAAAAAGAATTATACCCGTATAATGGTTTTATGCTCCATGGGAAAAATGCTACTGAAGAAACAAACTGGGAGGCTGAGGGGGACAACTTAAGCCTGTCTTTTAGGTGGTAGGAAACCGCTGTCCATACAAAGGATCGGAAACCCTACAAAAGATAGAAAATAAAAAGAGGCAAAAAAATCATTTCCATGGTAAAAAATAGAACAAGTTATAAGATAGCAAATCAGAGGGCTGAGAATCATTGAGAAAAAAGAAATCCACCCGGAATTTAAATTTATAATTTTTAACTTCAGAAACTAGTCCAAACTAACAGCCAATGGCCTTCCACTTAAAAGACGAACAAAAGCTGGCCTAAAGATACCATTAAAATGACATGTTGAGTTGCTTCAAGAAAGGCATTTTATGGGAAGATTTAAATCACATTTGATATTCACACTACCATTTATTGATAAAAGTAAAAAGAGATGGCATAATCATTATTTCCAAAGTTCATTATGCTCCTCTTTTGATGCTTGTAATATGGGGGCATTAATAAAATTACTCGAGTTAAATAAGGTACATGGAAACAGAAAAATTGCAAAAACCCATATAATATGAGAAATTAAACTAGTTTATATAATTAATCAGATATCTAAACAGGCATACCATGCCAATATTATGTTTGATCATATAATATAGGAATAAGGGTGCAGTCCAATATACAAATGCTCCCACAATATGCGGTTAAACACATTAGATCTTTATATGCAACCTTCCTTTCAATTATAAGAAACTATTTTCACAATTCAAACCTGTGACCTTATGTCACAATGCAGCAACACTTAGGCTCCCCTTCATTGTATAATGTAGGAATAATTCATATAATTTGCTTAATATATTAAAAGCACTTATTTTGCTTCAGGAAACCAAAGCAAAAGTTTTGTTTCTCAAAAAAGCAAAATCCCACTTTGAAACCAAATAAAATAACAATAATAATAATAATAATAATAACAACAACTTTTTTAGCTGCTTCTAAGCGATCAAGAAAAACATTACGTTTGCCGAAAACAAACATAAAATTCAAAATGCTAAACAAGCAAAAGCATTCTCAAAAAAAATTTCCATATATATTCACTATCAGCTAGAATTCTAATTTCAAAACCAACAAAAAGTCAAATCAATAAATCCACAAAAACCGAGAAACTAAATTCATATAACTTCACATCACAATCAAATCTCACAATTAAATCCCTATAGAATTTATCAATTTGACCCTAAAAAATTCGCATTCGTAAAGCACGAAACAAAAGGAGGAGGAGGTATTGAAACCTGAGTGAAGTAAACCAAGCAAATGAGCCATAGAAATGAAGCACCAAAAGCTTTTCCCAACTGTTTTAGCCATCGTATCATTCTTTAAAATTAAAAAAAAAAAAAAACAAAATTTCTCTGTTTCCAGTTCTGCAAATCAGCAAATTTCCGTTTTTCTTTTGCTTATAGTTCTCTTTTTGTCTCTCCGAAATTCTCTATGCTTCAACGGTTTCTTTTTTATTTGACTTTAATACCCTTCCTGTTTCGGCGTAATAGGGACGCTGCTCGGTGGGTTTTTCGTCATTTGAGAAGCCGGTGATGACGTTGTTGACTGCGGTCTTGTCACCGAACACGTCCAATAAACCTACCAAATCTCACCACGGCAGCTTTCGGGCCCACGAATATGACAGTCGGGAAGGTTTATGTCACCGCTGTAGTTCCGTTATCAATCAAATAAAGTTATTTAATATTTATCCTTTTTTTTTTCTTAAAAAAAAAAAAGAAAGCATGTTCTAATTAATACTATTCAGTTTGACAAAATAATATATTGTTTTCATGTTAAATTGAAAGCTGTATAAATTTTCAAAAATTCCAAAATAATAATTCCCTTTTTCCAAATTCTCATTTATCATTTGTTTTAAAAGATAGCACATGCATTACTCGCTTTATCCCCAATACATAAATTTATTTATTTTTATCTATTTTAAATTATAATATGCTTATTATTTTAATATTTATTATTTTAATAAATTAATTAATATATTAAATTATTATAATATAAGTATTTAATATTATTTATTAAATATATATCATATTAAAGTAGAAATATAATAGAAAATTTATATATAAATTTATATTTTTAATAAAAATAATTATTTTTTTAATATTTATGAAATAAAAAATGAGCTTATTTTTTTAGACGAATAAAGTATTTTAATAAATTAATTAATGTATTAATTTTCTAATATACATTTATTTAATAATATTTATTAAATATATTTTATACTAAAATAAGTATATAATATTAAAAATACACATAAATTTATACTTTCAATAAAAAATTTAATTTTTCTTTATTTTTTGTGAAATAATCATTAATTAAATCTAAACAAGGGTTGGTTTAGATAAATAATCATTTATATTTATTATGATTTAAGTTTAAATTTAAATATAAAACTAAAAAAATAAGAATGATAAATATCAAATGATTATTACATGATAAATATCAAATGATTATTACGTAAGCTGAAGAATTGTCGCTGAAATTATTTGTAGATATTATGGATATTTCATGTTAGGCATTTAAATCAAGTAAAGGGTAATAATTTTTTTCATTAAGAAAATAGGAAAAAAATATTAAAAAATATAATACTCATTTGCTATCTTGAATTTAAATTTATATTTTAAATGTAAAACTATTAAAAATAAATATAATGACAAATTTCAAATGTTCTCAAACGATTAGTTATTCAGATCAACCTCTGAAATAATTGGTTGACAAACTTAAAAAGATAACATTGCTTGGCGCTGATGACCAAACAAAGCATGTAACACATGAGATGCATTGGAAAACTGCACTTGAACAATGTAGAACATGACTAGTTTGGCTTCAAAAGCCTTCTGAACATGGGAATAACGCTAGAAAAACTGGAAATTTTCTGCTATTTATGTATTTATCTATGACCACTACGACTACCAACAGCATAGCATTGACCTACAAACCAAGTTTATCACAAACATGGGCATTTAGCAAATTGCACATGCTTATGGAAAAACATGAACCCACCTGTTCTCTAATTTCTTGTACATTGAGCAAGTACAATTTTTAAGTAGAATATACATGGTAACTGCAGCATCTAGATGCAGTATGTAGGCATACTGGCAGGCCGGTACATTGACAACGTCACGCTATCGACCCACTCCCTTTTCAAGGCAATTCAAGGCTTGCCCGTATTGGAGCTAGCCTCAATTTGCATCAATTTGACGTTTTTTCTTGTCTTTCTCGTTATAATATCTACTAGATAAATATTTGTGTGTTGGTCGGATTCGATTCCTTAAGGATGATACAACAGTTGCCAATTCAAGCCCAATTCGGCATGCTAGTGCTGATGGAGAGATGTCACAGGTTATAATTGGTACGAGTATTAAGTTGGTATTATTTGTTGTTTTTATGTTTTTTTTTTTTTTTTTTTGTAATTTTTGGTGTTGGGATTCGATGGGGGTGCTTTGATCAGAGAGGCTGTCAGTGGGAATGTGTCGGATTGGTCTATAAGATTTTTTACCTGCCGCACAAGGTTTAGCTTAGTTTGTGTTGAGTTTTTTAGTTTTTCATTGTAAATTTAAGGTATCTGAGAATTCCCACCATTGTTGAGGGTATGGTGGGCTTTCTCATTTTTTATTTGTTTGTGTACTTTGTATAAGGATGGGAGGAGTTTTCTGATTGAATGTATCAAGCATTTGAATTCTCATATTGTAGTGAATCTTGGTGCAACTCCGTCTCTTGCTTTTCTATGTTTGGTAGCATTTAGAGGTATTACTGGAATACAAGTTTGTAGGAATTTTGACCTTCAACAGCCATTGCTTAATGAAGAAGAGGCATGTTGTCTTAAGGTCACTCCTTACTGTGATCTGGGCTATTTAGCTTGGCTACTCTTTCATGGTTAAACCCACTTCTTTCCATTAGTGCAAAACCCTTCAATAGTTCAACTCATGTTTTCTTTTTGGGGATATTTGGGTGCAAATGCAAATCCCACTTTGTTTTGCCTTTGTATTTCTTTTTTTTTTTTTTCTAAATATAACTCCGCATCAAAGGCCATATCAGCAATTTTTTATTATTAATGTCATATAAACAATCCAACTAAAAAATGTCATATGAGTTGCAGGGCTTAGGATAGATTTGTTACAATTTGAAAAGTTCCATATACTAAATTGTAACAAAGTTTAAACTTAGATGGAATTGAAAAATTGATTAAAATTGAGGATAAATTAGATGGTTAACTATATATATCAACATACTAAATTTAATTAAAAGAGTAGTTTATCATTCTAATTTAATTTAAATTTATTTTAATTCTTTTATATATTAAACACTATTTAAATTAAAACTAGTAACTACCTAGTTTTGAAACAAAACTTTCGTGGTTTTACTTTGTATTGTATAATATATTTAATATTTTGTATTTTACACGTAAAATTTAACAATATGCTTTCACTCTTCACTTCACTGCCGCCTCTCCCAAAGCAACTGCGATTCTTCTCAAACTCAAAGACATAACACTACCTCTTCAAGCAGCCTCTCACCACCAACTCTTCAAGCCGCCGGCCGCCTCTGACTAGTATCATCACCGCCAACCCAGTTGCTCTCTCCATCATCTCCGTTGTTTTTGTTACCAGGTAAGTTTGTTTTTGTTGATTTATTAATTTATTTATTTGTTGATTTAATAAGGTTTAGATCAGTATATATAAATATTGAACAATTAACAGTTGAGCAGTAATCTATAATTGCATCTGTCATTATATCATTTTTAATTATTTTTTGATGTTTTCCTTTGTTTTGTTTTTTTATCCAAAAAAATGTGGGAAAAAATTTGTTTTATTTTTCATTTTTGAATTTATTATTATTTTTTTTGTCTGAATATTTTCACGAAATTCTTTTGCATCATTTTTTTTAATGCATGATTCATAAGGATTTATTGCCTCATTGTTGTCAAGTATCAAGCACCTACTATGGAGATGAGTTTTTGATGTTCATATTTTCTCACGCATCACATCAGGTGCCTTTGTGATTTTGATGGAAGTAAATTTGGAGAAATATAAAGAAAAGATATCCAACTTTTGGTGGTTTCACTTGGATTGTAGAACACAATGTTAATTTTATTTGCTTGAACTAGCGATTAGTTTGATTAGCGGTTTTGCTCACAGAATTTAAAAGAAAATGATTCAAATTGATTTTATTAAATTTCTTTATGTTAGTTGAAAATTGAGAAAATGGTGTTTTATTTAGTTAACAGTAACAAACAAAGAAAATATTCAAATGAATATGCTTTATTTTATGTTGTAAGTATATATGTATATTAATTAGTTTTTTTAATTATTGATAGAATATTTTATTTTTAATGTATAAATGCTATTGATAATTTTATTTTATATTTCTAAAGCTCGAAGAAAATCTGAAGACAAAAGGATACGTTTTTATGAATACTCGGAAGCCCAATATTATGCCCATTGAATAAAATTTTAGTTGCATATTTTATTTTTATATTTGCATTACTTTATTGAATTTTACTTATAAAATTATTATATTGTGTTTAATTATGAAATTGTATGGTATAAAGTTATTTTAATTACAATTATGTTAATATTGAATATTTATTTAGAGTTATCTAAGTGATAATATTATGATTACATAATTTATGTTTTATAGTATTTTAAATTTATTAATTTAAATAAATATTTAAAATGACTAAGTAGTATTAAATGAGTTTAGAAAATATATGAGTAACGAAAGTATAATTTTAAATGAATTTAGGACGAATTTAGATATTTAATTATTAATCATATTCAAAAATAAGTGAAATATTTTTTGCAAGTATCTTTTCTGGTGTCATTCTTAAAAAAAAATATTATGCATATATGTATACGAGTCTATTTGTTGAAGAAAAACTGATATAGTTTTATTTTTTAACTATAGTTTTGCAAATTGGAAAGTTTGTTTCCGTAAAATTAAAAAATTTATTTAAGTGCTGTAAAATTGGAATTAATTTTTATTTCTAGGTCATTTTTATAAAAATCCTTTTTTGAGTTTTTAACAAAAATGATAGAAAAAATAAAAAAAATTTAAATTTATTATATTTTTAAAATATGTTTAAATTTATAAGAATTTATAATTAATTTATCAATTTATTAAATTATATAATTTGTTATAAATTTATTATGAGTTTATTATAAATTTATTATAAAATAATTAAAATGCTCTTAAAAAATATATAAAAAAAAATTATAAGAAATGAGGAAGAATGTAATTTTGTCCTTTTTTGAGTAGCTCTATGTTACACACAGTAGGATTTGAGTCGATAATTTTTTTCTTTTTTATTGCAATGTGCTGCAGTCTGCTCAAATGGAGTAACACGGGCCTATTTAAATGGGCAAAAAGTCGACGAGCCGAAAACTTCTTCAGGTTTATGCACTTTTTTAGTTACCAAAGATGCCCTCTAGCATTTATCAAAATAACAAACTGTGCCTTCATATATGTTTCATTTCCTTTTTACTTCGTAACTGTATAACCCTAGCGGGATCTTTCAAATTGCTAACCCAATCTTCACTTGTAAGTCTAATTTTCTCCTTAAATCTCTCATTAAGTTGTGTACTGTGTTGAATGAATCTCAATTTTAGTCAATCTCCATATTAATTTTGATTCTTGGCGAAATTTTTATTTTCCAATCTGTTTATTTTATTGATGGAAGATTGAAAATCTGATTCTGTTTAGTTTGTTTTTAATACTTGCGTTGTTATTCTTGACGTGAATTTAGGAGAAAAATTGTACAAAATGTCCGAGTACAAGATGTCTGTGTATGAGGAGAATCGTTGCATAAAAGATAACCAAAGAAGGTTGCTTGCTTCCAAATTTGAATTGAAACGAAATCTTTACAAAGCCCTTGTTAGAGACCCTCTGCTTCCTACTGAAATGCGTGAGAAATTCCATCATAAGCTTTCTAAGTTGCCAAGAAACAGTTCTTTTACACGTGTGACTAATCGCTGTGTTTTCACTGGTCGTTCTCGTGCTGTTTACCAGTTCTTTCGTATGTCTCGTATTGTTTTCCGTGAATTGGCATCCAAGGGTATGCTGAATGGTGTAAAGAAAGCATCTTGGTAACTAGTCCTTGTAACTTTTGTACTTGGTGCTCAAGACAGAATCCAGAGTAATTCCTTACCTTCAATTAACATATTTTGTTGAACTTAGTTTTAATATGGAGTTTTTTCACTTGCAATTGTGTTGATATTTTAATGTAGAATAAAGGGTTCATTCTTTGCAGAGATGCTCATACATATCTATCAAATGGAATTTGAGATCTGTTTGTTGGCAATGTTGCAAGTTTTGTTTTATCTGATGGAGTTATATATTGTTCTTGCATTGCATTGTTACTTTGTGTTGGTTCCTTGGTAGATTGTTATCTGCGAACCATGCCTTGGATTCGGTATTCATGCATTTGATTCATTAATTGATTGTCACATGTTGTTATGAAGAGATATCACTTGATGTCGCTGATCAATTAGCTAAAAAGATAGAGAACAATTGGCAGCATTTGCAGTTCAATAATAATTTTAATTTGCAATCAGCCTTGGTAGGGGGGATATGTAAAGTAGTGCTCACCAAAGGGGGACATATCTTTCAATCTCCAATCCTTTTTGTTTGCTTCATTAACTGTTTTGAAGCCTATAAGTAGGTGCAACTGTTAGAAATTACGTGTTATGAATGGAGTTCCAACAAAGTAATTGTTTGCATCAGAAGATCAACATGATGGAGACTCAGCTTCTCCATGTTGTTTAGTTTCAACATTTTTATGTTTGTCAAGGAACATAATTGTTTTTGGAATGGTTTCAACATCTTTATTCTTCTCAAGAAAGTTTAGTGAAAGAGGAGACTTGTTTCTGCCCTAAGTTTATAACGAAAGACTTGGTGATAACCAACGATATTTTTATGCATTCCAATTGTTCTGTTCTTCAAACTAATTTCTTAAAAATTCACCGCCTTTCTAAATTGAAACATCTGTCTTGTTGTTCAGTGTGCACCATTGTTCATTATGGCATCTTCTTCCTTCAAAAGACGAGATGGAATTAATCATATTCCAGTTTTCACATCATCAGTTGGTCTGCTGTAAGTTATTGCTGTATGCTATGTCAGTACTCCTGTTGGTCTTTGATCAAATTTCAATTTACCATTAGAAATGCTCCTGTACGGTGAGCTCTAGAAGCAATCAGCAAGTAACGTTAACTAATCCAAATCTGAATTAACTATCATCCACCTTTAATTTTTCGCAACTGAGGCATTGTAAATGGACGATGGTTAAAAGTTTTTTATTAACATGACGTGTAGGTCTTGTTTTGTTTTGAAATTGGTGAATTCCCAGATTTTTCTCTCAACAAGTTCACATCTATACAAGGGCTTGCAAGAATAGCATTGCAGGTGCGATCGTGAACTTGAAAATGGGAAATGGTCTGTTCTCCAAGTGGGGATTCCTTGATTGGTTGGTGAAATCGTAGATTCTTCTCTTAATTCGACAATATGTAATTTGGAAAATCCTCCATTGTCGAAAGTTAGGGAAGAGCAGCAAATGAGTCCTATTTGTGAGGTGGTGTTCGTTATTTCAACTGAGTCAAGTTTAGGAAAGAAAATAACAATCCTCCATCTTTTTAGCTAATTGATGATTGGAAAGAAAATAACATAAAAAATATATATTTTTTATGCATCTAAAGCATTCAAACTCACACTTCACCCTTATTAAAGTCGATCTAGTCAGCACTTTGACAAGTAAAAAATTGATTAGAGCAATCAGTGTAATATAAAAATTGAAGTAAAAATGGAAAATTACATATATTAATAATATATTTTTTGTCTTTAAAAATAAAATTTTACTTTTATTTAGGGTTGTATAAGGGTCAGGTTGGGTCGGGTTTACTCCTTAGTCCAAA
The DNA here is from genome assembly GCA_947685225.1 of Garcia nutans. Taxonomy (NCBI): domain Eukaryota; kingdom Viridiplantae; phylum Streptophyta; class Magnoliopsida; order Malpighiales; family Euphorbiaceae; genus Garcia; species Garcia nutans. The sequence goes on along the minus strand of CANTUV010000015.1, from coordinate 29,885,221 downwards.
GTCTGATTTGAGTATATTTTGGGCCATAAAATTTGGCACGTAGTCTAACTCTAGCCAAAATGGGCCTGGCTATTTTAGGCTCTTCGGGTCACTCGGGTCAATAGATTTCTCCCCTTTTTTTTCATTTTTTCTCTTTGTTTATAATTTTTTTTTTGTTTATGCAGTATACGTACTACAAATATATAGGATATAAGGTTTTTTATTTCTCTCATATTTATTCAAATATGGAAGCCAAACCACAAACCGAAATTTAGGATAGACCTTAACAGAAAACTGAAGAGTAATGACAGCAATTGATTGAGTTCAATAGTTTCTCATAGAAAATTATTTACTTTAGAAATATAGTAATATGAAGAAGACAAAATTATTTTAAGCACTGACAATGGTTCCTATACCTGTCATGTTCCTTGGATTATTTACAAGTGGTATTCAAATTCTTATTTTTGCAACTTTAGCTGCGGCTTATATAGGCGAATCCATGGAGGGGGTATTATTGACTAATTGTCGTAACCATAGAATACGATCATGATCGAAATGCATATATTTGTCTCGTACACTATACAAATGGTGAGAAAATATATATTTTACATCCCAAAAGAGCTATAATTGAAGATACCAATTTTTTTTATATACTTTAAATTTTGGTTTGTAATTTTTTTTTTTTTATAATTTTTGCCGAATCGAAACTTTGAATTTCATTTTGGCAAAAACAAAAAAAAAATTTACGTGCATGGGATGTCCCATGCACTGGACGCAATTTAAAAATGAACTGTCCACGGCCAAACCGAAACTTGGCCATTTTATTATTATTATTATTATTACTATTAAAATATAATTATAATTATAATAAAAATATAATTATAATTATATAATTAATAATAATTAATAATAACAATAATAATAATTAATAATTATATTAGAATCAAGTAATTAATAATTTTATTTAGATCCTAAGATAATTAATAATAATATAATTATATTAATTTTAATAATATATATATGACATAATTAAAATTAATAATTAAAATTATATTATTACTATCTTTGAGCCTAAATAAAATTATTAATTACTTTTATCAATGTAATTACTACTTTGGTCAATGTAATTATTACTTATTATTCACGTTATTATTAATTATTAGTATTATATAATTATTAATTATAATTATTATTAGTTATATAATTATTAATTATAATTATATTGTTATTAATTATTTTTTGGGTCTAAATAAAATTATTAATTATTTGAGTCTAATAAAATTATTAATTATTGTTATTGTTGTTATTTATTATTATTATTGTTATTATTAATTATTAATAATTATAAAATTATATTTTAATTATTATTATTTATAATTATATTTTAATTATTATTTTAATTTTTATTATTAATATTAATAAAATTATAATTAATAATAAAAATAATAATTAAAATAATAATAATAATTAAAATATAATTTTGTAATTATTAATAATTAATAATGATAATAATTAATAACGACCAGCAACAATAATTAATAATTATATTGGACTCAAGTAATTGATAATTTTATTTAAACCCAAAGATAATTAATAACAATATAACTATATTAATTTTAATAATATATATAAGACATAATTAAAACTAATAATTAAAATTATTAATTGTATTTATTATTAGTTATATAATTATTAATTATAATTATATTACTATTAACTATCTTTAGACCCAAATAAAACTATTAATTATTTTAGTCAATGTAATTATTAATTATTATTATTATTATTAATTATTAGTATTATATAATTATTAATTATAATTATATTATTATTAATTATCTTTGGATCTAAATAAAATTATTAATTATTTGAGTCTAATATAATTATTAATTATTTTTATTATTATTATTAATTATTAATAATTATATTTTAATTATTGATTATAATAATAATAATAATAATAATAATAATAATAATAATAAAATGGCCAATGCATGTGTCCAATGCATTGTGTCCAATATTATTAATAATAATAATAATATTATTATTATTATCTTAATATTATTATTTTTAAATTGTGTTCAATGCATGGGACATGCCTAAAAAAATTTTATTTTTGTCAAACCAAAACTCAAAATTTTGGTTTGACAAAAATTATAAAAAAAATACAAATTAAAATTTAAAATTTTGATTTGTGATTTGACTTTTATATTTGAGTAAATATGAAAGAAACTCTCATATTTTGATAAAATATAAGAGTTTCTCCCATATTTAAGTAAAAAGCATATAGAATATATATCATTGTATATACACTGTACAACAATATATAAACTACTATATAAATGCAATATATATACTGTAGAAGCTCGATGCCTGATCCAAAATTTTTAAAATCCAGCTTAATCAGATCGGGCCTGATCAGATTAAGTCGGGTCAATTAGGTTTACGGGCTAATTATACAACCCTATTTTTTTTAATTGCTCTTTATTTTTCAATGTTATTTTTAGCAATATTTTTTATTTTCAATGTCAATATTTATTGATGATGCTTTTTGAAAAAAATTGGAAAGTGATGTTTTCCATTATTATTTTCAATGCATATTTAGACAACTAATTAATTTTGTTTGATGCAAAAAAGTCAAAAATAAAGTAATATCTACTATATCTCACATTAAAATAGAGGTATAATAAAAAAAAAAGGAAAATGTTATAAGAATTAAATTATGGCAAATTAAGTAAGGGTAAAGTGGAGATTTTAGTAAAATAGAGGTAAAATGGAAATTTTAGTATATGATACAACATTTGTAATGATTATTTCCATTTGATAATAAAAGTAAAAAATATCCGATATTAATTTATCACGAATTGATCTCCTTAGCAGTATCTAAAAAATATAAATTTATTTTTCTAACTAACATAATTAAATTTTTTTTTATCAATAATTGTGAAATGATTGTGAGTTTATCGATTTGAAATGGAATGTGTATTATTTTATTTTTTTAACAAATAAATGATCTTTAATAATTTGGAAAAATGTGAAAATAAGTAACAGTAAACTGAATATTGAAATTGAGCTTGAATGCTTCAAATGAAAGAAATGGAAGGAAATGTGAAGGGTAAGATATATTTATTAAATTTTTAATAAATAATATCAAACATAAATATGATAGAGATTTGAGATACTAATTTGAAGCAGATAAAAGAAAAAAGAAAATAGTGCCTATAAATTTAGAAAGATGGAGGGAATATATAATAAGAAATCAACATATAATAATTTGAAATTTCACTCAGATTTAATATTAGATTCAGAAAAAAAAAAGGTTTCCTACCACTATGTTTGAATGAGGGTATTTAAAATTCATAAAATTAGAAACTATGGACTATGAAATTAATAGAATTAATAAATACCATTGTTTGATATCAAAGTCAAAATCTTTGGATTTATTTTGTACATGTTCATTCATGTTCATAAAAGCTTCTTTTGAAGGCCATGAAAGCTTCTTCATGTTCATGAATACCATCTAATTTTCATGCCTATGAATGTTTCTTCATATCCATGACTCATAGGTCGCCGCTAATTACAAGTTAGACATGATTTCAGTATATAAATTTTAAGAAATGAAGCAGGTCATGCCCGTTTAGCAATGACCAAGGCACATCTTCGATGCTTATGGCTAGCTATTCATGTCACATGTTTCTCAAGTAAAGGGGCAAGGAGAGTTAGAGAGTTCTTTCATGCCCATGAAACAAACAATCTTCACTCCTGCGAAACATTGTTCACGCCCTTGAATGTGTTCAGAATATGAGGCCATGAAACAGAAAAAGCTCTTTCTTACCTGTGAAGAATTATTAACTGAGAATTTAAAGCTTCAAAATTTACCCTTCTAATTTCACTTTAATCATTTCGACACTCCAGTTTAATTTTTTCTTACCTATTTAACCGTTGTTTGTTGAGGTAGCAGAATGCGTAAGATGCATCTTCTTGTCTCACGTGAAGACATAAATTTGTATTAAAAGAGCTGATATGGATAGAAAAAAAGAAACAAAGGTTTAATACATAAGAGGCAAAGCTTCATCTACATCAAATAAATAGAGGCAAAGCTTCATCGAGGATTTGATCAAATGTTTGAACTTTTACAATCTCCACATGCCCATTGAATAATGTCTCTTGCACATAAATGGAATACAAACGTTGCACAAAGAAGCACTGGCGTGACAGAAAGATGCAAAAGATTAGAAGAACCAGGGGAAGAGATTATATTTCATTAAAAACAAAATAAATACTGGTTTATTGCAATGATTGCAAGATTAATCTACTTCATCTATCAAGCCAAGTAGTTAACCACATTTTTGATATACAGTGAAAATGGGGATGAAGTCAAGTTACTTTATGAAGAGTTTAATGACTAGGACCAGCACATACACTTCCAAACATGGCTGCTTTGCGCTCTGCAAATATCTTCTCAAGCCTCCTAATTCGAGCTTCAAGCTTCAGCAATGAATAGCTACTACTTCCTTCTTCATTCTCGCTACTGTTGTCCATTTTGTGACTCTGACTGCCTGCACTGCTTTCTTTTGCATAATCAATATCTTGATGTAGCCCTTTTGTTTTAACTTCAGTTAGTATAATAGCCTTTTCTGCTGATACTGTTCGCAGCCGTGTGTTTTCAGAAGTCTCATTACCTGCAATTGAAGATGAACCATTTTGAGATTGATCTAATTGATTGGATACATTCTGACTGTTGCCTTTACAATCACTATCCTTCCTGATCTCAGCCGCATCACTTTGCTCCACCTTTTCCATTGACGTCACTGGATCCAAAACATTTAGCGCCACACTATCTGCAGTTGAAGATGCAGGACTCAAGGATTGAGCTACTGCATTTTTGTGGTCACCGCATTTTCCATTCAAAGAAGTTTCACTTGGTGGCATCAAGGCTTCCACTGATGTTTCAAGTTCTGAAGTTTTAAAGGCTTCATCACCTTTGATATGTGATGAATCGCTTTGAGGTTTACCTGAAAATTTTTTCTCATCGGCACTCTGCCTATTCTCAGAAACAACATGCTTATTGTGAGATCTTAGGAAGTCAGCAATTGTCAGTCCATCTTCATCAGCCAAATCATTTGCCTCCAATCTATCACATTTGGGAGGAAACCCAGGAGGAACTGGAAGATTGTTAATTTCAACCACTATTTTAGCAAACTTAGGACAATCGGGAGAACTAGACTTTCTATTTTCTTCATTGTTTCTTCTTGAACTCTTGACCGAGGTTTTTGATTGCTTTGCAGGATTACCAAGAGCAACTGAGGCATCAGCATTTCGCTTTTGTTTTAAAATTTGGGCCAATACTTTTGAGCTGCTTGCACGAAAACCATGCTTGATGCAGTCATTGCTATCTTCATTCTTCTCTTTTGCACTCTTTGGTGTTGTTTTCAAACTTGAGATAAGAATTTCACCTTCCTTTTCTCTCTTCTTTGGTGATATCTTAAAACTTGAGACAGCCTCACCTTTCTTCACTGAACTCTTTGTTGATATTTTCATCCTCCTAAAATTATTAGCTGCTTTCTTTTCTTTGAGACTTTTTGCTCTTATTTTATAACTACTAACAAATTTTTGTCCCTTATTTTGTTTAGAAAATTTTAGGATATTTCTAAAGCATGCTGAACTCTTTTGCTGTTGCAGAACACCCTTACTTGCACCTTGCAGAACTGATGCTGATCTGTTCCACCACTTCAAGTACCGTCTAGTAACATTTGTCTCCAAAAAACGAGAGGGAATGTAACACTTCACATCACTAAATGATCTACTATAACATCTCCAAGCAACCTCAACACTCTCACTGGATCGAGCAACGAAACCTGGAATATCTTGATCAAATCCAAACTGCCTTGCAACTCTATGTGGAAGATACTGTTCTATACAGTCAACTCCAACTAGCTCTGAGACCCTCATGCATCGGATGAATGACAGTAATTCCTCATCCAAGTTTGAATCCACTGATACCCACATTTCATTCTCCCGATAAAACTTAGGAGAATCCCAATTTCCCACAGTTCTTGTATATGGGCGCCAATTGAAACTTTCCTTAGATAAGTCTAAAACCAGTCTAACATTCGCAATGTAGCATTTTAGGTTATTCCATTGAGCTAACCTTTGCTCCCCATTCTTGATCAAATTAGGCTTTGGCCTCAGGTTTACAAATCTCTCCCAAACCCAAACCAGAATTAATTGAAACGGAGACCAAATTGTAACAGCTAATTTTGATTCATCATCATCTTTGCCCTTATTAACATTAGTATCAGCTAATGTGGTTAAAGAAACAATCTTTTCTTTCAATAAACTCAAATCTCTATAAATGGTAGCAAGAATAGCAGGTGCTAGAGCAATCCTAGTACCTCTAGCCAAGTGAATTGCAATTGGAAAAACATATTCACTGATAACATCGAAAGAGGTAGGAAAAACAAACCTTGACAACCACAAGGAAATAAATGCTTCATGCTCTATTTCACTACCACTATTCATGAATTTATTCAACCATTTAGAATGAAGAACCTTCTTAGCAGGAGTCCTCAATATCTCTGCTCTTGCTTGGATCAATTTCTCTTCAATTACCTTCAATTCCTCAGTTTTAAGAGGGTGAAAAATAGGGGACCCCAAAACGGAGTACCCAGATATCATCATATCCTCCAATGTCAGAGTAGCTTCTCCCCAAGGAAAAATGAAAGTGTTGGTTTCACGGCACCATCTCTCTGCAATTCCAAGAACCAAAACACTATTTTTTTGAAATTGATAAGTAGAACTCGAGATGGCATCATACACACCAGCTTTCTTCCAAGTGAACTCATACAAAGAAACCATCTTATGAACCCATACGCTCCATGTCTTTTGCGGCTGTCTCCACCCATGAAAATTGACACTTAAAGGCCAGTTTTGAGGATCAAATGTGGGAGGTAAACTAGGGAAAGAAAGTGAAGGTAGTTCAAGATTGGAAGTAATGGAGGGTTTCAAGAAATGGGCTGTTCTCAAAGTAGGGTTTTGATGAGTAATTGGTGAAATAATAAGCTCTTCTCTTGATTCAACAATGGAATTTGATGATTCCTCCATTGTTGAAGGTCAGGGAAGAGGCATGGCAACGAAAGCGACGGGGTCTGAAAAAGTGAAGTGCGTCTGTAGACTGTTTTTTCATTTGGTATATGGTGATGGTTTTAATATTTATTTTATTTTATTTTTTTACTAGATGGTTTTAATATTTATTAGTTATTTAGTTTAAACAAAAAAAAACGTCTTGCAAAATCCAACGGGCAATTGTTGGTGGTAGCACACTAAAATTGAAAAATAAAAATAAATAAAGTCAAAAATGCAAGGTGCCTAACAATGAAGAAATTGTCAAAAATGTGAGGTGAAAATGGGAGGTGCCTAATTTAGCCTAATTTTCACCTAATTTAGTTTGACAATTTATTTGAATTTGAAGCCTATAAATAGGCTCATTCTCTCCATTTGTAAATACACCAAGCAAACACAAAATATAGCTTAAGAAGAGCTATAGGTTAAATACCAAATAGTTTATATTAGGAATTAGAGAATCAATCTCTTGGAGTTCCTTGGAGTATAAATATTTGAGGGTTGTTTTGTGGGTGTCGGTTAGAAAAATATTTTGTATTTGTGGTTGTAACAATTTTCCACATAGTAAATATTTTTCTTGGTTGTCGTTAGGCAACGGTCGTGGTTTTTCTCCATTTGGGAGTTTTCCACGTTAAATCTTTGTGTCTTTATTCTCTTTAATTTCTCAATTGTTATTTTATTTTCTCATTTATTCCTGCTTAAAGACGGTCCGAGGGGCGGGAAAATAGCGATTTTCCCAACAAGTGGTATCAGAGCTTAGGTGTTATAATTTTTTGTCAAAAATCTTAGTATGCTCTGTGGTTGCAGCTTGGTCTGATCTTCCACATCAGAAAAGATTTTTGTTAAAAATTATTTTTGTTTTTAAGCTGGTGGAGCTTTGGAAAAGGTGGAGCCGTTTTGCTTTGGTGTGCTTGAGTATTGGTGGTGAGATAAATAATTACATGTCGAGGTAAATTCTGTCAAACGACATGAATTTAGTCTAAGGCAAGTGGATTTTAAGTGAGACCTTTGTGACTCCTCCTCTTACCTGGGAATTTACCTGGTGTAATATTTATTTCTGGTCCTTTATTAAGCACAAAGTAAGCATGTCGGCAATGAGATGCGAGATTGAGAAATTTGATGGGAGAATGAATTTTGCACTGTGGCAAGTGCAAGTCAAAGACGTGTTGATACAGTCTGGACTACATAAGGTTTTGCAGGGTAAACCAGTCAGCGGAAGAAATTCAGAAAAAGGCGGTGGCAGTGGAGACTCAGAAAAATCCAAGATTAGTGACGAAGAATGGGAGGAGCTGGATATCAAGGCGGCAAGTCAAATTCGCATGTGTCTAGCAAAAAATGTTCTTGCTAATGTGCTTGGATTGTCCACGACAAAGGAGCTGTGGGAGAAACTGGAAGAATTGTATCAGGGAAAAAATATATCCAATAGGTTATATTTGAAAGAGCAATTTCATACGTTGAAAATGGCGGAAGGTACAAAGCTGTCCGATCACCTGAGTGTCCTCAATGGTATTATCTCTGAATTAGAAACTCTTGGAGTGAAAACCGAAGATGAAGATAAAGCTCTCCGGCTCATCCTGTCACTTCCTTCAACATATGAGCACATGAAGCCTGTTCTGAAATATGGTAATAAGGAAGTGGTGTATGCGGATGTGGTTAGTAAGCTCATTACTGAGGAGAGAAGACTGAATGAAATGGAAAATAAATCTTATGAGAATTCAGCTTTATCTGTCGGTATCAGGAAAAAGAATAAAGGCTCCGGAAAGAGGAAGGTTGTCTGCTGGGGGTGTGGTCAAACTGGACACGTGAGGAAGGATTGCCCGAACGGTGGAGCTGATTCGGCTAGAAGCTCTAACGTTTTTGCTGCCAATGTGATCTCCTGTGGCGAAGGAGATGATGAGTTGTCTCTGTAGTTGAGAGAAGTGTGTCCTCATGGCATGATTGCTACTCGTTGAGATGCCATGGAAGAGGACTGATTATTGGTAGCTGGTCCACGGAAATGCGCGCTGCATTGGTTGACAGTTGATGCAAGGTGCGTGGTGGAAAAATTATGTCGATGGCTAATGAACTCTCAGAAAGTCAACAGGAGGGCTGCACCATAAACTATTAGCGGGATCCGACATGGCCGATGAAAAATTCTTGGAGTTGGCGAAATAATTCCAAGTGTCGATACTCTTTTATGGTGGAGTATGTTAATTCTTGACGTTAAGAATTATAATTGTCGGTAACAGACAATGTTGTGTTTTTATTTTTCAAGGTGGAGATTGTTGGTGGTAGCACACCAAAATTGAAAAATAAAAATAAAGAAAGTCAAAAATGCAAGGTGCCTAACAATGAAGAAATTGTCAAAAATGTGAGGTGAAAATGGGAGGTGCCTAATTTAGCCTAATTTTCACCTAATTTAGTTTGACAATTTATTTGAATTTGAAGCCTATAAATAGGCTCATTCTCTCCATTTGTAAATACACCAAGCAAACACAAAATATAGCTTAAGAAGAGCTATAGGTTAAATACCAAATAGTTTATATTAGGAATTAGAGAATCAATCTCTTGGAGTTCCTTGGAGTATAAATATTTGAGGGTTGTTTTGTGGGTGTCGGTTAGAAAAATATTTTGTATTTGTGGTTGTAACAATTTTCCACATAGTAAATATTTTTCTTGGTTGTCGTTAGGCAACGGTCGTGGTTTTTCTCCATTTGGGAGTTTTCCACGTTAAATCTTTGTGTCTTTATTCTCTTTAATTTCTCAATTGTTATTTTATTTTCTCATTTATTCCTGCTTAAAGACGGTCCGAGGGGCGGGAAAATAGCGATTTTCCCAACAGCAATAACTCCAAAGAATCCAGCAAAATCTTATGGTTTTTTGTTTTGAACTGAAAATGATATCAATAAACAGAGTTTTGTACATCATGAGCGAGCAGATGCTGCAATTGATTGCTTCAAAAATAAATGCAATTTCAAATTTTTTTAGTTTGGTGTAAATTGTAATAGGGTGAAAATGATTATAGAGAAGTAAATTTAATTTTTTAATTTTTACTCCATCCTTGGTAACACGAGAAATGATAATTATACTTATTTTAAAGAATAATTATTAGACTAAAAAATATTTATTATAAATATTTTTTAGTCAATATAAAAAAAATTATCAGATAATCATTTTTTAAAATGATTGAATTAGTAGGTTTTTTAGGATATTTTTCTTCGAAATGGTGAGAAAAAATTAAATAGAGATAAATGATAACTCAATAGGTAAAATGACTATTCTAAGTAAATAATAACTCAAATAGGTAAAATGACTATTCTAATACTTATTTTTTTTTATTAAAAGTTAAAAAGAAATTTAAATTACTCTTTTCTTTATTTAAACTACCAAATAATAAAAAATAATTTAGAGTTGATTTTTTTTTTACATTATTGTCATTTTATTCTTTAAAAGTATATTCAATTTCACCTCTAATTATCTACCTCCATTCAAACATAGGCTAGAAAGAATTATCAATTTTGGTAGTATAGAATTATTAGTGAATTTAGAGTTTGCCACCTTATAATTATATATAGAGGTGGCGATGTCTCTCCGCTCTCGTATACTCTCGAGTAATTTGTATTTCACTATGTTCAAGTAGAGATTTTTTTATATGGTCTCTAATTTATAATTTACAGTGTGAAATTTTTATATTTAATTGAATTTTTAGTAAAATTTTATTTAATAGGTTTTGTATGCATTATTGTTAAGACGTTGATTTGAAATTAGCGGAGGTTTACTCTCTCTTGAATATATGTTTTTAAAATTTTTAATATAAATTATTCTTTCTTAATCAAACTGAATAAAATTATAAAAATGACAAAACTTTCTTATTAAGTTTTAACTTAGCCACATATTGACTACAAAGAAAATCATATAATGTGTTTTACAAGATCAAATTATTATAAGATGAGCCAAAATTACATTATTACATTTTTAGAGAATATGTGACATATGAGGGTGATCAAATAAAGGGTTCTTTACAAACTTATTTTTTTAAAAAAAGCTCTAAGCTATAAAAATATCAGTCTCAAAAATTTTTATAAAAATATTAAATTTTTTATTCAACCAACATTAAATATTAGAGAGTATATAGCGTGTTTATACTTAGTATATATTGAGTTTATTATATATAAACTACATTATTGATATTTTTTGTTCTTTTTTTATTTATGTAATACTTCAATGATACAAGTTTGAAATTGTATTGCAGAATAAAATATTATTTAACAATAATTTAAATATAATTTTAATTACATTTCATATTAATAGTTTCATAAAGCATACAAAAAATGTATTTTTAGTATATATTGAGTTTATTAGACCAAATAGAAATATTATTAAGAATAACAATCTTATTAAGTAAATTTATCAAATGGTGTATATTTTCATTTGTATAAGACAAAATAATTAAAAAAATGCATTATTTTCCAAAGGTTATAATAAATACGAAATGACATGTACCAAAAATAAAAAATAACTAAAGATATACTACAAATATACTAATAATAAATCAATAATATATTTATAATATACTAATCAGAATCAATTAATATATTACCAAGTTTTGTTACGCATAAGAAGTGCCAATGATACTTGTAGAAAACAAATATACTCAAAAATAAAATAAAAGATAGAGGATATATTTCAAACTAATAATAAAATTAATTTTTCTTTCTAAAAATGAGGTTACATGTATATATGGTAATTGATTTATGCCATGTTAATCCAGTCAAAATTTTTTGTGTATATAACTTTGTGTCATGACGGACTAATCTAAAAAATTATTCATGCTATATTGGATAGTATCGAAATTTAAAAATTAATGGCCTAACATAATTTATTGGCTCATATATAATCATGCCATACCATGCTGAGTTATGTTATATCGTGTTAATAAATAAGTTGATCTTATTATTTTTGCAAAAATCTTACAATTATTTTCTCAAACAAATTATATATAACAATTAATAAAAAAAATAAGACACATCATTTATGTAGTTTGGTATATAAAAGCCTATATCTATGGGCAAGGAAAACACAATAAAATTAAACATAATAAAATAGATTCAACTATAATAAAACAAATTAAACTATACTAATATAAACAAGACAATTTAAATTATAATAACACAAGTTCAATTATACTAACAAAAATAAAATAAATTAAACTATAATTACACAAATAAAAATTAATTAAATTAAATAAAAATTAAAAATCATATTAATTATTATAGAAAAGCAAAAAAAAAAATCCACTATTAAGCAATTCTGTTTTAGCATACGAAAACATATATATAATTTTTTTTAAAAAATTTCAACTTAATTACAAATATGGATAAAAAGAATTAATTTTTTTTTATCAATAGAATTAATTTTTGATACATACAAATAAATTTTATTAATAAAAATTTTATTAATTAGAACTTTATTTAATACTTTAAATATTTTATTTTATAAAACTATATCAAATAATATGTATACTTCAATTGAAAGTTATTCATATGTCAAAATATAGTTTAACAATAAATACATTCTTTCTTGAATAATAAACTCAGAATTGATTTTTTATTTCTCTAATTTTATTTGTAAAGTATACATACAATTATTTGGGCAATGAGCATGCTAGGTCGAGCATGTTAGCCCAGCTCGATAGGCCAAGTACCCTAGGCCCAACCCGATCTAGGATACTTGTGCTGAGCTGCGTGCTGTGGCACAATTTAATCTAATTGTCATGTATAGTTATGTGTTCAAAAATAAAATAAAAATAATAATTTTCTACATTTTATTTTATTTTTAATGTATAATTTCACATGGTGCTATATATATAAAGTTCATTAATTATACCTTTTTAGATAAATTACATGTATGAAAGAATATACTTCTCTGGTCACCGAGCTACGTCTTGGTGGTTGTTCATTAGTTATACTTAGATAAGAAACTGCGGAGCTAATAAATTTTATCTAAACAAATTAAAATTTTATTTTTTTTATAAATATTAGTTATTAAAAAAATAATATTCATGGAATTAACCCTTCCGGAGTATAATAACTTCGACTGAAAAAGAGCAATTATAATATAATTCTACAGAAAAAAGCATGTTTTAGCTGAATTTAACACAAATAAGATAAAAAAAAATAAAAGGCTTATTCCTCTAACTTAAGTAATTTTATTCCAAAAGAAAAAACAAAACAAGATAAAAGAAAATAGAATAATAACTAGATTTTCTGTTTCGAGCACAAAAGCGCATGGCTGGCTGTCCATACAATAACAACTGCCAATCAACAACACTTGCATTACAGTAAAAGAACTTTTTGTTATTATTAATTTAATGCAGAGGAGAAAACACGTCTAAGAATTGAATTCAAGATTCAAATACAAACAATATACACTTTTAATTATCAAACTATATCTTTAAGTTGTTAGTAAAAGAACTTTATTAATTCCAAAAGAAGTAACAAAAGTATGGTAAAAAAACAAAAGTACGGTAAAAAAAGTAAAAAAAATAGTAAGAGTGAAAATAATAATAAAAAAAAAACTAATAGAAAAGGAAAATTTCGGAAAGAAACTGATAAAAGGTGTAATTTTTCTACAAATAAAGCCAGAAAAAATGGCTCAAGACCTCTTTAGGTTGACTTGGTAGGGAGCCCTAAATTAGCGGGTTGAAAGAGAAAAATAGAAAACATGCAAAGAGATTGAGAGTTGAGACTAAGTTCTGAATTTATTTTTTATATTTTATTTTATTTTAATGTAGAAGAAATATAGAATGCTAGGATATGTCTGGAATAAGTCCTAATAACATTTATAAGAATTGACTTAATGTCAATAATAAAATATAAATTGAAAAAAATAAAAGGACAGTTAGAAATTTAATGTGATTCCTATATTTACAATGAAAAAAGAATGAAATTCCCTGATAAATTAAAAGATATAAGAACAAAAGGAACCATTTAAAATTTTTAACTCAATTAAACCTAAAAACATCACCAATCTTATAAAATTATAAAATATACTGAGTTTAAAGCAGAATAAAAAAAAATGTGATGCATCTTGACTTTATATACAAGTGTGCATACCTGATAAGGAAGAATATAAATCTTATATTGGAAGAATTTTTTAATTACTTGATAAAAAAAATTGAAGTTTTTTCCAAACAAGTTTTTCAAAATAATATTCTTGATTTGGCCACGAAAGATAACACTATTTTGGCTTAATGTTTCTTTTTGGCATATGTGCTTCGATATTTCATTTTTCATGTAAAGAAGCAACTTTCAAGCAAGAGTGACTGAGAATAGTTAGTTTAATAATAAAGACTTAACATCTAAAAAAAATCCACTAAAATATGTATTTTTTCAATTTAATTTATATTTTTTTAGTTTGAAAACTCAGATTTTATAAAATTTGAAAAACATTTAAAGACTAAAAAATGAGTTTTACGAAGCCAAAATTCAAAAGAAGAAAAAAAAAGGGTCTAGATATTAGATTTTGTTCTCTTCAGAAAATCTTACTTAGAAGTCCAAAAAGACAGCAGTTTTTGGCATTACTTCATGTCGCGTGTTGACATTTTGTTATAAGCAGGAAATAATTATAAATTTTGAATCATAAGAGGATAAAAATAGTCTCCAATATTTTCCACAAACATTAAATGGACACTGTATATTATAAAAAAAAATCCATCAAAATTGATTTTCTTTATCGAAATTTAAATAGGTTTTTTTTTCATAAAAAAAGATTAAATTATCATGTCTATATATATATATATATAAACATAGATGGGTAATATGGCTCTTTTTTTTTGGTCAATTAATATCGCTGTTTTCCGTATATCAAATACTGCGAATGATTCTTGAGCAAGGAAAGAAATGGTTGCCCTCATCATAGAACTGCTGTATATAGAAGGTAGACCTTAGAATTATATCCCATACTTTAAAAATAGAATCCTTATAATCTACTCTACCTTCGTAGCCACAATTCCTTTAAATTGTAAATTTTTATTTTTTAAAATTTAAAACTATTTTCATTTTTTATATTTTAAAATTTTATTTTATATTTTTAAAAACTATATAATAATTGTTTTTATATAACCACGTGTATTTCTAAACTCACGGTGCTAAACTTAATCATATTCGTACTGAATCGATCCACTAAACTCATTAAGCCAAATTTAATCATATTCGTACCGGATCGACTTACTAAAAAATAAAATGCTCTCAGCAAGCGTTAATTTCATTCACAATGATCGAACTTACAACCTCTTATTTAAAAAATTAGAGCGTCAAATCACTTACACCAACTATTTGTTGATACTATATTGTAACTTTTAATTCTACATAGAATTATGCATAAATCGAATTTGGTCAAATTTAAGATATTTTATAAATCCATCGAAACCGATTAATAAAATAAAATTTAAAATGAAACTCAACTGAAGAATAGTAATATTTTGATTGACCCGCGTATTTTGAAGAGAGAGAGGAGAAATTTTGAATAGAAAATGTGTGTGCGTGTGAGAGAGAGAGAGAGAAAAAAAAAATTAAAGAGAGAGTGATGTAAAGTGAGATATGCCGTAGAGAAGTTGAAGTTTAAGATGCTTACATACATACTAGAAATAATATTATTTTCTTGTAAATAAAATGACGTTGTTTAATATATTATATATGTATTATAAATTATAAAAGTCGGTCGAATTTAGACTCAAGAAAAAATTTAGAGCCCAGTCCAATCTACCGATGAAACTAAAATTTTTTTAGAAATCTTTACTTCCCGTTGACCGAGCAAGCTTAAAAGACCGTTTAAACTCACTCACTGTGAAAGCTTCAGTGTGGATAGTTTTGGCCGAGTGCAAAGATTTTGCACAACCCTAATCGTACATACACAAATACATAATTGGCATATTTACGTAACTAATCTAAAAAATGAATTCATTTTCAAATATAATGTAGTTTGGAAAATTTTTCACTTTTATTTTAATAAGCATTTATATTTGCAAAAATACGACCCTTGCTACTGTAGTTGATTATACATCGCAAGGCTCTTCCTCAATTTAGCAAATATTACAGTAACAGTTACTGTACTACTGAATATTTTATTATTTTTTTTAGCGAAGAAGCTGTTGCACAATGGAATATACAACACACCAATAACATATTACACTTTAAGAATCTTTCATTCATTCGGCTTTTAAAGAATGGATCAATTTAAAACAGACTCTTAATTATTAATAAATTTCAGGTGGCCAATGAAAGAACACCTCATTTAAGGTGTTTTAAGTTTCACAATTTAAACGTTTGTATTTATATTTATAGAATATAAATATAAATATAAATATTGTGAAACTCACGACAGCTTGAGATTTTGGGTTTCACAATTTCAAATTAAAATTTTTAAGGCAAGTTTTAAATTAAAATTGTAAATTATTTAATTAAAAAATATTTATATTAAATTTTTACTTATATGTTATATCTACTTATATATAATATATAAATACATATAACTAAATATATATCAATTTTATACTCTTATTTTTTTTTTAAAAAAAAAATTTAAGTCAAGTTTCAAATTAAAAATTTAAATTACTAAATTAAAAAAATTTATATTAAATTTCTACTTATATATAACATATAAATAAATATTACTAAATATATAATTAAATATATATCTATTTATACTCTTATTCTTTTATAATTTAACAAATATATATTATTATACATAATATATACCGGTATATACAACTATAATATATCATTTTTACACTCTTATTCTTTTAAAATTTAATACGTATATATTATTATTGTTATATAATATATACTGATATATAATTGAATATATATCACTTTTATACTATTATTATTTTAAATTTTAATAAATATATGTTATTATATATAATATATAATGACATATAATTAAACATATATCACTTTTTATATTGTTATTATTTTAAATTTTAGCAAGTATATGTTATTATATTTTAATATATATCAATATATAATTAAATATATAATAATTTTATACTCTTATTTTTTAAAATTTTAACATATATATATTATTATATGTATCATATATCAACATATAACTAAATATATATACCGACATATATTAGTATATATCGATATATACTAATATATATTATTATTATTTAGTTAAAATATATATAATATATATACGTGCATATATTATTATTTTTTAGTTAAAATATATTTAATATATATCCACATATATCTACATACATGTGATATATAATATTATTCTATTGCAAATATATATTTTCACGTATACTTTTATTCTTTAGTTATTTATATTTAATATATATTCATATATAAGTTGATATAAAATATTAAAATTGAAAAAAAAATACTAATTATTATAGTTGAAACCCAAATCACAAATAAAAAAAATGAAAAACCAATTATATCACAAGTAAAAAAATGAAAAGCCGACTCTCGCTACGGATTCTATACAAATGTCCAGTCTTTACAAAAATCTGGTTATATACAGCATACAAAATTTGTATGAACCTTGTTAAACAAATTCTGATTTGGTTTCCCCAGGAACTTGTGAACATTTCGTGGAGAGTATCTACCCCGATCATTACTCTGATTGTTACCATCAATCAAGCCATTTGCTGAATTCAAGTAATCAAAACAGAGGTAATTGGTGGCTATCTTGGTCAATTTATGGAAGCAGTGGCGGAGATAGGGGGGCCTCCTACCTTATATATTTTTTTTTGAAAGGCCTCCTACCTTATATATATATATATGTATATTCATGAAAGTTATATATATTTATATATACTTATACATTTATAATTATATAAATTATATATTTACAATTTCCAAAAAAATATATAAATTATATATATATATATATATATATATAAATTATTAACATTCTAAATAATAACGATAAATAAATTAGGCCGGGATGTATAGTTTTATGATTGTATTGATTCTTTTGGCAATAAAACTATATGATTGACAAAAAAAAAATTATCTACATTTTTGCACTATTTAGATTAATGCAAGATTTTACAATTTAATTATAAATTGAGCAAAATAAATATTTTCATATGAAATAGTATTTTTTAAAAAATTAATTTAATAAAGTTCTCTATCAAAATTAATAGATCCAATAATTAAAATTAAAAAATATGTAAAAAAATAATAAAATTTTAAAATTTAATAAATAATATAAAATAAAATAATTAAATTTTATTATAATATTAAATATTTAATTTTATCTTTAATTTACTTATAATTTTTTTAATAATTTTTTCTCTTTGTTTAATTTTTGATTTCGCTACTCTGACTGTGTGGAAGCATAGTATATTTATTTGGTGGTCAGCTTTGATTCTAAATGGTCAATTTAGTTCAAATTTTGATTCTTGTGATCTCTCAACACAACTGCTCATTGCCATGATGAAAAAATAATTGTCTGACGTATAAAGTGTTGCTGATTTGTTGTTGTTAACTTGTCAGAAAGCATTGAGAATTGATTTTTGCCTGTAACTTTGTATGCAGTAACAAATAATCCAGTGATTTATCAGAAAGTGAAAATAGAATGAGTTTATCTTTTCAGAGTCTGATCCGAAGAAAAGGGATAATAAAATAAAAATTGAAAATGAAATAAAGAAATAAAAATGAAATTATGGAGTGATCATTGGCCCTACTAAAAAAATTAAATAGAACAGATAGAGGTCTACAATGGAAGAGAAGAAAGGTAACGGTAGAGACGGGAAAACAATAGAAAAGTGGTGAAGGACAAGAAGAGAAACATTAAAAAAAAAAAACCTTATATTTTAAGGAAAAATAAAAATTAACCTAAATTTGAAAAAAAGAAGAAGTTAAAATAAAAAAAGAAATAAGAACAATAAAAATTAAATTTAAAATTTAAAAATAATAGATAATGTAATTTCCTCTACATAATTTATAATGTTTAACAATAAATATTCTAAATATAATTAAAATTTGTCATGAATTTACTAAATCAAATATTGTGGGCTTGTATGAACACCTTCTTGGACTGAATTAGGGGAGAGATCTTAACAGTTGAAAAATTACGGAAAAATTACGTCCTTTTTTATAATTTTTTTATTAAAATTATTTTAATTTTTTTATAATAAATTCATAATAAACACATAATAAACTCATATAAACATATAATAAACTTATAATAAACTATACAAAATTAGTATTTTTTTTATAAAAAATCATAAATTATTATAAATCTAAAAATATGATAATTTTTTTTTATTTTTTCTGATATTTTTGAAAGATTCCAAAAATTAAACTATATATAATATGAAAACTTTTGAAATAAAAAACTAAAATAATTTTATTTTTTGGATATTCTTAAAGAAATTCTTTTATTATACCTAAAATTAATATTTATTTTTTATTCAACACTGGATTTCCTATTTATCAAATACCATAATATAATATTTATTTTTATTTAATATTAAGTTTTAATTTTATCAAACATCATATGTAATAATTTTTATATTTTTAGCCGTAAAAGACTTAATTTTTAATCTTACTGAACACTATAATAATGTTTATGTTCTAATAATAAAAAAAAGTCTATTAATAATGATTATGAGTGATAGACAGACAGACAGACACACATGCATCCAAAGTCCAATAAGATGTTATTATTGCACAAATTCAACAAATTCTTAATGGTATCTTAGCAGTATAACAGAATGTTAATTCTAATAATTCTCATAGTATATATAGTAATAAGAGGTCATGATTATGAGTTCAACATAATTATATGTACAACAGAGAGAAAAATTTAACATTCAATGTCTAATATGATGTTATTATTACACTATTCTTACTCAATAGAAGTACATGTACAAAACATTAATAACTTACTTAGGAACCCAAACAATGGTATCGCTATTAAGAAAGTGGCAAACTGACGGTCCTCCAGGCTTAACATTAAGGACATGAAACGCAAAATGTTGAGGGTTCCAATCTGATGTATCTAAGTGGCAAATAATTGCTGCTTTAGCTTTGGAGCCATCAACACTCTTCAGTGGAACCATATAAGCTTTTGTATTACTAATTGTATGGCAATAAAATACAGCATATGGATATATCTGCTTGTGGCAAATCACTATCTGATTGTCTCCTATCATTTTGATTCTATTTAGAATTGTGTACTCTTGTTGCTTGTTCTCTTCGTCTGCTTCATTAGAAAACCCTTCAACTTTATTTCCAAACTTTGCAATTACAAAATCAACTAATGATTCTAAAGAAGTAGCACGGTATTTGTCTTCTCCTCTAATTCCTGATGCCTCGCATTCTTCGAGTGTCCGTTTCATGACTTGAGCTTCTTTTGATGATGGTTTAATTGAAAAATAGTTGAAAATTTTTGGTAATTGCTTGCCTGAAAAGGGTATGGATTCGACCATTTTACGTGGCCAGAAATTGGAGGCATTGGTGGATTTAGGGAAAATGAGTCTCATCTTTTTGTATGGAAGAAGATCATCATATAAAAAAATATAATAGTTGAATTGGTTATGGCATCTCTGTCAAACTCTTTGGTTTCTGACCAACACCCTAACTTGTAAACTTGCCTTGGTGCTCGTCGTCCATGTGAATTTCTATCCTCCGCATATGAAAATGTGATTTTGATTGTGCATCTGTTTACAATTTCAAACAACGAAGAAAATGATGCTTAATTTCTATGATAATGAAGAAAATCAACATATATAACTAATAATATAATATCATAATATATATTACGTAATAATGGGAACTTCTAAGCTTAAGGCAAGAGAAGCCTGTTGGTGGTAGCACACCAAAATTGAAAAATAAAAATAAAGAAAGTCAAAAATGCAAGGTGCCTAACAATGAAGAAATTGTCAAAAATGTGAGGTGAAAATGGGAGGTGCCTAATTTAGCCTAATTTTCACCTAATTTAGTTTGACAATTTATTTGCATTTGAAGCCTATAAATAGGCCCATTCTCTCCATTTGTAAATACACCAAGCAAACACAAAATATAGCTTAAGGAGAGCTATAGGTTAAATACCAAATAGTTTATATTAGGAATTAGAGAATCAATCTCTTGGAGTTCCTTGGAGTATAAATATTTGGGGGTTGTTTTGTGGGTGTCGGTTAGAAAAATATTTTGTAATTTGTGATTGTAACAATTTGCCGCATAGTGAATATTTTTCTTGGTTGTCGTTAGACAACGACCGTGGTTTTTCTCCATTCGGGAGTTTTCCACGTTAAATCATTGTGTTTTATTCTCTTTAATTTCTCAATTGTTATTTTATTTTCTCATTTATTCCTGCTTAAAGACGGTCCGAGGGGCGGGAAAATAGCGATTTTCCCAACAAGTGGTATCAGAGCTTAGGTGTTATAATTTTTTGTCAAAAATCTTAGTATGCTCTGTGGTTGCAGCTTGGTCTGATCTTCCACATCAGAAAAGATTTTTGTTAAAAATTATTTTTGTTTTTAAGCTGGTGGAGCTTTGGAAAAGGTGGAGCCGTTTTGCTTTGGTGTGCTTGAGTATTGGTGGTGAGATAAATAATTACATGTCGAGGTAAATTCTGTCAAACGACACGAATTTAGTCTAAGGCAAGTGGATTTTAAGTGAGACCTTTGTGACTCCTCCTCTTACCTGGGAATTTACCTGGTGTAATATTTATTTCTGGTCCTTTATTAAGCACAAAGTAAGCATGTCGGCAATGAGATGCGAGATTGAGAAATTTGATGGGAGAATGAATTTTGCACTGTGGCAAGTGCAAGTTAAAGACGTGTTGATACAGTCTGGACTACATAAGGTTTTGCAGGGTAAACCAGTCAGCGGAAGAAATTCAGAAAAAGGCGGTGGCAGTGGAGACTCAGAAAAATCCAAGATTAGTGACGAAGAATGGGAGGAGCTGGATATCAAGGCGGCAAGTCAAATTCGCATGTGTCTAGCAAAAAATTTTCTTGCTAATGTGCTTGGATTGTCCACGACAAAGGAGCTGTGGGAGAAACTGGAAGAATTGTATCAGGGAAAAAATATATCCAACAGGTTATATTTGAAAGAGCAATTTCATACGTTGAAAATGGCGGAAGGTACAAAGCTGTCCGATCACCTGAGTGTCCTCAATGGTATTATCTCTGAATTAGAAACTCTTGGAGTGAAAACCGAAGATGAAGATAAAGCTCTCCGGCTCATCCTGTCACTTCCTTCAACATATGAGCACATGAAGCCTGTTCTGAAATATGGTAGTAAGGAAGTGGTGTATGCGGATGTGGTTAGTAAGCTCATTACTGAGGAGAGAAGACTGAATGAAATGGAAAATAAATCTTATGAGAATTCAGCTTTATCTGTCGGTATCAGGAAAAAGAATAAAGGCTCCGGAAAGAGGAAGGTTGTCTGCTGGGGGTGTGGTCAAACTGGACACGTGAGGAAGGATTGCCCGAACGGTGGAGCTGATTCGGCTAGAAGCTCTAATGTTGTTGCTGCCAATGTGATCTCCTGTGGCGAAGGAGATGATGAGTTGTCTCTGTAGTTGAGAGAAGTGTGTCCTCATGGCATGATTGCTACCCGTTGAGATGCCATGGAAGAGGACTGATTATTGGTAGCTGGTCCACGGAAATGCGCGCTGCATTGGTTGACAGTTGATGCAAGGTGCGTGGTGGAAAAATTATGTCGATGGCTAATGAACTCTCGGAAAGTCAACAGGAGGGTTGCACCATAAACTATTAGCGGGATCCGACATGGCCGATGAAAAATTCTTGGAGTTGGCGAAATAATTCCAAGTGTCGATACTCTTTTATGGTGGAGTATGTTAATTCTTGACGTTAAGAATTATAATTGTCGGTAACAGACAATGTTGTGTTTTTATTTTTCAAGGTGGAGATTGTTGGTGGTAGCACACCAAAATTGAAAAATAAAAATAAAGAAAGTCAAAAATGCAAGGTGCCTAACAATGAAGAAATTGTCAAAAATGTGAGGTGAAAATGGGAGGTGCCTAATTTAGCCTAATTTTCACCTAATTTAGTTTGACAATTTATTTGCATTTGAAGCCTATAAATAGGCCCATTCTCTCCATTTGTAAATACACCAAGCAAACACAAAATATAGCTTAAGGAGAGCTATAGGTTAAATACCAAATAGTTTATATTAGGAATTAGAGAATCAATCTCTTGGAGTTCCTTGGAGTATAAATATTTGGGGGTTGTTTTGTGGGTGTCGGTTAGAAAAATATTTTGTAATTTGTGGTTGTAACAATTTGCCGCATAGTGAATATTTTTCTTGGTTGTCGTTAGACAACGACCGTGGTTTTTCTCCATTCGGGAGTTTTCCACGTTAAATCATTGTGTTTTATTCTCTTTAATTTCTCAATTGTTATTTTATTTTCTCATTTATTCCTGCTTAAAGACGGTCCGAGGGGCGGGAAAATAGCGATTTTCCCAACAAAGCCCACAAGAAAATCTTTATAATACTCCCTGTATATTGATACACACTTAAGATAAAGAAACCAAATACTTAATATCTAATATCTGATCTCACATTTTTCTTTCAACTTAACTATTTATAGCTAATTTAGCTATTGGAGCAGGCTTGCTGGAAACACCTCCAAACACTCACTTTAATATTTTTTTTTTCTTATTTTACAAGGTTTCGATGGCTCAAACTCAAACTCGACATACTTGAATTTTATCATGTTTTATTAGTTAAAATTCCCCATATATGGGAATGCACTAGGTCAAAGAGAAAAAATTACAAATGAATGTATAAAGGTACACATTCCATTCTCTAACTTTTGTTTTTATTAATTGACTTTTAAAAATTGGGATTTTTTTAAAATAAAAAATATGAAAATTTTATATACCATATAGTTTATATATATTTAAAAAATTATTTTAATTTTTTATAAAGGGATTATTGAAATTATAAAAAGTAAATTAATAATAAACTGACTTTATTGTATTTAATTTTTTTTTAATTCTAACACAGGAGTATTCTATATGGGGAAAAAATTTCAAAGCGCGTTTTGATAATGTAAAATTATAAGAGTTTAATTACAAGAAATGATAAATTCAGAGGTTTCAAATTGAGTTTATAGCCTATGAAGATCATTTGAAATTCACATCAAAAACATATTAAGGAAAACAAAAGAACTTTTTAGGAAACACGAATTCTGATCAGAAAAAGAAAAATGGATTTATCGTCAGCTAGGGGAAACAAACCATCACCAGTGGCAGCTGGCAACAAATTAAAGAAAAGAATGAGATTGGATATAACTTTAGAGATAAAAGATAAACTTTTGCTTTTACAGTGACAATATATATAGGATATATTATTGATTTATTTGTATAGAATGAAAAGAAGTGTAGAATTAAAATTAACAAATACCTGGCTGTAAAAGATCTTTCAAAGCTTTTGGCAAGGGAGTATTTGGTAACATGCGGTTCCAATACACCTCTCCAGCAGGTAGAGAGGCATTACTTCCTTTAAAAGCAAGCTGCTATCAGGTTGATGATGGTGAAAATAATCTTTAATTAGTTTTTCTACTCATCCATACAAACACAGAAAAATACAAGGAAGTTGCAGACAGAAACATGTATATTAAACTGAATATTTAACCATAAAATATATTCATCAATACTCACACAGAATAATAAAGCAAAGATGGGAAGAAGATGAAGTTCCATATGAACTTCCACTAAAAAAAATCTAATTTTTTTTGGAGCATGCAATTGATGATTGTCAATATGGACACATATATAAACAGGGATTTCATAATTAGGGCACATGAATATATATATTATTTAGATGTAAAATGACGATATAGGTCAACTTTATATGCACATATATTAATTTTAACAGTTGATGCTATGTATGTACTAGCCATTCAATAAGTCATTAATTAAATGTCACTGTTACATTATAAAATATTAGAAATTCATATCCTATCATAACTCTTACTCATTATAATTGAACATAGATTGGCCTGATTTGGGGTAAGATTTAATTAATTAATTAATTAATTAATTAATTTTGTCTTAAAGAATGGATGCTTTACCTACTTGTTATGAATAACTAGGTTGAATGGTAAAAGAAGTGTGACACTAATTAATTGGTGAAAAGTATTGAGCGAAAAGGATAGTAATAGTTTTAGGGTGTGTTTGTTTGGGTTGTAAGTTTTTTGTTTTTCAAAAACCAAAACCAAAACCATTTTCAGTTTTTGTTTTCGGTTTTTTAAAAGCTTGTTTTATATTTTTAAAAACTATATTATAATTTTTAATCATACATATACAAGTGTATAATTTATAGTACTCAATAGATATGTTAAAAATAATTAATAATTATTAGGCTTAAATCCAAAAATTCATCAATAATGAATATGAAAAATTTATTCAGCACAATTGTAATATGATGTAAATTGAGTAAAAAGAGATCATGATTATGAGTTCAACATATATACAACAATAGAAAGAAAATTTTAACATTCAATGTCCAATATGATGTTATTATTACACTATTATTGATCAATGGAAGTGCATGTACAAAACATTAATAACTTACTTAGGAACCCAAACAATGGTATCACTATTAAGAAAGTGGCAAACTGGTGGTCCTCCAGGCTTAACATTGAGGACATGAAATGCAAAATGTTGAGGGTTCAAATTTGATGTATCTAAGTGGCAAATAAGTGCTGCTTTAGCTTTGGTGCCATCAACATTCTTCAATGGAACCATATAAGCTTTTGTATTACTAATTGTATGCCAATAAAATACAGCATATGGATATATCTGCTTGTGGCAAACTATCTGATTGTCTCCTATCATTTTGATACCATTTAGAATTGTGTACTCTTGTTGCTTGTTCTCTTCTTCTGTTTCATTAAAAAACCCTTCAACTTTATTTCCAAACTTTACAATTACAAAGTCAACTAATGATTCTAAAGAAGTAGCACAGCATTTGTCTTCTCCTCTAATGCATGGTGCCTCGCATTCTTCGAGTGTCCGTTTCATGACTTGAGCTTCTTTTGATGTTGGTTTAATTGAAAAATAGTTGAAAATTTTTGGTAATTTCTTGCTTGAAAAGGGTATGGATTCAACCATTTTACGTGGCCAGAAATTGGAGACATTGGTAGATTTAGGGAAAATGAGTGTCATCTTTTTGTTTGGAAGAAGATTATCATATAAAAATATTATTTTTTTGGCTATTTCTTCAATTCCACATGGAGAGATGTGGGGATTGGGGTGGGGTTTTAGCATATAAAAGGAGACTCCTCCCCCTATAGCTAAACCATACCAAAGAAAAATAAGTCTTTCTACTTTTAAGGTTTTATTTTTCAACTCTTCTCTCTTTTTGTAATTATTCTTTGATATTAATAAAATTATTTTGGTGGTGTTCGAGAACGTAAGTAAAATTAGTCAAACCTTACTTAATTTTGGTGTTCTCTTTATTTTTTATTTAATAGCTATTATTATGTATAATTATGGTGGTATTTTGTGCTATTAATTATATGTCTAGAAAAATTTTGTCTAAGAAAAAACTTGGTATTTAAGCGTGTCCATTGTGACTCACCTCTCTTTTCTAAGAATTTTTTGATATAATTATTTGTGCAATTGTTCACACACTATACATATTATTAGTAAAAAATTAATTCAATTTTTACAACAATTAATATCGGAGCCAAGGTTTTCTGAGTATACTTTGTGTCTGCAGTCTAGTCTGATCTTCTACATCATAAAAGATTTTTTAAATTATTTGTATTCCTCATTTGTTAACTATTAAATAATTTTTTGAAATAGAAATGGCAGACGACTTAAGCAAATCATTCACTACAAATGATACAGCATCCACTTCGTCAATTTGGTCAAGGACTGCTGTATTAAATGCTAAATTTGTAATAAAGATTTTTGATGGTACGAGCCATTTTAGTTTGTGGCAAAGTTAGGTTCTAGACGCTCTCTTTCAGTAAGATCTAGATATTGGCATTGAAGAAGAGAAACCATAAAATATTGATGAAAAAATTGAAAAATCATCAACCGTGTGACATGTGGTATAATTTGATTGTGTCTTTCTAAAAAATAAAAGTATGTTTTTTCTAAAGAAGTTTTCGCAAGTAAATTTTGGAAGGCATTGGAGGAAAATATTTTTAAAGAAAAGTAGTCAAAACAAGTTTTATATGAAGAAGATATTATTTCACTTTACTTATATTCCTGATACTACTATAAATGAACACATCACAAATTTTAATCAGCTGATAGCTGATTTGATAAATTTGGAAGTGACTTTCAAAGATGAAGATTTAGCTTTGATATTATTGGGGTCCCTTCAAGAAGAGTTTAAGTTTCTTAAAAAAACTCTACTCCATGAAAAGAATAAAGTGACTCTCTCTAAAGTAACTACTGCATTATACAATTATGAATTACGAAAAAAGGATAAAAAAGAGAGTTTAAGTGAAGCAGCATAAGCATTGATAATGACAGGTCACTCTCAAAGCAGAAAAGAGAAAGAAGAAAAGATCAAAATTCAGACCAACTAAAGATGAATGTGCCTTTTGCCGAGAGAAAGGGCATTGAAAGATAGATTGTCCTGAGCTGGGAAATAAAGACAAATCTGATAAAGAAAAAGTTGTCGTGAATTCGAATGTAGCTGAGTGTGATGATAAAGACTCAGACCTTTTATTATTTATTGTGTCATCAACAAGCTCTTGTATGGCTACATGATTCAGGTTGTAGCCATCCTATATGTCCTAATCGGATTGGTTCTTTAACTTTAGAAAACTAAAAGGTGCGACTGTTTACACAACAAATGACGATTCATATATGATAAAAGGGATTGATTCAATCCAATTGAGGAATCATGATGGATCAATTAGAACTCTGACAAATATTCAATATGTACCGAGTTTGAAGAAAAATCTCATCTCTGTAGGAGTCCTAAAATCAAATGGCTTTATTGTAAATGCAGCAGATGGAGTAATGAAAGTAATCTTCGGTGCACTTATGATAATTAGGGTAATGCAATTATTGGGACAACATCAATAGCTTCCAGTAATGATCAGGAGTTTAAAGCAACCAAATTATGACATATGCATTTGAGGCATGCTGACGATAAATCCTTAAAACTTTTATCAGATCAAGGATTATTGAAAGGAGTGCAACCCCAAAAGTTAGATTTCTGTGAGCACTGTGTCAAAGGCAAGCATACTAGAATAAAGTTTGGTATTGCAATCATGATACCAAGGATATTTTAGACAATATTCACTTAGATGTGTAAGGTCCTTTCAAAACAGCTTCAATGAGAGAAAAATACTATTTTATAACATTTATTGATAACTTCTCTCTAAGAGTATGAGTATACACTATAAAGATAAAGGATGAACTGTTAAGATTTTTTCTAATATGAAAAAGATGGTGAAAACTCAGATGGGCAGAAAAAGTCAAATATCTCCGCACAGATAATGGTGGAGAGTAGAAAAGTGATCCATTTTTGAAACTCTGCTAAGATGAAGTTATTATCATACACTTCAAGTTAGAGATATATCACAATAGAATGGGATGGAAGAACATAAGAACCAAAAATTGGTGGAGAAAGTTTGGTATATATTGTCCAATACTAGGTTGGACAAATAATTTTGGGCTGAGGCTATGACATATATTTGTCATCTCGTTAATCACTTACCATCAGTTGCTATTGGTGGTAAAATACCTTTGAAAATGTAGTATGAAAAATCTGCTACTGATTATGATTCCTTATGTGCATTTGGTTCCACTGCATACTATCATATTAAGAAATCAAAGTTAGATCCGATGAAAAAAAAAGCGTTCTTTTTGGGATCACCACTGGTGTGAAGGGACTTCACTTTT
Source organism: Garcia nutans (assembly GCA_947685225.1). Taxonomy (NCBI): domain Eukaryota; kingdom Viridiplantae; phylum Streptophyta; class Magnoliopsida; order Malpighiales; family Euphorbiaceae; genus Garcia; species Garcia nutans. The sequence goes on along the minus strand of CANTUV010000015.1, from coordinate 29,856,267 downwards.
GGTTTTCATAAATAAAGAAGATAATCTTTAGCAAAGATGTTACCTTTGATTAGGCTACTATGTTAAAAAAATAACAAATGAAATTATTCAACAGACAGATGGTACTTTGCAGCAGGTGGAGTTTGAAAGAAGAATTATTGACCTCGTAACAACAATTAAAATAGATAAAGATACTCCTACGATAGAGGTGGAGTTAGATGAAGAAGAGGTTCTAACCCAAGAACCTCCACAACAATAAGAATCTATTGCAATAAATAGACCATGATGAGAGATTCGCAAACCTGCTCAATTTGATGATATGGTGGCTTATGCATCCCTAATTGCAAATGATGACATTCCTAGCACTTATAGTGATGTTGTCCAAAGTTCAGAAAAGGAGAAGTAGAGGAAGGCCATAGATGATGAAATGCAGTCCCTTGAAAAAAATCAGACATAAAAGTTAACTACTTTGCCAAAGAGAAAGAAGGCAATTAGATGCAAACGGATATATACAAAGAAAGAAGAATTTTCTAATAAGAGCATTGTTTCCTATAAGACAAGGTTGGTAGCTACAGGCTATGCTCAGTTAGAGAGAATTGATTATAATAAAGTATTTTCTCCAGTTCAAAAATATTCTTCCATTAGAATTTTATTGGCCTTGGTAGCACAATTTGATTTAGAACTTATTCAACTTGATGTAAAAACTGTATTTCTACATGGTGACTTAGAAGAGAAAATTTATATGACTTAGCCAGAAGGGTTTGAGGTTGTTGGAGAAGAAAAATAGGTGTATAAATTGAAAAAAATATTGTATGGATTGAAATAATCTCCGAGGCAGTGGTACAAGTGATTTGATAATTTTATAATGAGGTAGAAGTATACAAGAAGCAAATTCGATCACTGTGTATATGTGCGCAAGCTACAAGATGGATCTTTCATATATCTTCTCTTGCATGTTGATGATATGCCGATAGCTTCAAAGAATCAAGGAGAAATTGATAACTTGAAGGCTCAGCTAAATTAGGAGTTTGAAATGAAAGACTTGGGTGAAGCTAAGAAAAATTTAGGCATAAAGATATGCACAGATAGAAAGAAAGTGAAGCTTTATTAAATCAAAAACAGTATCTGAAGAAGGTACTATAGCATTTTAGCCTGAATGAAAAGTTAAAACATGTGAATACACCGCTTGCACCTCATATGAAACTCAGCGCATCTTAATCTCCTAAAAATGAAGTGAAACGAGAGTACATGTCAAAAGTTCCATATACAAATGCCGTTGGTAGCTTGATGTATGCTATGGTGTGTACAAGCCAGACATTTTATAAGTAGTTGGAGTTATAAGCAGTTATTTGCATAATCCTAGTAAGGAGCATTGACAAGCTGTGAAATAACTTCTATTGTATATTCTGAACACCGTAGATGTTAGAATGATATTTGAGCGGGATGAAAAAGATGGTCAATGTGTAGTTAGATACTGTGATTCTGACTATGCTGATGATTTGAATAAACGCCAATCAATTACTGATTATGTGTTTAAACTTGCTACGAGCCAGTTAGTTTAAAGTCTATGTTACAGTCAGCAGTTATCTTATCCATTATGAAAGCACAGTATATGGTAATATCATAAGGTATTAAAGAAGCAATTTGGCTTCAATGGTTGCTTTGTGAAGTGAAAATTAGAGAAAAGCAAATCAAAGTGCACTGTGATAGTTAAAGTGCTATTCATTTAGCAAAGACAACCAAGTTTATCATGCAAGGACGAAACACATCAATATTCGGTATCACTTTGTACGTGAGATTCTAGAGAAAGATGAAATATTACTTCAGAAAATTTGAACCACTGATAATCCCACAAATATATTGACAAAAGTGGTGACAGCTGTTAAGTTCAACCATTATTTGGACTTCATCAATGTTTTAAAAAATTGAAGATGAGCGCTTCACATGCATTTAGAGATACTACTAAATATAGTTTCTTTTGAAAGAAGATTTGTATAATATAATTTAAAAATAGCCAAGGTGGAGATTTATTATTTTTTTTTGCTATTTCTTCAATCCCACATCGAGATATGTGGGTATTAAGGTGGGGGTTTTAGCCTATAAAAGGAGACTACTCCCCCTTTAGCTAAACCATCCCAAAGAAAAATAAGCCTTCCCCTTTTAAGGTTTTATTTTTCATCTCTTATCTCTTTTGTAATTTTTCTTTGATATTAGTAAAATTATTTTGATGGTGTCCGGGGACATAGGTAAAATTAGTCGAACCTCATTAATTTTTGGTATTCTCTTTATTTTTTATTTAATAGTTGTTATTAGCAGGGGCGAAGCCAGACTTTAAAATAAAGGGGGGTAAAATTTTTTTTACAAATTTTAGTTTTTCCGTAATTATTTATCTCTCTTTTTATTTTAATAGTATTTTATAAATTTATAAATTTATTAATAATATATTTTTATTATTAAAAAATTAATTAATAAAAAATATTAATATATATGTGTAAAGAATTTTAAATTTATAAGATTGTTCATAATAAAAATAAAATAAAGAAAAAAAATAAATAATGAATATAATTTCTTAAAAAATAATTAAAATAAATGAGTACTTTAATTCATTAAACGGGTTCAAATTAATTTAGTTGAAAAATTAATTTCTTTTTTTGCATTTGTATATTATCAATATTTTGTTAATTTTTTAAAAGAGAACTATTGCATATAGAATAAATAATTTATTATAATTTTTTTTACTTTTTGTAAAAAAAAAAGAAGAGGACAATTTAAAATTTTCAAAAACTATTATATATATAAAAATTTTCAAGTTGCCCCCCTTCTCAACAATGTAGCTTCGCCAATAGTTATTAGATATAGTTATGATGATATTTTGTGCTATTAATTATATGTCTAGAAAAATTATGTCTAAAAAAAACTTGGTATTTATTTATGTCCATAGTAATCTACCTCTCTTTCCTGAAAATTTTTCTGATATAATTATTTGTGTAATTGTTCACACGCTATATATATTATTAGTAAAAAATTAATCTAATTTTCACAATAAAAAAATATAGTAGAATTGGTAATGGCATCTTTGTCAAACTTTTTGGTTTCTGCCCAATACCCTAAGTTGTAATCTGACCTTTGTCCTACAAGTGAACTTCTAACCTCCGCGTATGAAAATGTGATTTTGATTTGCTCATCTGTTTACAATTTCAAATAACGAAGAAGATGGTGCTTTGCATGATAGTAAAGAAAATCACATATATAACTAATATATATATATATAATAGAATATTATAATATATAATGGGACCTTCTAAGCTCAGAAGAAAATCTTTCTAGTCCCTTTATATGGATACACACTTAAGATAAAAGGAACCTAATATTTAATATCTAATATCTAATCTTAACATTTAATAGCAGCATTTTCTTTCAACTTAACTATATAAAGCTTAGCTATGGAGTAGGCTCGTTTGAAACACCTACGATACTAACTTCAATAGATTTTTTTTCTTCTGTTTTTTAAAAATTTTCATGGTTCAAACTCAAAAGGCAAACTTAGAGATTTATAGATAAATATACAATTGAATATTATTGATCTCTCAAAGCTTTTGGCAAGGGAGTGTTTGGTAATTTGCGGTTCCAATAAACCTTTCCAGCAGGTAGAGAAGCATTACTTCCTTTTAGAGCAATCTGCTATGTATCAGCAGGTTGGTGATGGTGAAAATTAATAATATTAATTAGTTTTTCTACTTATCCATACAAACACAAAGAAAAATAAAAGGAAGTTGCATACAGAAGCATGTATATGTATATATATCGATTAAACTGAATATTTAACCTTAAAATATATATATTCATCAATACTCACACAGAATAATAAAACAAAGATGAGAAGAAGACGAATAAGTTCCATATGAACTCCTACTAAAAAAAAATCTATTTAAATTTTGGAGCATGCGCGCAATTCATGATTGTGAATATATGTGCATGGAAACATATATATACAAATATTGGCTAATAGAAACAAATATATAATCGATAAATCAAAATCGTCAAGGATAGGACACATATGCATGCATATAGAAGTCAAATGACGATATAGGGCAATTTTACACTTATATATTAATTTTAATAGTTGAACCTAAGTATGCACTCGTCATTTAATAAGTCATTGGGCATTTATAAAGTATTAGAAATTCAAATCATATTATAACTCTTATACTCATTATAAATTTATAATCAAACATAGACCTGATTTAGGTATGGTTTAATTAAATAATTATTATTTTTTTTAAAACATAAGGATGCTCTATCGACTTCTTATGAAGAATTAGGTTGAATGGTAAAAGAAGCGTGACACTAATTAATTGGTGAAAAGTATTGAATGAAAAGGATAATATTAGTTTTAATTTTCTACTAATTTGTGCAAACTCTTCCACATAAACAAGCAGATATTTTAAAGAAAATCTACACATTTATTGTGATAGTGATTTGGCTTTGAATTATTTATTATAAGCATAAGACAAGATCGATGCTGACTTAAAGAAAATTGCTATTCATGACAGTGATTCGGCTTTGAATTGTCACTGAATTCAGTGGGCTAAGCCTTTTTAACAAAGAAAGAAACCATGCAAACCAAATAAAAATAAGAGTAAATTATTTTGTATAGCACATTTTTTAAATTTTTTTTAAAAAATATTTTATATTTTTTTATATTTTTGATATATTAAATATATATTTAATATATACTTTTAAAAATTAAATATATTTTTAATATACCAAATATATAACCAAAATATACTTTCAAAAAGGAATATTTTAAAATTAAAAAATAATATTTTTAAAATTTAAAAATATATATTTTTTAAAAATATTTTTATTTTTTAGGGTATTTTTAAAGAAACCCCTAAAAATAACTATAATGACACTAAATTAAGTCCTTGGCGTAAACAAACTCTGTTTTGGACTTTTATTTTAATCAGAATTTTTAGGCAGAAAGCCAGATTGTCTGAGAACAATTTATTATCTTTAAAACCCTACTTTTCAAGAAGTTCAATTCGTCAGGTAAGAGAAATATTAGTCATGCACGTGTATGACTTGATTAGCAGGAAGTCATGATTATGAGTTCAATATATATATATATATATAATATAATATAAAGAAAATTATAACATTTGATTAGGGTTTGCGGTGGGGGCGGAGAATTACAGTTTTTCATCGACGGAGAGAAATTATTTTTCATTGGGCGGGACTGGACGGAAACGAGGAATATACTCCTCTTCCTGCAGGGATCTCCATATCCGTTCCCGCGAGGATCTAAAAAAATTCATAATATATATATACTATATACATACTATATATATTATATATACATTTTATACATATAATATACATATATATTATACTATACATATTATATTTTATTATATTTTTATTATATTTGTTATTTTTTACATATATTAATAATATATATTGTATTTGAATTATTCATACATACAAAATAAATTTATTTTGATGTATTTTATTTTTATAGTATTTTTTAAATTTTATTTTATATATTTATTGTATTATTATTTTATTAAGTATAAAATTATAATAAATTATTATTTTTTATATTTTTAAATTTTAATTTTAAAAAATAAAAAAAAATTAAATTCCCTGTGCCCCATAGGGATCCCCGCAGGAGCAGGGACAGAGAAAATATCTCCCCATTTGTAGAGCGGAGACAGGATGGGGAGTGCCCCGCCCTGCCTTGCCCCATTGCCAACTCTATATTTAATGTCCAATATGATTTTAACCTTACTGTATTACACACTTTTTTATTAAATATTAAATAGTAAACATATATATACAAGAATTTCCTAATTTATTTAGGAACCCAAATAAGGGCATCACTATTAAGGAGGTCACAAACTGGTGGCCCTCCAGGCTTAACATTGAGGACATGAAACGCAAAATATTGTGGGTTCCAATCTGATGCATCTAAATGCAAATAATTGCTGCTTTAGCTTTGGAGCCATCAACACCCTTCAATGGAACCATATAAGCTTTTGTATTACTAATTGTATGGCAATAAAATACAGCATATGGATATATCTCCTTATGGCAAACTATCTGATTCTCCCCTATCATTTTGATTCCATTTAGAATTGTATACTGTTGTTGCTTATTCTCTTCTTCTGCTTAATTACTTTATTAAACTTCGCAATTGTGAGGTAGTACCTAATACATATGGGAAATAAGATAATTTAAGATGTCACCATTAAAATGATTGGCAAGTGTAAAATATTAAACACATTTGTTTAGCCGTTTGCATAGGAGTCGTAATTAGAATAGTAGCCGTAATTTCAATAATAGCCACTATTAAAATAGTAAGATTGCGATGTTCATACTCCCTTTCACTTCTACATACACCAAAAAATTGAGAGAGAGAAAAAACTTTAATTAGTGAGTTATTTTTGTGAATAACAAAAAAGTGAGATTTTATTTTTGAGTGTTTTGAAAAACACTAGCCACTATTTTGGGTTTATCTCAATTGTAAGTATTGTGCTTCTATAATATTTTTTAGAAAAGTCTCTCTCTTGTAATTCTACTATTTTTAATGGAAGAAATTATTTTAGAGTTTGGCATGTAGGCGTAGCCCAAATAAAAGGATGAACCATGTTAAATCTGGTATGATATTTTTATCTTAATTTTATAGTTATCATCACGTGTAGTTATTTTATTAAATTGCATTAGTAATTATTCGAGTAAAATTTTGTTTAAGAAGACTGTGTTTTAAGTGAAACCATCTGTGACTTCTCCAGCTATTCCTGAAAATTTTATTGGTATTTATTTTTAGTATAATAATTTATACACTATTTACTTATCTAATAGTAAGTAATTTGTATGTTATTAACACCCACTATACAACAAGTGATATTAGAGTCTAGCTTGAAGAGATGTAGACAAAGACGAACAAAACGATAAACTTAAGTAGCACAAATTACCACATTTGAAAATTCAAGATAAAAGATCTTCTATTTATGATGAAGATGCATTTACCAGTATTTAGTATGAGTAAACCCGATGACAAGACAAATGAAGAATAAAAATTTGAGCATGAGCAAGTATGTGGCTTCATTCGATAATTTATTGAAGATAATGTGTATAACTATATCTGTGGTGAGACCTATGCAAGAACGTTATGGATCAAGCTTGAAGAATTATATGCTTCGAAGACCGGCAATACTAAATTATTTTATCTCATAAAATTAATGTAGTTGAAATACATAAAGGGCAATTTCATTACAGATCACTTAAATAAATTTTAAGAAAATATGAATCAGTTTTCAGAAATGGGTGTCACCTTATACGATGAGGTATTTACTCTGATGGTTCTTGCCTCATTGCTAGAGTCCCTTATTGCCTCATTACTCTGATGGTTCTTGGGGGACTCTGAAGATTTTATTTACAAATTCTGCTAGTGTTGTTAAAATGGAATCAATGAAAAATGGCATCCTAAATGAAGAGATGAGGAGGCACTCACAAGGTGCTTCCTCTTCACACTCAAATATTTTGGCTACAACCACTAGGGGAGAAGCCAGAATAGGGGCTCAAATAATGGATATAAAAATAGAGATATTAGTCGTGGCAAGTCTCATAAATTTATCAATATTGAATGTCATCATTATCATAAAAATGGACATATTAAGAAATATTGTTAGAAATGGAAAAAGGAGAAAGGGAAGGATAAAAAAGAAATATGATAGCGATGATGAGAGAATTGCCACTACAACTAAACATGAATTTCTCCTCATCTATAATGATGATACAATCAATATAGTTGATCATGAGACTAAATGGGTGATTGATACTGATGCTTCTATTCATGTTACAGCCTGGAGGGAGTTCTTTTCCACTTATACACTAAGTGACTTTGGAACAGTTAAAATGGGTAATGATAATAGTGTTAAAATTATTGGTGTTGGTGATGTTCACTCAAAGACCAACAATGGCACTGGGTTGCTGTTAAAATATGTAAAGCATATTCCTAATATTAAACTTAATCTGATTTCTATTGAAAAGCTTGATGATGAATAATATTATAATACCTTTCAAAATGGCCAGTGAAAACTCACTAAACGTTCTCTCGTTATGGTTTGAGGCAAAAAATTCGCTATTCTTTATCTAATACAAGCTAAAATCTTCAAGAGCATAGTTAATATAGTAGGCAAAGACAATGCAACTATATAGCATAAAAGGCTCGATCACATGAACAAAAAAGGAATGTCAATGCTAATCATAAAGAAAAATATAGCCAGCTTGAGTAGTGTTCATTTAAACAGATGTACTGATTGCTTAGCAGGAAAGTAGAACAAGGTTGCTTTCAAGAATTCTACCCATTATGAAAAGAAGTCAAAGATATTACAGTTAGTACACTTTGATATGTGCAGTTCTTTCAAGACCATATCAATTGGTGGCTAATCCTATTTCATGACTTTCATAGATGATTGTTCAAAAAAACTATAGGTTTATACTTTGAAGAATAAAGATTAAGTTGTAAAGGTATTTAAATAGTTTTAAGCCCTAGTTGAGAGAGAAACTGGGAAGAAATTAAAGTATATCAAGTAGAATAATCACTTCAGAGATATTGCAAGAAGCAAGGAATAATACATAAGTTGATACTACCAAAAATTTCTCAGTTCAATGGTGTAGCTAAAAGAATGAATAAGACTCTTACAGAGAGATTTAGATGTCTGCTATCACATGTGAAGCCACCAAAATCATTTCAAGATGAAGCATTGAATGTCGAGGTTCATATTTTGAATCTTTCACCGTGTGTTCCTTTGAAGTTTGATATTCCAGAAAGAGTAGGATCTGAAAGAGATATTTCTTATGATCATTTAAAAGTTTTTGGGTGCAAGACTTTTATGTACATACCAAAGGATGAGTGGTCAAAGTTGGATGCTAAAATACGACAGTGTGTGTTCATTGGGTATGGTCAAGATGAGCTTGTCTATCGATTCTATAATCCAATTTAGAAGAAGCTTATTAGGATCCATAATGTAGTGTTTGTTGAAATTGGGGCCATCGAAGATATTGAAAAGGCCTAAAAGAATGTATTCTCTAGTTCTGATGGAAGTTCAACAAATCTTGAATTAGTTCCTCTAAAAGTGATGCCGAGGCAGATTGGAGATGAAATTAAAGATGGCCAACAGAGTACTACTAATGATGATGCTTCCATTCAGAATAAACTAAATGAAGATTCTTATGAAAAAGATTTTTAGCCACCAGTACCAGATATAGCTCATGAACTATTGAAGTGATATACTAGAGTTAGACAGCCTTTTACTAGATACTCTAGTGATTAGTATGTATTGCTTACTGATGGGGAGAACCTAAGAATTGCCAAGAAACTATGGCAGATAAGAATAGTGTGAAATGGATTGAAGTCATGCATGATGAGTTGAAATCTTTGCATAAGAACAAGACTTTTAAGTTGATGAAGTTGCCAATAAGCAAGAGGGCTTTGAAGAACACATGGATGTTCAGGATAAAGCATGCAGAACACAGTTTTCAGCCACTATTCAAAACCAGATTAGTTGTTAAGGGATTCAACTAGAGAAATTGGATTGATTTTTATGAGATTTTTCACCAATGGTGAAGATAACATCCATTCGTACAGTGCTGAATTAGCTGTAAGTCGCGACTTAAAAATCGAGCAGATAGATGTGAAGAATGCATTTCTTCATGGTGACTTGGAGGAAGAGATATACATAAAATATCCAGATGATTTTAAAGAAAAAGAAACAGAGGATTATGTCTGCAAAGCAAAGGTAAAGGTTGGAGGAAGAGATATACATAAAATATCCAGATGATTTTAGAGAGGAATCCGGTTGGATCGAACGAGAAGGAAGGCTTTGACTTATTCGCGGGAGCGGGTGAAGTTACCTGTTAGTTAGGCTTAAAAATCAGGTACAACATTTAGCTGTGGGTATGGGGAAGTCTCAATCCATCTGACATCATCGCTATTTTCTCTGCCCTTGCGAGTTAAAGAAAACTTATATGACTTGAAGCAGGTACTGAAACAGTGATATAAGAAGTTTGAGTCAGTTATGTAGGAGCAAGAGCACAAGAATACTACTTTAGGATACTGTATTTTTATGCTGATATTCTCTAATGACGTTTTCATCATCCTTTTATTATTTGTGGATGATATGTTAATAGTCAAAATATTTCCAGAATCAACAACTTGAAGAAGCGATTGAGTTAGTCTTTTACAATGAAAGACTAGGGACCAACAAAGCAGATCCTTGGCATGAAGCTTACTAGAGACATGAGTGCCAAAAAATTATGGTTATCACTAGAAAAGTATATTGAGAAAGTACTTCAAAGGTTTAATATTGACAAATCATAAAGTTAAAGCGGTTAGTTGTCCTCTTGCTAATCACTTTAAACTTAGTTCCAAACAAAGGTCTTCTATGGAAAAGGAGAAGCAAGAAACGGAGAAGGTGCCTTACGCTTCAACTATTGAAAGTTTGATATATGTCATGGTATACATAAGGCCAGATATTGCTCATGCAGTTGGAGTAGTGAGTTGATTCTTCTTAAATCTTGGTAAGGAATATTGGGATGCAGCGAAATGGATTCTCAGATATCTCTGTGACACTTCCAAAGTATATTTGTATTTTAGAACTACCAATCCTGTGTTAGTTGGCTACACATATATGGATATGGTCGGTGATGTTGATTCGAGAAAGTCTATTTCAGAATATTTGATTACCTTTATAGGAGAAACTGTGTCATGACAATCAAAATTATAGAAATATATTGCTCTTTCCACTACTGAGGCATAGTTTATAGCTGTAACAGAAGCTTGCAAAGAACTTCTGTAGATAAAGGAGTTCTTAAATGAACTGAGTTTTCAATAGGATAAATATCAATTATTTTGTGATAGTCAAAACGTTATTCACCTTAGAAAGAATTTCTCATTACACTCGAGATCAAAATATATTGATGTGAGATATTACTGTATCAGAGATGTGTTGGAAAAGAAATAATTACAATTTGAGAAAATTCATATTGATGAAAATGGATCGAATATGATGACAAATATTTTACCAAGGAAAAAGTTTGAGTTTTGTTGATCATATGTAGGAATGATAATTAACTCATGTGATCGGTAGGAAGAGAATTGTGAGGTGGTACCTAACAAATATGAAAAATAAGACAATTTAATAAGAAACCATTAAAATAATTGGTAAATGTAAAATATTAATCACATTTTTTTAGCCATAACTTGAATAGGAGCCGTAATTGGGATAGTAGTCATAATTTGAATAGTAGCCACATAGGAACAGTAAAATTAGGATGTTTACACATATTGAAAAGACATATAAATAGTCTTCTCCCTTTCACTTCTAAATATACCAAAAAAATTGAGAGAGGGAAAAAAAATAAATAATGAGTTACTTTTTGTGAGTAATAAAATAGTAAGATTTTATTTTTGGGTGTTTTGGGAAACACTAGCTACTATTTTGGGTTTATCTTAATTGTAAGTATTGTACTTTTATAATATTTTCTATAAAAGTCTCTCTCTTGTAATATTACTATTTTTAGTGGAAGAAATCATTTCAAAGTTTGGCCCTTGGACCTAGTCTAAATAAAAGGGTGAACCGCGTTAAATGTGATGTGGTATTTTTATCTTAATTTTATAGTTATTATCAAGTATAGTTATTTAATTATATTGTACTATTAATTATTCGAGTATAATTCTATCTAAGAAGACTGAATTTTAAGTGGGATTGTTTGTAATCTCTCTAATTTTTCTTAAAAAATTTTAATATTTATTTTTAGTATAATATTTTTTATATTATTTACTTATATAATATTAAATAATTTATTTATTATTAACATCTACTGTACAACAGCAATTACAAAATCAATTAACGATCCTAAAGAAATAGCACAGTATTTTTCTTCTCCTCTAATGCCTGGTGCTTCACACTCTTCATGTGTCTGTTTCATGACTTGGGCTTCTTTTGATGTTAGTTTAATTGAAAAATAATTGGAAATTTTTGGTAATTACTTGCTTGAAAAGGATATGGATTCAACCATTTTACGTGGCCAGAAATTGGAGAGATTGGTAGATTTTGGAAAAATACGTGTCATCTTTCTATATGGAAGAAGATCATCATATAAGAAGTATACAGTAGTTGTGCTGGTTATGACATCTTTGTCAAACTTTTTCGTTTCTGCCCAATATGCTAAATTATAATATGTCCGTGCTTGAAGTAAACTTTTATCCTCCGCATATGAAAATGTGATTTTAATTTCTGAATCTGTTTATGTTTGCAAATCAAAAAGATGATGATGCTTTGTATGAAAATGAAGAAAAATAAACATGATTTGTCTGTTAAGTAAATTCCTATAAATTATTGCCTCTTATTTATTTTTTTTTCAAATTGATAATAAATTCGTCAAGAATTTCTCATTCTGAAAAAATAAAACGAAATAAAAATTTGAGATGAATTTTTTAAACTATAACATTAAGCGAGCTCAATAATTAAATTAAATGCGAGGCTCTAAAATTGAGTTTTCCTGATGGAAATGACTTGAAAATCTAAGTAAAATCATGATCTAGATCAACTAAACTGGATGTAGTCAGAACATAATTATAAGGTCAACAAAAAATTATTTAGGAAACACCAACTTGGAGTGGGAAAACTCCAACAAAATTAAGTAAAGAAATAAAAAAACCAAGATTCCAGAACTAGAGAAAAGGTAGACTTCTGTTTACAGAGATAAACCTTGGTTAGCTTGGCTTATTTTTAAATTTGATATTGATATCATATACTGTTATTAGTACCAAAAATAATGAAATAACATTATAGTACGTTTGGTAAATTACTGAAAAAATTAATTACTAAAAATATATTTTACAGAAATATATTATAGAGATTATATTTTACTGAAAAATATTACATTACTATATTTGAAAGATATAATAAAATACTGAAAAAATGAATTGAAAAAATATTAAACTATTTAGTTATAACCGAACTTTACAGAAAAAATTTAAGCTATACCTAAACTATTCTTATAATATGTCTTTCTTAACTTATTATATTTTAAATTAATGGTATGATTATCTTTTAACATGTAGATTTCTTAATTCATTTTTTCAGTAAAATATTTTTCTACTCTTCTAAATTAAATATTTTATTAACTGATTAGTAAAGTTTAGTGGACTCAATATTTTATTTTACATAGATCATTTACAAATAAATATAATATTATTGGTCAAATAAAATTATATAATCAATTTTTCTAAAATTTTTATGAAATCAAACACACTATTAGTGATTAAAGTTCTGTCCGTAAACTCTTAATTTGAATGATTATGTGCTATTAAAGCTAAGAAAATAGATGGTTCATCTAATATATATATATTATTTATTTATTTGTATAAATATCTCTCAAAGCTTTTGGCAAGGGAGTATTTTGGTAAGTTGCGGCTTCAATACTTCCTTTTAAAGCAATCTGCTATCAAGTTGGTGATGGCAAAATTAATCTTTAATTAGTTTTTCTTTTTGTAGCTATTGCCCATGTTTGTGTGTTCTTGTCAACCATAAGCAGTATCGAAACAAAAAATAAAATGAAGAAAAGATAAATTTTTCAAGTAAAAAAAATTATAGATGAATTGAATATTAATATTATAGTAAAATTTAGATATATGTTATAAATTTGTAAAAAAAAAAATCTATCAAAATTTTATATTATTTATTAAATTCTAAAAATTTATTGAATTTTTACATATATTTTTATTTTAATTATTGGATCTATTAATTTATTTATAGTATTTCATTAAATATTATTTCAAATGAGAATATTAATTTTATCAAATTCATAATTAAATAATAACATTCTAATATTAATCTAAATATAAACCAATATATATGTAATACTATATATTGATATATATATATATATATATATAGGTTGCTTTTGTTTTAATTATGATCTATTTAAATTTGTTGATATATTGCTGATATATATACTGATACCAGCAATATATAGTATGCTCTGATATTTCTAAATATATATAACGGTATATATTGATATCTATTTATATATATTACATATATTTTAGTATTATATATTTATATATGTTAATATATATCAGTAAATGTTATACAAGAAATGATATTTTTTATAATTTTATATTAAAAAATATTTTTAAATAATTTTTATAATATATGTTAAAATTATTTAAAGAATATAAATTAAATAAAATATATTAGTACAAATAAACATTTTAATTTTTTTTAAAATGAGAGTATATGTGGATATATATGTATATTTGCCATACATAAATAGAAACTTAATATTAAATATTTTTTAATTTAATATTTAAAATTTTATTTTAAAATTAAAAGATGAAAAAATTTAAAAAATACAAATGTTTACATTTTATCTTATTTTATATGTTATTTTCATTAATATAAATTTTAATTGAAATTAAATTTTCATATATATACATATATATATATGTGCGTGTGCGTGTGCGTGTGAGTGTGTATGGGTCTGTGATAGAAGTATGTATGCCAGTAAAAGATCACGTAGTCCTACCCATAGTTTTGTAATTTAAAAACTTGTGTTTGGGTAAAACTAATAATTTCTTGCAAGTGCTGTAAAACTGAAATTAGTTTTTAATTTTATGTTATTTTTATAAGTCTCCCTTTATATTTTCAGTCATTATTGAATATTCAATTTTCTTTTTATATTAAATAATATTTGTTCTTCTTTGCTTTTTATTATTTTTATTATGCCTTCCATTGTTTAATATAGTGCATTATAGCCAGTTTTCCAATTAAATTTATGAAGATTGAGGAGTTTCCGTGAGCCAGAGTTCCATTATCCATCAAATATTTGAGGAATTGTTATTGGAATTATATACTTTGGCACCACTATTAAGACTTTTGCGTATCCTATGATTGATCTGCGCAACTAGTTTGCTTGTGTAGCAAGGTTGGGAGTCTGTTCTCGTAACAGGAGTTTTCGCCTAGGGTTTTTTTTTGGCAATCTTCTTGTCTATCTTTTTTATGTTGTTTTTTCTTTGTTTGTTTCTTGTGATCATTGACTCTTCTCCTCCTGTTGCTGTTGACCTAGGGATGCGTAATTTATAGTTGGAGGAGGAGGATACGGTAAGATTATTGCTAAATTCTGATGAACGTAGAAGTTCTTCTGGAAGCAATGATGTTTGCCTGGTAGGACGCATATTAACTACACGTCCCTTTAAATTCTCAGCTATGCAGCATACTACGGCCTCTCTATGGAGGCCATTGAAGGGCGTTCACATCAAGGATCTAGGGAATTCAACCTATCGTTTTCAATTTTTTTCCTTCAGTCTAAGGTACGTAGAGTTCTTGATCTCTATCCTTGGACGTTTGATCGCAATTTACTGATTCTACACATATTGGAGAGGAACGAGATTCCTACAAGAGTCCATCTTTTTTATGCACCGTTTTGGGTTCAAATTCATAATTGCCTTGGGATTTCATGTTTAATAATACAGTTGTTCTCATAGGCAATCATATAGGGACTTTTATAGAATCAGATGTTGACAATACTGGAGACTTCTGGAGAGCTTACTTGTGTATTTGTGTTCGAATTGATGTTCGTCGTCCTCTGAAAAGAAGGCTCAAGATCAAGACTGAGGATAATCAATGGCAATGGGTAGATTTCAAATATGAACTCCTTCCTCCTTTTTGTTTCTTTTATGGGATCCTAGGGCATATGGATAAATTCTGTGATAAAATTGTTGACAATAAGCCTGACTCTACTGTCAAACCATATGGCCCATGGCTTTGTGCAATTTTAGGTGGCCTTGGATCAACAGGGGGAGAGCAATGGCTTCGATTTTCTTCCTTCAACTTTCCACCTGATGATTGTAATGGGGTAAGGGAAGATGTCCCCATGAATGGTGATCATAGAGGGTCTGCTAGTAATCATCAATCTCAAAGCATGTCGAGGGAGAATAAGCCTTAATATATGGAGCATGTTGGTGAAAGGACAATAATGGATCTCGCACTAGTTCAGAACCTCACTCCGAACAAGTGGCGTTGCAAAACTGAAGTCCTTTCTCAAACTCCTAAGAATTGTTTGGATATTGTTTTATCACCTGATTTCTCTAAAAGGACGAGCTTTGGTCAGCAGAGCCGCCTTGAGCAATGAGTTGTCTAGGGTGGAACTACCATGGGCTTGGCAACCCACGTGCAGTACAACTCTTGAAGGAGCTGATTCATAGGTTCAAGCCTACTTTTGTGTTTCTCATAGAACACTTGCCACAAGAAGGAGACTTGATCATATAAAGTCTCAACTTTGTTTTGATATCGTTTTTGCTATTGATTGTGTTGGTCGTAGTGGAGGCTTGGCACTTCTTTGGAATAATTCTGACGACATCTCTCTTAATAGTTTCTCAAGGAACCACATTGATGTTTCTGTTGAGATAGCAGGCTCTACTCAATGGAGGTTTACTTCTTTTTATGGATTTTCGGAGGCTTCAAGGTGTAGAGATTCATGGAACCTGCTCAGATCTTTAGCCATTGATGATGGGATACCTTGGTTTTGTGCATGTGATTTTAATGATATTTTGCTTGCGAATGAAAAAGAAGGAGATCAACCTCGGCCTTCTTGGATGCTGGAAGGTTTTAGAGAAGACATATCTGACTCTAATTTGCATCCTCTACAAATGGATGGGAGTTTCTTCACTTAGGAGCGAGGCAGAGGGTCTTCCAGGTGGGTTCGGGAGAAGCTTGACCGTGCTTTTGCTAATTTGGCTTGGTTTGCGGCTTTTCCTGATTGGAGCGCACGAGTTATTGAGTCTTCCACTTATGATCACTTGCCAGTGTTTGTCTCCCTCACCAACTCTTGCCTACCCCCTCATTCCTTCCAATTTCATTTTAAAAATAGCTGGTCATTAGAGCCAGATTGCATGGAGGTTATATAGGCATCTTGGAATCGTAAGGGGGAGAGAGATATTCTGTTGAAACTTTCAGACAGTGGGGCAGATTTATTGCAATGGAGCTCGTCTCGGCCTTGGAACTTTAAGAAATAATTGGTTGATTGTAGGAGGACCATGAACAGATTCATTAACTCCTTTCTGGCTGAAGAGGTAGAGGCTTTTAGTAATGTTAGCAAGCTTCATACATAAATCCTTCTTAAGCAAGAGATCTTTTGGAAGCAGCGCGCAAAGCAACACTGGCTCAAGGAGGGTGATGCAAACACGAAGTTTTTCCATGCAACGGCTAGCTCGAGGAAGAGGAGAAATAGACTATTACAGCTCAAAGACTCTGACGGTATTTGGCATGACTATAACAACGGGCTTGATGACTTGATGGCTAATTATTTCCTTTCTCTCTTTCGTCCAACTAACCCAGATTTTGCTGAAGTAATTAATTATATAGACAGTGGCTTGTCTGAGGCGGACAACGAGCTTCTCATGCAGCCTTATCTTGCTAGTGAAGTGAGAGAGGCAGTGTTTAGCCTGTTCCCTGACAAGTTCCCTGGACCTAATGGCTTCTCACCTTGTTTCTTCCAAAAATACTGGTCAGTTATTGGTGATGATGTTACAAAAGCTTGCTTGCTCCATCTTAATCATGGCTTCATTCCTCCTTCCTTCAATCATACTAATATTATCTTGGTGCCTAAGAAGAAAGTTCCTCAGTCCATGGCAGACCTTTTACAACCTGATTTACAAGATAATGTCAAAGATGTTAGCATCTCGTATGCAGAAGGTTCTTGGTAAGTTAGTATCTGAAAGCCAAATTGTTTTTATTCCTGGGCGATGCCTAACAGATAATATGATTGATGCATTTGAATCGCTACATCATCTCAAAAGGAAATCTCAAGGAAAACACGGTTGGGCAGCCTTGAATATCGATATGAGCAAAGCTTTTGACATGATAGAGTGGAGCTATTTAAAAGCTATTATGGTTAGAATGAACTTTAATCAAAAGTGGTTTGAGCTAGTTCTCTCATGTATAACCTCAGTATCTTACCATGTTGTGCATAAGGGTTCCAAGCTGGGTCTAATCTTTCCTAAACGTGGATTATGTCAAGGAGATCCCCTTTCTCCATTACTATTCATTTTATTTATGGAAGGATTATCTACCTTAATTAGACAAAGGGAAAGGATTGGTCTTATCCATGGTTGTAAGATAGCAAGACGTGCCCCATCTGTGTCTCACTTATTTTTGTTGATGATTGTTTGCTGATGTTCAGAACCTCTGGTGCAGAAGTTAAAGCTGTTAGGGAGGAGATCTCTGTTTATGCCGAAGCATCGAGTCAACTCATTAATTTTGACAAGTCTTCAATCTTTTATTGTAAGAACAGTCATGCGCTTGTGTGTGGAAGTATTTACTCTTCTCTTGGGGTTGAAGAGGTTCAAGACTTAGGCCTTTATTTGGGTATGTTGTCTAGTATTGGAAGAAACAAGAATGCCACTTTTGCTTATATTAAAAAGAAGGTTTGGCAACGATTACATTCCTGGAACAAGAAGTTTCTTTCACGTACTGGAAAGGAAGTTCTTATTAAGACTATTGCACAATCAATTCCAACGTTTGTGATGAGTTTATATCTGTTTCCCTCTTCCTTGTGCTATGAGCTTGAGTGCCTAGTTTGTAATTTTTAGTGGCACTCTAATTCTAAAGGAATTAATTAGATGTCATGGGAGAGATTAGTTATTCCTAAACTTTCGGGGGCCTAGGATTTCGTAGGCTCCATGAATTTAACTTAGCTATGATTGGAAGGCAATGTTGGAAATTGATCAAGAATCCTTATTCGTTATCTACAAGGCTTCTTAAGGCCCGTTATTTTCCTAACTCTAGTTTTTTGTATACTGAACTTCACTCTAATCCAAGCTACGTTTAGCGTAGTATATGGAGCACTCGCGATTTGCTGCGGAAGGGCTGTATTTGGAGTGTTGGCTCGGGCATAGATATCTCAGTTTGGTTTGATTAATGGCTCTCTGATAGACAAAACCCTTGTGTAACTACTGTCCAGTCTTCTTCTCCCCTGGTTCTATGAGTTTCTGGTCTCATTATCAAAGGCTCTT
Organism: Garcia nutans; assembly: GCA_947685225.1. NCBI lineage: Eukaryota > Viridiplantae > Streptophyta > Magnoliopsida > Malpighiales > Euphorbiaceae > Garcia > Garcia nutans. Next base: position 29,837,201 of record CANTUV010000015.1, on the reverse strand, counting down.
GGGATACAACTCTTATTGAATCTACCTTTAATTGCAAGGACAAGAATTTAATCCTTTCCATTCCATTGTCAAGAAGGCATGTTAGTGACTGTTTGGTATGGTCTGATTCCTCAGGAGAATACTCGGTTAAAGATGCATATAAACTGTGTATTTCAAGCAGATTTGATGGCCAGACTGATCGGGTATGGCGTCGGATATGGAACTTGCAGGTTGTTTCTAAGCTTAAAAATTTTCTTTGGCGTGCCTGCCATAATGTTGTTCCCACTTTTGCAAATTTGAAGGCTAGGATGTGCAGTAGGAAGACTTGTGCCATCTCTGTCATGAGGAGGAAGAAACGATTTTCCATATTCTGGTATGGTGTCCATTTGAACAGGAGTGTCGGCGCCTCTCATCATTGGGTTTTTATCTTGGTACTGCTGTAACCTTTAGAGACTGGTTAGCACAGAGGCTGCTCGCAATCTCTGATGATGATGCGAGAACGTTGGCTTCAGTTTGTTGGATTTTATGGTTTAATCGTAATCAACTTGTATGGAATGGTAAAGTCTCGACACCTGATCAGGTGGTTCAACAATCAGTATCCCATGTCATTGCTCACTCAACTGCTGCTATAGCTGTGTAAAATCAGGCTCCTGGGGCAGCACTCCCAAAATGGGATAAACCAAGAGTTGAATGGTTGAAAATGAATGTTGATGCATCAGTTCCTTGTCAAAGTTGTAAGTGTGGTATTGGTATAATCCTGAGGGATGAACATGGGGGCTTTGTGGCGGCTTCTAATCGCATTTTAGTAGGCAAGCATAGTGTTGTGATTGCGGAAGCCATGGGAATCAGGGAAGCCTTAAGTTGGATTCGCAATGAGGGTTGGAACAATGTCATCATTGAATCTGATAGTCTAATTGTTATAAATTTGTTAAAAGGATTCAATTAGGTTGGTGTCTAGTTTAGGTCTTGTTTTAGATGATTGTCTTTCTTTAATTGATTCAGACAAGAATATTCAGTTTTCTTTTAAAGTATGTCTGCGAATGTTGCAGCTCATGTATTAGCTAGGCAGCTCATTCTGAGTCAGACTGTTTTTAGTTCTCTAATCCTCCATGTTGGATGAATAATTTTTTTATTCTTGATCAATAAAGCTCTATTTCTTTTGATTAAAAAAAGACTTTTGCGTAAAAAAATATATTATGCCAGGTTTATGGATTAAATGTTATTTTTCAAACAAATATGACATGTTTTATTAATTGTTAATTATAAAAATTTAAAAATAATAATATATAATTTGCTTTTGTGTTTTGAATTAGTATTTTACTTAGAGTAAGCTATAAATAATGATAGATAAACGAGAAGAACTACTGCCATTTATGTTTGCCCAAACTCATAGCTTCTCAGAAACAATAACGAAATTAATTAAATTAGTTAAGATAGTATTTAGAGAGATTCACTATGCTATTACAGTATATAACATGCGTGTGGGATAATACATATCAATATTGAAGTCATGTAATTTTATAAATAGTTATTATTATTTTTTTTAAAAAACTCATATTTATTAATAAATTAATCTCATTCTCCATGAATGTGGAATGTGAATTAGTTTTAAATGTTTAGTTTTATCAATTTAATTCATGTGCAATTCAATCAATTTTTTAAGATTTAATTCAAATATATTAATTAATTTCATGAAATTCTAAATAAATTTTCATTTATATTAAAATAAGTGCAAAATCATAATTTATAAAAAAATATTTTCTGCCTCAATATTTTTTTTTCCTAAATTCAAGAGTATAAAAATCATCCATTCGTGTTTTTTCTATCAAATCAAATAGTAATTAGAATTACATCATTAATATACTCTTATGTTACCAGAATAAATATGGACTCAATATTTTAGGTGGTATTATTGGATTATTTGGTGTTCGTAAGTCTTGGTGTTTCCTATGCAATCCATTTAGCTAGCTAGGTCTCCTTTGCTGAAGAACTGGAGTCGATTTTATTATTTTTTTTTTTGAAATATTCACTCTAGTCCGATTTAATTACATAAAAAATAATAAGTATAGTCATTTTAAAAAATAATTATTAAATAATTTTTTTATTAATTAAAAAATAATTATTATAAATTTATTTATTTAAAAAATATTATAATATATATTTTTAAATCAATAAAAATAAAATTATTGAACAGTATTAGTATTTTTTTTTAATATATATATATAATAATTTAATATAATTTTTTATTTATTAATTTTATTTTAATTATATTTATACACGTAGATATTTACGGAGACATAGAAAAAGCTGTATTATTTTTTACTTAATAAAAGCAAAAATAAGAGAATTTTAAAAAGAAAACCAATGGATGCTGTATTATTGAAAAATAAATAATTTTGGATTTTATTATCTTTGGCAATTAAGGTAGACAACTTGTTTAATTAGTTAAGACTTTTACTGCTTGACAAAAGGGGTAATTTACTAATTTTTTTGACTTTTCGGCTCAATGGTTATTAATTAATTAATATTATTTTTGTTTTTTCTGAGATTTCCACAAAATCATTTTGACAAAGCCGGTCCTAATTGTATACCTACAACAACTTTTTTTTTTTTGAATAAAACATGTACTTACAACCACTCAATTCAAAGGCTACAAATAAAATCTGAGTTATATAAAAATGCAAATCATTTTTTTATTTTTAGGGATTCTATCTTTCAGTTGATAAATATAAATGTGAAAATAATAATGGAATTACATAAATTACAGTATCTTTGTTCTACTTAAATTTTTTACTTTCAGTTCATATATATTTATTAAAAAAATAATTAAATTCTCTTAATATTATATAAAATTATTTTAAATAAATTAAAAAATTTTTTATTAACTCATTAATATAAAAAATATTTCTTTTATTTTATTAATTAACTCATCAATAACACGAGTATAATTTAAAAAATCTAATTAATTTTTATTGATTTTATAAAGTGATAATATAAATAATTTTCTTTTTTTAACCAAAATAAAAATTTTAAGGGGATGAAAATATTTTTTAATATTCAGTTGACCAAATCCTAATTTTATGCATTGTTCTTATAAACTTACTTATTGAAAAATAATTTTACTCGTAAGAAAGGAGTTAATAAAAATTTAGCAAAACCTTTTCTCATTTATGAAAGTTTATGCTATATCTATTTACTGAAATTGCCACTTTTATTAAATATATATTTATATATTTTGCTAAAATTATTATTTGATATAATAAAAAATAATTATTTTTTAATTATATTTTTATTATTAATATTTTAATTAATAAAATAAAAATATAATAATTTTAATATTAATAATTAATAAAAAATATTTTAATCTGCTCCAAATAATTTTACATAATATTTAGTGAATTTAATAATTTTCTTATTATGAGTATATGAATTGAATGCCACAAAGGAATATTTTATAAAAATTCAAACATATTCTATTTTATGAAATTATATGTTTTGAAATAAGAAGAGAGAGAAAAATAAAAAAGAATCGCAACATCCATCTAAGTTGATATTTACACAGAATAAAAATTACAATAAAAATTATTGAGGGGATCAAAATTTACACAGAATAAAAATTACAAATGAGTTTACAATAAAATTAAACATTTAATATTACAGTGTCAGTAGTTCAATAATTAATTTGTGTTATTAGATTGACTACGACTAAGAGACAATAATTGTATCTTACGACTCTGCATTTTTTGAAAACGTTGCATAACAACCTCATTTTTAATTTTTAGAAAAATATCTCTCTCCACATAACAAATCAAGCAGTCGGTCAAAAATTCATCTCTCATCTTGTTGCACAAATCCGTCTTGATAATATTCATTGTTGAAAAAGTTCTTTCGACAGTAACAGTTGCAACAGGTAAGGCTAAAGCTAACTTGATAAGCAGATATACCAAAGAAAACATAGTGTCATAGCATGTTTCAATTATTTTTAGGGCAAGAGCTCCAATGTTATCTAGGTCAGAGAAAGTTATATTTCTTCTTACATCAGCAATGTAAGTCTCAAGTTGATCTTCAAGTATCATCCGATCGGTAATCGAGAAATCATATAGATATAGTTCAGCGAGAAGAAGTAATTTAGATAGCTGGAAGTTGGAGAATGAGTTTATACGAGAAAGACAAGCAATGCATGAAAGCAATTCCGTACTTGATTCTGTAAAGCGATTTTCATTTCTTGAGTAATGAAATCAATAACCTGAAATTTGAATGAAATAATATTAGGTTATAGCATAATAAATAATTAAATATATTATTAATTAATAAAGTAGTACCTGACAAAATATTTCTACTCGAAAGTGGTGGTAATAAGTAATTGGAGTACCAACGCGCTTAGATCTTAGATAACCTGCATTATCTTCCATATTAGGCACTGTGACATCATGATCTATACAAAAGTCATTAACAACTTCCAATAATTTATCTCATCCATCCTCCCCGAAGCTTTGCAATGCTTGTTTAACAGTTACAATTAAATGAATTGCATTAACAATATTTTGATCGTTTCTTTATAAGGCTTGAGATAGATCATTTGTTATTTCTAAAAGTTTTCTCATCAATAAAGCAATGAAAATAAATTCATAACTTTTCATTTTATCAAGCAAGCCCACAACTGCCCCTCGATTTCTCATATCAGAACCATCCTCAAAAATATTTTCAAGAACCTCTTTCACAGAAGACCATATAGAGAGAAGACGCACAATTATTTTATAATGAGAATCCCATCGCGTGTCACCAGGTCAAGCTAATTTTATTTCTTGATGCAAGCCTCTTCCAGTTTGAATATCACCACTTTCTAGATGATGAACTATTTCATCATGTTATTTTTGACGGAGAGCATCCCTCCTTTTATATGAAACTCTAACAATTTTTACAATCATTGCAACATAATAAAAAAAATGACTTACAAATCTATTGCTCCTTGCTACTACAACAAGTACTAATTGGAGCTGATGAGTGAAACAATTATTGTACCTTACCGAGGGATTTTCATTTAAAATGACGGTCTTTAACCCGTTGAATTCACCTCACATATTAGAAGCTCCATCATAACCCTGACCTCTGACTCTACTTATTGATAACCCATGTTTTGCCAAGACATCTTCAAGTGTACTTTTCAAAGACAAAGCATATATATCACTCACTTGTACAACTCCAATTAATTGCTCAACCACTTGTCCCAATTTGTTAACATATCTCAATACCATAGTCATTTGCTCCTTCACTGAATTATCACGAGCCTCATCAATTAATAAGAAGTATAAGTCATCTCCAATATTATTAACAATGGCTAATGTCGTCTCCATAGCACAAGCACTAACTATTTACTTCTGGATTAATGGAGAAGTGAGTTGATTATTACCAGGAGCATTTGAGTTAACTACATTCCCAACATCAACATTGCGTTCGTTGTACCAACTAAGAAGTGAAAGAAAATTACCCCGATTTGTTGAATTCATTGACTCATCTTGCCTGCGAAAAGCCAAACCTTGAACTAAAAGGAAATGAATACAATCAACAATAGCGGTCAAACGAGTGCGGTAAGTAATCTAAATCTCATGACTAAGAGAAGATAAGACATGAGACACACTTTGTCTCTAATTTTTAAAACCAACATATTGCATTCTAGCATAATTGCATGGACTATTTGGACTCCCAACATGTTTATTAAACCTCTCCATTATTTTTTTTTCCAATTGTGAAATCCAATATCTTTGAAGACATTATCCTCACGCTTAGAGCCTCTATTTGATCTAAAAAGATAACACCAGAAATAAAATACCGCATCTTTAGAAATACTATATTCCAACCACTCATATTTAGAGAACCAGTGATCTATAAAACTCCTCATAATTTTTAAAAAATTTGTTTGTGAAAATTATGGCCAATTGGTTGACAATGTTCATTAATCACATATTGTCTCCTAACATCATCTCTAATCCCAACATTAAACTCATCAATGGGTTTACACAATGCGGGGTCGCTAATAATATTATCTAAATTAAACTTTTGACGCCCTTTTTTATTGTTAGTTTCTTCGCCACTTACATGATTACTTGATGTTGAAATTGATTTGAGAATATTTGAGGATTCACCACATTCATTCTGCACTCTCTTTGTCTTAATTAAAAATTTATCCATTTCTGTTTTAATTTATAATTAGTATATATTAAAAAATAAATAAATAAGTTTAACCTACTCAATAATATATAACAAAATCAAATAAATAAAAAAAATTCACAATTATTAAATAAACTATAATAAAATCAAATTCCTAAAAAGAATCTCAAATTACAATAATAAAATCAAATTAAAAAATTAAAAAAAACAACAATTAATAAATAAACTATATATAATTTTTAATAAATTTTATCCTATTATATATTTCTACAAAATCTCAAATTACAATAATAAAATCAAATAAAATCAAAATCAAATAATCAACAATTAATAAATAAACTATATATAATTTTAAATAAATTTTATCCTATTATATATTTTTTTTTAAAAAATCTCAAATTACATTAATTAAATTAAATAAAACCAAAATTAAATAATCAATAATTAATAAATAAACTATATATAATTTTTAATAAATTTTATCCTATTATATATTTCTAAAACAAATCTCAAATTGCAATAATAAAATCAAATAAAATAAAAATTAAAATAATCAACAATCAAATAAAATAAAAAAAATCAAATTACAATAATAATTTTTAATTCATCTAATCCTATTATATATTTCTAAAAAAAATCTCAAATTATATTAATTAAATCAAATAAAAAAATCAACAATTATTAAATAAACTATATATATATATTAATAAATCTAATTAATAAACAACGTTTAAAAATAAAATTCAATGCATATCAGTCTAATTAAATAAATAAAAACCACAAAACACATTACAATAATTAAATAATACATAAAATCAATATTTATTAAACAAAATATTATAAAAAAAATAGACAAAAAAAATTACCTCTCTGCTGCCTCCCTCTTGTCAGATTGGCAGCCGTTCTAAGCGGTGGCCGACGGTGGCTATCAGTGGTCAACTGGTGGTGGGGCTGGGGGGTTGCCTGTTGGTGGCTTGGGGAGGGAAGGGGGAGAGGGAAGAAGGAGAGGGGAAGAGGGGCTGCGTAAAAATGCAACCTTTTTTTATTTTTAAACCTGCCCCAGTGAAACGGCGTCGTTTCACTAGAGAGATTTTTTTTTTAAATTTACCTCTGGCGAAATGAGGCTGTTTCGCATGGGGTCATTTTATAAAAAAAAATTAGCCTCTAGCGAAACAACGTCGTTTCGCCAGGGACTAATTTATAAAAAAATAAAAATATTTACAGTGAGGGGTTCATCTACCCCTCATTGCACAGCCCTGCAACTAAACCCCCTTCAACGGGGGGGTTAAGTTTAGCTCCACCGGCTGCCAGAATAAGCACCCTCCTTTCTGGCATCCGATGAGGGGGGGTCGTGTGACCCCACACGATCCTATGGTCGTTTCGCCCCTGTCTTCTTATGACATACTATTTGATTATCACCCATCATTTTAACTCCCTCCAGGCTTAACATTGAGAACCTGAAAGGCAAAATGCTTTGGATTCCAAGATGATCTATTTAAGTGGCAAACAACAAGTGCTTGAGCTTTGGAGCCATCTTCACCCATTACTGGAACCATATAAACCTTCGTGTTCTTGATGTTATGACAATAAAATACAACATGTACATATATCTCCTTATGACATACTATTTGATTATCACCCATCATTTTAACTCCCTCCAGGCTTAACATTGAGAACCTGAAAGGAAAAATGCTTTGGATTCCAAGATGATGTATCTAAGTGGCAAACAACAAGTGCTTGAGCTTTAGAGCCATCTTCACCCATTACTGGAACCATATAAACCTTCGTGTTCTTGATGTTATGACAATAAAATACAACATATACATACATCTCCTTATGACATACTATTTGATTATCACCCATCATTTTAACTCCCTCCAGGCTTAACATTGAGAACCTGAAAGGCAAAATGCTTTGGATTCCAAGATGATGTATCTAAGTGGCAAACAACGAGTGCTTGAGCTTTGAAGCCATCTTCACCATTACTGGAACCATATAAACCTTCGTGTTCTTGATGTTATGACAATAAAATACATCATATACATATATCTCCTTATGACATACTATTTTATTATCACCCATCATTTTAACTCCCTCCAAGCTTAACATTGAGAGCCTGAAAGGTAAAATGCTTTAGATTCTAAGGTGATGTATCTAAGTGGCAAACAACGAGTGCTTGAGCTTTGGAGCCATCTTCACCCATTACTGGAACCATATAAACCTTTGTGTTCTTGATGTTATGACAATAAAATACAACATATACATACATCTCCTTATGACATACTATTTGATTATCACCCATCATTTCAACTCCCTCCAGGCTTAACATTGAGAACCTGAAAGGCAAAATGCTTTGGATTCCAATATGATGTATCTAAGTGGCAAACAACAAGTGCTTGAGCTTTGAAGCCATTTTCACCCATTATTGGAACCATATAAACCTTCGTGTTCTTGATTTTATGACAATAAAATACAACATATACATATATCTCCTTATGACATACTATTTGATTATCACCCATCATTTTAACTCCCTTTAAAATAGTATACTTCTGATTTTTTTTTTATTTTCTTTTGCCTCATTGGAATAAGCTTCAACTTTCTTTCCAAACTTTGCAATGATAAATTCAACTAATGATTCTAAAGAAGTAGCACAGTACTTGTCTTCTCCTCTAATGCCTGGTGCTTCACTTTCTTTAATGGTTTGCTTTATAACTTTAACTTCTTTTGATTTGGATTTTATTGGAAAATACTTGAAAATTTTTGGTAACTTTCTGCTTGAAAAGGGTATAGTTTGAGCAGTTTTAAAACTGAGACAGCCTTGTGTGAATTTTTCAATAGAAAAATTCACTCTTTCTTTTCTCTCCATTTTCTCTCTCTCTCTCTCTCTCTCTTTTCTCCTTTGGTGGCTGACACTAATGACCTCTCAAATGCAACATAAGGTCATTATAAATGCTAAAACATTAATAGTTTATTGAGTTAAAAGAAAATGAGCTCAAACATTAAGTTTTTCACATAGGAGGGAACCCAAAAACCTAACAATTCTCCCCCTTTCCGACTCTGTGAAGGAGTTTACCAAACTGAAAACTCTACAACATGCCTTAAACTTCCCTCTTGATAAAGCATTTGTGCACATATCAGAACCATTATCATCAGTATGTATCTTCTCAAGTTCAAGCTGCTTAGAATCCAAAATATCACGAATCCAATGATACCTCATATCTATGTGTTTGGATCTACCGTCAAAAGTAGAATTCTTACCGAGATGAATAGCACTCTGGCTGTCACAAAATAAGACATATCTCTTCTGTATAAAGCCAAGCTTATTCATAAACTTCTTCATCCAAAGCAATTCTTTACATGCTTTAGTTGTAGCAATGAATTCAGCTTCTGTAGTAGATAATGCAATACATTTCTGCAACCTAGATTGTCATGCCACAGCTTCCCCTACAAAAGTGATCAGATACCAGAAGTAGGCTTTCTTGAATCCGCATCCCCTGCCAAATCAGAATCTGTATAACCACTGAGAATAGGTTTTTCAGTCCCAAAACACAACTTCAAACTAGCAGTGCCATAGAGAAATCTCAAAATTCACTTCACAGCATCCCAATGCTCTTTTTCTGGATTAGACAAAAATCTACTAACAGTACCAACTGCATAAGCTATGTCTGGCCTAGTGCAAACCAGAGCATACATCAAGCTACCTACTATAGATGCATAAGGAACTTTCTGCATATATTCTTTCTCTTGCTCACTAGAAGGTGATTGTTTGACACTTAATTTGAAAGATATGGCAAGAGGAGTACTTACAGGTTTAGCTTTAGCCATATTAAATCATTGTAATACTTTCTCAATATACTTTTCTTGAGATATCCACAGCTTTTTTTATTTCCTATTACGAATGATTCTTAAGCCAAGAATATGTTTTGCCGGCCCTAAATCCTTCATTGCAAAGGATTTGCTCAACTCTTTCTTCAAGCTATCAATTCTTGAAGAACTAGAACCCACAATGAGCATATCATCAACATATAACAACAATATGATAAAATCACTATCAGAAAATCTCTGCACAAAAATACAATGATCAGAAGTAGTCTTTTTGTAGCCTTGTTGAACCATAACTGACCCAAACTTCTTATACCATTGCCTAGGTGCTTATTTCAGCCCATACAAACTCTTTTTCAGTTTGCAAACATAATTTTCTTTTTCTTTTACCATAAAACCTTCAAGTTGTTCCATGTAGATTTTCTCCTCTAAGTCACCATGAAGGAAGGCTATTTTAACATCCATTTGCTCAACCTCTAAATCAAGAGTAGCAGCTAATCTCAAAATAACATGAATTGATGACATCTTGACCACTGGTGAGAAAATCTCCTCAAAGTTAACTCCCTTTTTTCTGACTAAAGCCCTTGACAACTAATCTAGCTTTATATCATTCAGATGATGAATTCTCTTCTTGCTTTATTTTATAGATCCACCTATTCTTTAAGGCTTATCAGCTAAAGACTGCATTTCATCTTTCATAGCTGCAATCCATTCTGCCTTTTGCTCACTCTCAATAGCTTCTTCATAGTATTCAGGTTCTTCTCCATCTGTCAAGAGTATATACTCATTAGGTGAATACCTGGTAGAATGCGTTCGATCTCTAGTAGACCTCCTAAGTGAAACTTCAGGTTTCTCAGCATGTGCCTCTTGTTGATCATCAGCTACTTCATATTCAGGAGCACTAATCTCATCTGTATTCTGATTATCATTTTGCACATCACCATGATATTGAACCTCAACTGCATCAGGCGTATGAGTTGTAGGAGATAGGTCTAAATCAATTAAACTACTACTCTGAGGCTTTAATTTTTTCATCTTGTTAATATCTTCAATAGTCTGATCTTCTACAAATACTACATCCCTACTTTTGACAAGTTTCTTCTGAATTAGATCATAGCATTTGTAACCAAACTCATCTTGCCTATAGCCAATGAAGATACACTGTTTAGTCTTGGCATCTAACTTAGACCTCTCATCTTTGAGAATATGCACAAAATATTTGCAACCAAACACTCGTAGATAGTCGTAGGAAACATCCTTACCACACCAAAACCTATTTGGAACATCATTTCCCAATGTAATAGTGGGAGTTAGATTAATCACATATGCAACAGTGTACAAAGCTTCACCCCTAAAGGAGTTAGGCAATTTAGCCTCTAAAAGCACACATCTGACTCTCTCCATCAATGTTCTGCTCATCCTATCTGCAAAACCATTTAGATGAGGAGTCTTGGGAGGTGTCTTCTGATGTCGAATACTCTGTTCTCTGCAATATGCATCAAAAGGCCCACAATACTCATCACCATTATCAGTGTGAATACATTTCAATTTCTTTCTAATTTCTCTCTCAGCAGAAGCTTGAAATTCTTTAAATGCACAAAGAACTTGATCTTTAGACTTTAAGGTACGAACTCAAAGTCTTCTAGAATGATCATCAATAAAGGTCACAAAGTAAAGTGCACCACCAAATGACTTTTCCTTCAAATGACCATATACATCTGAATGCACCAGCTCAAGCAAATCAATTTTCCTAGAAGGAGAATGATGTTTGAAAGAAGCCCTCTTCTATTTTCCAGCCAAGTAATGAACACATATGTCTAACCTTGCACATTTCAATCCTGAAAGCAAATTTCTTTTAGCTAGATAATCTAGTCCTTTCTCACTAATATGACTCAGCCTCTTGTGTCATAATTCTGAAGAGCTATCACATTCAACTGCATTAACAAGATCTGTAGATATTGAAGCTTGCAGCCAATATTAGCCTGAAGCCTTCTTTCCTCTATCCACAACTAAGGAGCCTTTACTGATTTTACATTTTCATCATCAAAAATGCTGCAATAGCTATCATCATCAAGCTTACTAGTGGAAATCAAATGCAAATATTAATTTTTTATTAATAAATAATATTATATTTAATTTTAAGTTAAAAATTTTAAAAATAGCAATTATTAAATTAATAATTTTTTTATTATTTAAATTATGATATTTTAAATAAAATTACAGTTTTAACTTTTAAAATTAAATTTATCTCAATGTTCAATTATTAAAATTTTAAATAATTTAATTTTTTAAAATCTTTTAAAAATTTTTTATTTTTAATTGAAATTATATATATAAATTAAATTATTAATTTATAAATTAAAATTTTTATTGTTTTCGATAGGCCATATTAAAATTAATTTATTAAAAAATTAGATTAATTTATATATTAATATAATTTAATATCATTCAGTATAACACAGTATAATTATGTAAGGAATAATAAATTATGTTAAATTATTATTTTCAAATTTTGATATAGCTTAATATAATATGATTAATTTTTTATACCAATAAAATACAATATAGAAAATTCACAAATACGATGAATGTAGATCAGGCCTGCACCGCATGATCAAACGTTATTAATATATGACACGATATATAGTCATCCTTATCGAATAATTACACGATATATAACACGATATATGGTCATCCTTATCGAGTAATTATTCAACCGATACTCATTATGTTATTTTTTGTTTTCTTATTCTCTTATAATTGTTCGGCTTTTTTTTTTATGGTCATCCTTATTGAATAATTACGGGAATTTTTTTTCCTAGTTTAACAATGGAAGTAAATCCAAAAAATTAAAATGCATACTTAATTTATATTTATTCTTAGAAAATATTAAGAATTCTGAAGTCTAAATTCAATAATCTGATATTTCTGTTTCAAAATTTGTTACGTTTATTATTCTAAAATTCATTATTTAAGAGTAATAAAATTATTTTTTAAGAGATCTATAAATAAATTCATTATTAATATATAACTTATCTAATAATATCCACCTTGGGTCATAAGATATTGTAAAATACATGATGTATTGCAGTGGAGTGGCCGAATCAAACCTCATATTTATAACAATAGCTCGTATAAGAGTGATAACGGGTCGAATATTTTTGGATATTCGATCTATTTATGTAAAATATAAATAATTTATAAATAGATTTGTGCAGGTACGAGTAGTATTTTTACTATTCGAATTTAATTATATATTAATTATATTTTATTAAAATTTTAATTATATATTTATTATATTTAATTTTAATTATAAAATTATATGGTATGAAATTATTTTTAATAAAATTATTTTAATATTAAATATTTTATTTATAATTATTGTTAAAAAAATTATAATTTATATTTTAAATTGTTATAATATTTTTAAAAATTTATATTTAAATAATTAATTGAACGGGCTCGGATAGTAAATAAGCTTAGAACAGGTACATATATAATTATAATCAAATTTAAACATATTTAAATATGATAATTTTTACGGATGCTTTATTCGTTATCACTCTTAAATTTATAGCACTTTATACATTATGTGAGGAGTCACTTTAATATATTTGTATTAAAGTGAGGCTCTAACAGTAGATTGTGTTAATTTTTTGGGAGTTTAATTTATTTAGTTATTGATATCTGCTCTAAGAAAATATAATTGATGTCCTCCTAAACAAAAGTTTCTCGTTAAAAAAAAAAAAACTTATCTAATAACATACTGAAACTTATCCAATAATTAAAATTATCTTCTCATTATCCTTGCTTTACTTTTAGACATGAGTGCGTATATATACTTATTTATTTCTAACATTTATTTATTCATTTTTTTACATGATTATTCAAGTAGATCAAACAAATGATACACTTAAAAGAAGATAGATCAAGGGAACTTTTTTTTTTTTGTTACAACTTCATTTTTATTTAATAAATTTTACATTTTTGCCAAATTCTACACCTAGGACGCTTGGAACATCAACCAACCAACAAAGAATGATATGAAAGAAAAGCATATTAGCTGCTAGTAATTGGAAGGTCTCCTCTTTTTAGATGATTCTTGTTCAAGTGGAGAATATAATTACATGGATTTTTTTTTGTTAAATTTTTTTTTTTATAATAAATTTGTCCTAAAAAATTAAAGTGCATACTTAATTTATATTTATTCTTAGAAAATATTAAGAATTCTGAAGTCTAAATTCAATAATCTGATATTTCTGTTTCAAAATTTGTTACGTTTATTATTCTAAAATTCATTATTTAAGATTAATAAAATTATTTTTTAAGAGATCTGTAAATAAATACATTATTAATATACAACTTATCTAATAATATCCCCCATGGGTCATAAGATATTGTAAAATACATGATGTATTGCAGTGAAGTCGCCCAATCAAACCTAAGATTTATAACAATAGCTCATATAGGAACGATAACGGGTCGAGTATTTTTAGATATTCGATCTATTTATATAAAATATAAATAATTTATAAATAGGTTTGTGCGAGTACGAATAGTATTTTTACTATTCGAATTTAATTATATATTAATTATATTTTTTAAAATTTTAATTATATATTAATTATATTTAATTTTAATTATAAAATTATATGGTATGAAATTATTTTTAATAAAATTATTTTAATATTAAATATTTTATTTATAATTATTGTTAAAAAATTATAATTTATATTTTAAATTATTATAATATTTTTAAATATTTATATTTAAATGATTAATTGAACGGATTCGAATAGCAAACAAGCTTAGAATATATTCAAATTTAAACAAGCTTAGAATATAGTCACAGGTACAGATATAATTATATTCAAATTTAAACATATTTAAATATGATAATTTTTACGAATATTTTATCCGTTATCACTATTAAATTTATAGTACTGTATACATCATGTGAGGAGTCACTTTAATATATTTGTATTAAAGCGAGGCTTTAACAGTAGATTGTGTTAATTTTTTCGGAGTTTAATTTATTTAGTTATTGATATCTGCTCTAAGAAAATATAATTGATGTCCTCCTAAACAAAAGTTTCTCGTTAAAAAAAAAAAGAAAAAAAAAACTTATCTAATAACATACTGAAACTTATCCAACAATTAAAATTATCTTCTCATTATCCTTACTTTACTTTTAGACATGAGTGCGTATATATACTTATTTATTTCTAACATTTATTTATTCATATTTTTACATGAGTATTCAAGTAGATCAAACAAATGATAAACTTAAAAGGAGATAGATCAAGGGAACTTTTTTTTTTTGTTACATCTTTATTTTTATTTAATAAATTTTACATTTTTTCCAAATTCTACACCTAGGACGCTTGGAATATCAACCAACCAACAAAGAATGATATGAAAGAAAAGCATATTAGCTGCTAGTAATTGGAAGGTCTCCTCTTTTTAGATGATTCTTGCTCAAGTGGAGAATATAATTACATGGATTTTTTTTTTGTTAAATTTTTTTTTATAATAAATTTCACATCTTTTGCCAAACTCTACTTTTACACCTAGGTCACCAAGATTGGATAGAGATTCACTTATCAATATTGAAAACAATTATTTTGGGTTTAGAGTTTCATTTTCGTTGTTTCAATTATTTAATTGTTTCATTTTATTAGAAATCTATATTGATTGATGCCATATTAGTTTCATTAATTCTTTTGATATTATGTTTCATTTAGTCATGAATAACTAATATCCTTATTGAAATTAGATAGATTTAAAATTTTTTATAATGGGTATTTTATAAATTGATTTTTCATAAATTATTATTTTATTGATCTTATTCTTAATATTTGTAATTAATTAGCCACCAATACTTTATTTTATTGAAATCATATAATAAGTGAGTGCTACATATGACTTTAGATTATTAGAATCAATAACTTTAGAAGCTTATTTTAGAGATAAAATAATTTTCTAAAGACGATTTGAATTTCTTTGAGCTTAGAAATAGTTATAGTTTATTTTTCATGAAAATATAGAATTAAATTTTATTCATCGCAATTTTCTTACTTGAGAAAGAAGAATATCAATTTTCTTAAGAATTAATAGTTTTAATTCAAGAAAATTTTGAATTAATTTGAAAAAATTAATTTTTACCCATTTTAAATAATTCTAATGAAACATAATCATTTTTATCCTCATTTGTCTTAAAGTTGAATTTAAATTTAAATTTAAATTTTTAATTAAATAGTTCATTTGGAATTTAAATTTTAAAATTTAAAATTAATTATTTTTCATATAATAGTTGATTTAAATGTGGAAATGACATTCTACTCTCACTACTTGGGGCGATACCATACACTTGCAACTTTTACACTGATGCATCCATCCAAATATATTTCTATCATTTAAATTTGTTTGGAGAGGTATTTCATCATAGATGTGCATGACTACCTGCATGGTCATGCAACTGCCGATGCAAATCTATGTCATTTTGTGCTTTTAATTTTCTTGTAGTTTTTCAAAATTATTTGTCAATGACTTTTTAAGTATTGCCTCCTTTTTGCTCCTTTCCATCCATATCTAAATCGATAGAAAAATAGAATAAGTTCAATTCAGTCCTAAAAATAAATAAGTTATATGTATAAATTGTTGTTGTCAATTAAATTCTAGAACGTTTCTCTAATGTTATTTAGTAGCAAGAGTTATTTAGCAAGCTATCTCCTAATTAATTTAAAACTAAAAAATGATTTGTTGTTATAAGTATATCCGATAACTAAAACTGATTTATTAAAAAAAAAAACTATGTATATTAATGATCAATCCAAATAATTAAAACTCAAATTATCCTTGAGTTTATTTCATTCATATTTTTCATATTATATTTATTGCTATTTTAATTTTAGAATTTTAATTTTAATTTTAATTCATATTTATAAAACTCCCCTTTTTAATTTTATTTTCATAATTGGTTTCAAAAGAAATTAAAAATTGTCATTTCCCTGCATATTCGACCCCATCATACACCATTTTTTTTTTCAAACAAAATCCTCATCATTTTTCAGTTTAATCCAAACTTATATAATTTTTATCAGTTTTTTTTTTTTCAGAAGAAGGAAACTACTGAAATCCTCTCCATATTTTTTAATTGAAACCTACTTAGCCAAAACGTGAGAGAGACAAAGAATGAGAGAAATTAACATCAATTTAAAAGTTGATATTGACATTACACAAGTTATATATAGTATATACAAGTAGCTGAAGATTTTCATTTAGTTATTCTCCAAAAATAATTATTTACTATTTAGGAACCCAAATTATCAAAAAAAAAATTATTTAGGAACCCAAACAATAGTATCACTATTAAGGAAATGGCAAACTGGTGAACCTGGCTTAACATTGAGGACTTGAAAAGCAAAATGCTTTGGATTCCAAGGTGATGTATCCAAATGACAAACAACAAGTGCTTGAGCTTTGGAGCCATCATCACCCATTAATGGAACCATATAAACCTTCGTTTTCATGATTTTATGACAATAAAATACAGCATATACATATATCTCCTTATGACATACTATTTGATTATCACCCATCATTTTAACTCCCTTTAAAATAGTATACTTTTGATTCTTTTTATCTTCTTTTGCCTCGTTGCTCCAACTTTCTTCCCAAGCTTTGCAATGATAAATTCAACTAATGATTCTAAAGAAGTAGCACAATACTTGTCTTCTCCTCTAATATCTGGTGCTTCACATCCTTCAATGGTTTGCTTTATAATTTTAGCTTCTTTTGATTTGGGTTTTATTGAGAAATACTTGAAAATTTCTGGTAACTTCTTGATTGAAAAGGGTATAGTTTTAGCAATTTTACGTGGCAAGAAACTAGAAAAATTTGAAGATTTAGAGAAAATAATGTTCATCTTTTTACCCGGAACAAGATCACCATATAGGAAGTATATAGTGGTTGAGTTGAATATCTCATTTTTCTCATATTGTTTTGCTTCAGACCAATATCCAACTCCGTAGTGTTCTCGAGTTGGTCTTGGACCTTTATTTCCACCAGCCTGAATCTCTATTTTTGAAAGGGAACTTTTATATCCTGCATTTTCTTACAATTGCCAATAAATAAGAATTTTTCAATACTAAATATATATGCATATGTATATATTATATGTAGATATTTATAAAAGCAAAAATATTGTCATTTATATGATTTCTTATAAAATCAAGAAACTTGCACATTCATATATGTATTATGTATATTTTTGCTTTAAATAATCAACTAACCTGCAGGTTTTAGAAGATCTTGTAGAACCATTGGCAATGGAGTGTTTGGCAGCTTAGATTGCCAATAAACTTCTGCAGGTAGAATCGCATTACTTTCTTTGATAAGAAAAAGCTGCAAATTGATTAGGTGGATGATGAAACTAATATTAATTTCTTTTGCATAAACACACATTTTCAATAAAATTAAGCAAAGAATAAATAGTATGTGCTTACACAAAATAAAGAAAAGATGGGAAGGAGATGCAAATACTCCATATATATAAAATTGAAATTTGAAACATCTAAGCAATTATATGTCTATATATAGAGGCGGAATGCAATGAGAGTGAGAATATGTATAATAATATATATGGCCAGCTGAACCACACAAATAAAAGAAGATATGGAAGAGTTGAGTATTTAATATTGTCAAGAAGTGGCCAAAACTCTCATGACAATGAAAGACTTGATGGTAGACTTTGGTTAAATGTTATAATATTTTCTTGTGACCATGGTGGCAATTTTTTTAACATGTTTTAAGGAATCATATCAAACTATAAATTTGAGAGAAAATAATATAATGAGTAATGTTTTGATGACAACAAATTAAATTTAAATATTTTCAGAAATTATAATTACATTCAGATCTTTCAAAATGCGACAAGTTTAAAATTAAATTTTGGTTAACTTAAACTTGATTCATAGCGTCCCTCAAAAAAAAAAAAAACTTGACTCTTAGCGAAACGATGTAAGCCGAGCTGCATATCATCGAGCTTTTATAAAGCCCTTAAGTTTAAATGAGTCTGCATGCCTAGTGAGCTTATATATATATTTTTTAACAAATTATGGTGTATATGATTCCAAAATTTTTATTTTATTTATATTTTTAGAATAAATGAGTAAAAAAATTTAATTATTTTAGAATTAAAAATATTTTTTATTTTATTATTTAATATATAATTTTAAATAAGAATATTTAAACATAAAATTATATATATATATATATTGATGCATACCTTAATCTGGCATCTAACAAATTATGGTATATATGAATTAAAATTATTTTTCATATTATATTATATAATATATTTACTTTGATATTCCTATCATATTATATTATTTAGTTTTAAAAATTTTTCAAACTCCGAATCACTTGAAATTTTGCTCATCCCTATACTACTGAGAGTCAATTAAAATCTTAATATAGGTTGTTTTGCCATCCAAATTAAATTTAATTGACTGTTTATTTTGACAATTATTTTTGCTTTTGCTATTAAAGATCAATCCAAACAATCATCATTTCCATTGATTAAATATTAGGAAATTTCAAATATATTGGTATTCAAATCTGTCTTCTCCTGAGTTTGCCATTCTTATTTTTAAAACTACTATATCTATAATTGGCCCAATACTTGCACTGAAAAAACTAGCTGTCATCACAGTCAAATTATATAAATATTTTGAATTAAATAAAAATTATGCTCGTTTGATTTTACTTTGGAGGAATTCATATAAATTATATTGAGCTTTTAATCAAATTATATAAAATATTCTTTATATATATAATCACCTAAAAATTCTATTATTATTAGTTATTTTTAAACAAAAATTATTAAAAATAAAATATATTTTCGTTTATAATTGAAATTTAAATCATGTTTGGAACGATTCTAATTAAAAAATGTAATTATATCAATAAATAGAATATAACATAATTTTTCTACAAAGATATAAATACGACAAGTTCAAATCCAGCTTTGGCTCGTTAGCTTTGAGCTCGAGTTTATGTATTTCTTTTTTCTAATAAGTTATTTTATGATTCAAAATTTTTGATAATATTATATTTTTACGAGAAATGTATATATATCTTTAATTATTAGAGAATTCAAAACAGTTGTTTTTATTTTTTATTATAATAAATAATTTGTTTTTATTTTTTTATTATAATAAATAATTTTAAAATATATTTAAATATTTAAGATTATGATATAAAACGAGCCTATAAGTGTGGGGACATTTACCTACACATGAAAAAAGTTTGATATTTTTATTTAAATATGAGACTTTTTTTAATATTTATCAAAGGGTATGGGTCTAAAATTTAAACAGAAAGTCATTTTTTTTTATTTGAGTTTTAATATTTTTTTAACAAACTGAAATTTTAAGTTTTGATTATATAATTTTTTATTTTTAATTAATTAAATAAAAAATATAACTTTTAATTTTGTTAAAAAAATTTCTTTTAATCAAATCAAAAATTACACTAATTTTCGATTCGGCTAAAATTGTTGCTGGCAAAGAGACATTCCCTCACTAAGCAATAATTTATTTTTTTTTATTTTTTTTTGCACTTGAAAATAAATAAATCGGTAAAATTATTATTGCCCCTAATATTTTTTTTTAAAAGGTGATGATGAGGCTTAGTAGCACAGATAGATGTCAATGTTTTGAGTGCTATAAATTATCTCAACTATGCTACTGCCATGCACACTCTACACTCATTGGCGAACCTAAATCGTTGAGAAGGACAGTTACCTCTTCTCTTTTTTAAAATTTTTATATATATATAATATTTTTTAAAAAATTTTAAAAAATTTATTAATTTTTTAAAAAAAATTTAAATTGCCCCTTTTTTTTAATTTTTATAAGAAAAGAAAAAAAAATTACAATAAAATATTTATTTTATATGCAGTAGTTCTCTTTTAAAAAATTGACAAAATATTGATAATATATAAATATAAAAAAAATAAAGAAAAGAATAAAATTTTCAATTAAATTAATTTGAACTCATTTAATGGATTAAAGTACTCATTTATTTTAATTATTTTTTAAGAAATTATATTCATTATTTAATTTTTTTTTATTTTTATTATGAACAATCTTATAAATTTAAAATTCCATACATATATATATTAATATTTTTTATTAATTAATTTTTTAATAATAAAAATATATTATTAATAAATTAATAAATTTATAAAATACTATTAAAATAAAAAGAGACATAAATAATTATGAAAAAACTAAAATTTATAAAAAAAATTTTACACCCCTTTATTTTAGAGTCTAACTTTGTCCCGTCTACACTTAGCTTCTTTTTTTTTTTAGCCATCGGCAATTCAATTTTTTAATATTTTTTAAAATCTTAATTAATTAATTACTTAACATATCAACCAACTATAATTCTTTAATTGTACAGAATAACGAGGACAATGATAACTCTTAAAATCTAACTGAATGAATATATAATAATTAAACAAGTCACTTTTCAATTAAATTAATTTAACAAAAATAATAATTAATAAAGATATTGTAAGATAAAAATAGCCTTAAAAATAAGTAAATTAATTTAAACTTACATTATTAATTAAATAAAAAATAATTTATTTGTCATAATTTTTGTATTTTTTAATATATGCTTTTTTAATTTTTCAATATATTAAAAAATAGCTTTTTGCAAAATATATTTTTTTAAAATTTCCATAAAAAATTTCGGTTTGCATTTTATTTTTTAAATTTAAACTAAAAATTTATTTAAATAATTAAAAAATAGAGTTAAATTTGAACTATTAAAGAGATCATATATATTTAAGACATCATATATATATTAATTATTTTTTTTATTATCTTATAGATTTTTTTATTTATATTCATTTAACAATTTATATATAAGACTAATTCTATTTAAAGCGTAACTTACAGATTAAGGTTCATTTATCTCTTTCAAGAGTGTATTTATATATATTCATTATTAATATATGACTTATCTAATAACATACTGAAGCTTATCCAATAATTAAAATTATCTTCTTATTATCCTTGCTTTGCATTTATAGACATGAGTGCGTAGATATTTATTTCTTAACATTTTTTTGAACAATATTTATTTCTAACATTTATTTATTCATATTTTTACATGATTACTCAAGTAGACCAAACAAATGAGATAGATCAAGGAAACTTCTTTTTTATTACAACTTTATTTTTATTTAATAAATTTTACATCTTTTGCCAAATTCTACTCCCAGGACACTTGGATATCATCAAACCAACCAACAAAGAATGATATGAAAAAAAAAAACAATAGCATATTAGCTGCTAGTAATTGGGAGGTCTCCTCTTTTTAGATGATTCTTTTTCAAGTGGAGAACATAATTGATAACTCCATGGATTTTTTTTGTTAAATTTTTTTTTATAATAAATTTCACATCTTTTGCCAAATTCTACTTTTACACCTAAGATACCAAAATATCAAATCATGAATTAACTAGTGATTATGAGGTCGTCCTTTCTAACTGATTACTTTCCGAGGAATATATTTCAATGGATGTGACAAGAACACTAGAGGCCAATAATATAAGGAAAACGTGTAAAGAGATGAAACACACTTAAAATTTTCCTATAAATGAAAATAAAAAAAGATATTTCAACATCTTTATCCAAGTTGATATTATTATTGCACAAAACTTTTAAATATATAGTTACAACTTTGCACTAAATAGTACCAAAAAAAAAATCTGTTATTGACTTATTTTGGAACCCAAGATAATAGTATCACTATTAAAAAAAATGACAGAAATGCTGATCCTCCTAGTTTAACATTGAGAACCTGAAAGGGCAAAATGCTTTAGATTCTAAGTTGATGTATCCAAGTGACAAACAACAAGTGATTTAGCTTTGAAACCATCAACACCCACTGATGGAACCATTTAATTAAACCTTTGTGTTCATCACTTTATGACAGTAAAATTTAGCGTATACATATATTTCCTTATGGCACACTATTTAATTATCTCCCAACATTTTAACTCCGTTCAAAATAGTATACTTTTGATTCTTGTAATTATTTTCTCTTGTCTCATTAGAAAATGTTTGATCTTTGTTTCCAAACTTCGTAATGACAAAGTTGACTAATGATTCTAAAGAAGCAGCACAATACCTGTCTTTTCCTCTAACAGTCGGTCCTCAGATTCTCTAATTGTGTCTTTGGTGAGTTGAGCTTTCTTTGATATGAGTTCTATTGATAAATATTTCAAAATTATGGCACTTGTTGAATTTGTAGCATTCGACACTTCTTGCCTCAAACCTTGTCATGAAATCCTCTAATTGTTGAACAACCTTAAAGTGTTTAACACCAACAATTTTATTCACCTCTACAGAAAAATGAATGTATTTCATATTGAATGTGTCTCCATTGATTAACATCTTCATATCATATCATGCATCATCATCTAGAGCATGAAATTAAATGGCAACTATAAATGATGAACAAGTTTAATTTATTTAATCTAATTATAAAAAATTTTAATTTCTACTCTAAAAATATAAAATTTTATTATTTTAACTAATACTAAATATTCTAATTTTTATCTCATCCATAGTTGAGACATTTACATAACAACCCAAAAAAAAAACTTTTATTCCAAAAATACTATAAAATCTAAAAATATTTATACTTTTATAAAAAGTTGGTGTAAAATTTCAAAATTATCATATTTTTTAATAAAATATTTTTTTTTTCAAAAGTAACTCTTCTCTCGATACAATCAATATTTTATTTCAAAATTTTATTTTTTAAAATTTCACTATTAAATAAAAAATTCAAATAAAATAAAAAAATTAATATTTTAAATTATTTTTTCATCATATAAAAATCACAATTTTTTATAAATAAAACAAATTTTAATTTTAATTATAAAAAAAGTAACACAAAAAATAAAATCAAAACAAAATATATTAATAAAAATCATTAAATTTATTTTTAAATAAATTTTATATATTATACACATAAAAAAATAAAAAGATACACACAACTTCGTTATGTAGATGTGTAATAGATGTGTTGTAAATGTGTGTATTTTATATTTTTATTATTTATATGTATTTTATATAAAAATCATCTAATATTATGTAAATATTGTGTGAATGTTGTATAAATGAGAAAATTAAAAATTAAAAAAATTAAATTAAATAAAAATTAAAAATATTATTTAGATGTGTTATATTGTATATATATTTATTTTTTTGTGTATATTAAAAATAAGAAATTAAATTTTTTTAAAAGAAAAAAACATAAATAAAATAAGTTAGAAAGAAAACAAAAATACAAAAAGAAAAAAAAAAGAAAAAAGAACATTACAAAGTAAATTTGAAAAACAAAAAGAATGTCCGTATTATTAAAAACAGAACTTTCGGAAAAGGTATAGAGTGTAAATTTTCCTTCATATTTTATAGGCTTTGGCCCAAATTATATTGTTGATCTAATTTCTATTATATTTAAATGAGTATTGGCCCAAATTATATTTATTGATTTAATTTTTATTTATTTATATATTTTTAATATATTAACTTAATTATTGCTTTAAATTTATGAAACACATAATTAATTTTAATTAATAATTTTAAAATTTATTATAAATTTATATTTTATTATAATACAAATTATTTTAATAGTATTTCTATAAATCAAAAAAAGCCAAATTTATAAAATTACAACAAAATATATAAATATACAAAAAATATATAAATATTTAAAAATATGAAAGTATATAGAAAATATATATTTAAAAAATACATTAAATTTAAAAAAAAATAATGCACAAAATTTAAAAAAGTATACATATTTAAAGATTGCAAAGTGTGCTGCAACGTGTTGGTATCTATGGCTGACAAGGAATGAAAAATGACGGAACATAATTTTGAACTATCTATCAATAGAACCTAAATCAAAGAAAGCGCGACTCACCAAGGACATGATTAAAACTCCATAATTTCACTTTTGGTTGTGCTCACACCGCCCTTGCCAAGCTTTTGGGGTTGCTAGATTTGGCCATGACGTGCTGTCCTTACTAGTTTATCAGCTTGCTTTTTTCTCTTCCCAACTCGGTAATCAATTTTATTATTGTTTGGTGTCCCAATAGTTTGCTATCCAACTCTTGCAAACCTTTGATTAGATCTTCATTGAAGACCATGCTAGAAATAGCAATATCATCGTTTGTTGTAGTAATCAATGTTGTCACTATTGACGTCTTTGTCACCATCACCTTCGCTTTCCAATTCCAAGCCAACTCCACCTATAAAGTCAGCGGCGAAACTATTGAGGGTCGTGTGGACACGGCTTCCTCCCCATTGGCGGCCAGAATGAAAAGATATATGCTTAGCCGTTGATTGTGTAAATATCAAGCAGCGAGGGGTTGAAGAACCTTTTACTGCAAATTTTCATAGACTAAATTTAAAAAAAATTAACTTCTAGTGAAACAAAAGGGTAAATTAAAAAAAAAAAAACAAAGAAATAAACCTCTCCATTAACTCCTTGCAGTGAGAAGCAAAGAAATTTAATTAACTCTGCAAGGAGTTTAATTTTTCTATCACATTTTTCACTTCATAAAAAATAATCTTTCTTTCTTTCAACTTTTGTAGAAAAAGTTAAAGATCTCCAAGCTTTCAAATTCTTTTTTTTATAATTTTGCTAGCTAAGTTGCTATTTTTGAGAATCTACAATTAATGTTAGTATTAATTTTTTATTGTTAATTTTTTTAGTTTTTATTTTAATTAGATTTTTTTAAACACACCTTATAAATTATTAGTTAAGATATTATTTTTATGTTGTTGGTTTTTATTTTAATATAATTGATTAGGGGTGTGCAAATTTTTCTAAAAAAGGAATTTATTAACTCGATGGTTCATCGGAAACTCGAAGACAACTATTTATAGTGACGCGACCCTATCTAAAAAAGGATGAGACAGGAAATGATCCTCACCTGAAATTAATGAACCAAGTCATTTACCATTCTTAAATATAATTTATTCGTATTTCTTTATATTAATCAATCAATATGAGATTATACATCTATATTCCATTTCATTTTTATATATTTAACATTATGTTAGAAAAACATAAAGTATTCATTATTGTATAGCTCAGGCCAATCAAGTCATTGACCATCCAAGCGTGCATGCAAAAAATATTGCATGGCAACTGTAATTTTGGTTGTCTTGATGTGATGTTTAGTTAATTGATCAACAATAATTAGTGTTATTTCCTATAATAATGTAAGATCAGGTGTGTTTCAGATTAAGCATACTATCAAAACTTCATAGTAAAGCAATAACAAAGAAGATACAGGGTAAGACTATGATATACTTTAGCTACAAGATAACATATAGCACAAGCTAAGCTTTTAAAAAAATTACTTTCACCCATTCTGACTTCTATAATGGCTTTTGTTAATGAATGCTATTTAGCTACAAACCAGCTGCGAAGAAACTTGTTTCATGGTTTGCCGAGATTGAGGATTAGCATTCAAGCATGCAAGTGCAAGTTTTATAGCAAGTGTCAACCTTTCAGCGGCTTTATTTTGAGGAAATGGAAGGCGTTGGTCAATCACATCCTCAAGAGTATGTTGATTGAGTGGCCATGACAATTGTGATGATAACAAAGAAAGAGATGAAATGAAATTACCAGGATGTCTTCCCATTATTATTTCAAGGGTCACCACACCAAAACTGTAGATATCACATTTTTCATTGACTGCCATTGTATAAGCGAGCTCTAGAAATGAAATGAAAAATCTAATTACACTTTAATTTCATTAATAAATTATAAAATTGCATTAATTTTAATATATAAAAAATTAAGAAAATTAAGAAAGGTACCTGGAGCCGTATATCCAAATGTGCCTGCAAAAGAGGTCCAATTTGATGAGTAAGGCATCAAGAGTCTAGCTGTTCCAAAATCGGAGACATGAGCCTCAAATTCTCAATGCAACAGAACATTATTGCTAGAAATGTCTCGATGAACAATTGGCGGAGAGCAATCATGATGCATATAGGCCAATGCATTAGCTATTCCTTTAACAACATTTAGCCTCTTAAACCAATCAAACTCCTTTGCTTGTTCCTCATGTTAAAACATTTCTCAGACATCCTTTTTCAATGAACTCATAAACCAATAATGAATGCTTGACATGTGAACAAAAACCATATAACTTAACAATGTTTCGATGGCGAATGTTCATCAGCACACAAATCTCACTTTTAAATGCTTTAAAATCCGTAATCTCTCCGTCTTGTGATTGGTGAAGCTTCTTGACAGTAACTACTCGACCTGTTGGTAGCACAACTTTGTATACAATTCCATACCCTCCTACACCAATGCAATACTTGGAGTCGAATTCCTCTGTACCCTTAATAATATTTCGATACTGTATATCTGTATCATTACTCCAAATTGCATAAATTTCTTCGCAACTTTGATCCCCTGTCTCTGAATCAGCCTTCACATTTCTAATTCTTCGTTGGATAATGAAGAAACCTCCAATCAACAGAACAATTAGAAACAGACTACACAAGACTGGAACAACAACTAAAGTAACCGTTCTACTACCCTTTTTTCTAGTACTTTTGTTGATTGTAGGAGAAGCACAAGCCTCTAGTCTAGTGTTATTGCCACACAAATCTCTGTTGTTCCGAAGTGCTTCAAATGGAGCATCCTGAAACGCTTTAATGCGTGGAATTTGACCCTCTAACTCATTGTAGGATATATTCACAATCGTCAAGGCTGATAAACCCTCGAATCTAGTTGGAATGGGACCTGACAGGAAATTGTGAGAGAGGTTCAATGTCTCCAATCTTTCCATATCTCCGAGTTGTTGCGGTATCTCTCCGATAACAAGTTTTGACTGAGATCCAGGCTTTCTAGAGAGTCTAAATTGCCAATCTCCCAAGGAATGCTCTCAGTAAAATTGTTCTTGCTAAGATTCAAGAACAATAGTTTCGAGCAATCTCCAACCTGTTTAGGAATTTCTCCATTCAGATTGTTTGCTGCCAAGTCAAGACGTGTAAGACCAGATAACATTCCAATTTCTTCAGGAATGACACCTGAAAGATTGTTATCATCAAGAGAAAGTTCAAGCAACTTTAAAATCCCCAGTTCCTTTGGAATTGTCCCCACAAGGCGATTCGAAGAGAGGGCAAGTGATTGCAATTGAGGTGTCTTTGCAAGTTCAGCTGGTACCGTGCCAGAGAGATTGTTCTTTGAGATTTTCAATGTTGCCAAGCTGTTGAATTCTTCCCATTTCCATGATAGCTCACCCGACAAGTTGTTATCACTTAAATCCATATATCTCAATTGCGGATATACACTAAAATCTTCAGATATATTTCCTGTTAATTGGTTTCCCTCAATACGAAGTCTCAGCAAGCTGCTGCAATTTCTGAAACTTCTTGGGATAGCACCAGTGAAATTATTTCCATGAATAGCAAAAGATATAAGTCCACCAATGCATATGTCTTGAGGTAAATGACCAGTGAAACTATTGTTATAAATTTGGAAAATTTGCAAAGAAGTGAAGTTGTTCATTTCTGAAGGCAGAGCTCCAGAAATTTGATTGTTTTCACGGTAAAGTTCAGTTAGCTCTGTTAACATCCCAATTTCTCGAGGCATCAATCCAGAAAGTTGGTTATTCTGAAGATAAATAAACTAAATTGGTCAAATTTCCTATAGAAGTTGGGATTCAACCAGTAAGACTATTGTTTGACAAAGCAAGTACTGTGACAGAACTAAGCATCCCAATTTCTGCAGGTATAGAACCAGAAAGTTGGTTGGCATTAAGATAAAGTTCTGTTAACTTCGTCAAGTTTCCTATAGAAGTTGGGATTTTACCAGTGAAACTATTAGTAGACAAATCAAGCTGAATAAGAGATCTTGCGGTATTGAACCCGAAAGACTGGTCATATGGATGTACAAAATTGGCAAATTTGTCAAGTTTCCTATATCAGCTGGTAAAGTACCAGTTAAATAGTTGTTTGACAAATCAACATAAGTGAGAGACCCTAACTTCCCAGTTTCTCTAGGAATTGAACCAGAAATTTCATTGAGAGACAAATCAAGAATATTGAGCTTGGAAAGATTGCCAATTTGTAAAGGAATGGTTCCATGGAATGAGTTATTACTAACATTAAGCCTAAGAAGATTGGGAAATGATGAAAAGCTTAGACTTTGAAGCGTACCTTTTAAACCAGAATCTTGAAGGCTTATATTAGTGACACTTCCTGCTTGATTACACTGAATTCCAAACCAAGAATTGCAAGAATTGCCTAATTTAGTCCAAGAAAGATTGGCTTTCATTATCAAGAGTAGCTTTCCATATAAGCAGAGCCTCCGTTTCAGTTTCAATTGCAGTTAAAGAAACAGAGACATGAAAAGAAAGTTGAAACATTAGTATAATTAAGAGGAAGAGAAGTGGTTTGTGTGGTGGGGAGGCCATGGCTAATCTGAATTGCAGGAATGGGTATTGAGAGGTAAATGATAGAAGAAATCTTTATTAATTTTGAGTTTTGTAATTTTATTATGTGCTATATAATATGTTTATCATTTATTCAAAAGCTTCAATCTTGGAATTTTATTAAGAGTGCACTTCCAGATCCTGATAAAGAAAGCAATTTGTGGACTTTGTGAGGGCAAAATTTCAAAGTCAACTGCAGATTTCGTTGACTGTTCATTTGCCACTAATAGTAGTTGAAAAATACCCTTGACATTCAGAAATTTACAGTTCTAAAATGGTGTTAAAATTATCTTAAAATTTTAAAAAAAATTTATTCCAAAAAAAAATATTTAATTAAAAGAAAGTTTTTGTATCAATCCTCCTTTGCAACTAATTCTTTTACTATCAAGTTCAGTTTTTACTTGTTTTTTTTCATATTGATATATCTTATAATTATAATGAAAATTTTAATTATATATAGCAAATATTTTTTTAGAGAGCAACACAAATGAATTTTGTAAGATAAATTCATGTTTAATAGATTAATAATTGCATCCCTGGAGTATATTTTAAAGCCAAAAGAGTCTGCTCTACTCTCAAGAATATTTGAATTCCTCGCAAATAATTCTCAGACTTGTATCTATTTTTCGTTATTATTTTCTAACAAAATGTAAGAAATGGAAACTTGCATATTGATTCGGACAAATATTTATGATCAGAACAAATATTTGACAATATAAAAGTATATAACCTATAATTTCCATGTTTACAGTAAATTATTATCATCTTGACTTGGATATATATGATATTTACCTAAACCATGAAAATGATGACTTAGATTTTTATTCACTGTTTAATTAATTTCATTTCTCCACCACATCACCTGTCAAATTTTCCATTTAGCTATACTCATGCTATCGAATTGCATATGTAACAAGCTTAGCATTTCCACATCATCTATTTCTTTTATCTATTCAATTCAAGTGTGCAGTGGTAATTGTCAATTAAGTTATGATTTTAATTTGAGAAAAAATACATGTAATGTTAATTTTTTATTTTTTTAAAAAAAATATCTTATATTTTTAAAAAAAATTGAATATATTATTCCTTTTTTAAGTTTTTAAAAAAAATAATACTATATATATTGTATACTATACAATTTATATTTTGATATACTAACTTGTGGAAATTGAAGTGAGTTTTTTTCTGAAATTGAAAAAAAATGGATATTTTTAATAATATGTTTGGTGATTTAAAATTGCGGTAATAATATATTAGATAATTTTAAATAAATAGGAAATATGAAATCGTTGAGAAGTTATGATATCAATAATATTAATTAAATAAATAGATTTCAACGCTTGATTCTTTATATATACATATAAGCGCAAATCCATGACTTTTATTATAATGTCATTAAGTTTTATAATATGAAACTGGACCATGAACTTCAAAATATATATATACTATAAATACATATTATGCCTTTGCGAAACAAAATAAAATCTTCAATTCAAGGACTAGCCCTGAAGTTTATTTGAAATTAAAATATATATAGCCGCTGATTATAAGGTCTTGAATGATCTTTTATTCTCCCCTTGCAAAAGATTGTCTATTAATGGAGACCAAATAAAGCCAATAGTCAAAATTCAGAAATCAAATCTCAAACTCCACAAATAGTATATTATTCCTAAGAATATACTTCCAAGCTGGTAATTATTTGCCAGAGAATCCAACTTCAATAAATCTGTTTCAGCCAAATGCTTTTCTTTAACATATTGGTCTTATTTATATGATTGTTAAGCCACCATGGATAGACAGCAAATATGAAACTGACCTAATTAATAACCCCATTCTTAGCATGCTACCATTAATGGGGTTAATTAACAATAAAAATCAAAGAAAACCAATAGTTTATTTTGCCTAAAGATTTTTTTTTTTAAAATATCAAGGAGTTATGATAGTTAAACAAAGATATATAGAAAGCACAAACAACGATATATAGAAAGCACTTATCCATTACTATAGGTAGCAAATTTGACTAGGTCTTTGTTTCCTTTTCCTAGCTCAATGGGGTTTTGAGATGGATGAAGCAAAACAAAGAAAAATGGAAGAATTTTCTTGTGTCTCCTGAAAAACAAGAATCTCTGATCTCCCAGGGTTAAGTTTTTTCAGTTGGCCAATTAAGCAGATCATCTCTCTCCATAATCTACCCAAATTTCTTGAATTGGATGCCTTAATTTGCTTGTTTTTGAGACTGAATCTTCCCAAGTCTCAAACAAGCCAATAGTCAAAAATTTATATCTGTGATATTTATTAGATTCAAGATTTTAGATTGTTGTTGATTTTGAGAGGGTGGCAAGATGAACTGCTTTCAATGTTGCATGTCAGAACAGAAACTCAGCAGAAAATCATTGAAGAAAAGCATCAGGGAATATCAAGACACAAGAACTTTAGACTCTTTTGCTAATATCTCCTTCAAAAGTGGTGAATTTTCTAAACACCATTTTTAAAATTCTTAAATTTTATGTGAACTTTCAAGAACATATATATTCTTCTCCTCCTTGGCCTTGTTTCTTCTAGTTTTCAATATTACATTTTTCTTAACCATAATCAACATAATACGATATTTACACCCTCTGAAGACAGGAAGTCTCATGCACAATGCTCTTTGTAAATGATTATAATATTGGTCGTCTCCCTATATAGACATGATTGATTTTAATCATAACTCATCAAATAAAGCATTGTTCTCATGTCTAGAGTTTGCTTCTTGACACTGAAGGCTATGCCTGACTCGTAAATAATTCAGAGAAGGCCTATCCTTCTATTTTATGAATGATGCAATTATGTTTCTAACATATTATATAAAGGCAATTACATAAATTACACTTTTTTTTTTAGATTAACAAGCCAAGTCTTCAATGTTACCTAGATTCCACCTTTAATGAGAATTTCTTTCCCACCTTATCATCATGTTGTCAAATTATAATAAATTCATCTATATATTTGCAGTTCAATAACATATTAGCAAAGATTTTACAATTGGCAGGAAATTTCAAAGTTGTAATTCCATTTTTCCATTTTAAAGCAATTATTTTATTTGACTTAAACTATTGTTTATAACAAAACAAGATTTCTTTTTCTATAACTTCAATGAGCTAAATCTAAGTAATGATATTTTATTTAATTCTGCAGATAGCAGCAGAAGAAGGTACATAGCAGAAGAAATAAAGAAAATTGGAAAAAGCAATATATCTGCTGATATTTTCACATTCGGCGAATTGAATATAGCAACTAAAAACTTCAACCTTGATAATCTGCTAGGAGAAGGTGGTTTTGGAAGGGTGTATAAAGGACAACTTGAAAAAACAAACAGAGTACTACTACAGTATAATTCTCATTTTCTTCCACATTTTCTTTCTTGATTAATTATAAACAGAGCAAGAAAATAAAATATTGTAATGAGTTAGTGATTTATTTTTGTGTTGATTTCATTTTCTTTGGCTTGTTGCTGTCAAAAGACTCGATCGTAACGGATTTCAAGGAAATAGAGAATTCCTAGTAGAAGTCTTGATGTTAAGTCTTCTTCATCACCCTAACCTTGTGAATCTAGTTGGAAACTGTGCTAATGGTGATCAAAGAATTTTAGTCTATGATTGTATGCCTAATGGATCTCTTGAGGATCACCTTCTTGGTATTTATGAAGTAGTGAAGTAACTTCTATTTTGATTTCTTCCTCTTTCATTTCATTATAGTGAAAAAAAGGCTGAGAATGAGCTTCTTTTTCAGATTACCAGAAGGCAAAAAAGCCTTTGGATTGGAAAACCAGGATGAAAATTGCTGAAGGTGCAGCAAAAGGACTTGAATACTTGCATGAAACAGCGAATCCTCCAGTGATATACCGGGATTTTAAATCATCAAACATATTATTAGATGAAGAATTCAATCCAAAGCTTTCAGATTTTGGACTGGCAAAGCTTGGTCCAGCTGGGGATAAGACTCATGTTTCCACTAGAGTCATGGGAACTTATGGCTATTGTGCACCTGAGTATGCACTGACAGGCCAATTAACCGCAAAGTCTGATGTATACAGCTTTGGTGCCGTCTTTTTGGAGATAATCACAGGAAGAAGAGTTATTGACAATACAAGAGCAACTGAAGAGCAAAATCTAGTTCTTTGGGTATGTATAGAATGTTCTGTTTCTCCAAATCCTGGTTGTAATATAAGTGAAACCCCATTTTCTTAATTGCTTTTTATTTTCTTGTGCAGGCAACACCATTGTTTAAAGACAGAAGAAATTCACATTAATGGCGGATCCATTATTAGAAGGGTAGTATCCAGGAAAGGGTCTTTATCAAGCACTTGCAGTTGCAGCAATGTGCCTCCATGAAGAAGCAGCTACTAGGCCATTAATGAGTGATGTTGTAACAGCTCTTGAATATTTAGCAATAAATAAGAAAGGGGAAGAAGATGATCAGGGTATGGAAGATTACAATTCAAATGGAGTACAATTCAAATGGAGCTATTTCTCCTTATAGAGATAGAGATGAAGATCAAAGCAAACCAGACAGACCAAATGATTGATAGGGTAGGAAATGGAAGAAGAAAGTGTTAATGCAGCTTGGTTAGTGTTAATGCAGCTTGGTTAAGTATTAAAAAAAATTCTCCATCAGATTGTAAAAAAAGAAAACCAGTTTTTTAGTACGCAAAAAATCATTTTTTAACCTTACCACCAGTTTTTTAGTAGGCAAAAAATCATTTTTTAACCTTTCTATATAATTTTTTTTTTATCTGTTTTCCTTCCCACCAAATTGGTTTTGCTTTTCAAAGAAATGCCCTATAGAATTAACATGCTTGTTCTACTGCTGCATCTGGTGCGTGCAAATGAACTCTGTATCCCAGCAGTTTGATGGAGAGTTTCTAATCACATTTTCTTTTATAATTATTACATAATTTATTTCTATTATAATGATTTTTATTCAAGCCATTTGTTTATTAGTCTGCAAGTGGGAGAAGGAGCTTCTATAAAATAAAACAATCACATATTTGATTTAAGTATTCAGCTGGATAATATAAGATAATAAGAAAATCTAAAACAATCTCAATTTGAACTTGAATTAGAATTAGAATTATCTGGATAGCTTTTAGAAGGTAATATATATCTTTAAAATTTGAAAAATTCTTATATGAATTGGTATATATATAAGAATTATTTGATATAACAATGAAATTCACAAATTGGTATTTTCTCAATCTCAAATTGATAAACATATATTTTTTTTATTTGTCCTAAATTATAATTTATTTATCATTTTAATAAATTAGTTAATATGTTAAATTTCTATTATATTTATATTAAAAATATTTAATAAATATATTTATATTAAAGAGATAATAAAAATATATAAAAATATATATTTTTAATAAAATAATTAATTTTTAAATTTTTTTATAGAAAAAAATACGTATCAATTAGGAATGAATAAAGTATATATTAAAAATAAATAAATTAAGTACTGTTATGAGATGTATGGATGACTACTTAATTGAATTAATTTTATCCTATCAGGATTATGATTAACTTTATCCTATTCAAATTAGGATTAATTTTTTAGTCTTTTATTCTTATCAAAAGTCTATTTACACCACTATATGTATCACATTATGAATGGTATATTGGTGATAATTAATAATACAGATATTTTTTATTCTCTGTCTATATTCTCTTTTCTGTTATTTATAACACGTTATCAGTATAATAGTCTCTTCAAATTACAATAGTAAAAGAAGAAAGATTTAATTTTTTTAATTTATAAGAGAAATTTTATATTTTTCAAATTAAGGTACGCTTCTGCATATTTAATTTATATTTTTTAATATAATTGATCTTAGCTTAATTGAAGTTTAGTATTTTTTTTTCAATAAATATTAAATTTGTTCATGTTGAATTATTAAAAAAAATATTATAAATTTTTTTTGTTTAAATTATATATATATACATTCAATGATTCAGAATTGAACAATGGCAGCATTGTTTGTTTTCTTGTTGTTTATTATTTTCATGCATCATATTTTGTTTGCTATCAATTAATAATTACACACCCACATTTAAGAAGAGTGGACCCCAAGTTATCATGTTCTTTATATTTAAAGAAACAATATGTAAATTATTGAAGTTGTGCATAGTATATATATTGTGGTTATTGTTCGTATATATAAGTATATGCATAAAACCTGGATGGATTCAGCCTTCACAAACAATTTTTTTATTAAAATAAAGCATCTAGAATGGGTTTTTCCATCTTTGCATGTATACAAAAGACAATTTTATTTTATTTTTATTCTTGTTACAACAAACTCATGTCAATTCATTTTTTATACATATAATATATATATCTTGTATAAAAAAAATATTCTATTACAATAAATAATATGTATTTTGTTAATATATTTATAAGGATATATGTATTATTATTTTATTATTTGTCAGCTTTAAATAATATATATACATAGAAACAAATGACATATATACTTATTTTTTTTACTTAAATTCATGAACATGATGTAAATTTATTATTCTTTATGTCCATTAACTAATGAATTTAGACTTAAATTTTTTTTTTGTGTGTGTATGTGTATATATATATATGCATTACGTGATTCTTGATTCAAGTTCTTAATAAAACTTGAATTTATTACTCTTGATATCTCATGAAGAAATTATATGTTATCAGTACTTGATAATAAAATTCACCTCGATGTTATGAATATTAGAGATATTATGAAAAAGAAAATCAAGCATCCTAGCATGATCGCTCAGAAGCAATGATTTTTCTTTTAATTATTTAATAAAAGATTGAAAATTGATTATCTTATTATTAAATATTTATCATAATCTTTTTTATAAATATTGAATTTTTCATGCCTTAAATGTGTTATTGCAATAGCAGTATTGAGAGCATAGATTCACAAAAAAAAATTAAACTAATTTTTTTTATTTACTTATAGTTAAATAAAATTTTTAGTTTTTGATGAAATATCATCAAACTTGTCCAACTTGCTTAATATTATTTCCTGAAGTGGATGTAATAATTTATTTTTAAGACCATAGATGAGATCTTGATAAGATGAAAAATTTTTCCTTGCAAATTTTGAAAATAAAAGTGCTAAAAAGATATATATTGTTATAACTCTTATAATTTTCATGATTATAAAATATTTGTTATAGTTAATATTAGCAGAAATTAATGTTAACATGATATCTGATTTTACAAATGTTGTTGAAGACTCATGAAGAGTCCACATTATATTCTGAACTTGAGCAAAATGATATTTCGATAATATATTGTATTCAAGTAGATCCTGAAAAAATTTACTAAGTTTCAAAGAATACTCTGCAATGGATATCCTATTTAAATAAAGTGAGAGAGATATTAAATTTTTATGTCTTTACTCTATGAATTTGAACTAGAAGTTCATAGGTAAGAAATTTTAAAATTTTTAACTAAATTTTACTTTATAAAAATAAAGATCGTTGAGTTACTCTATATGCACCGGAAGTGCATAAATTTTAAAATTTTTATACTTTGATATGACCTTGTTGGTCATCCATGTTCAAATATGATGCGATGTGTTATTAAGAATACAAATAGATATTCACCAAAGAAATAAAAAGATTCTTTTGTTTAATAACTATTTTTGTGTTTTTTGTGCTCAAGGTAAATCAATTACCTTCACCATTTAAATTACATTTATAGTCATCTATATTTCTCACAAAAAAAAGGAATATTTATGGTTCTATCCATCAATCTTATGAACTATTTAGATACTTTATAGTTTTAATTGGTGATTCAACTCGATGGTCATATGTTTATATGTTGTTAACTCATAATACTACTTTTGTTAAATTTCTTACTTAAATTATAAAGTTAAGATAAATGTTTTTTTATTATCATATCAAGAATATTTATCTGGATAATGCATATGAGTTTACTTGAAAAATATTTTATGATTATATTACCATTGAATATTTTATTGCATGTGTTCATATTCAATATGGTTTAGTTAAATCGTTATTTATTAATATTTTACGATCAATTATTATTTTTATGAGTATGAAATCAAAACTTCATATATTTACTTAGATATGTGTTTGGATATATATCATTGTTTATGTTGCGCCTTTAATTTTGTATTTGACTTTCTGTATATCATAAGTTTTCTACTTTAAACTTGTGTTTAACTGACATAATATATTTTATCTAGAATTTGTTGTTGCATTGTATATGTTCTTATTGCATCATCTCAAAGAAATTAAATGGGTTATCAACATCTTTTTGATATCTATATAAGTTTTGATAGTGCATATATTATTAGTTATTTTGGACTTATAATGATAAATTTTCTAGAGCAATATTTTTAATGAGTTGCTTTTTCCACTATTAGAGGAAAATAAAATTAAATGGCCAAAAGCGTAAGAGATTAGTTCGAATACACCAACTTTATTTAATCTTGATACACTCACAAATTAATATGAACTAGATGTTCAAAAACTAATTCGTCTGCAAAATATTGCAAATAAGTTATCAGATATCTTATAAATACTCAGAAGGTGTCTAAATTATGTGTTTCAGTTGTTAATACTCCTGCTCGATTAATTATCCATATAGGACATCTTATTAGTATAGCAGTCAACGAATCTAATATATACCTGAAGCATGGTAGACCACTTGATTTAAAATATTATTTTTTAAAAGAAGTGAAAATGAATAATTTTAAAATGATACTTCTGAAGAGGTTAAAAACAACATAAATCAATAGTCACATATTTTTAGAAAAGTAACCCAGAAGTGATTTTGGTACAGAAAAAAAATTATGAGATTTTATTAATACCTAGAAATATGTAAGAAATAAATGAAATTATTATTGATAATATATTTTCATATATTGCTGCTGAAATTATTGAAATATGTTTGAGCTAAAAAATTATCAAAATTATTGGCATTAAAGTGATTTGCCAAAATAAAAAGTAATATAGACTGAGCTACATTTATTTACTAAACATACAATATTTGGATTAGTAATCCAGACACTAGAAGATATCAGACTCATTGGGTATTATATGTAAAACAACGAATCAAATGAGATTATGAAAAGAGCACATTTCCTCTATTATGAATACAATTACTTTTAAAATTAGTTTGGTAACCCCTGAAAAACTCAACATTATATTATGATAATTTACTCATACGGCTCATAAGAGAAATGAATTAAATGAAAATTATGAAATACAAGGTATAACTTGTGGCAGAAGAAATATAAAGACCTTGTATAGATTATGATGAGACATATTCCTCTGTTATGGATGTTATTATCTTTAGATTTTTTATATGTTTGGCGTCTCTGAAAGGCTCAACATATATTTAATGAGTATTATGATAGTTTACGTATATGGTTCATTAAATATGACATTTATGTAAAAAAATTTTAAGGATTTAAAATATATGAAGCATTGAAATACTTAAAGCATATAATACCTAGATAAATATATTATATTTTACTCCAAAGATCTTGGTATGAGCTAAAGCAATATAAGTAGATATGGTGTAATCACCTATTTGAACACTTATAGAAATTTTATATGAAAATAATTTCATTTGCCCATATATTTTTTTATCCAAAAGATAAATTTATAATTTACTATAGTTGCAGTTTATGTTGATATAGTGGAAACTTCAGAATAGATATTAATTACTGCAAACTATTTAAAGAATGAATTTGAAATGAAAGATCTTTGAATAATAAAATTTTATCTTAGATTTCAAGTTGAGTATCTGTCAAATAAAATTCTTATCCATCAAACATCATATATCAAATTTGAAATAATTTTATATGGATAAATATTATCCATTAAGCACTATAATGATTGTTCATTCTCTTGATGCAAAAGAAAATTCTTTTCGTTGATGAAATAATTATGAAGAGATTTTTTATCCTGAAATACCATATCTCAGCATACTGAGGGTGATTTTATATGTTGTTAACAATACAATTGTAGATATTATTTTACAGTTAACTCATTTACAAGTTTTAGTTCTACACCAACTAGAAGGCATAAAATGGAGTGAAAATATTCTATGTTATCTACATGATATATCTGATATGGGATGATGCCTCCACATGTAATAATACTTGTAACATCCCCTAACAATTCTCATTAGAACTATTAGAGAATGTTACTCAATATACTGTCAGTGCTCTAATCAATTCATTTACAAAGTTTTCTTTCAACTAATAAAAATTTTTAAATAATAATATAATTTGTATAATACAATACTTATAAATTCAACATTTAAATCAATCTCCAATATCTAATTATAATTCAGATAATCATCATAAGTTTGTCAATCCAAAATAAATATATAAAACATTAATTGATTTGATAATCATTCACACTAATCCAAAACTTCATTCTCTAAATATATATATTTCTTTCATGTTTATAAATTTATACAATTTCCAAATAACCAAATTAAATTGTATATATACATTTCATAACTTATGAGTATAGTATACAAACGATCTCTATATATACTGTAGATAATTTTTAAGATCTTTAATTTTACTGTTTAACTTGCTCCGATGACATGATATCTGCGTGTCAAAAAATAATTCTAACATGTTAAGTAAAGCTTAGTGGTGCTTGTATAAATATATTTTGTCATTTAGTATTAAAGAAAAATACTTATGAAAATATAGTAATAACACTCAGTTTTATGAAATATTTCAATATATTAACTATTTTCAATAACAAACCAACACAATATTTTGATTACATAAAATAATAACTTTAACTTTATAAAAGTCATCATGCTATATTATATTTTTGGTATTGCAACTTTTCTATTTATAAATCATTTTATTTAAAACTTACTTTCTCATTTATTAATATTGCTCATAATACGCTTATTTTATTTTTCAGTAAGTCTTACTTTTCAGTTTTGCATATATGATAATTTTAATCAATCTATAATTTTTAGTACTTAAATTTAGTACTATACTTTGGGGTACTTTGTATCTTATATCATTATATACACTTTCAATCATTATAACACTTAAAAAGTTATTGATCAATTCAATAACTTGAGCATAACATTTCTATTCCGTGTATTAGAACTTTCACTTGTAAACATTAATATATACGTTACCAATCACTTTCACATTGTAACACAGTAAGTTAATTTTAAGTAATTGACTTATATTATTACTTTGTATTTTTTCATTATTCACAACATTATATTCATATATATTTTCGATTTAGATAACTTCATTAAATATGCTCAGACATACTGAACTCAGATCATAGGTTTGGATAATAGGTTAGTGTAGCAATTTTAATGCCAAATCTCAACAATATATAATGACAATTATGCCCACTGTCACTGATGTACTATGTGTCCATTAATGGCACGAGGTGCCCACTATCACTATGACTATCCTTCCTCTGGCTAGCCATTGAATCCAAAGCTGAATCTAAAATCAGTATGATTTGAGAAATTCATTAGTTTTGATTAACATTGAATTATGTATATCACTTTAATGAAATAATTCTTTGATCAACACTTGGTATTACACATATTTATTATATATTCAAAATTTATTGCACTACTTGTTTGGGTTGATTTTAAAAAAATTTTACACTTTGAGGCCTTATAATCATTTAGGCCAAAATCACGGACGAAAGACAAGAAAAAAGAACTATTTTGGGCAAATTTCTTCAAGTGACATGCCCAATGACATGGGCGTGTCAATAATTATGTCATTTATTCATTTTACAGAAGTTTTGACACAGCCAACGATATAGATGTGTCACTGCCCGTGTCACTTAACTTGCATTACAGTAGCTACGACACGCCTAATATACGGGCATGTCACTTGCCGTATCATTTATTTTTCATCACAGTAGCTATGACATGCCCAATGACACTGGCATATTACTGGTCGTGTCTCCAATATTAAAACACAACATCATTGACATGCCCAGTGGCATGGCCGTGTCACTGGCCGTGCAGGCAAAATTCTGTGTTTCGTACACTCAACCACTTAAACACTATATACTCAAGATCTATGATAAAAATGAATCAAAAACTGATTTCTTTGACATAGAAAGAGTCTATATCAAATACTTTACTCAAATATTAATTAATTAATTTTTAACCATCACTCATGGCTAAAAATAACATCAAACCACTCAATTCTTATAATGATTGAACTAAGAATCATACTCATTACTATAAGTTTCTTTAACTCATTTTTCACTCATCAATCCATTTAACCAATACTTTTCATTAATAATTTATTATAGATGACTCAAACAACTAATTCAAACCTTAAAATTTATAGAAATTCAAATATTTATAAATTAAAATACAAAAACACATACCTCTTTTAAAATCTCTCTTCTTCTCTCTTTTTTCTCTTTTTCTTTAATCACTTGTTGACAATCTCCCCTTTTATAGCTTATTCTTTTAAAAATTCATAACTAGATGTGATTTTCTCTTAAATTTTAGCTGCATTTTTTAAAAGAAGGTGAAATGATGAGTTTTGGTGGTGAAAATGATGATAGGCGTGGATAATGAAGCAAGAAGAAAGGAAGGTTCTACACATTCACACACATATCCACTTATATATATAATTTAATTTAGTGTGGCCACTCTCATCTTAACTATGGTACACCCTCACTCTTAACCTTTGATTCTAATTCGATTTTTAGTCTCGTAAAACTATAAAAATAATTTCTTCAGTAAATTTTGAGATATACTATTCATTATTCTCTACTTATAGCATTTATCCATATTACTTTTATCACTATATATTATCAATTATCAATATTAGTTAAAAAATTTCTTGTTTAAAATCTTGACCATTATAATACTGCTTATATGAAATAGACGATTTTGCTACTTTACCAAATTATTAAGCGATGTTAACAATTCGTGAAGTTAGTCGTGAATGTATATGATTGAGAACTATAATCAAACATATTAGAGGAGCTTATGGATTATCTATAGAAATCAACAAACCAACAATATTGCATTAAGATAATACAACATTAAAATGAACTTTTGGCATGAAGCCTAAATCGAACTCTTTTGGTACTAAGTACCCGAAATTATACAATTTTTGCACTAAGTGCTAAAACTCACAACTCTGGCAAAATGCCTGAAAAATGCACGAAGCATACACACACACATGCATGAAGCATAAATTTCATCGCCTTTAAATAGGCTTTCCCGAACTACATAGGCTTTGATCTCTCATAAAAACGAGAGTATGTAGGCATATTTAGGATTCACCCCAAATAGCAAGTCCACATTTTAATAACAATCTCTTTATTCTGTTTTCTTCATCCCTTTTACATTCATTTTTTTTTATTATTTATTGTCGAGTTAGTCAAATACATGACATAGTCACCGAATCCTCCTTGGGTTCGCAGACTAAAAACCTTTACATTGGACAAGTGATTGGAGTCAAACAAGGGTTTTCTTAGTTTTTCCCTTCGAACAAAATAAACTGAGTGGCGACTCCTGACAACGAGTGAACTTTCGCCCGGATCCTTTTCAGGCTGAAAACAGAGGTTCACAGGCTGGCGACTCCACTGGGGAGTACTAAAAATGATTTATGTGATCCTAGTGGACTACTATTGTTTATTTGACTAACTGGCCCTTCTTTAGGGTATTTTTATTTATTTTGGCAGGGTACCTTAGCAATGGTTGTCTTTTCTTTAAAGATATTAGTACTGAAAATTGAAAAAAATATATCTTCCTGGGGACCATAAAAAAATGATAATAAATAAAATAATGGCTATATATTACAAAAAAATAATAATAATAAAAAATGATAATAATAATGATTTATGGAATTATAGTAGACTGTTATTATTATTCGTTTAACTGATTTGCCCTTCTTTAGGGTATTTTTATTCATTTTGCAGGGTACCCTAGCATTATATATCATTTCTTTAAGGATGTTGGATTGAAAGTTGACAAAAGGAATCTTTTTCCTTTAATGGTCCCTTATTTGATAAATTGTGCATTTATTTTGTCATTCAGAGAATCTTTTTCTCTTGCATATATGGGGGAATCCTTTTCCTCCATTGCATAAAAAATTATTTTCAAATGAATTTCTTCTCTTTCTGTTCAAAGTTCTGAGTCTGGATAGCAAGTAGCGCTGACCGGCAGGTCTCCTTGATTATGCCGGCGGACAGCCAAAGCGTCCTCCCTGTTGTCGCAAACCATTCCAATCCTTTTGGAGTGGCCTATGAGTAATCGTACTGTTGGACCCACGCGAAACTCCTTGTTTCACATGTGGTTAGGTATATCTTACTCAAGACTCAAGGGTCCCTATGATAAGCCGATTCTCTATTTTTACATAACAATAGAACCTTC
Organism: Garcia nutans; assembly: GCA_947685225.1. NCBI lineage: Eukaryota > Viridiplantae > Streptophyta > Magnoliopsida > Malpighiales > Euphorbiaceae > Garcia > Garcia nutans. The sequence continues at coordinate 29,793,241 of CANTUV010000015.1, read as the reverse complement.
CCTTAGGTTGTATGTACCCAATGATAGTGCCGCATTCCATTAAAATGAATTGTGATGTGATGAGGTGCATTCATGCAACATAACAACATTGTTTTGGGGGAAAATTTTGATGTACATAAGTGGACCAAGAGTTTTCCTACCCTACACACCACCCTGATTTTTTACCCTTGACCTTTTCAGGTACCCTCTGTCCGTGTGCCTTCACCTACACCAGACACATCAACACCAACTGTGCTATCCCCTACAAGTCCTACTACCCCAACTTCACCAACTACTCCAATTACTGAAATGGCCACAATTGAACAGATTAAGGCTTTGCTGGATGGTCAGGTTAAGGAAATTGAAGCTAGAATGCAAGAAAAAATTGATGAAGCTTTAGCCGCCCAAAGGGTAGCCATCCTGGCTGAATTAGAAGGAGCACCAAAGACAGTTCCTATTCCTGGAAATTTGGGGAAGGAACCCATTGTGGGGCAAACTAGTACCCCCGTGACTGCTCAGATTAATACCCCTGTCATCAATTTGGAGGATCCACCCTCCAAGAATGAAACAGATGAACTGAAAAGGAAACTTGAATTGCTTGAGAGGTCAATCACTGCCATGAAAACTCACAAAGAGTTGGTAGACATGGATTCCTTATCCTTGTTTCCCCAAGCCAGATTACCTCCAAAATTCAAGATGCCGGGGATGGACAGATTTGATGGGACCACTTGCCCTAAAACCCATTTGAAGATGTATGTGGGGGCCTTGAGTCCTTGGGGTTTAAATGATGAGCTCTTTGCTCAACTCTTCCAACAATCCCTGACTGGGGCTGCCCTTAAATGGTTTGTGAGTCTAGACCGTTCCAAGATTAAGACATGGAAAGACATCTGCAATGCATTTAACTCTCAATACCACTACAATATTGAGGTGGATGTCACTAAAAGAGAACTTGAGACTACCAAACAAAACAACAATGAACCCTTCTCCTTGTTCCTTACGAGGTGGAGGGCAAAGGCCGCCCAGATGATCAATCACCCTTCAGAACAAGAGCAAATTGATATCATAATCAGGAATTTAAGACCTACATATCAGGCTCAACTGCAAACCCAATATCTACCTACTTTCAAATCGCTCATTGCGACTGCAACCAAGGTAGAAGATTTGATGCAGTTGGGTAAAATAGTGGATGAGGGGGCTGCATCGAAATATAAGAAACAAAGCCAAACTCCTTCCTCAAGCAAGGTCAATCAAGTGGCCAATATTGCCCCTGCGAATCCTTTACGTGTGGGCAATCTTGGGCCGAGAAATCAGCCGAGAAGGCAATATACTGACCTTGGGGTACCCCTTCATTTGGTGTTTAAAAAGGCTGTGGAAGGGAAATATTTGAAGCCTTTGGACCCAAGACCTCCTCCAAACCTATTACCTTCCAGTTATAAAGTCAATGAATACTGTGAATACCATCAAGGGAATGGACATAAAACAGATGCTTGCTGGACACTCAAAAACCGCATCCAGGATCTGGTGGATAGTGGTGACATCATTCCTCTCAGGAGGCAACCAAACATCAACACTAACCCTTTGCCCAATCATTCCATCCACGCCATTACTGTGGAAGAAGAGCTGTTTGATCCTTTCAAACTTCTCTTGGAAATGAATGAAGTGTGTGTGTTAGATTTGAACGACCTCGCTGAAGAGGTCAGTGCTCTGACAAGAAGTGAAAGACAATATCAACCACTTGACTTGGAAAAAACCCCTACAACCTCAAATCCCCCCCCATAAGAAAACACCAGAGCCAAAAGATGACCCTTTCCTCACTCAGCTTAAACAAACTCAAGCTAAGGTGTCAATTTGGGAGCTCCTTGCTTCCTCATTCCCACACCGCCAGGCTCTCAGCGAAGCTTTGAGTCAACTTGATACACCTGTGGACACAAGCCCAGAAGCTTTGGTGGCCACTTTGACCCAATCAACCAAGGCATTGAGTATCAGGTTTTCTGATGTGGATTTACCAGAAGACGGTAAGAAACACAATGATGCTCTATACATCACCATACAGACTGGGGGAAAGACTGTGCCCATGGTTCTCATTGATAATGGGTCAGCCTTAAATGTGTGTCCCTTGAAAGTAGCAAGCTGTCTGGGGTTGGAGGCTACAGATCTTACACCTTCTGATCAGATTGTGAGAGCATATGATAACACTCGAAGAGAAATTTTGGGTGTTGCCACTCTAGAAATTGCTATTGGGCCGGTGAAAATGGGAGTACCATTCCAGGTCATTGATGTACCCGCGAGCTTTAATCTCCTCCTTGGAAGGCCGTGGATTCATCAGATTAATGCTGTACCTTCTTCACTACACCAAAAACTTAAATTCCCTTTTGAAGGAAAAATCATCACTATCAAAGGGGACACCTGCGAAATCAACAGGAAAACCATGGATCAGTCTCTCCTTGAGGTTGTTCCTGGTAAAACCGCCATGACCTTGACTGGGTTTCATTACGACACAGTTCAATGCATAGAAGGTGAAAAACCAAAAGGGCCATTTGTCTCATATGACTTTGGGGAGGTCCAAATCAATTGCCTAGTGGGAATGATGTTGAGAGTAGGTCTATTGCCCGGAATGGAAATGATGAAGTCTGGGAGAAAGACACCTGTAGTACGGCCATGGAAAGAACCCGAGAATCAAGGAACTTTTGGCTTGGGATACAAACCCACAGATAAGGAGATTGAAGAGCTTGAGCATGGGAAGAAAGGGAAGAAGACTTGGGGAGCAAAAAGCCTCAAAATGCGCCCTTACTTTAAAACTCTGAATGGTCACTTCTGCAAACCTGGGAAAACAGTTCCTTACTGTGGCTTCCAGGAACCATTCTATTCTCCTATGACCGGAAAGAAGCTACCGGGTTTTGAAATGTTTGCTGATGTTGTGGCCATAAAAGAAGAAGAGCCAGAACCTGAAACTGACCCCCAAATGGAAGATTTCATGCGGCCTAGTCTCTTTGATGAGGTCGCTATGATAACTAATTTTGAAGACAATAGGGATTTCACAAAGCTGATCAAGACCACGGATGGACCGCTGAGAAACTGGTACGCCGAGGAGGGACAAGCTGCTGTAGACAAAACTAGTCCAGTGTCACACCTTGAACCCGAGTCTTGTACCGAGTCAAATTCTGAGTCAAAAACCAAGTCAGAGTCTAATTCTGAGTCTTCTGTAATTTCAGATTTAGAAAGCCCTAATGTCAAGTCTAATGTAATCTTGGAGAATGACTCCGCCATTATCAATGAAACCGTTCCGATTCTTGGTTACCCTGTGTCTTTTGCTTTCCAAGTATTATCTAGCAAAAATGAAATAAATGAAATAAATGAAAAGATAATAATTGGCAAAGAAAATGAACATACATACATTGCATATGATTGTGCGAATAAGGAACAGGTTGTCGATTGCATCAGGAAGTATGTCGACTGCTTCATGTGGAAGGCAAGTGATGTCACGGGAATAGACCCAGCCATAGCAGTTCACAAGATTCCGCTATACCCCGATGCGAAGCCGGTTAAGCAGAAATTGAGAAGAATGAAGCCAGAATGGTCTTTGAAAATTAAAGAGGAGGTTGCCAAACAACTGGACAATAAGTTCATAGAACCAATTGCCTACCCTTCATGGTTAGCAAACATCGTGCCAGTCCCGAAGAAAGACGGAAAGGTCAGGATGTGTGTTGACTACAGAGATTTGAATAAGGCCTGTCCCAAGGACGATTTTCCACTACCACACATCGATTTGCTGATAGACAGGATGGCTGGGCATGTGATGGTTTCCATGACTGACCTCGCGGTTGGGTACAATCAGATCCTAGTTCACCCACCAGACAAAGAAAAGACAGCTTTCATCACAGAATGGGGCACTTTCTGCTACAGGGTTATGCCTTTTGGGTTGATAAATGCAGGGGCTACCTACCAAAGGATGGCGACAACAGTCTTTCATGACATGATTCACAAAGAAGTAGAAGTGTATATTGATGATATGATTGTTAAGTCAAAATCTCCAGAAGAACACGTTGAAGCACTTGAGAAGTTCTTCCTTAGACTTCGCAAGTACAATTTGAAGCTTAATCCTGCAAAGTGCCTCTTTGGTGCAACATCAGGATTATTTTTGGGATATTTGGTCAGCAAGAAAGGAATAGAAGTTGATCCAGCAAAGTCAAAGGCTATTCTGAAAATGCCTCCACCAAGAACAGAGAAAGAGGTTCGAGGCTTACTAGGTAGATTACAGTATATCAATCGATTCATATCACAGTTGGCTGAGACTTGTGGTCCTATCTTTAAGCTACTAAGGAAAGGTGCTTCGCAAGAATGGAATGAAGACTGTCAGAAGGCCTTCGACAAGATCAAAGAATACTTGTTAAGTCCGCCAATTTTACAACCTCCCAGAATGGGAAAACCTCTGCTCTTGTATTTGTCTGTAACAGATGAAGCCATGGGGGCAATGCTAGCTCAAGAGGCTGAAGATACAAAGGTGGAAAATGCAATTTACTACCTCAGCAAAAGGATGCTGGATTATGAGTTAAAGTATAACAAGATTGAGAAGTTGTGTTTAGCCTTGTATTGGGCTTGTACGAAGTTACAACACTACTTATCTTCTTACACTACTTATGTCATCGCAGAACAGAGTCCCTTGAAATTCCTTATGGAGAGGCCTGTTTTGGACAGCAAAATGGCTAAGTGGGTGTCAACATTGGCAGCCTTTGACTTGAAATTTGTTCAAAGGAAAGCTGTGAAAGGCGGGGCAATAGCTGACCAATTAGCAGAATTACCTATAAAAGACGAGATGCGAGAAATGGGTTTCCCGGACGAAGACCTCTTGAATGTGGAAGGAAGTGTTTGGGAGATGTACTTTGATGGAGCATCCAATTATCATGGAAACGGAATTGGAATTGTGTTCAAAACTCCTTGTGGAGAATACATTCCATTCGCAGTTAAACTTGACTTTAGCTGCACAAACAATGAAGCAGAATATGAAGCTTGCATTAATGGGCTGGAAGCCGCCCTGAAATTGGGGATTAGGGACCTAAAGGTCTATGGTGATTCTATTTTAATAGTATCACAAGCTTTAAGGAAATGGAAGATAAGAGAAGGGCGTTTGGTTCCTTACCTACAACGCCTTGATCATTTGGCACAACAGTTCAATGATCTATCCTTCGAATATCTCCCAAGAGCAAAGAATCAGTTTGCTGATGCCTTGGCTACTTTAGCTTCCATGATCAATATCAGGGAGGGGAAAGTCATTCGTCCATTGAAAGTTCAGCTTCAAAAGTAACCCGCCCATGTAATGCACTTGGCCGATGGTAAACCATGGTTTTGGGATATCAAGACCTATCTCAAGGATGGAAATTATCCGGAGGGATCATCAAAGGTTGATCAGAGGGCAATAAGGCAGCTTGCCACAGGTTACATTCTTAATGAAGATATCCTCTACAAGAGGAGTTGGAATGGAATGCACCTAAGGTGTGTGAGTGAAGCGGAGGCCAAGCAAATAATGGAAATGGTACATGGTGGCGAATCAGGACCACACATGTATGGGATCGCCTTAGCTCGAAAAATAGCCAATCTAGGATATTACTGGTCCACCATGAATGCAGACTGTGTGGCATTTGTGCAAGAATGCCATCAGTGTCAGATATTTGCTAAGTTGCAGAAGCAACCTCCCGTCGCCCTGAATCCAATCACTTCTCCATGGCCCTTCGCTACTTGGAGAATTGATATAATTGGCAAAATACATCCAAAAGCATCAAATGGACATCAGTTTATCTTGGTAGCAGTGGATTACTTCACAAAGTGGGTTGAAGCAGCTTCCTATGCAGAATTAGACGCCAAAAAGGCAGCACAGTTTGTCCGAACCAACATCCTTTGTCGGTACGGAACACCATTCGAGATTATCACAGATAATGGAAACTCATTTCCAAGCAGAATTTGCTAAACTCTTGCAGGATAAGAAAATCCAACATCATAAGTCCTCTCCTTATAGACCCCAAACAAATGGAGCTGTAGAAGCAGCGAACAAGTCTATAAAGGTGATCATACAAAAAATGATCAAGGAACATAGGCGTTGGCATGAGAAGTTACCACTGGCTTTGTGGGGATACAGAACATCAGTTAGAACTCCTACTGGGGCAACCCCGTATTCACTAGTATACGGAATGGAAGCAGTACTCCCCATTGAACTGGAAGTTCAATCGGCGAGGATAATTCAAGAAAGTCAGATAAATGAAGCTGAATGGATCAGCAATTATCATCATCAGTTGTTGAGTTTGGATGAAAAAAGAGTTCAAGCTCTACATCAGATTCAAGGGTATCAAAGGCGAATGGCCAGACATTTCAACAAAAAGGTCAAGGATCGAAAGTTGGAAGAAGGTTGTTTGGTTTTGAAGGAGATCAGAACACCTGTTACAGATCCTCGTGGGAAGTTTCGTCCTCATTGGTACATTTTGAAGAAAATACTTTCCGGCGGAGCCGTCATCTTGTCTGATTTGGATGGTCTGGAGTTCACAAACCCATGCAATCTGGATCAACTAAAGAAATATTATGTATGATCATGCATTCCATAAGGAACTACATTAGACCTGATTCTCGCAAACTAATTCGAGATATGTAGGCAGCTCTCCTTGAGCACGGTCTAAATTTTAATAAAAATCATTCATTCATCTTTCTTTTGCCAAGAAAAAAAAACAAAAACAACAAAACAAAAAACAAACAAAAAAATCCCGCTAAGCCGAAAACCCACAAAGGGTGGCTTAGGCAATAGTGGGGCCCGCTAAGTTGAAAATCCGAAAGGACGGCTTAGGCAAAAATAAGAGCAAATAAATAAAGTAGATAATGCTTGGAAAGCAAACAAAAGGGTCATTCATTAAGAATCATTCATTACAAAAAGAGAATCATCTGTTACAAAAAGAGTCATTCAGCCTACAAAATACAAAAAGGTCAAGTCACATTCCCCAAAAAACCAAAAAGGTAAAAAGACAACCCAAAAACAAAAAAGACAAAGAAGTCAACCCTAGAGTCTAAATCCTGCATCTCCTACGTGGGGCAGAGTCTTCGGTATCTTCCTTAGTTCCGAAACTCTCTGCAGCGTCTGCCTTCTCCTCGTTAAGAGGAACCACCTCATTTCCCTCCAACTCCTGCAGCAATGCACACCTCCTCGGTTTCTCAACGGGCCAAACCTCAGCTATAAACCAGGTCCTGTACTCTAGAGTGGGCTGAACGAGAGAAGGCTCTGCACAAGGCCTGATCATCCGATGGTCTCTGACCCAAGTCTGTAGAACAGCCCGAGTAACCCCGGGGGTAATAGGAGAAGCAATGGTAAGCCCGACAGGAAGGGGAACTCTCTGATCAATACCCATCTGCTTGAGGACGCGGGAAGCACTGTACCAAGTACTGTGAGTGAACCCAAGCAGGTAGACATGGTTGTGCATGGCATTTGCCTCCATGAATTGAGGAATCCTATACCAAGGGACAAACTATAATAATTCTTCCGGTCCAAGCTCAAACAGCCAAACAGTCCATTCGGCCATAGAGGGAAAAGAAATCTGAATTTTCCTGGTGCGGTACTGCGAAGGGTTGTAGGTCAAAGTCTGGGGGGCTGCAACCACTCGAAGATGATCTCTCAGCCAAACCTGAAAAAAAAATAGATCCTTTCTATTTTACAAAGGAAAAGAGAGATGATGGAATAAGCAAAAGAAACAAAAGGTATAAATTACCTGAAGGATGACCGGGGTGACGGTCCAACGTTCAAATCCAAGTGCACATCTGTCGAGACTCTGAATAGTCTCAGCCAGGATCATGCCCCCGATACAGTTGAGCTCTTCCATTTGCCTAACCATTGGGCAAAGTTTCAAATCTCCAAAACCGGGGTCACGGTTGAAGAGGAACCCAGCTAACAGACAAAAGACGAAGGCTCGCATTCTATGCCTCAATTGAACATCGTCTTCAAAATCGGCGGTCAAGAATTCATCAATTAGGGGAAGCAGCATCGCCTTATCTCCATCTACAATCATAGCTTGGGCTTGGGGTTTTGTGAAGCTAAAAAGCCTCTGAAAAGATCCCACATAGCCGATTTGGACCTCATGCCTCACAAGAGGGGCATTTGGGTCGCACCCAATGATCGAGCAGAACTCCTCAAAAAGAGGACACATTTCCTCCATCCGAGCCCCAAATCTGAAAACATGGGCTTGGGGATCCCAAAACCTGATGCAAGAGTGCAAGAAATCCCAGTCTACAGCTACACCTCTGAGGGTGGCGACAGCTTTCAACCCATACCTCCCCATGTTGATCCTTTCAACATTATGGAGACTTTTGGTCCAATTATGCATCACGTGATTAAAAAGGGGATTCATTGTTATTTGAAAAAAAAAATATAAGATCTTGCAGTAAGAGGATTGCTTTCTGGCCCACAGATGTAAGACAACCTTGAGTTTTATACTGGTCTGGTCCGGGCAGCGGCTCGGCCGCCGAAAACGGCGGCTCAGCCGCTGAGCACGGCGACTCGGCCACCGCCGACCGTTCTGATTCCTTTTTTTTTGATGTTTTGTAAAATTCTCATGTTTTGGCCCTGTTTAGGCCCTGTTATGTGCTATTTTTTGGGATTGTGTCAGGGATTTATTTTTAAAATAGATTTCTAAAAAGAAAAAGCATCATGCATACATATGTGCTGTTAATACTAACAAATAAGTGCAGGTTTACAGATAAGTTCATATAACAGCTGAAAAACATGAAAGGTACAAAGTACAGAAGGGGAATAGTTTAAATACAGCAAGCATAGTTCAAGACAAGTATGAAAAAAATCAGTGCCAGCCTCTTCGTCTTTGCGGCCTGCTCTGCCTCTCGTAAGCAGCCTCAGTCCAAGCACCAGACAGTTCATCCGAGAAAGCAGTGATCGGTACCTCCATTTCCGTGATCAGGCCCTCTGGTACCTGTAAAAGAGACAAAATCACAATCAATCTCAAGAGAATTTTATGAATCCTTTTCATGAAAAGTTCTATGAGAATATACCTGAGTGACATGAGCAAAACTCCGATATAATGCACCCTCTGCACTAATTGGTCGGGTCACCCAACCACCAGGTGCATGATAACGAGCAGCATAAGGCAGCCTCAAGTCGGCTAAAATAGGGTCAAATTGGCCGGTAGCTGTAAGGACGGATGCGGGAGGCCTCAAATGAGATGAGCTGCTGCTTCCTCCAGTGTGTGATGGTCCAGCCCTGAAAGCGGAAGTCTCAGCCCTAGAGGAAGAGGGTCTGTCAGCTTGCCGGTTGGGAGAGGGATGGTCTCTCGGAGTGCCAGAAGTGGGAGCCGAAGAGTGGGAAGACCGATAAGGAGGTACAGAGTCAAATCGTGTCCCAATACATGGCATCAGTCGATGAAGGCAGTAGAAGTCATAATCCTCATCCGGGGCATAAGCCGACTCGAAAGGGTCGCCCTCATACTGGGACACAGTAACAGGCAGAAGTGTTGAAGATAGCATATCATCAGGGGGATCCATGGGAACTGCACGGAAACCGGCGATCTGGAAAGTCACCCTCTCAGCGAGATAATACCGTCGAAACTCTGGATGGGGAAGTATGAATCGACGGCGAGTCAGAAACTCTGATCGCCGAAAGATGTAATCTTGAGCAATCCACTCTGCCAGTCGGTGAGACATCACTTCAGATGCAACCTGTAAAAATTTGTTATATTAGTGAATCATTTTCTCTAATATAATAAAAAAGATGACGATAAAGCATTTACTGAGTCCATTGGGCAGCTGTCGAAGAATGATCTCAGCCCTCTGATGGGAAGTTTCCTCTTTGGTACTTCTACCCTCTCTCTATACCACCTCCAAGCAATGGGGGAAAGAGGATCGGCGGGGGCAGGTATCTCACGAAGAAAAGGGGCGATGCCAGGAAAGTACTCGTAAGCCCAAGTCTAAAAAAATATATATATATTTCAGAAAAGTTGGACAAATTCAGAAAAAATTTAAGTTCTTTCCCCAGCCGGGTGTGGATTCCTAAAGGATTATTTCTAAGTTCTTTACTAGAAATAATTACTGATGGCAGAACATAATGAAGCCTGGTACAGATCCTAATTCATTACTAGTACATGTAAAGAAAAGGTTCCTAAAATTTATTTCTAAGTTCCTTACTGGAAATAAATATAATTCCTAAGCATGCATACTAGATGGACAAACGGGAATGTACTCACCTCATAGCAGCCGGTCCGAGAACTGTGTTTCTCCTCCTCAAGTAAAAGATTGCAGGGAGGGAGTGGGATTTCGAGGTCTTCAAAGCCGGTGAAATCCATCGTCGAAAGAAAATTTGAAAGAAGTGAAAGAAGAAAAATGAATGAAAGCAAATGAAAATTTAATAAAATGAGCCTATTTATAGAAAAAAAATGAAAATGCGGGTCTTTTTGCAACTCGCTCAAAATTCGCTCTTCAGAAGACCACTGAGTTCCATAAATCATTTTTATGGACCCCAGTGGGGGGCAATTGTGAACACTCAAATTTTGAGGCTCGGAAAGTCAATTTCCTCAGACCAGGCCGGACCGGGAAACAACGGTAAAACTCCACCGAAAGTATGTCTTCATGGTACTTGAAATGTCCGGTGCGACGCAAGGATCACGGATATGGTCTCGGAATAATTTTTAGAGGCCCATGGCTCCCGGAAAGTCAGTTTTAGCAGAAATAGCGCGAGTCGCGGTGGGCCACGCCGGCGGCCCGGCAGCCGTCCAGCCTGATTTTGCCTATAAATAGGCTTCAGATTTTCAAGAGGGAGAAACTTTTGGGACTTCCTACGCCCAGATGCTGACGAAATTTTTATGCTTAAGAATTTCTAATATTGTGTTGTAGAAAGCAAGAATCATACTCAAAAGTGTAAGGAAGCAAGATCTGGAACTTAGAAGTGGAAAAATTCTAATCAAGATAATATCATAATTCATCTTTGGTCAATTCGAGCATATCATAAGCATTCTAATCTTCTTCTTAATTTCTTCTCGGTCAAAGACCTAATCTTTTTAGGTCTGAGGGCCTAACGGACTAATCAATCACCCTTTCGGCATTAAGCCGTAAATAAAATCAACATTTTTTTGGCACGGAGCCTAAATTGCATCTCTTTGGTACTAAGTACCTAAACGGCACTATTAAAATGAACTTTTGGCATGAAGCCTAAATCGAACTCTTTTGGTACTAAGTACACGAAATTATACAATTTTTGCACTAAGTGCTAAAACTCACAACTCTGGCAAAATGCCTGAAAAATGCACGAAGCATACACACACACATGCATGAAGCATAAATTTCATCGCCTTTAAATAGGCTTTCCCGAACTACATGAGTTTTGATCTCTCATAAAAACGAGAGTATGTAGGCATATTTGGGATTCACCCCAAATAGCAAGTCCACATTTTAATAACAATCTCTTTATTCTGTTTTCTTCATCCCTTTTACATTCATTTCTTTTTTTATTATTTATTGTCGAGTTAGTCAAATACATGACATAGTCCCCGAATCCTCCTTGGGTTCGCAGACTAGAAACCTTTACATTGGACAAGTGATTGGAGTCAAACAAGGGTTTTCTTAGTTTTTCCCTTCGAACAAAATAAACTGAGTGGCGACTCCTGACAACGAGTGAACTTTCGCCCGGATCCTTTTCAGGCGGAAAACCGAGGTTCACAGGAATGTGTTCACTTAAAATATTTTAATTGAATGTATTTTTTAGGGAAAGTTACCTATGAATACTGTACTATTTTTTCTTTGTTAAGTTTTTGTCCTATTTGATTTTTCTTAGCAAGATTTTAACGAAGCATGTTTATAGGGGTAGTCATCCAAGGAAAAATATTATGACATATGTGGATGACTACTTAATTTGATTAATTTTATCCTATCAAGATCATGATTAACTTTATTCTATTCAGATTAAAATTAACTTTATAGTTTTTTATTCCTATCGAAAATCTATTTACACCACTATATATACCATATTATGGGTGGTATATTGGTGATAATTAATAATATAGAGATTTTTCATTCTCTATTTATATACTCTCTTCTTTTATTTACAATAAGTACTGTATATTTGAATGTAGTGTTAAGTATTAAAAAAATATTAAATAATATGAGTTATATAATTCTAATCCATTTATTGTTTGAATTAGAGGATAAGATATGAAATTGTTATAAAAGGTAAATTTTTAATATTGTGAAAATAATTATTTTTTTAAAAAATAAATGAATATTATAATTTAAAATTATTTTTTTTTAATTTTAAAATAAAGGAATAGTCCCTCAATTTGTTTATTTTTTTAAGTGCAATATACATGTCAATTACCTAAGAATTAATTGAAAAATAACAATTTTATGAATTTATAAATGAGACGATATTACAGGAACCGATAATCATCAAAGAGTCTTTAGTCATCTCTTTGCCTCCAACTCCTAATTTTTAAAAATTTATATTGAAAGGGATAGATAGATTAAATAAATAAATGAAAATATAAAATTATAGCAAGAATTAGAGGTGTTAAAATAGGTCATTTTACCCGAACATAATACACTAAACACGTAAAATTAGCAAGTTAGTGTCATAAATAGTGTCATAAATGAATTGATTTGTTTATGATACGACTTTAAATGGATCGTATAATAGATTAGCATGCAAATTCGCTATAATCCGTTTAACTAAAACGACTTAATTTTATAAAATTTAAAACTATATTATTTTATTATTATCTGCTCTAAAAAATAAAAATAAGTGTTATATATTTATTATATTATTATAATTTTATTATTGTATAATGTATTATTATTTATTTAAAAATATTTTATTTAATTTTTTAATTACTCTTATTAAAAATTTGCTAATTTTATCTAATTACTATTTTTAATTATTTATTAATTTAAATTTTATTTTTTATGAATTTTAAAATTTATTTTCTTAAATCAAATATTAAAAATTAAATAATTTTATGATTTAAATAATATAATATTTTATATCAAATGACTTTATTTAATTTAGAATTTAGAATAGAATTTATAAAAAAAGAATAAAAATAATTAGAAAATAAAAATAATTTTTTAAAACATTTTTTACAAAATTTATATTAAACAACTATATATTATCTCCTCAACCTTTTTTTCTTACTAAATTTTAAAACTAAAATATAATACAAACTTATTACTTATTTTATATTAATTAAATTATATATTTTATTTTTTATATATTTTTAAAAAAATTTAATATATTTTAAAATTATTTTAATCATAATTTTATTATATTAATAAAATTTTAATAAATTATTTAAAAATATAAAATTATTATAAATTAAAAATATTATATGAATTAAATAGGTCATATCGAATTATATAATTTATTTAAATTAAATATGATATATATATTATATTTATATAATTTATATAATTTTTATATTATAGTTATATTAATATAATTAGTAAATAAATTATATTCTCGTTGATTTTAATATTGTTATCAGTATGAATTCATCCGACACATGCATTCTGCCGGTCCATTTTGACGGTCCTAGTAGGAATCAGCTGTAATGTCTGAGCAGCATACCATCCAAACACCCTTAAAATTGAATGGCACATCCATAATATACACAAATCTGCATGCCTTAATTTCAAATTAAAATAATAAAATATGAAACATAGACAAATATTTGCCAGCCATAAAGTAACAAAACCACAGAAGTCAGAAGGGTTTTAGCTTTAGCCGCGCTCTCTCTTCTCTTCTCTTTGCTCATGGCCTCAAGGCTCTGTTCTGCCTCTCCCCCCCACCAACCCACTTGCCTTCACTATCAAACTCAAGTAATCTACCCTCAAATACCCTTCTTTTTACTGGGTTGCCATCACAACAGCTCTTCTTCTTTGTAGAGGTGGCACTTGCAGCTCTGCTAAGCTGGGGAGAATCGCAGAGGTTGTAGCTATGGGGCTCTCCACTACCCAGATTAGCCCATTCAGACCAATTTGTCCTTCTTATTTCAAGTTTTCACTGTCTTATCCTTGCTTTGCCTCTGCCGCTGCTTCTTCTCGACCTTTCTCTAATGCACTTCACAGGTTTACTTCGACTGTTCATCTCTTATGTGTTCTTGGTGGCTGTATTTTATTTTTTCTAACTTGGTATTGTATTTTATTACCTGTTTTCAAGTATATTACATTTTTATTTTGATTTACTAGGTTTTTTTTTATGAATTTGTTTTTGAAGTTCATAGCTTTTGATTTCTCGGAGATCTACATTTTGCATTTTCTTACAGCATTACTCTCTGGGTTTGTGGATAATTTGGTTTTTCTATCTCATTTTTGCCCTCTCTTTTTCTTTACAAGAATGTATGATCAATGGACTTGCTTACTGTCTTTCTGTGTTTTTTTTGGTTTCCTGAGTGCTTGGATGCCAACATTTTGTTAAACAGAGTATTGAAATTTTTATATTTGTTAGGTTTTGGGTAGAAATGCCTTCAGGGTCAATAGGTAACCTGGAAAAAAGATGTGTGAAGAGGATATTAGCTTCCAGAGATTACACTGTTACAACCAGTCTGGAAGTTTTTGCGCTTCATCACAGCACTAAAAGCTCATGGCAACAAAAGAGTGAAAGCTTGAAGAAAAATGTTAGGTTGCAAAAGAGTGAGGATGTAGAAGACAGCAGTTTTAATTCAGTTATGCATGAAACCATGTTTGGGGATAAAAGATACATACTTACACAGGATATTTTTGGTAGTGAGAAACAAACATTCCCGAGAAACACTAGAGATCATTTTGTTGATAGTAAAGGTCGTGTCAAGCCAGTGCTAGTCAGGACTGAAATAAAGGCTAATGGTAGTGGGAATGTGACCCTGGATAATTTAAATGGTCGAGCAATCGGCAATAAAAGGCTGAATGGTTTCTCTTTGACCAAAATTTCAAATACTGTTGCACAGACTGATGGATCATTGTCTACGAAGATATTTGAGCACCAGAAAGAGAGAAATGTCAATGAAATTGAACTTGCAAGTCATGGTCTAATTGAAAGTAAAATTAACCTGTCCAAGGGAAAACTTTCTGCAGTTAGTGATGCTGAAAATCCTTCCAACTCCAAAGAGGCATATCTCCATCCAGATATTAAAAAGAGGCTTGCTAGTATTTATAGCAAAGTTCTAGTTGTTAATAATGTCTTAATGGCTGAAGAGGTTGTAGGGAGGCTTATGCATCAGTACAAGGATCTTGTCCATGCATGTGACACTGAGGTATGTGCTTTACTTCAACTACATCCTATTTATCATTGTCCTGTTACATATGGTTACTTGTCCATTATAGAGGCTCACCATTGTAAGATCTGGAGGGAAGGTAATAAATTTGTAAAACTGATGTATGCATTTTGTAAAAGGTTGTATAAAAGTGACTATTCGAGGATTTAACGGTGCAAACTATGATGAAAAGGAAAGGTAATGCCTATTTTGGTTTTAGATCTCTATGAGCAGAGTTGTAAAATGAGTTTGAGACAAAAGTTCAAGTAGTAACTTTAGGCCTGTTTGTTATTTTGTGCACTATATTATTAGAATTTTAAGGAGGATATTTCTAATTTTTGGAGGGACAGAAATCTGATTTGGTAGATGAAAGTTCCAAATATGCTATTATTCTAACAACTGAGAATCTGAGATAGACCAAGGCTTAACCAGATGCCTTAAAAGTAATCCCTTTTGTTAGGAGTTGGCTAGTAGCTCATCCAGGCCCTTGAACTTAAACTGTCTTGCAAGTCTCTCTTCCAAGTGAGACATCAATTCTAATGAGTAGACTGAGACTGTTGAGCTGAAGTGGGAAAAAAATGATTTGGTATCACCATGCTAATAAGAAGTTTGGATCTGGGTGAAACAAATAAAGAAAAACGATCCTATATAATATTTCAATCTTGTAGTTGTGATTTAGTTGAATTTAGTCAGCAACTGCATAATTCTTGGTAATAACGTCTTTTACAGGTGGCCAAGATTGACGTGAAGCAAGAGACACCTGTTGACCATGGAGAGATAATATGCTTCAGTATTTATTCAGGGCCGAAGGCAGATTTTGGAAATGGCAAATCCTGTATCTGGGTAGATGTTCTGGATGGTGGTGGCAGGGAGATTTTGGATAAATTTAAACCATTTTTCAAGGATGCTAACATCAAAAGGGTTAATTTTTTTAATTTTGTTTATGTTATTTTCTCTTTGTTTAAGCTCAATTCTCTTCATTCACAGCCAACTTAGAATAGCATATATATTTTCAATGTAAATCAGCAATTATAGAATGTGTAGGAATGTTAACTATTTTACACCTTCCTTACAATTTCAGTGCATGAGTCAGAGATTTGACTTGTGAAACCAATTATCATGTAAAGAGTTTTATAATTTTTGCATATGTTATGTGAAATAACTATTTTGATTAACAATTTTTTACATACTGGATAATTTATTTTATAGTCAGATATATCAACCTTTAGTTTTTGTTCCTTTTAGGGTGCAGTGAATGGTCGATTCAAGTCCTTGCTTCTCTTTCATTTGTTGTACCATTACCATTATCATTACCATTATGGTTTTTTTTAACTACAAGGTAAACCCACAAGATAAATCAATACTGAATACTCAATTTGTGCTGCCCTCTTGCCTCCCATGGGACCAAAGACAGGTTTTTTCCATTGTTGGAAGAGATTCTTTTTGGCCTAGGAAAATATTTTGATTCTATCATTCCATTCTTCCCTATATAGCGGTGTTAACTAAACACAAAATGAAGTCATCCATGTGCTACATTTACACTTAACGGTGATGTTAGCCAATTTTGACTTTTCACTTTGTACTGTTAATTCTGTAGGTTTGGCACAACTACAGTTTCGACAACCATGTCATTGAGAATTATAAAATTCCTGTTTCTGGTTTTCATGCTGACACAATGCACATGGCACGGTTATGGAATTCATCAAGACGGACAGAAGGTGGATATTCCCTTGAAGCTCTTACTAGTGACAAAAGAGTAATGGATGGGGTTCAATCATGCTATGAAGAGCTGATTGGTAAAGTATCAATGAAAAGTATCTTTGGCAAGAACAAGGTGAAAAAAGATGGATCAGAAGGCAAAATGATAACTATTGCTCCTGTTGAAGAGCTACAAAAAGAAGAACGTGAACTATGGATATGTTATTCTGCTTTGGATGCAATAAGCACTTGGCAGCTTTATGAGAGTTTGAAGCACAAACTATGTAGAATGGAGTGGAAATTTGATGGAAAACCAGTTGGAAACATGTTTGATTTCTATGAGAAATACTGGCGACCATTTGGTGAACTTCTAGTTAGAATGGAAAGTGAAGGTATACTCATTGATCGGCCATATCTTGCTAAGATAGAGAAGGTTGCCAAAGTAGAACAAGAGGTTGCTGTTAATAGGTTTCGTAATTGGGCAAGCAAGTATTGTCCTGATGCCAAGCATATGAATGTGGGAAGTGATACGCAACTGCGCCAGTTATTTTTTGGTGGAATTGAAAACAGGTAAAAACTATATAATCATAATTATGTTGATTTTGTTTTATAGTATTTCACTCTTTCTTTCAGCTGATAGTTTCAAGTTTAAAGATCACAATCTTTTTTGCATACTGCAAAACCAACAAATAAAAATCTTAAGGTCTATGCATGGAAGTCATATTTATCTCCTTTGTAGTTATCCCTGCAATTTGTAAAAATAAAATTTTTACCAGTTGTTCTGTGTGTGCTTGTTTACTGTGGACTGCTAAAAAGTAGTATATTGTGTGGGTCACTCAGTTCTCTTCCATCAAATGGAAGTAGTCCTTAATACTACTGAAACAGGGATAATATGCACTGATATTTACTTGACGATAATTTCATGATCAAGTAAGGTTAAGGAAAAAGACAAATATTTCAATTATTTTCTGTTACAGAAAAAACCCTGAAGACAATCTTGAATATGCAAAAACATTCAAAGTCCCTAATGTTGATAAAGTGATTGAAGAAGGCAAGAAGGCTCCTACAAAATACCGCAATATCACGCTGCATAAAATTGGTAATTTTCCTGCTGAGATTTTCACAGCAACTGGTCGGCCCTCAGTCAGTGGAGATGCTCTGAAGGCCTTAGCTGGGAAGGTCTCTGCAGTTTATGATTTTATGAATGATGCTATCGTGGATGATTGCGAGACAGAGATGATTGAAGATTCAGAAAAGAAAGGGTCATCTGTCCTCAAGGATGTAGATACTTCTGCTTATGGAGCAGCTTTGAGGGCGTTTGCATCCCGAGAAGAAGGGATCGAGGCTTGTCATGCAATTGCTTCTTTATGTGAAGTTTGCACTATTGACTCTTTGATATCCAACTTCATTCTCCCCTTACAGGTGATTTTTGCTTCCATGCCTTTTGGTCAGGCATGCTGCCATATTCTGTATGATGTATAGCTGTCGAACAATATTTTATGTCATGCATAGCAATCATTTTTACTTCTATTGTTACCAAGATCAATTCAATTATATGTCTGTATTATCATGCTTGCTTCTCTGCATTGAGGTTATAGATAGCTGAGGCAGGTTTGAGATTCAATTGAGCAACAGAATTGTATTGATATTGACTATGCCTCATCTCACTGTGATGTTAGTAACATCTAACATGACATCGAGAGAAACATCAGTAGGTGGTGGAATTGGTATTATGCTTGCTGTGCTCATTAAAAAATCTTAACAATGGGAAAAAGTTGACTTGCTCCTATAACAGGTTAATTCATCAATGTGCAGTGAGCAATGGCAATATATGGTTTGAG
This sequence comes from Garcia nutans, assembly GCA_947685225.1. Lineage (NCBI taxonomy): Eukaryota > Viridiplantae > Streptophyta > Magnoliopsida > Malpighiales > Euphorbiaceae > Garcia > Garcia nutans. The sequence continues at coordinate 29,774,475 of CANTUV010000015.1, read as the reverse complement.
GTTTTAACTAAAGGGAACAATATGAATATATGTCAACAAAAGTTGCTTTAGATTCAAAGCCTTAGAATGCAATAAGGCATATAATTATGTTTGACATATCTGTTTGCCACTTTAGCCCTGTATTTCTATGCAATGCCAGCCGAGTAGCCATGGTCTCAAGAACTTGTAAACTTGTAATTGTCTTAAATAATGATTAAAAAGAAAAGAAACCAGCCAGTTTTGGCACACATATGCATGCAAGCATGACCACAGGTAATTGTCAAGCTGAATCGTGTCTTGAAATTTTAATAAAGCACTTATATGTACAATTAGGACTGATATAGCGAAGCATAAAATGCATTCTGTAAATAATATGTACTCAGTGATAAAATATTTAAAAAAGAATGCAATGAGAAGATGGTAGGTTTCATGTCCTCGCTTCCAAAAAAAAATGCGCTATTTGTTTTTTGGCACTAAAATTGTGAGATACTTATGCTGATCGAATATTGTATACACCACAGGGGAATAATGTATCAGGCAAGGGTGGACGTGTTCATTGTTCCCTGAATATCAATACAGAAACTGGGCGCTTATCAGCTAGGAGACCAAATTTGCAGGTTTCTTCTTTTTCTTCTTTGTTGGTATGCGTATGCCTTCTCATGATGAACCTTTTAATAAATATTACTGGTGTTTCACCAGGTTTTTGTACGGCTAATTCATAACCAGTCTTCACTGATATTTATATAATGATAACTTCAGAACGGATGAAAATCTCTCTTCAGCTGCATTACTGAGTGAAAGCATGATTTGTTAATTAAACTAAATACGTTTGCATTGAATTCTGTTAATATTGAAATAAGACTGCATTATTTACAGGTAAATTTAAACTGTAAAAGCATCTTTATTTACTCTCTGAACTTGTCCATTACTCCATTTCACCTTCTGTTGTACGAACGCCAGCCTGGGGTTAGATTGATGATGATTCGGTCTTTTTAGTGGTTACTGATTGAAGAAAGATAATATTTTTAGATATGAATGTTGTTTTCTTCATAATGCATTGGAGATGTAGCATGTGACTTCTTGTTTTCAATAATTCAGAATCAGCCTGCTTTGGAGAAGGACAGGTATAAGATCCGCCAGGCGTTTATTGCTGCACCTGGAAATTCCCTTATTGTTGCTGATTATGGGCAGGTTAGTGGCTTAAACATCCACTAAACACCATTTTATTTGAAGGATTGATTGAAATATTCTTTCGTATCACAGCTGGAACTTAGGATTCTTGCACATCTGGCTGACTGTAAAAGCATGTTGGAAGCCTTCAAAGCTGGTGGAGATTTCCATTCAAGAACAGCAATGAACATGTATCCCCATATTCATGAAGCCGTTGATAAAAGGGAAGTGCTTCTTGAGTGGGATCCTCAACCTGGTGAGGATAAACCCCCTGTTCCTCTATTGAAGGTGAGCTTTCTTGCAATTTGATGGAGTTGTTTTCAATTGCTACAAGAAAAAACCACATAAAAATTGAGAACTCAAGAATGATTTTTTTTTTGCTGACATATTTTTTGGACCAGATTTTAAAAATTAATATTGTTAATAGTTTCCTAATATGAAAAGGAACTTTGGAACTTCCCTTGTTATTGGAAGTTAAAATCTAATATAAAAAAAAAAAGACTTTCCTTGTGGAACTACAAAAAACTCAAGCTAATATAACTCGATTTATTTTCTTTTTCATGTACAAGTTAATGTGATTAGGATCTATTTTACACCTTTTGTGGATGTGAATATGATTAGGATTTATTTTATACCTTGTTATTCAACTAGGAAATAATTCCCCCTTTTAAATTAATATGCACCTGGAATCAACCAGTGGTGTGTCTGGCATTGCGCCTTAGTGCACTTTGGGCCTTTAAAAATGCTGCGCACAACATGTAATCTGTTGTCATTCAATGCCATTAAGCTTCATCAGTTAAATTCTTTGAAATTGAAACACTAGTTATGAGCAAGCTTCCTGGATCAAAGCCAATTCTAGCACTGCAGTGGTCATTATTTAGTTCTGATTCCTAGAGTAAACTCTTTTTTCTCCTCAATCCTTTTTGTGAGAATAGAAATTCCTGTCACACAATCTAAATGGTAGCTACAATAAATGGAATAACAATTCAGATATCATCCACATTCTGCAAGTTAGATTGATATGCAAAATGTTCTACTAGTCCATTTTTTTTTCACTGTTAACAGTTCCAATGTATCTTAGGCTAAAATGTTATCTGAGACAGGGGTACTTCTAGTTTATGAAAAAATGAGACCCTTATTGAAATGAGGAGACGACACATTTATTTATTTTCTCATCTGCGTTTTATCGTTTTATCCTGGTAAATATTTGAGTTTGCTTCCGACGGTTAAAATGTAACTCGAACATTCTGTTTTTTATTTGGGATCACTGGGTGCTTCCAACCTTTATTTTATGAACCTTGTTAACTTGCATAGGTGTTCATATGTCAAAGAATGATCATAAACTATCATGATCAATTGGTAATCGGGGTTTGGAATTCAAATTGCCTATTCTTACTGAACGACAATTTTATGGTTCAGGATGCTTTTGGCTCTGAAAGAAGAAAAGCTAAAATGCTTAATTTTTCTATTGCATATGGAAAAACACCAATGGGGCTTGCACGGGATTGGAAGGTAATAATGCAGTGGCACTAAAGAGTGAGAGATTCCTAATGGTTTTACTTTGATGAATCTAGCCATGTACTTATTTGCTCTCAGGTTTCTGTGGAGGAAGCTAAGGCAACTGTTGATCTATGGTATAAAGAAAGACAGGAAGTACTCAAATGGCAAGAAGATCGCAAGCGAGAAGCGAGAAAAGATGGATGTGTTCACACATTACTTGGACGAGCTCGTGTCTTTCCATCAATGGCTCACGCCAGTAATTTGCAAAAAAATCATATTGCGCGGGCTGCTATAAATACACCAGTGCAGGTTCTTGCATTCTTTCTCATGAACCAGCGCTTCCTATGCTCTTGCTCCCCTCCTCTCCCCACACCCCCACCCCCCACAACAGAAAAAAAAAAAGAACCAACTATCTAACGCAGGTTTGGGTGGCTGCTACAGGGTAGTGCTGCTGATGTTGCCATGTGTGCCATGTTACAAATATCAAGAAATGTACGGCTGAAAGAACTTGGGTGGAAACTGCTTCTACAGGTTAAGTTCATTTTCTTTTCTTATTCCGTTGCCTTCTTTGTTATTGTATTGTATGCTACATCTGCTCATAAATTCTGAACCTCTTTCTTTGAATTGAACCAAACAATTTGTTGCTTAGTTTCTGTTTGTGATTTTAACAGCATATCATGCACAGTTTGCACTTTTGAATTGCAATAAATAGCTGTATTGTCCATTTGTCATACATAAGACTTGTGATCCTAATAAAATTAGAGTCTTGTTCAATAATAGTTAGTCTAATAAAATTTTTTCAATTTTAAATGATCCGATTGTTAGGAATCAGTTAATTGAATACTCTGTTTGTCATGCATTAAAATTCATACTGAAAAGAGCTAAATTAGTCCACATGAAAAATGTTTGACAATAGTCAAGTTTTTATAGTTCTTTGTAGACATCCATTGGATTTTTTAAGTTTCATACTAATTCCCATGTTATCGGTCTTTCAAATTCTTAATTTATGGTATCTTTTTCATAATTTTTGGTAAATATTTGGGTTTTAATTTTGTGAAGTTCTGATACAATAACATGTTAATAAATCATTTCAGTCCTTTATAATGCCTGCCAAAATATACTTTTATTTATCATTTGTTCATTGCTTTTTTCTTAAATTTTATCAACAGATTTTTTTGAAAATTTTATAAAATTAAAGTTTTTCAATATATATGTTGAATGTGATCATGAATACAAAGTATTAATTTTGCATGTTTTGATATTTGTAAGTTCCGATTACACTCCCAGTGCTTATCTGGAAGAATTTAGAATGAATACAAAGTATTAATTTTGCATGTTTTGATATTTGTAAGTTCTGATTACACTCCCAGTGCTTATCTGGAAGAACAGACTTAATTTAATTGAATTTGTTTGTTGAGAGATACTGTTATTAAAGGTTTAAATTAAGCTACTTAGTCTTCATTTTAACTTTAGTTTAGCTTCCACATCATCTATAATGTGGATAACTAATTTTCTTAAATGATCTGCTGCTAAAGATCATTGTAACGAAAAGCATACAACAAAAGAACAAGCTATTTAATTTCGACAGATCTTCAAGGGGGTGGAGTGCACTTAGATACTCTGTTGATTGTCTAGACCCTCTCTGGTACCAATTTAAACATCATCTCTTTGAATATGTCACGGTTAAATAGATTATAGATATAAGATATAGAATTATGGATTATAGACTCTTACATGATATTGGAGATCTATGCATAAACCTTAAACTAAGAACAAATTAAAATTTTAGCTTAGTTTCATACGTTATCTTAGTGATTTTTTTTTCTTTTTTTTTCCTTTTTTTGAGGGAAGTTATCTTAGTGATTTAGGACAAGTCTGCTGGAAATTAACTTTATTTGAGAAGCAGATTCATGATGAAGTAATCCTGGAAGGACCTACTGAGTCAGCTGAGGTTGCCAAGGCCATAGTTGTCGAGTGCATGTCCAAACCCTTCGATGGACGAAATTTTCTTAAGGTTGACCTTTCTGTTGATGCAAAATGTGCACAAAATTGGTACTCTGCCAAGTAAGGTTGTGGTTTCATTGCCAACAAATTGGAGCTCAATTTTTGTTGAAATCTCATTGAGGTTCTCTTATAACCTTGAGAATGGAGAGTTTTGTTTTCTATTGCTATCTCCATTTCCGTGAAGAGGTTGCGATTCTTGAGAGGATTTTTCTACAGGAAATCAGATTCTAAATTTCGAAAGTGAAGCAGAGTCATAGAAGTATTGGCTGAGGATTTTGTGAAAGCTTCGGTGGCATTTTGTGACATGTAAGGAAGCTAAAGACTGATTATTAAAATTCTTTCCTGTAAAATTTCTAGTGATAGATCTATGCAAAATTGTAACAAGTTTTGACAAACAATGCTGATGAATACATTTTTCTGTAAATTAACTTACTTTTTGGATGCTAATGTATATATCCCTGTGGGTAACCATGGTCACGGTTCGGTTAACCGAAACCGCCGGTTCATAATTTTTGTGAACCTTAACTTTAACCGGTATGAGCCGGTTCAGTTATGGTTCAGGCCCTTAAAAATCGGTTCGGTTCCGGTTTGATCCGCCAGTTCAAATTATTTTTTTTTAAAATTATATTTAAAAAAATAATATTATTGATACATGATAATATTTTTTATGAGATTAAATACCACTTATAAAATTAATAATATTGTTTAAGTTATTTATAAATAATATTATTTATAAATATTTAATATTACAATTAAAGTATAAAGAAAAAATTAAAAAAAATGTTTGAACACAATTACTAAAAATCAATTAACTACATAAATTATAATTATAAATATTTAATATTACATTTAAAATATTCAATAAATACAAATAATTGAAATATTAAAAAACTATATAAAAAATTTAAACTTAATTAAAAAATTTGATAGTGTCCCCTTATTTGCTTTCACTTTTTCCACTTTCACCGCTCGTCGTACTTCCGTCTGTTGCATCATAATCTAAATCTTGATCGTCATCATCATTATACTTTAAATCTTGTATACGTATTGATGTTTTGGACCAATCATTGATGCACATTTGAGCTTGCAATGAGTGAGGTGTTAGTCTTGATCGACACTCATCCAACACACGGCCTCCGGTGCTAAATATTTGCTCCACCGCTACTGTTGAGGCTAGAGAACTAAAAATTTCCCTAGCCATAATAGACAACACTGTAAATTTTTTTATATGTTGACTCCATTACAAAATAGGAAACTTGTAGTCTTCAATTACACCATCAAATTCAAAGCTAGATGATAAATATGCATCAAGTTCAATATTACTTAAGGTAGTAGTTTTAGGTCTCTTATGCCTTTCCATTAAAAATTTACCAGCTTTACTTACACTAGATGATAAATTTATATCCTCATTTTGACACTTATGTGATGCTGGAATCATTGATGCATATATTGATTCATATTCTCTATATAAGTCCAAAATAATTCTTTTAACCCCATCAATTATTTCACTAATATTAACATCTTTTAAATCTAATAGAAGATAATAATTATTTAAATAATCATTTAAAATTTCAATTCGCACACGAGGATCCAATGCACAAGCAACAAGATTAAGAGCAGAAAAATTTTTATAATAATTAAGCTATTTATTCTTCATTGCAATGACAGTTTCTTTTAATTCAATATTATTTTTATACTCATAAAAAACAATTGCAATATTTAAAGCTTCAAATACTATTAAATGGGATGTAGGATAATAAACACCAGATAAATATTCAGTAGCATCATTAAAAACTTTTAAAAGATCAATCATTTTTTCACAACAATTTCATTGAGTAGGATATAATGTAATAGGTACAAAATTAAGTTCAAAAAATCTACATAATAATTCACGATATGGAAACGAATCACAAAGTAAATCATAAGTATAATTCCAACGGGTTGGAACATCTCGTTTGAATCGTTTAGAATGCATACCATATTGCTTACAAAATTTACCCCAACTTTTATATAATTGAGGATGTGACCATAAATAATTTAATGCAGTTTTAATTGGTCATACAAAAAATTCAAAGTTCTCAAACCACTTTGAACACATAAATTTATAATATGACATATGCATCTAACATGAAAAGATTTGCCTCCTAAATTCGGTCTACAAATATGTTCCAAATCATTAATAGAAGCAGTATTTGCAGAAGTATTATCAAAAGAAATTGAAAAAATTCTTTGAACTAAATTATATTCTTCCAAAATAATTTTTATTATTTTATATATATTATCGGCAGTATATCTATCATCAAAAAGTTGAAATGTAAGCAATATTTTTTGTAAATTTCATTGATCATCAACCCAATGACATGTAACACCCATATATGAATGTGTTTGCCAATGATCACTCCAAATATCACTACAAATTGAAAGACGAAAATGACAATTTGTAAATAATGTGCATAAATCTTTTTTTTCTTTTTCATAAAGCTTGCACAATGGTCTCGATAAAGTTGAGCGGGAAACACGTTGAAATGCAGGATTTACATATTTTTGAATAAAAGTAGTAAATCCTATTTTCTCGCCAAAATTAAAAGTTAATTCATCAACACAAACGCACCTTGCCAATTCTTCTTTGACCACATTTTTGTCATAGTGAAAAATACCTTGTTTTTGAGTAGGTGCAAATGATGAGCCCGATTGTACAAAACCCGCCAATTGTGTTTGAGTATTATCCATACCAGCTTGAACATGATATTTTTTATGAAGATGTCTCCATAATCTCCTCCGTCTATAAATTTAAATGAAGAGGAGCAATAATTACAATGTGCTCTTTTTTTGCCTTCCGCATTTATCTGTTTAGAAAAATGTAAACGAAAAATATTAGATTTTAATTTTTTTGTTTTACTAGATTGATTTTGATCAAATGTGTCTTGCACTTAGCAATCCACTTCTTCTTCGTCATCCAAAATATTAATATGTTGTGAAATTTGCTCATCATTTATATTATCAAAATTACTAGAACTTGTCATTTTAATATAAATTGATAATAATAATAATTAACAATATTTTTAACAATGATAACAATAACGATTACTAATAATAATAATAATAACAATAACAAAATAATAATAATTAACAACAAACAATAAATATTACTAGCAATATTAATAAATAATAATAATAACAATAATTAATAATAAACAATAAATATTACTAATAATAACAACAAATAATAATAATAATAATAATAATAATAATAATAATAATAATAATAAATATTATTAATAATAATAAATAACAGTAACAAAATAATAAGAATAAGAATTTAAGAGAGTAGAAATTAGAGAATTGAGAGAGTTAAATTAGATAATTAAAATTTGATTATTGAGAGAAATTGTGTAAAAATTAGAAAATGAATTAAAAAGATAGTGTATTTATAGTTTTTAAAATTTTTTTATTTCCATAAAATACCTCTCAAAATAATTTTTTTTCTGTTAGTGAGGGTAAATTAGTAAAATAAATATAAATTAAAAAAAAATTGTGCTGTTGGCAACAGACACACTGCACATGGCAGTGTGCCCAACAACACACTGCCATGTGCAGTGTGCCTGCTGGCAAGTGGCCAGCCAATGGCCACCTACCAGCACATGCTGCCATGTGCATATTACTGTACAGCATGTGCTGCATAGTTTTTTTTTTTTTTTTTTTTTCCGGTTTTGAATCGGAACCGTCGGTTCGGTTCCGGTTCAAATATTTTAGAACCGAAACCAGAACCTTAAAGGAAGGTTCTAATTACGGTTTTGAACCTTTAATTACGGTTTACGATCCGGTTCATTGAACCGAACTGAAACCGCCGGTCCGGTTCAACGGTTCAACCGAACCATGGCCATAACTACCTGTGGGAGCCACTGTTCAAATGAGAGAGACTAGAATCAATATAATAAACTAAAGCTTGGACATAGATTATATGCTCCAATTTTACTTGGGCATAGATTATATGCGCCAATTTTATCTGGTAGTAAGAGTAGGAGAAATGCAGGATACACCAATCAACAAGTTAACCAATTAGATTGGACCATCTCCAACAGGGGTACACGATTTAAGCTGACAATCAAATTCCTGCTTCAATACATACCTACATGAATGCACAATTACCAGCCTTGCATATTTCTTTCAAAACCAGAGTTCAATTACATCATAAATTGTAAAATTGAGGTGTATTTTACCTAATCATCCAACCAAAACGTTTGTACAAAATTCAGAACAAATACAGGTAATTAATCTTGTGACTATTTGTCAAACTGTTGTAATTCAATTCCCCAGGCTGATGCCAGTTGTATCAAGAGTTGGTCAGGTGCTGTCCCTTCCCAGTATTCAGGAGGATCAATTGCTATTGAAGCTTCATTTAAGTTCAACAGAAGCTCCTTCTTCAATTCCATAGGAATGCCTAACACATCTGGCCCATTTTCCAACACAATTTCTACCAACTGAAGAATACAGGCAAGCAGAAAAAATATATCATGATTGTGATCAATTTCAGACACATCTCTGCTTAGAGTTAGAGACTGTACGAGTATTTTATGCAGGGTCGGTAGCTCAAAGCTGAACCACTAATGTAATGGAAGAAAGAACTAGAGAGCAATCCAAGAAAGAAAGCAGATAACCATAACATAAGTTCTATTCTCTTCAGCATCAATCTAAAACCAAGGCCTCTATATCATTAGGTTTTACTCTTAACAACATCCACATGTACCAAGAATCAGGCATGCCGCTATCATGCACATATCTGCCCCGCTATTACTTAAAGATTGAATGAATCAAGCATTACCCAATTATTTTTTTAAAACAAAGGCATAAAATACATGTTATGAATATATGACTCAAATATATATTAGAAGTTAATTTTAAATAAAATATATAGAGCTATATGTAACATAAGTATAAGACATGTATTACATATAATATAGAGGTCAATATTACCCATCCCATGAGGATCAGGTAATGCAAGCCCTCATCAAGGTGGAACAAAATTGCCATTCCCGGAAAGCACGTACACGATACTGCCGCACAGGCATAGTTTGGTATATTTGCCTCCATATTGTCAGTACTAGATTCCACAAGAATTTACCATTTAATAGTTTGAATGCATTTTGTGTTTTATAAATGCATGTAACAGATCCCTTCCATTCCAGATGACCATAAAGGGGATGCAGAAGGAAGTGAATTTAATTAACTCAACTCCAGCTTAAAGTCTCACTCACCCACTCTTTTACTTCACTACAAAGTTGCTGTGGATTAGCAAATTCTACTGAGTTTACAAACCAAGAATATGCACGGGATAAGAAAAAATTTACAAATTATTTAATGTTCAGTTGAGAAGAACACATACCAGTTGAATCCAAGACAAACAGATGTCAAACAAGTTCTGCTCCAGTAGGAATTGCCCAATAGCATGCAAGACCTCACATGCTGTCTCATTCGAAAGTTGGTCAACCACAGGACCAGATCTGTCCATAAGCTTCACAAGCAGGAAATCATCCCCTGTAGATACAACTTCAGCATATGCCGTATCCAAATCACCTATTTTAAGAGCATCCATTGCATTACTCCAAGATGTCCAAACAGGATCCCGCTCTTGTCCACCATTATCATCTCCCATAGCTTCTGCTGTCAACTCAGGTATGGCCACTCTTGCTGTCCGAGATGAACCGTTGTCCTCCCCAGCAACCCGAATGGCTTCCAAGGTTTCTTCATCTTTAGAAGCTTGCCAGACACTTCGAGCAGAAGGCCCTTCACCAAGCCTAACAGGTCCAGCACCTTTATCCCAGACTCTCCTGTTTCCAACTTGATCACTTTCAGCTTCTGATTTAGGTGATCTAACATCTAAAGAACCGCCAGCTGCAGCTCTCCTGAAGCTAACCTGACCATTTCTGGAAGCGCCATAACCAGGAAAATCCCAAGCATCAGACATATCAGATCTCCAATGAAGGCCCCTTCTTCTCATGCCTGATCCAGTAACATCAGATTGGGAAAATCTTTCTCCAAAAGGAACACGTGCATTGTACATCACACTGGAGTATTCAGCAAAGCCATTATACTTTCCTAAAGGTCTATTAGAAGATCCCTCAAAACCCATAGGAAAATTACTACCTCTTCGACCTGATGATACAGACAAATCACGTGCCATGTCTTCAACAATTCTCTCAAGACCCCTAACTCTGTTTTCCAAAGTCACTATGCTATCATGAGATCCACCCATGAAATCCTACAACATGCAGCACTCATAAGTGAAACAACAGCATGCATGAAAGCAATTTCCTCAATGCAAAAGTTTGTACACACCTGCAGCATATTCATGAGATGAGTTTGTTGTCTCTCCAACTGCAACAGCTGCCTCTGGATAGCCAACCAATTTCCTTTACTATTTATGAAGGATCCTTCAGATTGACCATCAGATTTAGAGAAACCAGCACGACTTCCAGATGATTCCCTCTGATTTACATCAAGCCTGTCATCATCAAACGCTCTAGTTCTTGAATCTTTCCCAGCATTTCCTTTCTCAATGTTATGGTATTTATTATTCAAACCATGGAGATCATCCAATTGGCTATTTCCCATGTGGTTTGACCTTTCCTTTGATTCAGCAACATTTTTTTCTGCATCTTCCCCATTGTTCAAATTTGAGGAATTGATAAATCTACGAGGAACAACAACTTCTACAGGCAGATCACCAGATCCCCTTGTTTCAAGCTTCTGGAAGAATTCTGGGTTCAAGTCTTTGTCAGTCAAGGCAGGCGCTTTCTTCTTCAACATTACAACTGCTTTGTCAGGAATGCTTCCAGCTTTGCTTTTTGCAGCAGAATCTATAGTTGGAGAAGAAACCCTGGATGAATCCCTTGCCAGTGACTCTGTTTTTTGACCACTAGGATTTGAAGCTGTATCTGATGACTCTGCTTGTTCAGGATGGTTAGCATCTGAACATTGATTGGAAAGAATAAAGAAAAACAAGAATTAGACACTTGAAGTTTCATATTGAAAGTAAAGTACCACTGAATTGCTCACCACGAGAAGAAGCTTTTTGATCACCCAAAACACCGTCTTTTCCTTTCCCTGCAATCTTCTCCCACAATTGCAACGCTTCTATTATGCTATCTCTAACAGGCTTTATCTGTTAAAGAAAGTAATAATTATTTTGACATGATGCTAAGTGAAAGGTAACATAAACCTATCTAATCTAATCATTTAAGGAAATATTTCAAAAGAAGCATGACCTCATAGTCCTTGACAACATAATCTAATTTATAAATCTTCAGTACCACAACAATATATATGAGGTACCATATGAGAATTTCAAGTATAGGCATCACTGATAGTTTGCAGAACAGTCAAAGTGAAACCAGTTTAATGTGCACTCTTTTCTCCAATAGACTCATATGTTATTACAGACAATTCATTGCATATTTTACTGGGTTTTCTGATTGTAAGATTACTGTAGCATCAAAGTCTTATCTAACATCAGTAAAAACTAGAAATGACCATTTCTGTAATGTTTATCCTTTTTTCTTTATTTTGTTGTCAGCAAAGATGAGTCCCATTTGGTTAGCTTTGAAACGAGGGGCACAAGACCTGGCACTCAAGTCTCAAGGAATGTATAAAACAGTCAAACTCTCTACTTGAGATTCACTTTATTGAAAAAAAGAAGAGATGCATATTTTTTTTCCTTTTTCTTTATCTTTTAGATGGATTAGACAGTATAGTTAGTGTTATTTGCATATGAGAGATTTTTCTTCCAACATATGAATCAATTTCTTTAATGACGAGAGATTGGGAGAGAAGGTTAAACAGATGGACCTTACACGCCAAATGAGCAATAGACAAACACACAAGTTTTTTTAGGCTCCTTCAACTTACAAAAGGTTAATTAGTGATAACAGGATGGCTTTAGAATATAGAGTTAGGAGGTCTTCAAGAAATTATTGAACGCATGAGATGTGATCTGTCACCATCATCAATAACTTCTGCAATTCTTTTTGGGTAACTATTTCAATTGTAAGGGGAAAATAACCAAAAGAAAACAGCGACCAAACGCCTCTAAATCTTCTTAACCGAAGGGGGGATAACCTTCCATAAACTGCTCAACATTTTAATCTGTTGCTGATACTCTTCTACTATGCCATCTCATTTGTCTCCTAAAATATGAAGCAGTTCCATGATCATAGTTGAGTTAAATTGCAGTCCTCAAAAAATTACAAAGCATAAACATTTCCTTTTGTTTTTCTTCTTCCAAGTTTTAGACCATAAAATTGCTTCAAAGGATTCTTCCTTCTTTAGTCTTTCATATATTACAATAAAATGTTAAGTAACAAAAGGATTTTTGCAAATCAGTCTGACTGTTGCAGACCATCAAAGATGAGATCTTTCCCTCAAGCCTAAAATATCCTAAGGACAAAAGTAACTTATCTGCTTCATCTTTCAACAGTTTTAGCACCCCTTTCAAATGGAAACAGTTTGTACTTACAACATTAAGAAGACTCCTTACTTATAGATGTTAGGAACAATAATGAGGATTGGCAAATATGAAATCTCAGTAAAGCCTTTTCAGGGACAATGTTAGTAATCAATCTTAGCATTGGAACATTCAAAATTTTGATTGAACAATACTCCCATAAAAAAATTTTAAAAAAAAACTCTTAAAAACTCACCCGAAAAGCTAATGCAGAAATGCATTAACCAAGAATAAAAATTGCAATGTTGTCGAAAAAACAACAAAAATGGATCCTTTTGCAGAAGGAAAATGACTTTTTAAGCAAGATACCTTGTCAAAACGGCAGGTCTCAAGCACTGTCAGCGTGGAATTGGTAGCTCCATCTGTAATCAGGCTGCTTGAATGCAATGCTATGGCACTTAGAGCATCAGCTGCAGCCTTCCGTGTTGCCCAATCTGTACTCCCAAGGCAGTCATGAATACTTTGCAGTAATGGTTCCAACCCTTGTGGTGCAATTGATCCCACCTACAACAATGTCATAACTCTTCAGAATTCCAGAATTTTGCTTCATTTTTGACAAGGGTTATACAAATATATCTGGCATAATCATCAGTTCACATGCTCACAGCAGATTAGATTACGTTAACTAAAAATGATTAAGCACAGTAAATTTAAGTAATTCTAGAATGCCTAAGAATATGAATATTCAGTGGATTCCAAATTAAAAGGAAGCTAGCTTGTAAAAGCAAATCTCCAAAAATTATGCCAATAATCCAACTGTTTTTATTTGACACTTAACGACAATTAACATCAATTGTAACACTGAGCATCACACGGTGTTCAGTTCCATGACAAATGTAACAGGAACAAATTGCCCAAACCTGTGACAAGCTTGCCACAACGCCCAGCATTGCAGCTTTGGCATGGAAATCCTGCCTACTCAACAGTTTACAAGCCCGGGGACATAACATTTGTAATTGCCTCAGAGGCATGTTTTCTGCCATGGCACACTCTACCATCTTTGCCATACACATAGCTGCACCCAGTTGCACGACTTTGTTCTGCTTTTGCATGGCCTCAAACAATGGCCTGACAAACAATTGTACTCGACCCCTCACTGCAGCTCCCCCCTTCAAATATAACCCTGACAAAACCCCAATTGCATGACAACATGCATTCATAACACTTGGATCAGAATCTTTCAACATTTTAACAATGTGGCTAATGATTTTAGTCAAACGTGTTGATTTAAAATCATGATGAATTTGACAGCACAGAGAGAGTAAGATGAGAGAATCCCTTTTGACTATGGATTTGCTGGTGAGGTCAGATGAGGAACTGTAGAGAGAGTTAAGGAGTAAAGGGAGGGTACTAGGGGTGAGGGATTGAGTAATAGAATGGAGGTCTTGAAGGGCAAGCTGGTGGGTGTCACGGTCAGCAAGTTTAGAAAGAGAAACCAGAATTTTTTGCTTGAGTGCAACATTGGAAAAATGGGAGGGAAGAGAAGAGGACGCAGAATAAGGTGAGATTGAAGATTCATTTGCATTTTTTGTGGGTTTTGGGGATTTGACAGCCCAAATCCTCATGCTGTATAAGTTTGCACGGACAGATGGATTTATAACCTATGATGGCCAGGTTAATATGGTGAGGGGAAGAGGGAAGAGGATGGAGGCAAAAGCCCTTTGATATCTTGTTTGGCATCCGATTTTCTTTTAGGAAGAGAAAAGGAAAGGAGAGTAACCCTCCCCTTCATTCCCCTCCCATAAGTTGAAATTCATTACTCTCCAATTTTTGAAGTTGGGAAAATTTTCAACTTTTAAAAAAGAAATAATGTTTGTTTTTACAATTATAATTACAGTTTCCTTCCCTTCCCCTCCCACTCATCAAACAAAAGAAAAATATTTCTAACATCTACCCTTTCTCTTAGCTTCCAATCACAAGAAGGTAATTAATTTTGTACCTTTTTCCATCCCCTTCCTTTAAATTCCCTTTTCCTTCTCCCCTTTTTGCCATGCACTGTAGAGGAAGAATGTGAAGGGAATCAAAGATTTTAAAGAGATATTTACAAACACAAAAGCAAATGAGACTTCAGAGAAATTAGGCATTTTAAAGGGTCTGTTTCTAGAGATAAAAATGAAACTGCTATATGTTATCAATTATTTTTTAAAAAAAGGTTATTTTATTTTCCTTCATATTACTAAGCAAAAATAAACCACAGACATCAACCATATTTAGTAGACATAACATATGCAGGTTGTCAAAACTGCGTACTCACATATATTTTATAAATTAGACTTCATCACCACGTATAGTATTATGCAGATGCAAAGCCAATTTAAACCACATTACTAAAACGAATATAAACCACACACTAAATAATCAATCAAGAAGCAACCGCATTACTAATCCTGTCGCAAACACATATCCTAAAATTTACATTCATCAGGCAAAGCTAAACTCCAATTACACATCATCCAAATCTATGATAACCATCCAGGTTTCCATCTGTTCGTATAAAAATTCTCAGCAAAGAAATGAAGCAAAATTTTAAACCGAATCATTAAATGCAACATTAGAACCTCAGCTTCTCATATACTGTGCACAAAACAATACTCACCAACTTCATTCTGGTCAAAAATAGAATTTATGCACATTTGCAAGACAAAAAAAAACCTTACAAACTCAAACCTGTGCCAATCTGGTCACCACCCCCAATAAAGCAGCTTTGGCCTGGAAATTTTGACCATTCAACAACTTACATATCCTCGTACACAACTTGTGAAACGCCGCAATAGGCACATTACCACTATCATTGCTGTCGCTAGTAACATTCGGGTCAATAGCCGAACACTCCACCATTTTCGCCATACACATTGCCGCACCTGATTGAACACCTTTGTCTTGTTCTCCCATGGCCTCAAACAGCGGCTTAACAAACAACCCCACCATGGATCCCGCTCCATTGCTATCTCCGCCTCCCTCTCCACCGCCGCCACCGCCACTATTCAAATACAAACCCGATAAAACCCCAATAGCATCTCTACACGCATCTTTAACACTCGAATCAGAATCCTTCAACCTCTTAACAATGTGGGCAATGATTTTCGTCAAATGGGGCAATGTCAAATCGCGATGAGATTGACAAGTAAGAGAGAGCAAATGCAAAGATTCTTTCTTTACAGTTGGTTTAGCGTTAAAGGAATCAGAAAGTGAGTCAAAGAGGGAATTGAGGAGCATAGGGAGCGCTTCAGGTGAGATAGATTGAGTAATGGAGTGAAGGTCTTCAAGGGCGATCTGATGGGTGTCACGGTCGGCGAGTTTAGATAGAGAAGTCAAGATTCTTTGTTTGAGTTCCACCATGGCTAAATGGGTAGAAAGAGACGAGGATCTTGATGTGGGTTGGTTCTGGTTTGGGGGTTTTGTTGGTTTTCCAGATTTGGGTGCTTGTGTACTCATTGTTAATGGCTAATTGTTACAGAAAGAGTGAGAAAGAGAGAAAGACAAATGTGATTTTCAGAGGGTTTATAGAGTAAAGAGTGACATTACTGTGAAGGAGAAAGTTTGAGAATTGAAAATGAGAGAGAGAAAGAGGAAGATGTAGTGAGCTCTAAGCCAAAGTAAAACTTGAGTTGATTGTGTTTTGTTGAGGAGGAGCCAACATGTGAATGGTGAAAGGTAAGATCTAAAAAGAATGTGAGAGTGAGGGAAACAACAAAAGGCATTTTATTTGAAAATTAATTGAGTTTTTAATTGTATTTAGTTTCATGTAAGACGGGGCAAGAGGCCATTTAGTATTTGATTTGACTAATTAACATAATATATGAGGTTTTTTTTTAAAAGCAATATATATGAGGTTCAGAGGGTGTTTCTCAAAATTTATAAGCTGGTCAAAACTGATTATAAGCAGTTTTTAGATTATAAGTTATTTATTTAAGTGTTTCTGAAAACTTAAATAGTAGATTATAATCTGATTTTAATCAGTTTTTTAAAAGTTGGGATTTGCTACTTTTTTTTAAGCACTTATTTTTTAAGCAGTTTTGACCAAGTAAAAGACCATACTATCCCTACCTAATCTTCAATATTTCAAATTTGTCCACCCTATACACTTTAGTTCCATCAAAATTTTTTTACGTTTCTTCTTAAATAAATTTTATTATTATTATTATTGCAAAATAAATTTTGAATTGACATTTAAAAATTATTTTTATACAATAAATAAACTCAGGGACAGTTTGGTCATTTTGACAGTTTCTGCAATTAAAAACTGATTATAAGTTGATTTTACAGAAACACTTAACTGATTATAAACTGATTATCAGCTGATTATTAACTAGTTTACAGAAACACTTAACTGCTTATTTTTAATCTGATTATAATCTAAAAATCACTTATTCACAATAAGCTAAAAAGCTCCAGTTCTGAGAAACACCCTCTTAATTTAACCAACTCCCCTTAAAATTAATAATTTTATTTTTCATTACATATTATTATAAAATAAAATTTATCATGAATTATGTGTCTAAAAAATAAAAAAAATATCATTTTAAATTTAAATTTAAAAATAAAAATATATATCCATAAATTATACTGTAATAGAAACTTTTAAAAAATTTTATCACAATAAATTAAAATTTAAAAATATCAACTACGTAAATAAAAGAGTTTTAAGAATAGTAAGTAAAATTAACCTATCAAACGTGAGGATTGGAATTTTAAGAAGTCTTTTTAAATTTTGAATATGTAGGTTCATTCATTGGGTTTGAAGTTGGGAACAAATTGACCATGACCCTTCATTGGTATGACTTGGCATGCAATCAATATCTTGGCCTTTGATAACTGTGAGCCCAATTATATGCATGGGACCCCTTTTTTGAATATAATATTTGAGAAACTGGGTTGAGTGTGTTTTCTAATCAACCCATTTAACATTTTTAAAAAAATAATAATATAATTTAGGGATTTAATAAGAAAAATACTCCTACACATATCACTATTAAATTTTAGATCCTCTCACTTTAAATAATAGACATTCTTTTATAAAATTACCATTTGACAAAAAAAATTTATCCATTCTAATTACTAAAGATACACCTCATTTTATCTGATTTCAAAATTCTAAAAAATTATTTCTTCTCTTTCTTTCAAACCTAAAATTCTTAAATTTTTTTCCGATAAAAAAAACTCATCTCTCTCTTTCTTCCTAACATTTTATCTCTTTATTTCTTCTAAAATCTTATGTTATTGCTTGATTGTTCTTCAAGAAGGCAGAGGCAAGATATGTTCTCTCTCTCTGCTGAATTTTTACTTTTAGATATGAGGATTAATTGTGGCTGTCATATTCTTATTGTTTGATGATTAATATTAACTTATATTTGAGATTATGTATTTGAAAGTTCTGTATGAGAAATTTTAGTTATTTTTATTGCATTGGACTCGAAATTTAATACAATAGAAAAGAAATTCTAGTTCAGTTAATTTGAAATGTAAGCGTTGTAATTTTTATTCCTCTTTTCCCACTAAAATTTTAAATCTTTTGTCTTTTAAAAATTATATTTTAGTTCTTCTCTGCTTCAACCTATATCATTTTATATCCGTCTTTTACTCGGCTGAAACTAAAGGGTAGAGAAGAGAGAAAGAAAGATAAAAATCTGTCATATGTAAACTTTAATTTATTGTACAAGGAAGATAATGAGGATGGACTTGTAATATCGAACAACAGCTGTGTGACTAAAAAAACTGAATCTGTTCTCTGTGTCTAAATGGGCATTAGTATACTCTCTTCAACCTCTAATCAATTGTGGCTTCTATTTTTACTTTTATTTTTTGATCTTTTCTTCATTGTAGTTTTTTCTTAATTAATTAGGCGCCCTTCATTTTTAGTCCTTAATTTGATTATGGTTGTTTTAATTTTACTATTTTTTGTATTTGTTTGGATCCTATAATGAGAGTGTAATGATAATTTATTTTCCAGTATACTACTTTTGAGATGATTCTTTGCAAAAGCTATATTTGCAGTTAATATACTGCTCATTTTATTAGAGTCTCTTAATATAATTGTTTGCAATCTTGTCATCATGTTGATACTCAACCCTTTGTCTTGATTTGCATGATTTCTCATAGAATTTTTTTGTACCTATTCAGGACCAACTTATTTTATGATGATGTGTGATGTGTGCTACAAATTGCTTGTAGATGAGTAGAATGGATGACTAGTTAATTGATCAGTATTTATATTTGATGATATATATTGATGTTTTGATATGGTTGGATATAACACTGCTACTATATAAAGCATTATTGTTTTAGATATTATTTAGATGTCTTAAATAGTGAAGAAATATGATTTATTGACTAATCTATATTGATCTTCTATGATATGGGTTGATATGTGATGATATGACTTGATATATTTTCTCTGGGTTGATATGTGGCTACTAAAATATCAAATATTAGTATTCTATATGTTATTTAGATGTCTTAAGTAGTGAAAAAATATTATTTTGTTGACTGATATGTGTTGATCTTATAGAATATGTGATGATATAGCTTCATATGGTTTGATATGTAGATACTAAAATATCAAATATTGGTGTTTTATATGTTATTTAGATGTCTTAAATAGTGAACAAAATGCTATTTTGTTGAATGATATGTGTTAATCTTATAGGATATGAGTTGATATCCAACATGATATGGCTTGATATGTGTTGATACAGTTTGATATTATGGTACTAAAATACCAAGAATTGGTATTGTATATGTTGTTTAGATGCCTTAAATAGTAAAAAATATTGTATTATTGATTGATTTGTTGGATCCTCTATGATATGGATTGATATGTGAAGATATATCTTCATATGGTTTGATATCATGGTACTAAAATACCAAGTATTGGTGTTCTATATGTTGTTTAGATATCTTAAATAATAAAAAAAATATTTTGTTGACTGATATGTATTGGATATTCTATGATATGGGTTGATATGTGATGATATGACTTAATATGGATTGATATGGTTTGATATATAAGTACTAAAATATCAAGCATTGGTGTTCTATATGTTGTTTAGATGACTTGAATAGTAAAAAAATATTATTTTGTTGACTGATGTGTTAAGTCTTCTGTGATATGGGTTGATATGTAATAATATGACTTGATATGTCTTGATATGGTTTGATATGTGGGTACTAAAATATCAAGCATTGGTGTTCTATATGTTGTTTAGATGACTTAAATAGTGAAAAAATAATGTATTATTGTCTAATATGTTTTGGATACTCTATTATATGGGTTAATATGTCTTGATATGGTTTGATATATGAGTACTAAAATATCAAGCATTGGTGTTCTATATGTTATTTAAATATCTTAAAAAGTGAAAAAAATATTATTTTATTGACTGATATGTGTTGGATCTTCTATGATAAGGGTTGATATGTGATAATATTGCTTGATATATCTTGATATGGTTTGATATGTGGGTACTAAAATATCAAGCATTGGTGTTCTATATGTTATGTAGAAGACTTAAATAGTAAAAAAATATTATTTTGTTGACTAATATGTGTTGGATCTTCTATGATAAGGGTTGATATGTGATGATATGGCTTGATATGGCTTCATGAGTCTTCTAAAATATCAAACATTGGGCTATATACTGTTCAAGTTTCTTAAATAGTGAATAAATATGATTTTGTGGTCTGCTATGTGTTGATCTTCTATGATATGATTTGATATGTTATGATATGACTTTATATGGGTTGATATGGGGCTACTAAAATATCAAGCATTGGTGATACATTTGTTGTTAAGATGTGATAAATAGTGAAGAAATATAATTTTGTTGACTGATCTAAGTTGATCTTCTATGATATGGGTTGATATGTGATGATATGACTTGATATGGGACTAATAAAATATCATTTATTTTCCATGTTGTTCATGTTGTTTTGCAGACATAAAATGGCAATTTTGTCAAAATCAACATCCAGTTCCAGTAGTGAACAATCCCCTGTACGGCAGGATAAGGAAGTGCTGAAAAATGCTAGCCACGGGGCGATGTCTACAACAAGCCCCAAAGGCTCAAGGATTAAGAAGAGGATGTCTACTCAGATAGAAGGTACCAAAGAAAGGAAAGTCAGATGTGTGATACTTTCAAAGAAAAAAGATGATGAAGACGAAGCTAAAAGAAATAATGATGAAGATGTAAGTAAATATCAATACTTTAATTTGTCATTTTTTTGCTACAATAATTTAATATTATGATTAAATTTATTACATGTGCTTGAATATATTATTCCAGAGAATACATGGAAGCATCAGCAAATGAACACTGTAGGTTATGGATTGAAGACCCTTAGAATGATTAGAGATGTCATTGGTGATGACAAGGAGAAGGTTTGTATATTAAAACATTGTTTCGCCTTGACTATTCCTTGTTTGTTGATTAATACCTTGAAATTTTTTTGTAGGTGGCGGCCTTTCACCTATACAAAGTAGGCCATCTTATCAGTGTTGATCATAAAAACTTTCAGAATTGGCCCGGATTAATTCATTGGCTTTTCATTCAGTAAGTGTCAAATCCAAATCCATATGAGATATCATTTAAAATTGGGCAATCCGTCGTCCACTTCAGGTTCAATGAGTATTGCTTAATAACTAGATTGGAGTACTCCGGTTAAGAATAACAACTGTGACAATTTATGTGATTGTTGAGCTTATATGATGAGATTAATAGGTGTAACTGTTATGTAATTGTTGAGCTTACAGATTGAGATTAATATGTGTGACTGTTATGTGATTGTTGAGCTTACAGGTTGAGATTAATAGTTGTGACTGTTATGTGATAGTTGAGCTTACAGGTTGGGATTAATATGTGTGATTGTTATGTGATTGTTGAGCTTACAGGTTGAGATTAACTTGTGTGACCCTTATGTGATTGTTGAGCTTACAGGTTGAGATAACATGTGTGACAGTTTATGTGACTGTTGAAAGCATATAAAAGCTCATATCATCACATATCAAAAAATACAAGTCCATATCATCCCATATTAGTCCATATCATCCCATATCAGTCTATATCATCACATATCATCTCATATCAATCTATATCAAAACATATCAACACATATCAACACATATCAATCCACATATATATATAAGCCCATATCATCTCATATCAGTCCATATCAACACATATCAATCCATATAAATTCATATAAAATTTCATATTATCTTATATCAGTCCATATCAGTCCATATCACTCCATATAAGCACATATCAATCCATATAAATGCGTATAAAAGTTTATATCACGCACATATCAGTCCATATCATCACATATCAACACATATCAATCCATATATATGCATATAAAAGTCCATACCATCACATATCATCACATATCGTCCCATATCAGTCCATATCAAAACATATCAATCCATATTAAGACATATCAAAACATATCAATACATATCAACATATATCAATCCATATAAATGCATATAAAAGCCATATGAAAATATATCATCCCATATCAGTCAATATTAACACATACGAAAACATATCAATCCATATAAATGCATATAAAGGCCCATATCAGTCCATTTCAATCCATATCAGCACATATCAATCCATATAAATGCATATAAAAGTTTATATCACCCACATATCAGTCCATATCATCACATATCAACACATATCAATCCATATATATGCATATAAAAGCCTATATCAGTTCATATCAACACCATATAAATACATATCAATCAATATCAACACTTATCAATATATATCAACACATATTAATCCATATAAATGCATATAAAGGCTTATATCAGGCAATATCAGCACATATCAACACATATCAATCCATATAAATGTATATAAAAGTTTATATAATCTCATATTATCACATATCAACATATATCAATCCATATATATTCATATAAAAGGCCATATCATCACATATCATCTCATATCAGTCCATATCAGTCCATATCAATCCATATAAATACATATCAATCCATATCAACATATATCAACACATATCAATCCATATAAATACATATAAATGCTCATATCATCTCATATCAATCCATATAAATACATATCAACACATATCCAACATTGAAATAACATTTCAACAACCTGTCATAACAATCCAATGATATCCAATATTGACATAGCAGTTGAAAAATATGTCATAACAATCTAATAATGTCTAACAATATTCAACAACTAGTCATACAAGCCAATAACATTCAATAATTAACTTTAAAGTAGTTCCAGCTGAATACAACAAATGATACACAACATATAGGTTTATTTTTTAACAAGTAGACCTATTATGGCCACGCTCACGGCAACGACTGCACTTCGGTTGAGATTTTTTCTCACCTAAAGAAGGAATCATGTATTTTTTTCGTCTATTAGTAGATGTGCGCACATCTAGTAGTTGAAGAGTAACATTGTGAATATGCTTCAGAATATACCAATCAGTAATATAAGAAATTGGATTTATGACTTATTTGTATATTTCATATCAAGACTCACGCGAGTAATATGGAGAACATAACTCGTAAGCATCATATGTACTATTTCTAACAATCACAAGAGCATGCATACATGGAAGTTGATCTAATTGGAACTTCCTACAACAACAGGTACTCTTAGACATATCAACAATATAATTTTTATCTACATCTTTAACATCGTATTTTTCTTTGCTAGACGGCTCCACCTACAAAACAGCATTAACAAGGCTATATGATAATATCATAATTAATGACGAATGGGGAAGAATAAAATAAAGAACTTATATTCATTTTTTGTGCTATCATCATTCTCTTTCTCAATTTTTTTTCAATATTTGTTGTCATTTTATCCATGGACTCTTCTGCTTTGCTTTGACTTTCATAAAACCATCTTTGACACATCTTTTTGATCTCATCCATAAATGCATTAATTAAAAACTCTCGGGCGTTTACAAGTGCATTATTGACTAATTCAGAAATGTTAGTCGTCATAATGTTATACCTCCTTCTATGCATATGAGACCGCGTCCACCTATCAAGCCCAACACCTTCCAAATATTCTTTGGCACCAAGAACATAAATGCAAAAACTACCAAAAAAGTGTGGTAAAATCTCTTATTTTATAGGCTTTAGCTATTTTGTAGTAGTGCTTCTTAAGATCCTTGGATATATGTTTAAATTTGCACGTCAAGTTGTTTAGTAAGTGATATATGTAAATCCCATAAAAATCATTTAGGAAAATATCTACTAGAGCCTTCTAAATGCTTAGGTGTCTATCAAAAATAAAAACATGATATGGTCTTTCACCAAAAGCTTCCTTCAACCTCATAAGAAACTACGTCCATGATGCATAATTTTCTGAATCACCAATCCCAAATGCCAAAGGGAATATCTGTTGGTTCGCATCATGACAAACAACAGTAAAAAGTACACCTCGATACTTTCCTTTCAAATGAGTGCCATCGATGGTCATTACAGGTCTACAATGTTGGAAACTCTTTATTAAAGCATTAAAAGCGAAGAAAATATACAAAAATCTATTATCATCACCACATTGTAGATGTATAATCGTACCGAAATTTGTTTGGCCTAGCATATGCAAATATGTAGGTAGAATTAAGAAAGATTATTCTGGAGTACCCAATATGATATTCTCATATGCATACTCTCGTCCTCTCTATGAGATAGAATAATTAATCTCAACACCAAATTTATTACGCATGTCATCAATCATGTCCTTGGGTTTGAAAACCTTCTCAGGATTTGTCAATCGCTTCTTAACACATTCAGCAACAACCCAACTAGTTGTTTGTTTGTGTCTAGTTTGATCAAAATCAGTAGGACATATATTGGGTCACATATTTTGTCACCATCCAACAATCCTTTGAGTCTCCAAGACTTTTCACTCTCAATCTCCACGTACAAGTTTTATTAATATAGTGCATGACCATGAAAGAAGTATTGGACTTGAAGACCTTAAACTGAAATTTCTCCCTAATTGCAATGAGGGATACAATTGTCTTAATATCATTCCTTGAATTAAATATTTTTTCCTCCTTAATCATTTCAGATATAGAACTTTCACCTAACAACTCTGGATTACTCTTTGATGAAAATAATTTTGTCACAGTTTTTTCATTGTCATCAATGTCATTATTGTGTTCTGCCCTAGTATGATGAGATTCTACTTGATCATCATTAATATATTTTGCCTCAACATTACAATCTACAAGAATCTCATTGCTATGTTATGCCCGTTTCTTTGCATATGAATTAGGCAAATCATGTTCATTTTCACAATATTTCGGGCCTACATTGATAGATTCAGTAATTGGTGAAAATCTTGCATCTGCATATTCTGGTACCTCTACTTCAACACTTTTTTCACACCTTCAGGATTATTACTATCATGTCCGAATTCATATGCACCTTCTTCAACACTAACAATCAATGAATGTTTAAGCCTATCCTCTATAGCAATGCCCATGAATATCCTAAGTAACTTATCATCCTTGACACCATAAAGAGGACGTGCTTCATGACCAGTCAAAAATTTGAATTCAATTGTTGATGTATCATCAATATGAAGTGCTTCAGATACTGATTTCTTAAGTTTATTAAAATCAACCATTTTATTCAAGAAAATGTATCCATCACCCCCGCCAACATATTTATTGATGTTAAAATTAAAATTTTCCCCATATTGAATGAGAATTATTATTTCGTCCATTAAATAAATTCGTCCGCTGATTATACTTATATCATAATCCATATAAACTATAATAAACTCAAAACAACCCAACACATATCAGCCGATATTAATACATATCAACACGTATGAATCTATAAATATAGACTAAATAACAGTTTAACACTTAAACAACATAAAACAAATTATTCAATCTTAAATATTTATATATCAAAACATATCAACCTACAATTACACACTTTATAAAGGTTTAAAACGCCTAAAACCTCATTTTAAAAAAAAGTAAAAACACTTAAACTACATAAAGAACAAAAAACTTGACTTACATTTTAATCCATATCAACATACACTACATACTACAATCCATTTTATTCTATAGCAAAACATGACAGCTTTTAATAAACTATATCCATTTAAACTCTTCAAGGCTTCATACATATACATAGCTAAGAAATATATAAAAACATATAAAGTAACTAAATACAGTTAGACTCTTTAGTTTTTCATTTACTAATAGAAATATATATATAGCTAAAAAAATTAAAGTTTACCAATTTTAATTGATGACAATGCAGAACAAGTCGCCACAATGAGAAGAAGAGATGGATATGTAAGATAAGATGAGAGCAAAAGACGAGATGATAACTTCAATCAGTATGCCAAATAAAGCGAAGAAAATTTGAAATCGTATGTAAAACTAGGGACAAAGAAATGGGTTGCGGGCTAAGGGAAACTATCTGAGAAGTCATGGCTAGCTATGGACGGACACCATTTTAGGGAAAAAAGAAAAGAAACAGTAAGCGAAGGAGAGAGATGGAGAAGAGAACAAAAAAAATTAAAGCTTACAGTGCTTTTTTAAGGGTCAAAGGGAAATTTTATCAAAATGAGTCTAGTTAAGGTGAATAGGGTCTAAATTTTATTAGTGAATAGTGAAAGGATATTTATTTGGTTAATTCTCTATAATTTACTATTAATGCAATGAAATTCTTCTTCTTCAATTTTTTTTACTTTTGTAAAAAAATGATAATTAAATGTATTTAATACATTCCTTGAAGAGTTCATCGAAAGAATGTGGGTGGAGTCCACGTTTAGGAATAGAATCTCAGTCACCCAACTAACAAGTCTAGAACAAGCAACATAGAATCTCACTCTCATTAATTAACAGGATCATCCGCCTCTTCTTAATTATGTTGTGAGTTGACAGATTAATTTTACTATTTTAGCCTCTTTTCTCTTATATATTGTACTAGTCAATGCGGGCTTTTTAGTTTTTCTACATGTTGTATATAAACTCCTTTTTGCTTTGTATTTTAATAGATTGAATCAATACAAATTTTTAGATATTTCTTTAGCCGTTCTTCTTTTCTTTATTATGAAATCTAGAATTCTACATGGTATTAGAGCATTCCTGTGAGTTTGAATCGAGTAATTCTACATAAAATTTGTTTCTCGAGTTTAATTTTGCTAAGTTTATTCATTTATTTTGTTCCAATTCATTTTTTTTTAGATAATCTGAAAACCCTAAATTTTTTTTCCTATTCTTTGATTACCTAGATCAGTTGATTTTTCTACCGTATCTCTACTTGATTTCCTTTGAACGTCATTTTTCTAAGTTGTGATCATTCCTTTTCAATTTGTTTTCTTATAGATTGATAAATCTCTTCTCGATTTTTTTTGAAACCCTAACAAAAACAAATCTCTTCTCGATTTCTTTTAAAACCCTAGCAGAAACAATATTCTTATCATTACATTATTTTTTCCCTGATTTTCTTGGATATGATAGCTGAAGAAACTGAAACTTCAAATGCTACTGGAGTCTAGAAGAATCAGGTGACAACAACTCGTGATATTGGAGATTCGTTTCATTTACAAAACTCGGATCACCCTGGGATGATTCTAGTAAGTACCTATTTGACTTAATCTAATTATTTTGCATGGAGTAGAGCAATGAAAATAGCTTTAGGAGCAAAGATAAAATTAAGTTTTATAAATGGTACTTATAAAAAACTTGATGTTAATGCTAATGATTTTGAGAGCTAGAGGAGAGTTGACTTCATGGTCACCTCCTGGATTTTGAATTCAATATCAAAGGAGTTGGTAGATGCCTTTCTGTATACGGATACAACAAAGGAACTATGGGATGAGTTAGAGAGTAGGTATGGGGTTAATAATGGTCCTATGATTTATAGGATTCAGAGGCAGATTGCTTCGATTTCACGGGAAAATTTGAGTGTGACTGGGTATTATACCAAACTTATGACTCTGGGATGAATTTACATGTTTGGTTCAGATGCCAACGTGTTCTTGTGATGTTGCAAGAAACACAATAGATTTAAATAATCTGAACAAACTGATACAGTTTCTCATGGGTCTTAATGATCAGAATGATCATGTGAGAAACCAAATTTTATTGATTGAGCCACTTCCTGATGTGAACAAGGCTTATTTCATGGTTCTAAAAGTCGAAAAACAAAAAGAAGTTTAAGGCTCATTTGTCGATAACATAAATGCTAGTGTGATGCTAGCAAGGGGATAGACTGGTCCTAAAGAATATGGGAGAGAGACAAGTATTGCTAGTACTTACAGGAGGGGATAGTTTTAGAGAGAGAATGGGGATAAATATTGCACTCATTGCAATATAAAAGGGCATGAGAAGGATAGTTGTTTTAAGATCATAGGATACCCGGATTAGTATTTTGATCCAAAGAAGTTAAAGGGCAGAGGGCAGGGTTCATTTGCTACTCATGTAGAGCATCCTTTAGAGGAGATTGTGCTACCTGGTGAACCTCCCAAATAGATAGATTGGACAACAACCATTACATTTGTGGTTGACAGATACCTTAAAGGCAAGGGAATTGTTGAACCAACTTCTGTGAACATGGTTAGCTATGCATGTATATCTTATGCCTTTAGTTCTAAGCTTGTTAGTTATAATTTTAGTAGATCTTGGATAATAGATTCAGGTGCAACACATCATATGAGTTGTAACATTGACCTAATGATAAGTCTGGCTGTTTTGAACTCTCCTACTTCTGTTCACTTACCTGACAAACAGTCTATCTTGGTTACCCATACTGGAACATTTTATCTATACCCTAAAATGATTTTACATGAAGTTTTGTTTGTCCCTAGCTTTAAATTCAATTTTCTTTCTGTTAGTCAGCTTACTAACAAATTAAACATACAAATATCCTTTTACAAAACTCATTATTTGTTTCAAGACCTACTGACTAAGAACACTATAGTTGTGGGCCAGTTTCATGATGGACTATATTTTCTTGATTCTTCTAGTTTCCTTGTAAGTACCATGGAGAAATATCATAATAAAAGGTCTGATTTTTTACCTGTTACATATACATATTGTAATCTTTTTGATTCAATTGATGATTGTAAATATGCTTCTTCGAATAAGACTACTGTTGATTCTTCCTTTGTTGTCAACTCTGCTTCTACTTGTTTGTCATATGATTTACTACATAAGAGACTAGTTCATACATCACATAACAAAATATCTCATTTTCCTTTGTCATCATCTTTTTCTTCTTCTCAAGATCACATATGTGAGATATGTCCAATATCTAAACAACACAGGCCGTCTTTCCATCTAGTTCAACTAAAACTATTGCCATTTTTTAGTTGGTTCATGTAGATCTTTGGGCTCCGTATAGAGTTTCATCTATAATAGGAGCCAATTATATGCTAACTTTAGTGGATGATTATAGTAGATCCATTTGGACTTTTCTTTTAAAAAAACATAAGTTGTAGTCCATTTGAAATATTTTTTTTCTATGGTTTCAGTTCAATTTTCAAACCCTGTCAAACAAATTAGAACAGATAATGGTACTGAATTTACAAGTGTTTTTTGTCAAACCCTTTTATCCAATCTTGGTATTATTCATAAAAAAAAACTACTCATTATACTCCAAAGCAAAATGGGATTGTAGAAAGGAAATATAGGCATTTATTAGATGTTACTAGAGCCCTTATGTTTCAAGCAAAAGTTCTGGGGAGAATCCATACTTACTGCTACTCATATTATAAACAAATTACCCACTCTAGTTCTGAATTGGCAGACACCTTATGAAAGACTTCACAATGGTAAACTTGATTATCGATTTTTAAGAGTATTTCGCTGTTTGTGTTATGCCACCTTAAATACACCTCATAGAAACAAATTTCACCCTAAGACAGCTAAATGATTTTTCATTGGATATGTTCCAGGTCAAAAGGCTTATAAATTTTTTGATCTTCAATCACAGTCTATTCTAATTTCTAGAGATGTGATATTTCATGAATCTGTGTTTCCTTTTCAACATTCTATTACTTCTACACATAAATCATCTGTTTTACCTCTTATTTCTGCTCTTGAGTCTGATTTCTATTCTTCTGTTTTAGATACAAATTGTTTTGTATCACCTTCTTCCGAATATTTTAATTCATCTCCTGTTCATACTGTAAGTTTTTCTTCTTCTTCTTCTTCTTCTTCTTCTTCTCCTTCTGCTATTGTTGCTGCTCCTTCTTCTCTTCCTTCTCTTCCTTATCCAGTTTCTCATTCTTTACCTCCTATAGTTCCATTAGCACAGTCCACCACATATAGTACCAGAACCAAAATTAAACCTCAATGGTTGAAATATTTTGTTTCTATTATACAACATTGACCACCTAATCTTTCTTCTACTACTCCTTATCCCATTATTCCAATGCCAACATCTATATAGCCTTATCTAGACCCTAGTCATATTAATTTTGTGGCTAATGTGTCTCTTATTCAAGAACCTAAACATTATAACCAAGCTAAGGATGATCCCAATTGGATACACGCAATGGAAAAAAAGTTTGCTGCTCTTGAACAGAATCATACATGGGATTTGGTTCCTCTTCTACCTAGAAAGGAACCAATTAGGTGTAAATGGGTCTATAAAATTAAATATAAAGCTGATGGGATCATTGATCGGTATAAGACTAGATTGGTGGCTAAAGGGTATAACCAAGTAGAGGGTGTGGATTATCATGACAGCTTTTCTCCAGTGGCTAAGTTAGTTACTGTTAGAATATTTCTGACAATAGCAACTATTAAACATTGGCCCATTCATCAACTAGATATTAATAATGCATTCTTGCATGATTTTTTAGCTAAAGAAATATATGTCTCCTCCTGCTAGTTATAGACTTTCTGCTCCTAGTTTGGTTTGCAAGTTAAAGGGGTCTTTGTATGGCTTAAAGCAGGCTTCTAGGCAGTGAAATATTAAATTCGCTGCTCAATTACATAAGATGGGATTCACACAGTCATCTCATGATCATTGCTTGTTCATTAAGTCTTCTGCTAGCATTTTTCTTGCATTGATTATGTATGTGGATGCTGTTTTGGTGATTGGTACTAATGAGTCTGCTATTGCTGGTGTTAAACAAACTTTGGATGATGCCTTTTCCATAAAAGACCTTGGTTTGGCTAAGTATTTTTTGGGGTTGGAGTTGCATAATACATCTAAGGGTTTATACTTGAATCAAAGAAAGTATACTCTTGATATTATTATTGATTCTGACTTGTTTGGCTGTAAACCTTCTAAAGTGCCTCTGCCTGCTGGGTTGAAATTGTATAATAATGAATCTGAGTTTTTACATGATCCTGATAAGTTTAGAAGTTTGATTGGGAGATTATTGTATTTGAATCTTACTAGGCCAAATATTGCATATTCTTTCTAGCAGTTAAGTCAGTTTATGAGTGTGTTAAAGGGGTGTCATTGGGAAGCAACCTTACACATTGTTAAATATTTGAAAAATATTCCTTCTTCAGATTTATTTTTTCCTTCAGATTCTCTTTTTTCCTTATCTGCTTGTTGTGATATTGATTGGAGAACTTGTCCTCTCACAAGAAAGTTTATTATTAGTTATTATGTTTTCATGGGATCTTGTTTGATTTCTTGGAAGATAAAAAAATAATTCATTATTTCTAAATCTTTTGTTGAAGCAGAATATATGGTTATGGCCTCCATAGTTTGTGAATTGCAATTTATAAGTTATCTTCTGCAAGATTTTCAACTACCAGTGTTGCTGCCCATTCATTTGCAGTGTGATAATCAAGCTGCATTGCATATAGCTGCAAATTCTGTCTTCCATGGGTGACAAAACATCTTGATATTGACTGTCATA
The DNA here is from genome assembly GCA_947685225.1 of Garcia nutans. Taxonomy (NCBI): domain Eukaryota; kingdom Viridiplantae; phylum Streptophyta; class Magnoliopsida; order Malpighiales; family Euphorbiaceae; genus Garcia; species Garcia nutans. The sequence continues at coordinate 29,742,447 of CANTUV010000015.1, read as the reverse complement.
TTGTTAGAAACAAGATTCAAGAAGGTTTTCTTGTTGCTTCTCATGTTTCTTCTAAGCACCAGCTTGCAGACCTGTTCACTAAGTCACTCAGTGCCAAATCCATGGAGTTTTTGCTGTCCAAGATGGGATTGTTCCCTTAATCTTCATCTTGAGGGGGGGATATTGAGATTATTTTTTATTTTTTATTTATTTCAGTACATTAGTTTTGTAGTAGAGTTTGATATATTAATTTTACTATTTTAGCCTCTTTTCTCTTATATACTATATTAGTCAATGAGGGTTTTTTAGTATTTCTACATATTGTATATAAAGTCCTTTTTGCTTTGTATTTTGATAGACTGAATCAATACAATTTTTCAGATATTTCTTCGGCCGTTCTTCTTTTCTTTAATGTGAAATCCAGAATTCTACATTATGAATCAAGAATTTTCTATTTTTTTCTTGAAATACTGATTTGTTTGCAATCTCTTTTCAATTATTTAGTGTATATAAAAAAATAAATTTAATGGATAAAAAATTAACTTTATTATATTAATAAAAAAAATTATATATCGAATATAAATAAAATTATTCCAAAAGAAAACTTAACATATATATCATTGAAAAAATAATGAAAGAAAATTAAAGTTCTATTATTTGCTACTAAAAATATCTAATTTAGCGAATGAAGCAAATTTAAAGAAAATTGAAAATTGAAGTCCTATGGTTGCTGATGAAAAATTTTAAGCAAGTGAATAAAGCAATTTTAGCTTTATTTTATTTTAGGAGTGAGACAAAGCATCATCATTATTTTTTAAAAAAATTATGATTAAATTATAAGATCAATTTTCAAAATTTTTAAAATTTTTGGAGAGTATATATATGCTCTTTAAAATTACTCAACACAGATTCGTTCTTCAACTAAATTTACATTTACGTTAGAGTTGAATCTAAATTTAGAACATTAATAACAATACAATATAACTCTTATTCTTATGAATAATAAAATGCAATTAATTTTGATTTTATTGAAATGACAGTCTCATTCTTAAATTTTTAATGTAAAGTAGTTATTTTTGAAAGATTTTTTGGTTTTTATATTAATAAGTGAGACCCACAAAAATTAGTTTTTTTTTTTTTTAAATCTCAGAGGTAAAACAACATCGTTTTATATTTAATATTGAGTTTGAAACATTTTTAATGTTGTTGGAAAAAAAAAATTTTACGGCAATTAACCTTATGAATCATTAGTATGGTGATATAATGCCTTGATTATTTATTTCATTTGTCCTTATATGCACATTCAATAAATACCAGGCTCTTTGGAATGACTCCATCAATTTTTGGATTTTCTTATTGTTTTCTCAATATATGAAGAAAATACTATTGGGCTTTAAATATTTATAAAATCTGTATCAGAGGTGATGACATTTTAATCTAAAATAAGTTTTATACTAGATCAATCAAATGACTATGAATTTTTTTAAAGGGCCTAAAGAAAAAAGATTCTCAAACTTTTTGCAAACAAATAGCTTAAATTCAACAACAACATCATTTAAATTTAGTGAAATAAATTGTTTGGGTATCAAAGACTGAAAGAAAAAATAAACTACAATTATAAGAATTAAACAAAGATCAACTGAAATTTTATGAAATATAAAACTGGTTCGGTCTAATTGAGTTTTTTCTGTGGAAGTTATTGTGGTGCATGGAGATCATAGAGAACAATTATAACTATCCATTTCACGGCTAGCGGTTACCAGAGCATCAACTTTCTTCTTATTTTGTAACTGCTTTTGAATATAGACCTTGAGACTTATGGACCTTCTTTCTGTGGATGAGCTTCCTCGCTAATGGAACAGAACAAAAAAATTAGGTCTATTGCCAACACTTATACAAGAATAATTTATTAATGTACCCATGTGAATGTCAAATTTCTTTGTTAATAATGGTGCCCTATTTCTGTTCAATTAGCCATCACTGACTTAATGATCTAACTACTTTTATTTATATCATATTTTTTTGGAAATAAACCAGATACTAATTAATTGCGATCTTGCGATCTTGAATTATTACTTTCTTCAGAAAAAAAAAGATTAATTATATTAATTGCGATCTTAATGTGTTTAGTATTTTTTTATAGTATTATTTTGATTTTAATAATGTGATAATCTAAAAAAAAATAATGTGATAATTTTAAAGTGTGTGAAATCATCTTTAACATCATAATTTTATTAATTATCTTATATTGATATGCATACAGTCTATATATGATTCACATAATTATAAAATGTATCATTCAATAAAACTAAAAATATCATAGGCAACTCAATTTTCATTAATTCATTTTTATGATCAACTGTGACAGTCTTGAACCAAAGAGAGAGGTGATTGAGGAGTTTAAACATAGTGGCCTTGTGTCCCACATCGGAACGAGCGAGGAATTGAAAACTTTTATACGATATTTAAAAGGCTAAATTAAAAATATATATATATTTAAATTTTTTTTAACTCCGCCTGCGAGTATCGTAGCCGGTCCCAAGCCCGGATAAAGGAGGAGGGTTGCGGTAGGTTGGCGGCCAGTGTAAAAATTTTGCCAAACTTTCTATGGATTCTCAAAACTATCATTATACCGTTGGGACGTGCTCACCTAGGCACGCGCTACATCGGCACCCGGGTGTAGTGTTAAATGAGCAAGGGGTTCCATCACATCGACGCCTGGGTGTGGTGGAGTATGAGCAAAGGTTCCCATGCCATGGACGTGTATGGGTAAAGAAGCTAGTCCCGCCATATCAGCGCCCGGATGTGGTGTCAGACAGGAAAGGGCTACCGTATTATGGACGAATGCGGCTAAAGAAGCAAGTCCAAGGGAGCCGATTAAGATTAGGTAGTTGGAATATTGGCACTCTGACTGGGAAATCTATAGAGCTTGTGGATACTTTGAAAAGAAGGAAGGTTAGTATTGCTTGTTTGCAGGAAACCAGGTGGGAGGGAAATAAAGCAAAAGAGATTGGTAACTCAGGATATAAGCTGTGGTATTGTGGCTTGGATAACAATAGGAATGGTGTGGGCATTATTATTGAGCCTACGCTTAAAGACAAGGTGGTGGAAGTGAAGAGAAAGGGAGACAGGATTATCTCTTTGAGGCTTGTTTTGGGAGATGACACTATTAATGTTATTAGTGCTTATGCTCCCCAAGTAGGTTTGGACGGAGCATCCAAGGTTCAGTTCTGGGAAGATATGGATGATATCATGCAAGGTATTCCGGATAATCAGCAAATCTTCATTGGTGGGGATCTTAACGGGCATGTTGGTAAGGACAGTAATGGTTATGACAGGGTCAATGGGGGTTATGGTTTTGGCAACAGGAATGAGGAGGGAAAGAGCATTTTGGATTTTGCGGTGGCTTATGATCTAGTGCTGGCGAATACCTGCTTTGAAAAGAGGGGGTCACACTTGATTACCTTTAAGAGTGGACGAACTCAAAGTCAAATAGACTTCATACTTACTCGAAGACGGGACAAAAGTAAGTGTAAGGATTGCAAGGTCATTCCAGGTGAAGCATTGACGGCGCAACATCGTATTGTGGTTTTAGATGTTAAGAATAAAAGTAGCTGGAGGAATGATAAGAAAATATTGGAACCAAGGATAAGATGGTGGAAATTGAAAGACCTAGCTCAAGGTACCTTTAAGGAGGAGTTACTAAAGGAAGAAATTTGGAACCTTGAGGCTAGTGCAGAGGACTTGTGGACAAAAATGGAAGGTGGCATTAAGAAAGCAGGTAGTAAATTGCTTGGGATCTCTAAAGGGGCAGGGCCTCGACCGCACGATGCATGGTGGTGGGATGAGGAGGTTCAAAAGGCTATTAAGGCTAAGAGGCAATGGTATAAAAAGTTACCGAATGCGGTTAATAGCGAGGCCTTTGAGGAATATAAGAGGGCTAAGAAAGAGGCAAAGAAGGCTGTTAGTGTAGCTCGTGGCAGAGTCTTAGAAGGGATTTATCAAAAGTTAGGTACTAAAGAGGGAGAAATGGGCATTTATAAGATTGCAAGGATGAGAGAAAGGAAAAGCAGAGATTTAAGCCAAGTCAAATGTATAAAGGACGAAGATCAACAGGTGTTGACAGGAGATGTTGAGATTAAGGAGAGGTGGAAGGCTTATTTTGAGCAGTTATTCAACCCTGAACATGAACAAGATTTTCAAGGTCTTCATGCAACAAATGATTATATCAGCTGGTCTAGGAGGATCTTGCATAGTGAAGTAAGAGAAGCCTTGAAGTATATGAAAGTTGGTAAAACTTGTGGCCCGGATGGTATTCCTATAGAGGTTTGGAAGAACCTTGGAGAGGTAGGAGTTGTCTGGTTAACTAAACTCTTTAATGCTATTATGAAAGGACGTAAGATGCCGAATGCCTGGAGGAAGAGTATCATGGTACCCATATATAAAAATAAGGGAGACATTCAATGCTGTACAAATTATCGGGGTATCAAACTTATGAGCCATACTATGAAATTATGGGAAAGGATTATTGAACACAGATTGAGGAAGCTTACAAGAGTTTCGGAGAATCAGTTTGGGTTTATGCCAGGGAGATCTACCATGGAGGCTATTTCTCTTCTAAGAAGACTAATAGAATTGTATCAAGTGAAGAAGAAAGATCTCCACATGGTATTTATTGACTTGGAGAAAGCCTATGATAGAGTACCAAGAGAAGTGTTATGGTGGGTTTTGAAGAGGAAAGGAGTCAACGGCAAATATATCAACATCATCAAGGACATGTATGAGAATGCATCCACTAGTGTGAAAACACCTGGTGGAGACACTGAGGCTTTCCCTATTACTACCGGATTGCATCAAGGTTCGGCCATGAGTCCATATTTATTTACTCTGGTTATGGACGAGCTAACTAGAAGCATACAAGACGATGTTCCTTGGTGTATGTTGTTTGCTGATGACATTATTTTAATTGATGAGACTAGTGCTGGTGTAAACCGTAAGTTGGAAGTGTGGAGAAAAACCCTCGAGGACAAGGGTTTTAAGTTAAGTAGGAGTAAAACGGAATATATGCACTGTGAGTTCAGTCTAAGGAAGAAGCAGGAACATGAGGTTAAGTTGGTTGGAGTTTTGGTTCCTAAAACCAAGCACTTCAAATATTTAGGTTCGGTGTTCCAGAATGATGGCCGTATAGATGAAGATGTGGCTCACAGAATACAGGTAGGGTGGTTGAAGTGGAAGGATGCGACTGGGGTTCTATGTGATAAGAAAATACCTCTGAAAGTGAAAGGTAAATTCTATAGGACGGTTGTTAGACCTGCGATGCTCTATGGTAGTGAGTGTTGGGCACCAACAGGACAACATTTGCATAAGATGAGTGTGGCAGAAATGAGGATGCTAAGATGGATGTGTGGACATACCAGACTGGACAAAATTAAGAATGTTCATATTCGACAAAAAGTTCAAGTAGCGGACGTCGGAGATAAGGTGAGGGAAGGAAGACTTAGATGGTATGGGCATGTTTTAAGAAGACCTCCTAATGCTGCGGTTCGTAAGTGTGAGAATTTGTTGATTGAGGGGGCTAGAGGTCGTGGCAGACCTAGAACTGTGTGGAAGGAGGTGATAGCAAGAGACTTACGTGCCTTAGATCTTGATGCGGATTTGATTAATGACAGACTTGAATGGAGACGTAAAATCCGTGTCTTGGAAGGGGCCTAAGGCTGGAGTATCTTTTTTGGTGTCTTTTGAGCTTATTTTGTTGAGAATCCATACAGCCGACCCCAACTTGTTTGGGATTAAGGCTTAGTTGTTGTTGTTGTTGTATATATTTAAATTTTTCTAACTTTTTCATTTCTATCATTTGACAAATTAAATGATGAACTTATTTTTTATTTTCATTTCTTGTTTAAGTGTTTTTTTTTTTTTGTAATTTGGTCTATTTAAAAAGAATTCAAATCAGAAAATTTTCAAACCAGTTATAAAAATTAAGTTTAAAAATTTTATGTTATGTTAACTTCTAATATTTGTTTAATAAAATTGAAATTGAAAGTGAAATGGCAAATGGAATTGGAAGTAAAGTTTAAGTTGGAGGACTTAACATACAATAAGGGGACTAAACATGCAAGTGCGAGTTCATTCAATTAGGGACCAAAAAAGTAATTGTTTTGTTTGTCATCTTTCTTCAAATTATATATGTAGTGTAAATAAAAATTAGTTTCATAGATTTAAAAAAAATCAATACAAATTTAAATTAGAGGTGGACATACTACGATTAATCAAATAAAAATTTAATTAGATTAATCAATCGTAAAATATAAATAATCAGTTCGATTAATGAATATAATATTTTTTTTATTTTTAATCAGTTAACAATTCAATTAATCATTAGCCGAAAATCAAATAGAGATTTTACTACTTTTATTTTCAATTCCTTCAAAATTTATAAGATACCCAATAACTTCAATATCTAAAATGATCCCTATAAAGCATCATTTTTAGTTAGGTGTGGGCATTAATAGATAAAAATAAAAATTTACACTGAATTGATATTATCTTATTAAATTATTTAAATTAAATAAAATGATTGATTAATATAATTAAAAATATCAAATTTTGATATTTGATTAAAAATTTTCATATACAAAATTAATTGAATTGATCATTTTACTTTTTTTTTTATTTTTAGATAAATAAATTAAAATTTTTAATGTGTCAATTACTTTGCGTGCTTATATTTTTAATTCTTCATTTCTTTTAGAGATTTATAATTTTATTAATGCTTAAATTAATTTGTATACTGAATATATGAAATATTAGAATATAATATTATTTTGAATATGGCGTGACATTATTTCATCCACAGTTTACCTATTTTTTTTATATAAATAAATTAAAATTTTCGATATTGTAGATGATAAATACTCATAATATATTTAAAGTGAAAAATATTTTATAATATTCTTCTGGAGGCCCAATTATGAGTCTATGACCCAATCTAATATCACTTCACAGCGCAATTTACAAGTGGGCTGTTCAATTCTGCAAATTGGAGTTTTTTTTATCAAATTAAAATCATGAAGTTAACTGGTAGAACAATGCTTTTATTTTGAATTGGAAAAATTCAGTTAAATTTAAAATTAACTGAGCCGATCAATCTAATTTAATTAATTAACTAAATTAACTCAAATTAAAATTTAGTCAGTTTGATGAAAAAATTAGATTATTAGAAAAATCTGTTAGATTTTAATTTGGTCGGTTAATTGATCTGCCGACTAAATGTTCATCTCTAATTTAAATTAAGGTTAAACCTTAATAATTTAATTTAGTTATTTTAATCCATTGGTTTTATAATATTTTAGATTTATGAAAATTTTAACTAATTATATTATGAAAAAAACTTTAGAAAAATCTTCAAATATTTTGAGAAATCTAAATGAAAGCTTTTAAATGATATTAGAAACGTTTAAACACAAAGGAATTTATAGAGAACACATGAATTTGGATGAAATTTAATTTAATATAAAACATAAATTAATTCATCTATCATAATGTGGCACTAGTACATGTCTACTCCTATATTTGATATTTGAATTCACGATTGCAATTCTGAGAGTAACACCTGATCTCAACTTGAGTAGCTCCATTTTAATATCCCAATGTATTCTATAATTATAATTTGGTCCAATTTTGCATTGGTAAGCCCAAAATTCTTGAATTTTAACTTGAAGTTGAATTTCAAATTGTTTAATCTTAATCATAATTTAGTCGAATTTTGCATTGGTATTCTATTGACATTAGCCATGATTGTGAAAACCTTATTTATTAGATCCTAAAGCTCCGTTTGGGAGTATTTACACTCTGATTTAATAACGTATGATTTAATAAGTCTAATATGATATGGTATAATATGATATGATATAATATTGACAGTGAACTATGTTTGAAAAGAGGATATTGTATTGTTAAGTTATTTGATAGTAAGATTTGATTTAAATAGATAAAATGACTAAAATACTCTTCAATATAATATTTTATACAATTTATATTAAAATAAATAAGTTTTAATTATAAAACTAATTAACTACATCCAAAAAATTGATAAAATTTTTAGCAAATATATATTTTATTCAAAAATTAATAATAATATTTAAAATTTATAATAAATTTAAGTCATCATATCACTAAAAACTATTAATGAAATTTAATTAAATCAATAATTTATGAAACAACAATATACTTAATCTATTAAAATTATAAATTACTATTCAATAGTAAAAATTTTATCTATAACATCATCCAAAATATAATAAAAAAATATAAAATTCATAATATTATCATTTAGGGTAATTTTATCAATAAAAATTTTAAACCATCTCAACCTACCAATTTGGTGATTTGTTAAAGTTGTTAAAATTTGCTTATATCATACCATTGCTAAACCATCTTAAATCATGAAAAAAGAGTAAAAGTCTTTTCAAACATAATTTAACTTTAAACCATACTATGTTAACCCATCAAAAATCATGATGGAAGTCTTTTCAAACATGCTCTAAGAGAAAATATGTGGACTTAAAGAGTCGAATGAGGGAATTAATTGTCTAATTTTGAGGTTTACAGTGGCTCTTGTAGACTGATTCTTATTCTTATTTTTTTTTGAAACAACGAAGGAAATTTATTAATAAATAAACTCAAATAGATACAACTCTAGGAAAAATTGCACCACTAACATCATTTAACAGCAAAACCCCAATACCACTAGGTGGCTCACCCAAAACATGCATCCCCATAGCTAAAGAATGACCATAATTAGCTAACCAATCAGCCACTTGGTTAGCCTCCCTATAAACATGTCTGATAATCACCACCCAATCTTGTTCCAATAGAGCCCGAATACGATGGAGAAGTGAAGAAAATCTAGACGACCTTACACCATTCTTAGAAAGCAAGGTAACCACCGAGGCATTATCAACCTCAACATGCAAGTTACGTACACCCTTATCCCATGCAATAGAGAGGCCAAATACAAGTCCCCATAACTCTGCCTCTAAGCTTGAGCAGAAGCCTATCTGAGTAGCGAAGCCAGCAACCCAGCATCCCTCAGTATTCCGAATAACACCACCAGCCGCTGCCTTACCATTAGAGAGGAAGACTGACCCGTCCGTATTAAGCTTGTACCACATCGGAGCCGGTCGTTCCCAAGCTGTAAAAACCAGACTTTTCGATCTGCTACTGCTATCACTACTCCTCAAACAATATACAGAAGTTATTTTAACGAGAAAACCAGTTGTATTAAATGGTCTCACAAAAGACTCTTCAAAGATATCCTTACTCCTCCATAACCATAGCTTCCAGCAAGTAATGGCAAATAAAGCCCGCCATTCGACTCCCAAAACTATAGCAGAGGACAGCAAATTAATCTTCAACCAGCTTTTCACATCATTGACACTAAAGAAATTGCAGATTGGCGCATTCCCAAGCAAGGAAGCCCATATAATTTTAGCAACATTGCAATCTCTCAGCACATGCAAGCTCGTTTCAGCAGATAAACCACAAGCTTCACATCTCGGATCCAAAGTCAAATGGCGGCGAAACCTCTCCTCATTGGTGAGTAATCGATCATGGGCTACCAACCACAAAAACGTACGCACCCTTTGTGGACCACACCAACTCCAAATAATCTTCCAAATAGTATCAACATTCTCCTCCTCGCCATTCATTAACGCCGAATAAGCCGACTTGACTGTAAAACTCCCACTGGCTGAGAACTTCCAAAAAAGTTCATCCTCAATACCCGAAGCAACCGGAATACAAACAGCAGCTATCTTATCCTTGACCCAAGAAGGGAGCAAGTCACCAAGCAGATTCCATTGCCAATTACCAAGATTATCCACAACATCACAAACCTTTAAATACTTCAGCTCACTAGGAATGGTAGACTGGACATACGACCGAAGCGGGCCAATATCATATACCCATGGCGCATTCCAAAAGTCGATCGACTTACCATTACCCAATGCCCAACATGTCCCTTTCAAAACCAACGGCCAAACACGCACCAAATTTCGCCACAACCAGGAGACACCATTCAACTGTAAATGAGAATAGTCAAATACATCTGTCACCTTATACTTGGCACGAACAACTCGCACCCACAGTTTATCTCTATTAGTAAGGATTTGCCACACCAATTTCATAAGAAAAGTATAGTTGGACACACTAAGCACCTTAAGCCCAAGACCTCCAGAAGATTTAGATTTAATCAAAGTCTCCCACCGAATCAAGGACACCCCTCTCTTATCCGTTGTGGAGCCCCAAATAAAACGTCTACACAACTTCTCAATCGACAAACACACAGCTTTCGGAATGGCAGAAGACTGAAAAGCATATATAGGGATGGCCATAATAACACTCTGTGCTAAGGTAATGCGACCAGCAAGAGACAAACATCTAACCTTCCACCCAGCCAATTTGTTACGCACCTGGTCCACAATATACTCAAAATTTGAAACTTTCCTCGAGTCATGAAGCAATGGCACCCCTAAATACTTCCCAAGATTATGGGAAAGTTTAAAACCACAAACTTCACCAATAGAGGATGCCAAAATCGGAGTCACATTCTTCGAGCAATACAAAATAGTCTTATTAACATTAACACGCTGGCCCGAAGAAGCAGAAAACCGACAGCAAACATCCAAAATCCGACTCATCTGCAGCACTGAAGCTTCAGCAAATAAGAAAAGATCATCAGCAAAAAACAGGTGCGATAAGGAAGGCCCATTCCGAGAGAGATGTACAGGTTTCCAAATACCGCTAGAAACAGCTGCCGTAATGCCATGAGCAAGACGTTCTAAACACAAAACAAAAATATATGGTGACAACGGATCCCCTTGCCGCACACCCCTAGACGGTTTCAGAGTTTTGGCAACCTGACCATTCCACAAGATATTAAGAGAAGTATTCGAAATGCATCTCATAATAAGCGACACAAAGGAATGCGGCAACCCGATCAAAGTCAAAGTCTCCTCAATAAATTTCCAACCCAATCGATCATAGGCCTTTTCTAAGTCGACTTTGATAGCCATCCATTTTTTACCAGAAGCCTTAGACCTCATAGAATGCACCACCTCCTGGGCTAAAATAATGTTATCTGTAATGTTACGTCCTGGAACAAAACTAGTTTGCTCCATACTAACAAGCTTAGGCATCAACGGTTTAAGTCTATTAGTAATCACTTTCGTAACTACCTTAAAGATATTGTTACACAAACTAATAGGCCTGAACTCAGAAATCCCTGTCGGATTAACCACTTTAGGAATGAGGGTAATTAAAGTTTCATTTAAAGAGCCAATGTCAAAAGAGCCCTCGAACGCCTCAGCAACAACCTTAAAAACTAACCCACCAACAATGTCCCAATTTTTTTGGTAGAAGAATGAGTTAAAACCATCCTTTCCTGGATACTCACAATTGATTCTTATTCTTATTTGATTACATGATTTATTGTATGTTTGGCACATACAAATATACTTGCTAGTAGAATGATTAAGCCATCAGTTTTATATATTATTAATTATAATTTATTGAGTAAAGATACTCACAATTGTCTCACTTTATTTTTTTTTATCCAAGTTGCAATTTGAATTTGGAGAGATATTTTAGTTGAGTTATTAATGTTTTTCATTTTTTCACATTAAGATTATTTTAATTATTCAACCATGTTATTAATTTCATATTATTTGCCCTTTAAAAACTCCACTATATTATTTTCTGCAATCTATAGTTCCATTTGATTCAATCTAATTGATGTAATGTTCTGCCAATAAGAAATTAAGGGATGGTATAAGGAGAGTTTTTTTTTTTTTGGCTGGTTACCTTGACATTGATGTGATATTTTCATGCTGCTTTGCCAATGAGTCCATAATTTTGATTTTGTGACAATGACATTGTAGTTTTATTTGATTTGAGGTTAGACTAATTACAAATTCTAAAAATCCTTTGATAAAAAAATCTAAAAATCTTTTTTTTTCATATCCTAATACTGATCACATGTCCGTGAATTTGGATTATGCCAAACAAAAAAAAATTAATTTATAAATTAACATAAAAATTATAAAAAATATATAATTTCTTTTCTTCTACGAATCTAATATTATATGTACCCAGTAATTATATACATAAAACTTTATTATTTATAAAAAATTAGATGTAAATTAGTGACCGGAGCTTAATGGCACTTTCCAATCCAAAAGAAATAATAAATTCCTGGGACGGTGGACGGAATGGTGCGTGTTTGGCACGAAGTGACTGAAAACGGTGCGTTTCACTTCAACAGTCCTTTCTCCATGGCGAAAACTCCAATCCCAAAGTATCAAAAAACAATAATAATTAATTACCGTTTTCTCGTTTAACCAGAGAGAGGGAGAGAGAGTCCCATTCACATTCACTGAACCAATGCAAATAAAGAGACAAAAACACTAGCAAAAAGTTAGATTTCATTGTAATGAAAAGACCAGATAATGTTCTTTTCATTGTGACATTATCTCCCTAACCACACGTGTTTGATTAATCCATATGTCTATTTTTTAAGTATCTTAATTACTAAAGACTCCAAAAAGAGTATCTGGGTTTTGTTTCTTTTGTTTTATTTTTCCTCTTTTATCTCGAGATTCATTCTTGAAAATCTTCAAAAACTTGCTCCAGCTTTCAACATTTTAATGACACTGTGGCCTGTGGGTACTTTCTTTGATCTCAATTTTTATAATTTGCACTTGATTTGAGGTTTGATTATAGGTAAATTTTGGGTTATTTTCTATTATTAAATGCAGGTTTATAGGATTCTTGATGTTTAAAAAGTTTGAAATTTATGATCTTATTGGTTGTTGGGTGTTTTTATATGATGCCTTTCTGACTTTGAGAACATTCTTGATGTCATTTTGTTGATTTGAATTTCTGGATTCTTGTCTACTTTCTGGTTGATGTCATTTTGTCTACTTTCTGATTTGATTTTGTTGATTTGTGAAATTTCTGGTTGTTGGATTTTTGTTGATTTGAATTTTGTTGATTTTGTTGATTTGACTTTTGTCATTTTGTTGGGTGTTTATATGATGCTTTTGTGACTTTTAGAACTTTCTTGATGTCATTTTGTTGACATGAATTTCTGGATTCTTGTCCGCTTTACCCCTCTTTGAATTGCTGGCTGAATTGATGGCTCTGATTTCGAGTGATTCTCCCTTTCTTTATTTACAGCCAATATTCGATTCAACATTTTGATGGGGCTAGTAAAATATGCATAATTATAATTACATTTTGCTTTGTGCATTACATGTCGGTGCAGCTGTTTAAAGATTTTGAATTCGTCTTGGATTATACTTCATGTATTCTTCTTGGTCTAAAGGGAAGCTTTTGATGATCTAATTACTGTTTAGTAAAATCTTCAGTCCGAATTTGGGGAATCTATATACAGTCCTTAAAACTAGACAAATGAGGGAAATCAATTGCTTGATTGTATCTTGTGTTCTCTAGATCTGGTGTTGAACTTTTCTTTTATGAACTTGCTTTACTATTTTTGTTTATAACGGTTATGGGTAGAATTCGTCACTCTGGATTTGTTACTTCAGTGGCAGCTCCTTGTTTTAGCCATTTATTGTGACAAGGAACACTTCATTTGATTTCTTTTGTGGGATTTGTATTATTTGTAAAGCAAATCCTAACTAATTTTAGCTGCTAAGAATTCTACATTTTTCTTGAAAAATCTTTTAGGTTCCATTTGGATAGATGTGTATTTGTAGTGATTAAATATTTGGATTTTGTTCCGAGTGTGAATTTATATAAAATCCGCATATGATCTCAAATTAAGATACTCAGATTATTTCAATTGAATATCTATCCAATTAAACCCCTTATAAATTATTGGAAGTAATGCTTTTAGTGTTCATTTGAGTATCATGCTCTCATATGTATGTTCACACATTCATTCGTATGTAAATTATCAGATTATAATCTCTGATGTGAAGAATGTGATCCATCTTTCAGCTAATAGGATATCATCTACACCTGAATGCAGGTGCTATTGCATAACAGGCTTAAGAACTCATTTAGGCACTATACTCTCCATAAGCTTTGAAGGCTAATGAATATTCTGTAAAAAATAGATCTCATACTTCTGTTTGAAAGCATATAGAGAGATGGTTCAGAAACTAGAAGCTATCAAGGGTGGTGGAGGATCCATCAGGGTGGGAGCCACTGGAACAATCAGTGCACTGATGACGAGGGAACTGGAATCCATCAAACGTGCACCACGGGCATCTGTATCTCATCAAGATAAGCTGAAGACCGTTTCTGTTTCGGTTCCCTGCAGTGTAACTACTTCTAAAAGACTACAAGCAAGAAAATCGTTGGATGAGGCAAGCAGCAGCAGCACCAATCATAAAAGGCCTGAAACAGCCGGGAAAATGAAAAGCTACACCAAAAGTACAGATCGAATCCCTATGCTCTGGTATGAGAATGTTACACTGGATAGAACTCCTAGTAGGGAGAAAACCAACAGGAAAGGAGCTAAAATTGTTGAAGTTGTTGACATAAAATGTGGTCACCCAGATAAAGCATGGCCTAGCCATTTAACTAGCAGACTCAAGAAACTTGGTTTCTCCCAGGTATTGGAGAGCATTGTCTAGGCTTGCAAGTTTTTGATGTTAGATTTCAGGTTCTTGTAACTGAACCCTGGAATTTCTATTGACCTGTTATTTTCTGACACTTCCACCATAGAACACATTCTTGGTAGAAGTCTGCCACTTCCTTTCTTTTTCTTTCTTGGGATTGTTATCTGAGATTCAAGAGTAGGCTTGGATTGACTATTAGTTGATGCTATTCCAGTATTATGGGACTGAAGTTTGCGTGAGCTTTCTTGACAGCTTGACCCAGGCTGGCTGAAATACCTGATTTCTTGCATTATGAGGGACCCAATGGTGCCTTTAGTGCCGATTTCTACTGGAGCATGAGCTGCCATGTCTTCTAGGAATTTTGTGGTTACAATGATAGATTTATACTTGTTTTTTTCCTTCAGGTGAAGGAGGCTTGCAGGTGAAGAGAAGCAGTTTAGCTTCTTGATCTTGGTGGGGAAATTGCTTCAAGTCTAGTGCATTCGGTGATTGGCCTTATATGCAGTGTTTTCTCATGAATTCTTTACCTCGTGTTCTTTATCTGAAGTGAACAGCAATGGATTTCCCCCTCTTTTAAAAGATCAGATGGTGACATTTCATTGTATTCATGTGCTTGCTGTCAATACCTTTAATTTGCTAACCACTGTGCTTTTATTCTTTTAACTTCTTGCTTCTGATTTCACATGTTAATCGGTGCTTATTTGACCCATGATTATGACTAGGGGTGGACAAAATAACAAAAAACCGAACCGACCGAGAAACCGACCGGAAATCGACCGAAAAATCGATTACCCGAATTGTCGGTTCGGTTTTCGGTTGTAAATATATAAAACCGAATTTTTTCGGTCGGTCAGCGGTTTCGTTACTCAGATAACCGAACCGACCGAAACCGTTCTTCATTATTATGCGCGTTTCGTTTTATTTTAGTGTTTTATTTTCTTTTCCCATTTCGTTTTCTAACCCTAACGCCGCTCTCCCCTGTCCCTGTGTTCTTCCCTTTCGCATCGCCACCATCAGTCCAAGTCCTCTGCTCCAGTCGCCACCAGCAGTCCACAGTCCTCTGTTCCAGTCGCCACCAGCAGCTTCTTCCCCTCGCTGGTTAGTGTTTTGTGTTGGGTTTAATTTTGGAAGCTGAATAACAGATAGATTTATTGCTCCGAAATCAAAATGTTTGTAAGTTTCGTGTTGTTACTTCTTTCTTGGGTTAATTTCTGTTTGGTTTTGTGTGGTTTTGGTTTTCAATTTGTTTCCATTTTGAAGGTTAATTTCTGTTTTGGTTTTGTGTTGTTACTTCTTTC
Source organism: Garcia nutans (assembly GCA_947685225.1). Taxonomy (NCBI): domain Eukaryota; kingdom Viridiplantae; phylum Streptophyta; class Magnoliopsida; order Malpighiales; family Euphorbiaceae; genus Garcia; species Garcia nutans. The sequence goes on along the minus strand of CANTUV010000015.1, from coordinate 29,726,522 downwards.
TTGGGTTAACTTCTTTGCTTTGATTTGTTTCTGTAAGAAACTTTCTTTACTTTACTTTGATAATCGGTTAATATGATTCTGTAAGAAACTTTCTTTACTTTACTTTGATTTGTTTCTGTTTCTTTGTTTATGTTTGTTTCTGGTTCGGTTTTGATTCTGTTTACTTTGATTCTGTTTATACAAATCTGAAATCAATCTGATTTTGCATTTGATCTTCTGTAGTTGAATGTGGATTGTAGTTGATTTGATTTTGCATTTGATTTTGCACCACTTCAATTTGATTTTGCATTTGATCAATTTGATTTTGCATTGTAGTTCGTATGGAAGTGGATTCGGCTCCGGCTCCTCCTGGTGGCAGCAATGCTCAAAATTTTGAGGAAAGCCAAGTAGTTGAATGTGTTAATGCTCCTGCAACTGCAGGGTCTGACTCTGAACAACAAAGGAAAACTATGGCTGCCTCTAAAAATAAGCCAAAACTGGGGAGGAAAAAGTCTGAATGTTGGAAGCACTTCAGTAAAGACTTAGATAATCCATCAAAATGCAAGTGCAATTATTGCCACAGGGAATTCTGTTGTGATACCAAAAATAATGGTACGTCTACTTTAAATGCTCATGTTGATAGGTGTAGGTTTAATCCGCATAATAAAGAAACTAGGCAAGCAGAATTATCTCTGCATAAATTGCATTCTGGTGTGAAGTCTGGTATGGGGACACTTAATACATGGAAATTTGATTATGAGGAGATTAGAAAGGCCTTGGCTGAAATGATTATAGTAGATGAATTACCATTTAAGTTTGTCGAGGGGAGGGGTTTTTTAAAGTTTTGCTTGAAAATGAATCCGAAGTTCAAAATTCCTAGTAGGAAAACTATTTCTCGTGACATTTGGCAATTATACATAGATGAGAAAAAAAAATTGAAACAATTATTTTCTGAATTTTCATCTAGGGTATGCCTAACTACCGATACATGGTCCTCACTTCAAAATGTTAACTATATGGTTATTACAGCACATTATATCACTGCTGATTGGAAATTAGAAAAAAAAAGTGTTGTGTTTTTGTCCAATTTTTAGCCATAAGGGAGATGATATTGGAAAAGCTATTGAAAATGCTCTTTTAGATTGGGGTATTGAAAATATAATGACCATAACTGTTGACAATGCATCCTCAAATGATACCGCATTGGAATATTTGAAAAAAAAACTTGTTAATTGGAATTCAATTGTGAATAAAGGTGCTTACTTTCACATGAGATGTATTGCTCATATAATTAACCTAGTTGTGAATGCGGGATTAAGGGAAGTCGATGCATCTGTTATGAAACTTAGGGCTGCTGTTAGGTTTGTTAGGTCGTCTCCCGCTAGGTTGAGACGATTTAAAGAATGTATTGAGAGTGAAAAAATTGAGTGCAAGAAGGGGTTATGTTTAGATGTTTCTACTAGGTGGAATTCCACCTATTTAATGTTATGAGCTGCTGAGAAGTATGAAAGAGCTTTTGATAGTTTACCATATAAAGATCCATTCTTTATATCTAAGCTCAAAGAGGAGGTTGGTGGTGTGCCTGAAGCTGAAGATTGGTCAAAGATTAGAAAAATGGCAGACATGTTGGAAGTCTTTTATGAGATGACTCTTCGCATATCTGGTAGTTTGTATGTCACTAGTAATACATTTTTTAATGAGATTAGTGATGTTAATTGGAGATTGCAATGTTGGATAAGGAGTGGTGATGAGGGTTTGAAGCGAATGGGTGAACTTATGAAAGAAAAATTTGATAAATATTGGGGTGATTCGGGTAAGATGAACAAACTCATCTATATAGCTGCGGTGTTGGATCCAAGGGACAAATTACAATACATGGGGGATGTGTTGCATAAAACACATGGTATGCAAGAAGGAACCGAATTATACAATTCAATTAAACTGGCTATTGAAGAGCTTTATGAAGAGTATCGCAAATCAATGGAAAAGGCTCATAAGCCTACTTCAAATAACAATGCTTCACCCTCTTCCGAAGTAGTTGATGTTGATTGTGGTAGAAGGGGTCAATTGAGAAGCACGGTGAAAAGACAAAAGATAGCTAGTGGCGAACTTGATATCCAAAAATCTGAACTAGAGTTGTATTTGGAGGAGTCTCTCCACAAAGATGTTGAAGAATTTGACATTTTGAAGTGGTGGCAAATGAACGCTCTTCGATTCCCTGTTCTAGCAAAAATCGCACAAGATGTGTTGGCCATTCCAATTTCTACAGTTGCATAAGAATCGACTTTTAGCACCGGAGGTAGAATTCTTGATGCATTTAGGACCTCTTTAGATCCTAAAATGACCGAGGCTCTTGTTTGTGCGAGGGATTGGTTAAGAGACTTGGAGGAGCCTATGTGCGTTGAAGAATCAATTGATGATACTAACAAATTTGGAAGCGGTATGTAGAAGAGCTTTTATTTGATTTAAGCTTTGTTTATTGAATTTGTATGCATTTTATGTTTAACTTATTATTGTTTGATCTTTTGTTTCTTAGAAATGTCCGAAATTTTGGAAAGTGAAGGCGGAAGTACCTCGGTTCCCTTATCTATTGATTGAGGTTTGGACTTTCACTACTTGTACATATATTTTGCATTTTTCTTTTCTAATTATGTTTAATTATTTTGTGCAGATGATAGCTTCGCATTTGCGTGCAAAATACATATTTGTAGTAGAAATAAATAAAGAAAGGGCAAAAGTTGAAGTGCAAAACGAAGTTGCAGCTTGCAAGCAAGCACGGGCGCGAAGGCTTCTGAGTTGGAAGCAAGCGCGGGCGCGAAGGAAAGCAAAGCAAGCGCGCGAGCGCGAAGGAAAGCAAGAGCGGGCGCGAAGGAAAGCAAGCTGCAACTAATACAAAATTGAAATTGATAATGATGTTTGGACAAAAAAATTTCTTCCAAGCTAATATTTGAATTGAAATTGATGAGTTTGGATTTGATTTGTTTTTGTATTGAAATTGATAATGATGTTTGGATTTGAATTGAAACAGTGAAATTGATGGCATTTTGATCTCTGCAGCAGGTTCAATTTTTTTTCGGTTTGAACCGAAAACCGACCGAAACCGACCAATTTTTTCGGTTCGGTGCTTTTTCGGTTTCTGCATTTTTTCGGTCGGTTTCGGTTCAAAATATATATCATCGGTTTTTTGTCGGTTTTAGGGTTTCGGTTCGGTTCGGCCAACCGAACCGAAAATGTCCACCCCTAATTATGACTGGTGTTAGAAGGTAAATTATGTGAGATTATGCGCATGATACATTCATTATGTGTTTTGGACCTTAACATTCTACCTCACTTCCCTGTTAGTGTTAAATGATGATGTGAGGCTCAAAGATAAGGAAAGAAAGCATCTTTCTTTTGTCTATTTTTAGTATGTTTTTTGCTTTTTCATGTCTTGAATGGCAAGGGAGTAAAAAGAGACTAGTGTGTTGTCTGGTTTGGTGAATCAACTTGAGTGCTTTTTAGGCATGGAAGCTGTTGCTTCTTCTTCTTCATTTATTATATGTATATATATATATATATATTGGAAATTCTAAAATCCATTTTGGATTCTAAAATAGACATTCCACCACTAGATTATTAGCTTAATGGAAGGAATAAAGATTTTATATATAGCTAATTGGATTTTTTAAAATTAGAGAAAGGAGTAGTTGAATATGAGTCTAAAAATATTATATATTTTATTTTATTGTAAATGGAGTTCATGGGAAAGATATGATTGATAATTTTTTTAATAATTTAACAAAATGTGATTGTGACAAAATTGATTTCATGAGTTGTGAGCTCAGTGTTTTGGCAAGAGCAGAGTAAATGGAAGTAAAGGAAGCACCGCGCAATTGGGTAAAGCCATTTAAAAACAATGTTATTACATTAATTTTGCACAACCCATTGTTGTATCCAGAAAGATTTGCCAGCTTTAATAGTTAAAATTGCACTCTGCCCATCACTTCAAACTTGCTAAGTTTCCTTCATTATATAATAATATTTTTTTTAATCACATAGTGTTAATAGAAATTTTAATCTTACAACTATATATATATATATATATATATTTCTAATATAGTCATCATTTTTTAAAAAAAGAATTCCACTGTTATCTTGCTTAATGTGGAATTACATTTCTTTTTAATAATTCATATTACTTGTAAATTTTTTAAATGTATTGATTTTTTTTCCTGTTCCATGCAACATCATTGTGTTAAGTAAAGATGAATAAATAAAAGACATAATTATTATAAAAATTATCTAAAAGAAAGAGTTGTGAATTAATTTTTTTTAACATTCAATATTAAAATAAACCCTTAATTATAAACATTTAATATTGAAATTGAATATTTAATATTACAATAGTTCAACAATTAATTTATATTATTAGATTGATTATACCTAAGAGGTGATAATTATATTCTACAAGTTTACATTTATTGAAAACGTTGCACAATGCTTCATTTTTAAGTTTTATGAAAATTTCCTTCTCCACATAACACATCAAGCAATCGGTCGAAAAATAATCTCTCATTTTATTGCACAAATCCATCTGATAGTGTTCATTGCTGAAAAATTTTTCTCAACAGTAACAGTTACAACAGGTAAGACTAAAGCTAACTTGACAAGCAGATATATCAGATAAAACATAATATCATAAACTGTCGCAACCATTTTTTGAGCAAGAGCTCCAATGTCATGGAGATTAGAGAAAGTTGCATCCCTTCTTACATCAACAATATAGGTCTTAAGTTGATATTCAAGTATCATTTGATCAGTATTAAAGAAATCATTTGGATATAGTTCAACAAGACAATGTAATCAAGATCGCTTGAAGTTGGAGAATGAATTTATAGGTGAAAGACAAGCAATGCATAAAAGTAATTTTGTACTTGTTTCTGTAAACCGATTTTTTATTTCTTGTGCAATAAAATCGACAATCTAGTATTGAATGAAAGAAAATTAAGTTATAGTATTATAAATAGATCTAGTATCATAATACAAAGAAGAGTGAGTACCTGACAAAATATTTATACTCGAAAATAGTGATAATAAGTAATAGGAATACCAACATGCTTAGAATGTAGATAACCCAAAACATTATCTTCCATATTAGGGACTGCGATATCGTGATCTATAAAAAAAACTATTAACATCTTAATAATTCATCCCATCCATTTTTCCTGAAGTCTTGCAATTGTTGTTTGACCATTGCAATCAAATGTACAACATTGTCAATGCTTTAATCCTTTCTTTTTAAGACTTGAGATAGATCATTTGTCATTTCTAAAACTGTTTTCATTAAGTAAGTAATGAAAATAAATTCATAACTTTCTATTTTATAAACCAAACTCACAGTTGTCCCTTGAGTTCTTTGTTCACCGTTGACCACATAAAAAGAAGCCGCATAATTATTTTATAATGAGAACCCCGACGTGTGTCATCAGGTTGAGCTAAACTTATTTCTTGATGCAATTCTCTTTCAGATTGAATATCACCTCTTTTCAAACATTAAACGGTTTCATCATGCTGTTTTTGACGGAGAGCATCTCTCCTTTTACATGAAATTCCAATCATTTTCATAATCATCGTAATATATTCAAAAAAATTACTCACATATCTATTGCTGCTACATGCACTAATTGGAGTTGATGAGCGAAACAATGAATACATCTTGTTTAAGGATTTTCATTTAAAATGAGAGTTTTTAATCCATTGAATTCACCTTATATATTAAAAGCCTCATCATAACATTGACCTCGAATTCTACTTACTGATAACTCATATTTAAAAAAAAATCATCAAGTGCACTTTTTAAAGACAGAGCGAATGTGTCACTTATATGCACTACTCTAATAAATCACTCCATTACTTGTCCCAACTTGTTGACATATATCAATACAACAATCATTTGCTCCTTTATTGAATTTATAACACCTTTATATCTTATATATATATATATATAATATATGTACTTAGGATATGTAAAATATGCATATATGGTATAAAAATAGCACAACCCGGTTTAATAAAAATTTTCTCATTTCAAATTTAAAAAATTCAAAATACTTTTAAATATATATTTAAATAATAAATAAAATATTTATTATTAACTATAGGTTCCAAAATAATATTTTTCATAAAAATCTCTAATAAAAATTTGTCAGAATTTTATCTATAATTTCGAAATTCTTAAATTTTCAACAAAACCACAACCTGCATAAAAACACTCTAAAATAAACCAATCATATATATCCATCTCAATTTCTCAATCTCTCCACAATTCCTCAAAATATTTATATATATACATATATATTTATCAAAAAAACATATAAAATCTATATTATAAAATTTATCTAAAATATCCTTTATAATTTGTAATATATACACCAAAATATAATATAATATACATAATATTAAAATGTATTATAATATAAAATATATACACGCTGGCAGTGTCTATGATCTTGATACACCAAAATCAACTCTACAATCAACTCAAATCTAGATCCGACCCGGTCTAGAAGAACTCTCTGGCTCAATTGAATTACTTCTGTCACCTGCGCAATGAATTACAATCGCTCTAAGTTAAAAGCTTAGCGGTATAAAATTTAATAATAATAAAATTGTAAAGCAATGTCAATGCAAAATATTTTTATATGATGTTTCACAATATAGTACTCAATTTCATTTTAAAACATATCCTTTAATTATTTTATAATTCACATAAGAATAAACACAAGCATGGGTCCAAAGGATCTAATGTGTCATTCAAATTTCAGAGTTACTGTTTTGGTCCAAATTGACACCAATTGTTGAGCCCCGAAGGTAAATCAAAGTAATGCTCAAAAGCTAGTCTCGAAGGCAAATCATATCACAGTTGACGCCAAACGTCTAGCCCTGAAGGCAAATCATCTATCAGTGATGCATAACGTCTAGCCCCGAGGCAAATAATGATGATAACCTCATAGGCATGCCGCCAAAAATAGAACTCTGAAAATTGAATAACATACTAGGCACACAATTATTTCATATTTTTCATCATCAATTTCTTTCTCATTTTTCCATAATTAACTAGGCTCATTGCCTCATTTTTCATTATCAATTAGGCATATTGCCTTATTTTCTTATTTTTCCCATTCATATCAATATCAATTGACTTTAATTCATCATATTTCATCATTTAATCACGATGTATATATTTCTCATAAAAAATACATTACCCAAATATTTTGGATTATTTTCACATAATTCATATAAATCACATTTTATGCAATTTAACTATTAACAATGACTTTTCGCAATGTATTTAATGCATACATAACAAATCACATATCATAGCACAATGTTCATGAATGTTTAATATACCAAGTTGCTTAACACATTTTTCATTCAAAATGTGTTAAGCCAAAATCAATGCAAACATATATCATTCCTCAAAAGTTTGTACTTACCTTAGAAAGTACTCAAAAGTAAACTATAAATCTCCCTCCAACATTCACTTCCAACTTGTCTTTCAATACTAGAGTTGGGCAATTCACCTTTTCTTAATGCCTATACCAAATATGATTATAAATAATCATTTACTATAATATTTTAAGGCATTACAAGCATTGAACCTTAATGTGAGCGGAAATATTTACCCCCACTCCCATTGAAATGATTCTTGCGACTTCGACACTATTAGGCTCAAGGCTTAAGAGAACACGGGTCTAAACTAGAAGAAAATTGAGTTTCCATCCGGACAGGTCCGGAGAAAAGAAAGGGACGGATGACTCAATTCCTAAGGAATCTCTAACATCTTATTGGGTTTAAAAAGTTGGGTATGCATGCGAAAGATAAAAAGTGGCCCAACATCCCCATAACGCCTGGTTCAATGAAACCGACCTCCTGTTACATGCATTTTAAAAGAAATAAATATTCATCATTTTATTAAAATAAAACAAAAAAATAGGCGCTCATCTAATGATAGAAATGTGATTTTACAATGTCCAAAAATTCAAAGGATAAACAAGATAAATAAATAAAATGAGACACCTACCAAAAGGTGAAAACGTGTCCCTTATAACTGTCCATAAGTCCTTAAATAATTTAAAATATCAAAAATAAATAAATTATACAAACAAGACACCCACGGGTGAAAACATATATTTTACAGTCTCAAAATCCCAAATAATAAGAAATTACAATCCATAAACAAATAAATCATAATAATGCATATTATCATTAAAAAATAATAAATTAGGACTTAAATATAATGAAATTATAAAAAGGTTACAATCCATAAGCAAACATTAACTCCCTTGATCAAATATAGAGCGCGACGCATACGGTGGTGTTGCTAGCTGATTAGCAGGAGGGGGTCAAAGGGCAGCACCCCTTACGGGGTTTGGGGGCAGCGCCTCGGAAAGCTAAACAATTTTCAAAACAAATTGAGAATTTTTGGACTTTATAAAAATGAGATTAGGGTTTTGGAAGATAATACATTAGGATTTTGATATTTTAAAATCTAGAATTTGGAAAATAATAAATTAGAATTTTAGTTTTGAAATTAGGGTTTCAAGGCTGGTGTTTGGAAAATTAAGGTTTTTGTATTTGGATCTAGGGTTTCACAGATTGAGGTCATTGTATGTTGATTTTAATAAGTTACTATCCTATCTTATATTGTTTTGATGAATTGAGAATGCAATCGTGAAATTCTAACAAATTAATTGCTACTGTACATTTAGATAATACGTAAATCGCTGCCTAAAATAATAATGTGGAATATGGCTTTACTGTGTGCAACAAAGATTGCTACTATATGAACAAATGCAAAATATAATATCACAATTGGCTTCTGAATGATAATAATATAACTACTAGGAGTTTTAAACAAATTAAGTTTAGAAGATTAAACTTACATAGTAGGCCCCACCGAAATTATGAGTATTGGTCCAAGCTTTCTACCTTTTACTGCATGCACCAGTTTTCTGCTTTTGGTTGGATGAAGCAATTACTGGGGTAATTGTGGTGTATTGATTTTTGCTCTCGACTGTCTTTGTTGTTACTGGGTTGCTAATCCGTGCTTGATAATTGATGATCGTTGCTGCTCACAATTCTTGTTGCTTGTTTTAATCTTAAACATTAGTATTTATAGGCATAATTAGATTTAAAATAAAACCTAAAAACTTAATTCGATAGTTCAAATGAAATTCATCTTAATTATGAAATTAATAAGTCGAATTAGGACCAGATTAGCTGGACCATGGCGAATTAAGAATTGCCAATTCGCCATGGTCACTCCACCATGGCGAATTGGCAAGGTCAATTCATCATGGTTTGCTATTTTGGTCTAGTCTAACTCATTTTCATTAGGGGTGGACAAAATAATCGAAAAAATCGAACCGGCCGAGAAACCGACCGAAAATCGACCGAAAAATCGGTTACCCGAATTGTCGGTTCGGTTTTCGGTTGTAAATATATAAAACCGAATTTTTTCGGTCGGTCAGCGGTTTCGTTACTCAGATAACCGAACCGACCGAAACCGTTCTTCATTATTATGCGCGTTTCGTTTTATTTTAGTGTTTTATTTTCTTTTCCCATTTCGTTTTCTAACCCTAACGCCGCTCTCCCCTATCCTTGTGTTCTTCCCTTTCGCATCGCCACCATCAGTCCAAGTCCTCTGCTCCAGTCGCCACCAGCAGTCCACAGTCCTCTGCTCCAGTCGCCACCAGCAGCTTCTTCCCCTCGCTGGTTAGTGTTTTGTGTTGGGTTTAATTTTGGAAGCTGAATAACAGATAGATTTATTGCTCCGAAATCAAAATGTTTGTAAGTTTCGTGTTGTTACTTCTTTCTTGGGTTAATTTCTGTTTGGTTTTGTGTGGTTTTGGTTTTCAATTTGTTTCCATTTTGAAGGTTAATTTCTGTTTTGGTTTTGTGTTGTTACTTCTTTCTTGGGTTAACTTCTTTGCTTTGATTTGTTTCTGTAAGAAACTTTCTTTACTTTACTTTGATAATCGGTTAATATGATTCTGTAAGAAACTTTCTTTACTTTACTTTGATTTGTTTCTGTTTCTTTGTTTATGTTTGTTTCTGGTTCGGTTTTGATTCTGTTTACTTTGATTCTGTTTATACAAATCTGAAATCAATCTGATTTTGCATTTGATCTTCTGTAGTTGAATGTGGATTGTAGTTGATTTGATTTTGCATTTGATTTTGCACCACTTCAATTTGATTTTGCATTTGATCAATTTGATTTTGCATTGTAGTTCGTATGGAAGTGGATTCGGCTCCAGCTCCTCCTGGTGGCAGCAATGCTCAAAATTTTGAGGAAAGCCAAGTAGTTGAATGTGTTAATGCTCCTGCAACTGCAGGGTCTGACTCTGAACAACAAAGGAAAACTATGGCTGCCTCTAAAAATAAGCCAAAACTGGGGAGGAAAAAGTCTGAATGTTGGAAGCACTTCAGTAAAGACTTAGATAATCCATCAAAATGCAAGTGCAATTATTGCCACAGGGAATTCTGTTGTGATACCAAAAATAATGGTACGTCTACTTTAAATGCTCATGTTGATAGGTGTAGGTTTAATCCGCATAATAAAGAAACTAGGCAAGCAGAATTATCTCTGCATAAATTGCATTCTGGTGTGAAGTCTGGTATGGGGACACTTAATACATGGAAATTTGATTATGAGGAGATTAGAAAGGCCTTGGCTGAAATGATTATAGTAGATGAATTACCATTTAAGTTTGTCGAGGGGAGGGGTTTTTTAAAGTTTTGCTTGAAAATGAATCCCAAGTTCAAAATTCCTAGTAGGAAAACTATTTCTCGTGACATTTGGCAATTATACATAGATGAGAAAAAAAAATTGAAACAATTATTTTCTGAATTTTCATCTAGGGTATGCCTAACTACCGATACATGGTCCTCACTTCAAAATGTTAACTATATGGTTATTACAGCACATTATATCACTGCTGATTGGAAATTAGAAAAAAAAAGTGTTGTGTTTTTGTCCAATTTTTAGCCATAAGGGAGATGATATTGGAAAAGCTATTGAAAATGCTCTTTTAGATTGGGGTATTGAAAATATAATGACCATAACTGTTGACAATGCATCCTCAAATGATACCGCATTGGAATATTTGAAAAAAAAACTTGTTAATTGGAATTCAATTGTGAATAAAGGTGCTTACTTTCACATGAGATGTATTGCTCATATAATTAACCTAGTTGTGAATGCGGGATTAAGGGAAGTCGATGCATCTGTTATGAAACTTAGGGCTGCTGTTAGGTTTGTTAGGTCGTCTCCCGCTAGGTTGAGACGATTTAAAGAATGTATTGAGAGTGAAAAAATTGAGTGCAAGAAGGGGTTATGTTTAGATGTTTCTACTAGGTGGAATTCCACCTATTTAATGTTACGAGCTGCTGAGAAGTATGAAAGAGCTTTTGATAGTTTACCATATAAAGATCCATTCTTTATATCTAAGCTCAAAGAGGAGGTTGGTGGTGTGCCTGAAGCTGAAGATTGGTCAAAGATTAGAAAAATGGCAGACATGTTGGAAGTCTTTTATGAGATGACTCTTCGCATATCTGGTAGTTTGTATGTCACTAGTAATACATTTTTTAATGAGATTAGTGATGTTAATTGGAGATTGCAATGTTGGATAAGGAGTGGTGATGAGGGTTTGAAGCGAATGGGTGAACTTATGAAAGAAAAATTTGATAAATATTGGGGTGATTCGGGTAAGATGAACAAACTCATCTATATAGCTGCGGTGTTGGATCCAAGGGACAAATTACAATACATGGGGGATGTGTTGCATAAAACACATGGTATGCAAGAAGGAACCGAATTATACAATTCAATTAAACTGGCTATTGAAGAGCTTTATGAAGAGTATCGCAAATCAATGGAAAAGGCTCATAAGCCTACTTCAAATAACAATGCTTCACCCTCTTCCGAAGTAGTTGATGTTGATTGTGGTAGAAGGGGTCAATTGAGAAGCACGGTGAAAAGACAAAAGATAGCTAGTGGCGAACTTGATATCCAAAAATCTGAACTAGAGTTGTATTTGGAGGAGTCTCTCCACAAAGATGTTGAAGAATTTGACATTTTGAAGTGGTGGCAAATGAACGCTCTTCGATTCCCTGTTCTAGCAAAAATCGCACAAGATGTGTTGGCCATTCCAATTTCTACAGTTGCATAAGAATCGACTTTTAGCACCGGAGGTAGAATTCTTGATGCATTTAGGACCTCTTTAGATCCTAAAATGACCGAGGCTCTTGTTTGTGCGAGGGATTGGTTAAGAGACTTGGAGGAGCCTATGTGCGTTGAAGAATCAATTGATGATACTAACAAATTTGGAAGCGGTATGTAGAAGAGCTTTTATTTGATTTAAGCTTTGTTTATTGAATTTGTATGCATTTTATGTTTAACTTATTATTGTTTGATCTTTTGTTTCTTAGAAATGTCCGAAATTTTGGAAAGTGAAGGCGGAAGTACCTCGGTTCCCTTATCTATTGATTGAGGTTTGGACTTTCACTACTTGTACATATATTTTGCATTTTTCTTTTCTAATTATGTTTAATTATTTTGTGCAGATGATAGCTTCGCATTTGCGTGCAAAATACATATTTGTAGTAGAAATAAATAAAGAAAGGGCAAAAGTTGAAGTGCAAAACGAAGTTGCAGCTTGCAAGCAAGCGCCGGCGCGAAGGCTTCTGAGTTGGAAGCAAGCGCGGGCGCGAAGGAAAGCAAAGCAAGCGCGCGGGCGCGAAGGAAAGCAAGCTGCAACTAATACAAAATTGAAATTGATAATGATGTTTGGACAAAAAAATTTCTTCCAAGCTAATATTTGAATTGAAATTGATGAGTTTGGATTTGATTTGTTTTTGTATTGAAATTGATAATGATGTTTGGATTTGAATTGAAACAGTGAAATTGATGGCATTTTGATCTCTGCAGCAGGTTCAATTTTTTTTTTCGGTTTGAACCGAAAACCGACCGAAACCGACCGATTTTTTCGGTTCGGTGCTTTTTCGGTTTCTGCATTTTTTCGGTCGGTTTCGGTTCAAAATATATATCATCAGTTTTTTGTCGGTTTTAGGGTTTCGGTTCGGTTCGGCCAACCGAACCGAAAATGTCCACCCCTAATTTTCATGCTTTAAAATTGAATTACATCAAACCAGACTAGGTTTAGGATTTTAAAATTAAACCAAATTATTTTTAGATTGAACCTGATTTATAAAAGCTATAAACTGAGTTTTAAACCTTTATAAATTAAATTAACTTATTTTTAGGCCTTCATAATCGAAATGACTCATTAAAAGCTAGAAACTAGGTCTAAGCATTTGGAATTAGATAAAAAAATAGTTTGGACTTTGTTAATTGAGATCGAATCAGCTTAGGGCTAAAATTAAAGGTCTACACTTAATTAAATAACACTCTTATAAAATTTTTAAAATTTAGCATTTCCTTACTTTAACTTAGCAAATCCATGTTAAATTAGTATTTTAAATTTATTTATATCATTATAAATATATTTTAACATGTTTAAACCAATTACATTAATTAAATATATGCTTTAGTACAAAACCCTAAAATGATATAACATTCATCATTGAGGGTTCTTCATTCCAACTCATTCCAATTATTAATTCAAGTTTATTTTCATCACTTACATAATTAAATAATATTCTTTAAATATTAAAATCAAATAATTCACCATACTTTAAAAATTCACTTTTTTAAAATCCTAAATCAATACTACCATTTTCAAACTCTATTCAAACTTAACCAAATCCATCATTTGACTTTAGAATTATTGTTTATGCATCAAAATAACATATTTGGAACCATCAATTGCTCTAATATCTTTACCAACAAAGAAACCATCACTATGACCATCAACATCACCGTTAACCATCATCTCTTTTCTTCTCCTTTCGCCCGTCTCTATCCTTAGTATTAGAGGCAAGAGCAACAAACCCTAACCCTTCCTTATCAGTTCTCTTGTTGTATTGTTTGACTTTAACATCTTCTTTGGCATTTCTACCAATCCCTCTACCTTCTTGCCATCCATATCCAGCAAGTAAAGCCGCACCAAATCTTTCAACGGGCATATCCTTGAACTCATCAAAACCTTGATCCTCCGGCAGCCGTTGAAGATCATACTTCAACTTGTCCAACAACATATTCTTAGTAGTTTCATGCTTCTCCTGAACTTTAACAACACCTTCTTCTTCAGCACTCTTGCCAAATATTGGGGCCATAACTAATGCTTTTATCATTGCCATCATGGCCTTCGATGGAGATCTCAAACTGAAGGCCGCCAGAATCAGATTGAAGAGCAGGACGAAGGTCAAGATTCTTCATTCGCTTATGAGGACGCCATTCGTTATCATTTGGGGGGATAACGAGTTTGGGAATGGAATTGGTTAGGGTTTTTGATGGGTCAAATTCAGTGACGAATTGTTTCGCGGTTCCATTATCAGTTTGATTTACAGTATCAATTCCAAAGGAAAGTTGAGGTTTAGGTTTAGTTTTGGATTTGGAGGTGGATTCAGAGATTGAGAATGAAAGCTTCATTAGTTTTGAACTCGATGATGACCCCCCTCCTCAAGTTTCGATTTTTGTCTAGCCTAAAATATAATGGGCGAAACTCAAGAGGGTGTTTGCCTTACTTTATAGAATTAGCTTATAACTACTTACAAGTAGTTGATTTACAAGTAGTTGATAGGACGACCATGTTTTGTTAAAAAAAACTTAAAAACAAATTATAAAGTGAAAAAGTTTAAGTAGATATTTAAATTATAGTCTAAATAATAATTAAATATTTAAATTTTTTTAATTATTTAAGTATTTTTTATAATTAAAATAAAATTAAATAAGAATAAATTTAATAACAGTTATAATCTCTGTCAAATAATATTTTTTTAGTAAATATGAAATTTTCTCTTTTTAATTTTTATTGAATAAAAATTAATACTTTAATATAATATATTTTATTGTAACTAGATAGTATTTATTGTGTATTGAAACTGGTATTATAGATTAATATTACTATAATTATTATTATTTTGTACTGTTATTATAAAATTTCTGCTATTATGATGACTTCATTCGTTATCTTTTGGGGGGATAACGAGTTTGGGAGTGGAATTGATTAGGGTTTTTGATGGGTCAAATTCAGTGACAAATTATTTTGCGGTTCCATTATTGGTTTGGTTTATAGTATCGATTTCAAAGGAAAGTTTAGGTTTAGGTTTAGTTTTGGATTTGGAGGTGGATTCAGAGATTGAGAATGAAAGCTTCATTAGTTTTGAAGTTTTGAACTCGACAATGACCCTCTCCTCAAGTTTCAATTTTTGTCTAGCCTAAAATATAATGAGCAAAACTCAAGAGGGTGTTTGCCTTACTTTATAGAATTAGCTTATAACTACTTACAAGTAGTTGATAGGACCGCCATATTTTGTAAAAAAAACTTAAAAATAAATTATAAAGCGCATAAGTTTAAATAGATATTTAAATTATAGTCTAAATAGTAATTAAATATTTAAATATTTTTAATTTTTTAAGTATT
The DNA here is from genome assembly GCA_947685225.1 of Garcia nutans. NCBI lineage: Eukaryota > Viridiplantae > Streptophyta > Magnoliopsida > Malpighiales > Euphorbiaceae > Garcia > Garcia nutans. The sequence goes on along the minus strand of CANTUV010000015.1, from coordinate 29,710,956 downwards.
TTTTATTGTTAAAATAAGATTAAATAAGGATAAATTTAATAACAGTTATAATTTTTGTCAAATAATATTCTTTTTAGTAAATATGAGATTTTCTCTTTTTAGTTTTTATTGAATAAAAATTAATACTTTAATATCATATATTTTATTATAACTAGATATTATTTATTGTATATTGAAGCTGATATTATAGATTAGTATTACTATAATTATTATTATTTTATATTACTATTATAAAATTTCTACTATTATTATAGTATTACCATAATAATAATTATTATTATTATTAATTAATTAAATATGCACCATCATCAGAAAATATGAATAAAAAATATTAATTTGTTAATTAATAAAAAAATAGAAATAAAAAATAATTTGTTTATAAAAAGTAGAAATAATTTCATAAATAGAAATAGAAATTAATAAAAAAAATTATTAATTTGTTAATATAAATTAATGACATAATTTATTAAGTTTTATTCAATAAAAACTAAAAAGAGCAAGTCTCAAATTTATTAAAAAGAATATTATTTATTGGAGATTATAGCTGCTATTAAATTTATATTTATTTAGTCATATTTTGATAAAAGAAACGTTTAAATAGTTCAAAAAAATTTAAATGCTCAATTGCTATTTAGATTATAGTTTAGGTATCTATTTGAACATTTAGCCAATTTAAAAATATAAATTTTATTATAAAAAATATCTATTAAAATAAGAAATATTTACAAAATTACTTTAAAAAATAAATTTTATTTTAAACAATTATAAAAATAAAAATATTAATACTTTTAAAAAAGATTAGGGTAAATTTTTAAAAATATATTACTTCTCACTAAAATAAAATTTTCTTTAAAATATCTATTTTCTCTCTACAAATATTATTTTACTTCAATTTTTTTTTATTTTTTTCAAACTTCACTATTAAATAAATATATTCAAATAAAATAATAAAAAATAAATATTTTAATCTATATTTTCAGTATATAAAATATATTAATTTTATAAAGAAAAAAAATTAATTTTAATTACAAATAAAAAATAAAATATATAAAAATATATTAATAAAAATCATTAAATACTTATAAACAAATTTTACATATTATACATATAAAAAATAAATTTTAAAAAATATTAATTTTATTATGTAAATATTATACAGATATTTAATAGATATTATATGTATATTTAATATATATTGTAGATATTTTATAAATATTGTGTATGTTATATATTTGTTATATATATTGTGTTGACGTGAGAATAAAAAATTTTAAAAAAAGATGAAAAATATTTTATAAATATTTAGTAGATGTTTGGTAGATATTTAGTATATATAATAGATATTTAGTGTATACTATATAGATGTTCTTTGTTTTGTTATATATATATATATATATATATATATTATGTATATATTTATTTTTTATGGATATATTGTGTATATGACATAAAAAATTTATATAAAAAATATAAAAAAAAAGTAGGATCAAATATCTTAAAACGGGACAAATAAATAGGAACTTCATGGCATAGCTCATTGACGTCGAATTTCTGTCTACTTTTATCAATAAATAAATAAATAAGAATATTAGTAAATTATTTACCAAACTAACTTATAAATTAAATGTTTAAAAATATCAAAATAATAAGTTGATACTCTAACTTATTATTTTTAATTTACAAATAAAATTTATAAAATTATTTAAATAAATATGTATTATTTAAATTTAAAATTTATAAATTAATTTAACTAATTTATAAACTAAGATAAACAACATTTAAGTCTACAAATGGGTTGACGGAAGGGAATCTTGGAGGAATTTTAGGATACAAAACTTAGAATGTAAACATCCTAAAAGGAATTAGGATTAAACAAATAAAAATAACAATATTAATATATCTTTATTTAAATTTTTCACTTATATATATTCTCGAAGTTGTTAGAATGATCTATTTTTCTAAAACAAATTAGTTTCAATTGAATATTAGGTAAACGACTTCTCGTTTTGTATGATCGTTTTGCTTTGCTTCGTACCAAATAACAACAAAAGGCCCACAACTTAATTTTTCTGCCAATTATATCTGCAAAGTATATGTTCACTATATAAGACTATGAAGGCTCAAGGTGGTCTGCATATTTTGTTTTTTTGTATTGATTATTCTCTTGTTAGCTGTGAAGGCTTCATTGTCTTCATCTTCTTAAAGGTACAGGTTCTAATTGAGGAGAGGGAGGACCTGTGGTTTCGCTCTCTGCAGTATACAAATTAATTTGCAGTAGCTTTGCTGATTTAGCTAGATCTGACCTGCTGAGATGATGTGCACGTTTATTGGACTACCATTTCAATGCTTTGCTGTGAATGGAACATAATCTCCAAGATGGTGTGTTTCGCTGTGAATGGAACAAAGTTCTAGCATTGTGCATGTGCTCCTATAGGTCTTGCTTGATCCTGTTGAGATGATGTGCAGGTTCTTAAATGCCTAGGGCAGGTTAGAACCTGCTGCTTCTGAATCTAGAGTACAAACCCTGATTGATAGGTTGATCTGGCTGAGCATGGGTGTGTTGGTGTAGATGTGATAGCTTTCTGCTAATTTTTTTTGTAACCGGAGAAGGCCGCAACAGTTGATGCTGGATTTTGTACAGGGTCAGTTAGCTTAGTGTAGCTAGGCTTTTTATTTTGGCATTGATTTTGTTCTGTAGCCGAGTTGGGATTGGGTTGGAATCTTCTTGTATATTTTCTTTTGTCTATATTGACAAAAAACAAAAACTATATAGATAGAAAGATTATTTGCAGCATTTTCAAGAGATCATCTTAATTTCTAAATAATATTGCTAGTGTTGAACAATAGTAGTTTCTGTTGTCTTATTATATGTATGATGTACAAAAGCAGTCTGCAATGCACCGGAATACATTCTCTATTTAAAATAGAACTCTAGCAGCTTCTTCAAAGTGTCGAACACACTTGTAAAAGGGTTAAGTTCAATAGCTGCCTTCAATCCAAGGTCAGGGAACTGGTTTGTTAATGCCTGTTGCATCCCCGGAATAGACATCATTGCAGCTAGCTGGCTATCAGACATAACTTCACAGTCTTGTGGGGTGTCCTTGATTTTGCTTGGATCGTACCCAAAGTTCGCCAAGTAAGCTTTATATTTCTCTATGAATTCAGGTCCCGGGTTAGGTCTCCTTGAATTATATCTGAAACATTTATGCTAATACATATTAGATTCCAGGCATGAATGTATCATCCCTGAACTCAAACAATAATTAGTAGAGAACTATCATCCAAAGTTCCTTCAGATTTTAAAAGGAACAAACTAAAATTCTGAATGAAGTATAATTCATTGCTTGAATAATGTAACAACCAGTCATCAGAGATACTTGTCTTGAATCTACAGTATAGCAGTCAATAAAATTCCAGGTAGTATCTAGCAATATCATCTTCAAATGCATGATTACCTGAACAAAACGTTTGTCCTTCGCTCCAGATACAAGAGAGAAGTTCTCATAGTCAGTAGCAATCACATCGTATGGCTCCTTTGGTATAAATGGCAACGTTGGAAACTTAAGGTAATACTTCTCTTTAATCATCTCTTGCCTTTCTAGCTCAGTCTCTTTCTTGTCCAAATCTTCCTCTGACAAGCATTGAACCTTGCCCCTTATACCAGTAATATATCCATCAGGACCTCCATGAACACAAAAGGTGTCCACCTGATTAGCTGGTGTCTGCATATCAAACGTGTATACACCCTGCAAGTTATAACTAACATATGATTAGACTGGGAGATATGGTTCTTTACATCCTCCACAGGAGTGGTCACCAATCTTTAAAGAGTAAATGCTGGCTATGGATTAATGTATATAATGCGCACTGCATAGACAAAGTATAAGATGGACTGACATTGCCCATCACACAGCTTGAAAATTTCAAGAGCAACTATACAGTTATGAAAATTGAGAGTTTCGTTTTAGAAGGTGAAGCAATTCAGAACGGATAAAAATCTTTCATTGCAAGTTTACAAGTCAAATACCATAAATATCTGGAGCATTTACCTGGGTACAGTGACAGTCTTCTTGACCTTGTCCAGCAAATCCACGTTTGAGAGAAGCTACTTCAAACCATCTTACAGAATATCTAACTGGGTCAAAATTCTTAGCTTTCATACCTCTCATCATCATTAGCATCCCATTTCTTCCATCAGAGCTCTCATCAAGGGGAAGAATTACTTTATTGTCTGCAGCGCTTGCAAGCTGGCAGATACTGCTGGGATATAGAGACAAATCTGTTGCAACAACCTGCCAGGAGAAAATGATAATTATTCACAGAAGCAGATCATGTTCATCATTGAGATAAATATGCAAAGGTCACTTTAATAGTCTTTTTTATCCTCTGAATCCAGTGATACCACTCGAAATATAAGTTTGAATAAAGATAATTATACTTCTCCATGGTATCAACCTATCTCAGGTCCACCGCAAAGGAAGAGTAATGTATTTAAAAAGTAAATGTCAAAGAAGAAATTAAGGGAAAGTTCAGCAGGGTGGGGAACATAATCTTTAAAAACTCATGCTCATCCTTTACACAATATGCACAGATGCGAATTCTTTTATCCTCTGGAACCAGCAAAACCACACCGAAATTCAACTTTGATGAGATAGCTCAAATACATTTTTCCTTGGAATTAACACGTCTTAGGTCTACCTGGAAGGATGAGATTAATGTAGTCAAAAAAGCAGGACATGAACCAATCTTCTGGGGAAAAAAGAAGGGAAAGGTCAGCAGTATAGTGACCCTACTAATTAAGAGCCCACACCATAATTTATTTTCTGTGCAAGCTTCCTAGCATCTGAGAGTACATATGTGAAATAGATGCTATAATCCAGTTCCTGTTAGATGATTGAAAATTCTTCTTTATGAGCTTATATCAAAAGTTTCTTCTACTCTATGTCCTGCAGATGAAATGCTTCATTTACATGTATGTGCCCACCATATCAGAGAGATATAGTTTCCAATTCAGGGCTTCAAAACATTGAAAAATGCAAAGGTAAACCACAGTATTAGTAGAAATATAAAATAACCTGATTTGTTTGCGAGAAAAAAATTAGTGAGGCTGCAAGCCCAGATACCACGCATCTAACCACAGCCTTACTTGAGGTAGGGTTTTCAAGCAAGCATTTTGACACCATTTTTCCAGGCATCCGCCTATACAAGGTAAAAAAAAGGAAAAGAGAAATCAGGAACCTAATATTTTAGGAAATATGAGAGGAACAACAATGAAATCATCTGTTTTAACAACAAAAGATCTTGGACAGATTATGATATGGCTTACCTACCAAGAGACACACATATTGTCCATGCAGAACAATGAAGACAATGAAACAAAATTAGGCAAATTAAAACAATGAGAAAAGTGCATTTATAGATAGAGCAATTCATTACTGATAAAAAATTACAAACATACAAAGCGTAACAAAACAACTAGCTAAAGGAAAAATATTTATAGGATTGTTCCGAAAGCATTAGTTGATTACAGCAAAGATGTTTTCAAAGTTTCAAAAGCATAGGAGACATCAGCCAAAATCCTTTTCGGCAGACTCTTCCTTGGGCTGAAGCTTTTGTAGGTCTTTCAAGTCTTACTTTCTGCCAAAAAACTGTCTTGCTTCCCCTTGAGAGTAGCAAGCTCAGCCTCTAGCATTTGGATTCTTTCTTGGATCTTGCCTGTTATGATCTTTATCTCCTTAAGCATTGCTACTTTCATTTCAAAAGCTTCTTTAACTGCATCTTGAGCTTGTTTCTTTGCAGACACATTGGAAAGTAAATTGTTAAAAGTTGTACACCAAACTGAGAGAATATTTGTTTTTTCAAAAAGGCATTGAGTACAACTTTTTGGTCAATGCTCATTATCTCTTTCGAATCAATGTTGGAGATATTTTGCAAGTAATCTTTTAACTCAGGCCTATTGATCAAGAAAAATAGAAGGGCTAACTGATAGAGCTTCATCGATATTTTTTAAGACTACTGCTAATTCATCTTCACTTTGAGGAGCTTCTGCTTCTAGAGACTTGACTATGGTTTCTCTTGACAATGTCGCAGATGAGATAGGGCTAACTTTTAACTTCTCCAAGTATTCCTACATATTGTCAATCATGTTCTATAAGGGTGAAAAAATAGAAATAGGACAAGTAATATTCCAATAATATTGTTGAAATATGAACACGCAGGCAAAGAACTTTCTTCAAGAATGGATGGTGGTTGTTTGGAGCTACTTCTGCCAATTGCACCTTCACATGGTTTTGCAGCAGTTTGGCCTTCAGTTGTGAAGGTTTTGGTCAAACTGCTCACTCCTACATTTTGTTCTTCCTTTGAATGGGTGATGCCTTTTTTAGCAACCTTCATTTTGATCTTGCTCACACCAAATCCACTACTAACGATTGAGCTTGATTCCTACATGTTGATGGTCATAAGATAGCAGAGAATTTTAAGTCTTTTTAAGTCTCAAATATTTTACACCATATGAAGTGTAATCAACCATATTGAGCTTTTACCTTTCTTATTTCTGGATTAAGTGAAGTTTGTTTTCATGATCAACTCGACTTTCATTGTCTTTCACTTTTGTTCCAAACATTCTTGGTCAAGATTGCGCTTGAAACTGTAGGAATTTTCAAAAGCAAGTATTTCTTTGATATGGGTACCTTCAAGCCTCTTGGCTGCTTCACTTGTACGCTTCATAAGATCCAATTGAGGTGAGAAAAGCAGGCTTTGACATTTGCATTTCTTGGGGGTACTCATTAAAAGATTGACCGCCAAGGACTAGTGAAAATGGTTCAGTCATGCTAATTGTCAACATAGTTTTTCCACCAAGAGTCAAATAGTGGAGAAGTGCCAGGATTGGCAGCAAAATCAACCAACACAAGATCCTCTGCCAGGAGGGATGAGAATTGGGAAGTCTCTTCTACATTTTCTAAAGAGGTGAAAACAGTTCTCTAATGGAAGGAAGAGTTGCAGAGAACATTGTGGCCCAGGAGGACAGTTTGAATAAGACCAAATTGTCTTGCAACAAAGTGAGGATAATAGGTTTCACACAACATTTATTGTTTTGACCGGGACCCTAGTTATGAGTATGCTCCTCGAAACTTCAATCCAACTATTACCTAAGATGGACCAAATCTAGCAGGATGAAAGGGACAAAGAAGATCTGAAGGCTGGGAAACACACTCATAGAAGAAGCTCAACAAGGATTTGAAGTCCGTCATTTTGGGTGCAGATAGATTTTATATATTGATCATAGTTTGGTAATGTTTGGGGCTTTGGCATGGGGATGGAATATCTCATCTCAGAGAAGTATGCTAGCAACCAAAATAACACAGAATCCGTAGAGGACCACCAGAATTTGAAAATATAACCGTGGTTGATGTAGGGAGTAGATCAAAGATTCCTCCGTATAAGTGAGCCAGTATGCAAGGCCCCAAAGAAAGCTTTTCTCTTCAGTTAGAGCTATTGCAATTTTTAGATGTTCCTTGACAACTTTAGTTGAGGCTGTCAAAAGATAAATTTGCACAACCAGAACAGAAGAAAAGCTATATATACGTTTGGCCTTAGAGACTTGGGGAGTTGGTAGAGACTTGGGGAGTTGGTCCTTTACTTAATCTAATGAAAGTACCATAACTGAGAATTTTTTTTCAAACGATATACCAATCAGCATCCAAAAGAGCAGATGTCTTTTCACCATATGGAGGGATGCTAAACATTACTCCATGGTCATATAAGGTGATTGTCAACATGGCAGACCTGAACAAGCAAGGTTCTTGATCAAAGCAAAAGGGCAGATGCAGGAAGGTAATGGTGTGGGATTTGGGAACATGAAAATTGAATCAAGTAAAAAATGCGGAGTTCATGTCAAAGTTCATCACAGTGGGCCTCGACTTGGTCAAACCAAGATAAATGGAATCGGCCATGACCTAATAGGTGTGGATTTGACCCAACTATCCAATGTTCAATCTGGTAAACCTAAGGAGCTCGTCATTGTGGTTAGGAAACCATTTATCATAGGTAGGATGAAGTTGATTAAAAACAGGTCACAAGGTGTATTTGTTAGTTTATTCATCCAAAGGGATGAGCACCTTATAGGTAATTGAATCTCCTTCCAAGTTCTTCACTTTCTCCAAGCGTTGGAAAGGTGTCGTATCATCAGAGTAGGGATTCTTTCCCTTTGCCATCAGAACTACAAAGGAATTAAAAAATCATTCAATTTACTGGTTACAAAAATAAATGAGTTTCCATTTGAATGCATAAGGAACACAAGAAGGACGTTTTGAACACTTATCAGAAGAAAATTCAAGGGAAGCTGCCAGAAGCTTCAAGCTATTGCCAGAACTCTTCAAACTCTCTCAGAGAATTTGAGAAAATTGGAAAACAAGAATTTCGCTCGGTAAGAGTGAAGTGACTTTACCTAGGTGGTGTTTAAACAGAAAAGTCTTAAACAACAATAAGATTTAATCAAAAAGTGCAAAGGTGCGCCGTTAATGATCGAGAGAGCGACTCTGTGATCGCCCATTCCCAGAATCAGCAGCGGTTTTACAGAGAATTTATCACGTTTCTTCATAACCCAATTGTTTCGGAAAAAAAAACACAGTTCTAAAAACAAAAAATAAACGAATCAAAAAGTCTCCAGCCACACCCAATTGCCAATTATTTTCCCACGTTTCTCAGCAACCAACAAAAGCAGGCACAATGGCAACTCAACCAAACCCCAGAATTCAAGAAAAGTTTCAGAGAATTAAAGTCCTAAATACGCATCTATAAAACAGTAAAGTATAACTCATAAGTGCAAGCAAGAAATAGAATCCAAAAACAATTCAAATAAACCTAAATTATCCAAAGAAGAAGAAGCAAAGGGCAGATTGATGATGATTATAAGAATAGGGTAACTGTACCTGGGAACCATTGGAGGATAAGAGGAGCAACTTTGAAGCAGAGGTGGCGATGTATGCTGATACATAAAATTGATAGCATTTACCATTTCTTCTTCTCAATACAATACTTCAGTTTCGCTCTCCCTCTCTATGCAAAGCTATCTCCTTTTTCTGGTTCTAGCAACATCCAATGAATGATCACTCATGAGTTCACTGATTCGCTACTTACAATTACAAGTTTCTTGAAATATCCTTTTCCTTTAAAAGACACCATTCAAATCGTTAAGCACAAGCACAGCAATTGATAATGTAGTATGACCCACACATACAGAAGTTTACCTCCACATATGGATATGATAGAACCCAATAAATTACTGATTTTATTTTGATTAGTTAACTTGAATTTCAAAATGAAGATTCAATTTTTTATCATTAGTTATAATATTGGTCTACATAAGATCACGATGACGAATTGATAATTAGTGATTAATTAATCAAAATAAAATCATGAATTCAGAATCATAGTCAATGATACTTATACTGATCAATTAAAGAGTGAATGCAATTGAAGGTAGACAAAAATTTTCCTTCTATCAACATGAATTCTGGCTAAACTTGTCACTTGGTTAATTTAACTACATGTTTTGTTCTGCATACAAACAATTTAAGCTTAACTGATAACAAATATACAAGTCGATGAAATCTCCTCTCCGTGAATATGAGTTAGTTCTGAAGTAAAATTTAGCAAAACTTTGGCATTTTCCAAGTGGATGGGACTCGCCAATTCTTAATTTACATGTGTATATCGGGATATAACTTATGAGCATCTTTTCAATCACAGGAATTCTCCATTTGATTGATTCAGATTTCAGAACATCAGAATAGATTATCTTTAAGGTTTCCCCCAGTAAGCAAATTGAAAAAAGAATCCTCTTTGTTGCCATTATCCTTTTCAGCATCTGCAGAATGATCTGTTACATTTGCGGTTGAGGTTGCGGGTCTTTTAACTGAGACGAAAGCTGCGGTTGAGGTGCAGGTCTTTTAATTGAGACAAATGCCACTGACTTTGCACTAGACTTTTGGTGTAAAAGCCTTTGAGGTAGGAGACGAACTTGAGGCTGCAAGCAAGCTGCCTTCCGGAGAGAGTTTTTCTTCAGGAGTTCCTACATGGACTGTATTATCTCCCAGCTCAACGTCAACACCACCTTCAGCATCCATTCTGTTCTCATTCTCAGTGGAAGGGCCAGGACACAAATCCTTCTTATATTCATTGATACGGGTAGGACCTTTTTCAGCAGTGCAATCCCCATTCAATTTCTCAAATTCCGAATCATCTTGTGCACGAGAAAAAAAAAATATGAACATTAGGATATAGCGCCAAAATCTTAAGGTAGCAAAAAGCATTAGGAAAAAGAAACAACCAAAGAACAGAGAAAGCTGAGATAACAAAGGAGAACAGTCAAAATGAGAATGAGTGTAGAAACACACTGCGATGGAGTGAATAATTTCATTCATAAGTTTTGCCTACTCCCAGCAGCTTCCAAACAATCAATATGGCAAGTGCAAACAGTTGACAAATCCTTTGAAAAACATGGGCAATCAAGGGATTCTTTTCCCAACTTGTACAACGCATCATCTCTAGCTTCATAATAGTAAATGTACCCAAAAAAGTAAATTGATGGGATAATAATGGCTAGAAGAATAGCCTTGAATATTTGGGAGAAAGGCAGATATAACACTGCAAGTAAAATCAATATCTTAAAAAAAAAAAAAGCCCAATATAACATGAAACAGAATTAAGAGATGGAGCAAAAAGCATTAGGAAAAAGAAACAACCAAAGAACAGAGAAAGCTGAGATAACAAAGGAGAACAGTCAAAATGAGAATGAGTGTAGAAACACACTGCGATGGAGTGAATAATTTCATTCATAAGTTTTGCCTACTCCCAGCAGCTTCCAAACAATCAATATGGCAAGTGCAAACAGTTGACAAATCCTTTGAAAAACATGGGCAATCAAGGGATTCTTTTCCCAACTTGTACAACGCATCATCTCTAGCTTCATAATAGTAAATGTACCCAAAAAAGTAAATTGATGGGATAATAATGGCTAGAAGAATAGCCTTGAATATTTGGGAGAAAGGCAGATATAACACTGCAAGTAAAATCAATATCTTAAAAAAAAAAAAAAGCCCAATATAACATGAAACAGAATTAAGAGATGGGAAAATGAATGGAATTGTTGGATAACTGCTCAAAGAAGCATTTAGAACCCACAGCTAAGACTTGCTTCCTCAAAAGAATAAACAGAGGAATCTTATGCAAATAATCTCACCTCCAAGAAAAGACTCAATGCTCTTATACTGAAGAGCTGGTGTTTTAACAGAAGCATTCCCAAGATCCCCATCTTGACAGTCTATATCACTTTTGTGTGTTCTCTCAAGCAATATAAACTTGTCTATCTTCCATATACATTCTAAGGTGAACAAATTCCTTGTTTGATGGATAATACTCCCTAAAAATCTGCATCAATATCAAAGGAACAAAGCTGAAAACCAGATTTTGAGCAATAGGGTTTTTGGAAATGGTTTTATAACATAAGGATTTTAAAGCACATTGGGAGCATAACCAACCTCAATTCCTTCCTGAGTTATTTTTACTGATTGTTTCTTTCGGGAGAGTGAAGAGACCATGTTGAATACTGAAACAACATCAAGTAATATCTGTAGAGAAAAACCAAATGAATTTCTCAATCAGAAGGACCAGCATGTTGCACAGACACACACAGCAATCATCTAATGCCCTAAATTGAAACATAATAGTCTCTCAAGAAATAAGGAACTCCCACTTGCACATGCTATTAATTATCTGTCATATAGATCAACTGTTCACTTCAAGTAATACATTGTTCTCCAGTGAACTATTTTCTAAATCCAGCAGCATCATAATCTTGTGTATTCTCAAGTATCCAGACCTTTGCCTTTTTTCACATACCATCCATGCAGTGGCGGAAGCAGGTGGGGTCGAGTGGGGGCAAACAACCCCCCTCGCCGACTTCCACATGTACATGTAGATAGGTTTTGCCGTTGGTTTGCTGGTGGCTCCGGTAATTTGCCGTTGATCGCAGCCCCCCCTTGGAGGGAGACAGAACTAGATCAGAGGAGGAAGATGGTGGGTAGCACAGACGCCGACCGACCAGCGACACCGACGAGGAACGACCGACCACCAGTTGCCCCCTCCTCAGTCCGATGCTAGTTCCGCCACTGCATCCATGTATTTTCTTGTAACTCAGTTTGCACCTCAATAAACAGTTCTTTAAAATAAGTAGGACTTGCTGAACCAAAACTCGAAGGCATGCAAGCAGAGCCAGAGTTGTCAGAGAAAATCCCATGAAAAAAGAGCGTGCAAGCAAAATAGATACCTCACTGAAGAATGGTTAAGGGAATCATCCAATGAAAAAGAAGAACCATGCAGCATAGGCTGATTTTTAAACAGTTTCCTTGAGATACTGAAAAAAAAGCTCATCCAAATAACAATAAAAAACAAAAGCCCATCAAACTCGAAAATGAAATTTGCATATTCTTCAAAATCCAAGGGAGAAGAACAAAACTATTAGAACGTAAAATTACTGACACGCAGCAGAAAGAAGGAAAACCCAACTGTCCATCAAATAGCAATCCAGGCCTCATTAAATCCTGTAGAACTAAAAACCTGGTGAATGAGACAGTTTTGAGGGAATCAATGGGCAAGGTTAAAGAAAATAGTGTGATTCAAAGGAATTTTTCTTATTACAGGACCCAGAACCTAATCAAAAGCAGCTACATGAGGGGAAAAACAAAGCACAAGGGTGGCAATTGAAACTAGAATGGAGAATATGATAAAATAGGTATTTTTCATTCTACCTAGTCATTTCACTCTAGCTTCTAGTAAATTTTTGAATTCATAAGTTACTCAAATCAGCAAATTATAGAACCATGAAACTTAGGAAGAAATCTAAATAATACTGCCAAAAAAATTGTTACAAATTAGCCAACAATCTTATTGAAACAGGATACGTAGCTGCCTTCAGCATCGGATCAACCATCTGCAACAGCAAACGAGAATAAATTTTTTAGCATCACCATCATATCCACATGGTTAATTCTAGTGGTTCTTAAAAAAAAGTCTTCCAAGTCTATTATTAGCAAGTTGTTTATAGATGGAAAGGATGTGGAATCACAAAAAGATGAAAGGAAAACAATACCTGTGATAGTAAGCATGTAGCTCCTAGAAGTCAATCCATAAAATTAGGTACTCTACCATCACATTTTCTCCACTTCAAACTGTAACAAATAAATTAATGAAAATCTTCAAAATATTACCATGTTGAAGAAAAACTCAAGATGATAATCTTGCTCCAAGATTAGCCATATCAACCATCTCCGACTTCAAAGATTATCCACCACAATATTGCAAATCCTGGGGATTTTACATGGAAAATCAAGCAGTTTTCTCCAGTGATTGGAGTATACATGCACATGTGACAATATATTGAACTAAAATGAGTAGTAAATGCATCTTATATTTAGATCAACAAAAACTGCATCTCTAATTATGATCAGTTTTTCATTCTTTCAATAGATTTACCCCTCTTGATGTTACTGTATGCTAGTGCAATGGATGCGATTAATCTATAAAAAGGACAATATACATATTTGAAATGTTAAAAGTATACCTTTCTAAAAGATGCACCTTTTTCTTAGGTTTCTTTCCAGCGATAGCATGAAAGCAGGAATCCACTATCTTCTCCAACTTGGCTGATTCTAAAAGCCTCAAATCCCTTCTCACCTAAACTCGAAAAATAGAAATACATAAACATAAAAAACAATATACACTATTCTCTTTTTGCAGAACGAAAAATGCAATAAAAAATCAAGATTTAAGTTATAAATAGTTCATCATAATTCGTAAACAAAATAAATAGAAGTCCCAAAAGACAGAAAATTCAAACAACTTATCAGCTAAACAGAATGAATCTCTCCCATTCTTATCAAAAGCAACAATAAACAACATAAACATCAAAAAAACGTCAAAAAGTTCTCTTCCTCAACAACCAAACGAAACCCAAAAATTGTCAACATGAAAATTGTATTATACCCCCCAAAAACTTGCAAAATTCTTTACCTTTAGGAGATACTGAAAATAAAAGCTTCGTCTGTGCTGATTTTTGTTTTTGTACACAATTCTTTCAAAAACTCCACACTCTGCTTTGAGCTGCCCCAAAAACGATTGCAATCGCTCCTCTATACTTTCAATTTCAGTGCCCATTTTTTAATTTGTCAATTTGTTGATAGATTAGCATTCAATATTGAAGTTTCTGTTAATTGGGCGGGTTTTTAGGGTTTTAGGGTATAGCACTTTAGACAAATCGCAGGTACGGTTCTTTCTGTACTGTTACATCTTTTGTCCAAATAAGAATGACCCCCGTGGCAATTAACTTAAATAAAAATTATTTATTATTTAATTAATATAATATTTTAAATTCTAATAATATTTGAAATTTTAATTATTTATTATATTCTTATAAATTAGTGTTTTATAAAATTATAAAATTAAGTATTGAAAAATATTAATGAGATAATATTTACATTATAAAAATATATAAATAATTGATGATTTGTTGGCATTATTATAAATTATATCTTTAGTTATAAAAATCTTTTAATAATAATAATATCTTTTTGGTGCTGTTATGAAAATTAAGATTCATAGGATGTTTCATATGGAATTTAACTAATACAACAAGTAATTTAATGGCGTTCTATTTTACTCCAAAAATATTTTTCAATGGAAGAGAGGAAATCTATATAATACTAAACAGTTATCATTAGCATAATATCATACTATACGTTTCAATCAAAATTTTTTAAAATTAATTTATTATTTATTATAATAGATATTTATTTATCTAAATATAAATATTAAAAAAGATAAGAGATAAGTTTTTAATAACTTATTTTCTTATTAAATAATAACTGTTTATTATTAATATTAAATATATATAATATTATAATTATATTTAAAAAATTTAAATAAATATATCTAATAATAAATTAATTATTTATTTTAATAAATAATAAATTTAATATTTATCTTTTAATTATGTGACCACTGCTTAATCGTTGATATAATATTATGCCACGTATTTTAATTAAATTTTTTAAAAATTAATTCATTATTTATTTCTTAATTAATTTATATTTATTATAATAAATATTTATTTATCTAAATATAAATATCTAAAAAGATAAATTTTTAATAGCTTATCATCTTATTAGATAATAATTATTTATTATTAATATCATAATCATATTTAAACTATCTAAATAAATATAATTAATAACTAATTAATTATTAATTTTAATAAATATTAAATTTACCTTCTAATTATGTGACTAATACTTGATCCAAATTTTACGGTTGATATGATAATATATGATTTTAAATAGATATTTATTTATTATAGAATAAAATAATATAAAATTTATTCTATTTATGATATTTATTTGTAGAGTTTAAATAAAATTAGTATATTATGTTGATTTATATTTATTTGAATAATTCAACAATATTATAATACTAATTATCAAGATTATAATTAAATTTATCTTATTCAAATTATAATTAACTTTATATTATTTATATAATAATTTTGATTATATATTTTTATATAAAATCTATTTATACTACTATATATATATATATATAATAAATGGTGCATAAAACATAATTTATAAATTAAGTAGTTAATCTATAAATAAAATTTCTTATAATTATATGTACATAATTTATGAATTAAGGTGTATTTATATAAATATAATTTTTCTTGAATATCAATTTTATGATTGATATAATAATAAATTAAGTAGTTAATATATATTCTAATTTTTTAGTTGACTCAAAGTTATTTGAGGTATAATTTTAATTATTATTAAATTAATATTTTAGATATGCTAGTGTTATTTTTTTATTTTTTATATAAATATTTTTTTATTTATTATTGATCTTGTTGAGTTCATTTCGTTTAAAAAATAATTTATATTATTTATGTGAAAGATCATAATAATATTATGGTATTACAAATCTTTCAGTATTTTATAATTTAATAATTTTTGATAATTTACTTAGATTGATTAATATATATACTAATTTTATTTTTTATAGTTGTAGAAAAATAATTATTTATTTAAAATTATTATATAATTTAAAAAAATAAAAATACTCCTAATATCAAGTTGGATTATATTATAGTTAACAAATTAAAGCTTCATACAAGGAGGATAAAATCAGTATCTTAGTTTTTTTATATTAAAGATTGAGGGGAAAAAAAGGGATTATTGCCCACAAGCCATGCATGGATTAAAAAAAAAATTATGCATAGAGGGTTTTTTATTATTTTTAAATTAAATCTCCACCTAAATTTGTCATGCTAAATAAATTAATTAAATGAGTAAAAAAATGAAAAATTTTCACCTATTACTTAAGATGGTAACTATTATAACAAAATATAATTTTATCAAAATTTTATATTTAATTTATTTATTTTTATTCGTTAAAAATTTGCTTCTTTCTTAGTTTATTTAAGAATTCAGGCTTACCTTTCTGTCTTTCTAGTAAACTAAAGGAATTACATATTCAAATTAATTTTTATTATTGATAGTTAATTTGCTGTTAATAAACTTGCAAGATTTAACTAAATATATGGTATGTCTAAAAAGTACAATACCACATAATTAATTTAATTGATAATATGACTTAGCATAGCTTATCATACTTAGGTTGAATTAATTATGCTCATTTCTTGAATGAGAAATATATATAGTTTTTTTTAAGGAAAACTATTTTATTATATATAATTCATTAGTTGCAGTTGTAGTTTCTTTTTTTTTTTTTTAATTATATGCTGAAAACTTGTAGCAAAAGGTTGGGATTTTAGTTAGCATGTCTCCATTTTACAATAACTTATTGAAAATAACAATTGATGAATTGGGAAAATGATCAGTAGATTCTAAAATTAATATTTATACAGAAAGATTATACTTGCTGGTCACATCCAATTTGATAAATATTAAGACTTGTTGATCACATCCAATTTGATAAATAAATCTTAACCTTTTGATGTTGAGAGAAATTTCTTTTTTCTTGAAATTTTTTTTAGAAAAAATTAAAATTAAAATTTTGACAATTAAATTTAAAGACTATAAAAATCCTTAAAAGTGGAAATAATTTTTAAAAAATAATTTTTAAAATTTTATATTTTAAAACTATATATTTTTCTTTCAGATGTATAAAAAAAATAATTTTAAACAAATTTAAAAAATAATCATTTTAATTGTATGATAGAGAATTGAGTGTTGGGCTATAAAAATAATTCTATACACAAAAAGAATAGTATAATATAACTACAAACCAGGAACCTTCATGATAAATTTTGAAGTTTGAATAACCTGCAAATCATGCATGAAATTAATTAAGGAATCTAATGATTTTTTTTATTTTTATTCCAAAAAGAAAATCCAAATTAAAAAAAATGGATAAATGAGAAATTGATGTTCAAATAGGAGGTTGGTGTCATGGACAATCCTTTTTTAGGCTTTTTTCTCACTTGACTTTTTATCCAAATCACTAATGGAATTATATATTGCATGTTGGTTGAGCATCTTCATCAGTGTGATTAATCAATAGATTTGTCCATTAATAATAAACAAATTTAACTACTTCATATATATAAATATTAAAAGCTTCAATTTTAATTATTTAGCTTTAGTTAATTAATCAAGACTTCTTATACACACACTTCATTATAACATGTATAATTTTTTAATTAAATTTCAATTAAAATTTAAACAAATTTCTTTAAAAATATCTTAAAAAATAAAATTATTTTAAAAAATACTCCAGTTTAATAAATATATATCTAATATATATCAAGTATATTGGTTAAACATATAAAAACCTGTGAAGGTATTCTAAAAAAATTAAAAAAAAAAGTGATGTAATATAACTTTTCCAAATTTAAAATCATAAATTTTGTATCATAAGAATAATTTTAATACAAATACATGAGGCTGATTCTTAGCAGAATGGTTATAACCATGAAAAAGTCATTCTGAAGCTCCCAACTAATGTTGAAAGCTACTGAAAAAGCTTAAATTTGCTTTTCTTGAAATTGATTAATATTATTTTTCAATCTTTATATAAATATGTCTCAAAATTGTAAACCAATCGAATCTCAATTAATATCTCAATGGGTAAAATTATGCGATGTTCTTTATATAGTGTTTGAAGAGACCATATATAAAACACCCACAATAATTTTCAATAAATAAAACATTATTTTTATTTTATATTAGGTATCAACAATAATGATAGAGAGTTATCAATGATTATGCTTTTCATTTAGTGAGCCGTATAGAAGAAATAAAAGCAGCAAAAATATTTATTTAATTAAAGTGTATGTTCATTAGGAATTTGACTTGCTTTTTTGCTTTAATGATTATAATTAATTGAATTTTTAAGCAATATTAAAATAATGATACATGTTTTTAGACACACAAGTTAATTTATTGAACTAAGTGTTATTTTTCTTTTTTTTAATAAAGTATTATTTTTCTTTAATTATATAAAAGATATAAATACAACATATAATGTATTAAATTGGGAAAATGAAATTAATATGATGTATTATAATTTATTTATAAAATCATAAATTATGTATGAAAATAAATTATTAATGTGTTAGAAAAATAGGGTGATTTTATTCTCATTTTCTTCAACAATATGATTTGACACACATTGAAACTTTTTCTTAGTAAAATTTAGTAGCTAAGAGGGTCGATTACTCAATTTCATTGTATAGTACTTGTGAGGGAATAAGAGTCAAAATCAAAACCCTAACAGAAATCGCCACGATCCAGAACACAAACAAACATCAAAACAAACAAACAAACAGAGTCGTTTTACTTGGTTCACGTTTACACACAGTAAAGGCTACATCCAAGGCGAGGAGACAAAACCCCTCAGTCAATCCCTTAAAAACTTAGAATCGGCAGAAACAGATACAAGCCAAAATCTCAGATCATCCCTCTCTCTCTCTCTCTGTTTACAAACAGTAAAGCTCACCTCTCTAACAAAATCACAAGAAAAACAAGCTCTCAAAACAGATCAAAGAACTCAGTACAGAGAACCAGAGGAAAAACAGAAAGAACACTCTAGAACGCACTGACGGCCGAGAGAGAGAGAAAAATTACACAACACACAGATAACAAGAGTATTTATATCAACCCTAAACTCGTGCACAGGAGAACCACACGACGCAGCTCTTCAATACTGCACACACAAAAACGCACCGTATGGAATAAGAAAGGCATGAATCATCACGTGACTTTGAGTCACTTAAGACCCACAATCTCCACCTTGACTCCAAGTCTCCAAAGGGAATGACATCAGGAAATTGCCTCTTCACGGGTAATCACCAATCAGAAATATAATTTTTAAGCTTTCAAAACTCCAAGCATACCCAGGGCATCCTGAAATTTTGAAACAGAAACAGGTTTAGTCATAATATCAGCTGGATTAATATCAGTATGAATTTTTTCAACACTTACCTCACCTTTTGCTATAACATTTCTTATAAAATGCAACCTGACATCTATATGCTTTGTTCTTTCATGAAACATATTATTTCTGCTCAAATGTGTGGCACTTTGAGAATCACAAAACACATAAGCCTTACCATTCAGTAGACCCAACTCTGCAACTATACCTTTCAGCCAAATGGCTTCTTTAATTGCCTCAGTCAAGGCAATGTACTCAGCTTCAGTTGTAGATAAAGCTACAATATGCTGCAAGCTGCTTTTCCAACTTACAACATTATTAGCAAAGGTAAAACAGTAGCCAGACAGAGATCTTCTTTTATCAAGATCTGCTGCAAAATCAGAGTCACAGAATCCAACAATATCATACATATTACAATCAGACTTTTTAAACAGCAAACCAACATTACTTGACCCTTTAAGATACCTAGACAACCATTTAACAGCTGACCAGTGTTCTTTACAAGGGTTAGACATGAATCTGCTAACCAGACTCACCCCATAGGCTAAATCAGGTCGTGTGCAGACCATAGCATACATAAGACTACCAACCACATTCTGATATGGAACACCTGGCATATAGCTTGATTCAGTCAAGTTCAAAGGTTTAATGGTTGAACACAACTTAAAATGAGCACCAATAGGAGTAGAAACAATTTTTCCCTTATTTAAATCAAAAGTTTCTAGGAATTTCAGTATATAGTCTTTTTTATTTAAAAACAGTGTACCTTTATTTCTATTTCTCTCTATGTTCATGCCTAATATCTTTTTAGCAGGACCAAGATCCTTCATGTCAAATTCAGTATTAAGCATGCCTTTCAACTTAACAATCTCATTCATATTCTTGCATGCAATTAACATGTCATCAACATAGAGAAGCAAGTATACATACACATTTTCAGACACAACAGAATAGTACACACAAGGGTCAAAACTACTTCTTTTAAAATCATGACTAGTCATAAAGTCATCAAATCTTCTATACCACTGCCTAGGGGACTGTTTAAGACCATACAAGGATTTTAATAGCAAACACACATGGTTTTCCTTACCTTTTTCAACAAAACCCTCAGGCTGTAATATATATAGCTCTTCCTCCAGATTACCATGGAGAAAGGCAGTTTTAACATCCAACTGTTCAAGCTCAAGGTCAAGCAAAGCAGTAATTGTTAATAGCAGTCTAATGGAAACATGTTTCACAACAGGACTAAATACCTCATCGTAATCAATACCTTCTCATTGAGAGAAACCCTTAGCAACTAACCTGGCCTTGAATCTTTCCTTCTCAAGACCAGGAATAGGTGGTTTTCTCTTAAAGATCCACTTACATTTAATGATCTTTCTGTCAAATGGTTTGGGTACTAATTTCCAGGTTTGATTCTTCCTTAGGGAAGACATTTCTTCTTCCATTGCCCTTTTCCACTTATCCCAGTATATACTCTGCTTTGCACCTTTGTAATCAAGAGGTTCATCATCTTCAACAGCAGCTGCAATAACTAGAGCAAAGGAGGTCAGTTCAGAATTAACAACATTGTAAGAGTAATCCTCAAACCTGACTGGTTTTCTGGTCTGTCTCCTCTGTCTATCTCTTGCTAACTGGTAGTTATCCAGTTCAGGCTCAGGAACCTGTTCAGGTTGTTCCTCTTCTTGATCAGATTCATCTGATATGTCCTGTGCCTGTATATCCATCCCTGCACCTGCATTAATTACTTGAGGTGGATTTTGATCAGTTTGTACAAACCTATCTAGCTCCACCTCAATTTGAGACTTCTCTAATTGTACCTCAGATTTGAACTCCTGCATGTTAGTACTAGGAAACAGTAATTCATTAAATGTAACATTTCTACTAACAGCAACATTATTTTCTTTTGGTAACCACACTTTATACCCCTTGATCCCACTGGGATAACCTAAAAATATGCATTTCTTAGCTCTAGGATCAAGTTTGCTTTGTGTATCATGAATATAAGCTATACATCCAAATACCCTCAAGTGTGTGTAGGTTATAGGTTTATTATTCCAAGCCTCATTTGGACATTTCAAACTCAGAACAGATGTTGGAGATCTATTGATTAAGTAGCAAGCAGTATGTGCTGCTTCAGCCCAAAATTTGGTATTTAAGCTTGATTCAACAAGCATGCATCTGACTTTATTTAAAATAGTCCTATTGTACCTCTCAGCTACTCCATTTTGTTGTGGAGTATAGGTACATGTCCTATGTCTAAGGGTCCCATTTGTTTTACAGAAGTCATTGAACTGTTGATTAACAAATTCAAGCCCATTGTCAGTCCTAAGTACTTTAATCTTCTTATCCTTTAGGTTTTCAACTAATAGCTTCCATTCACAGAAAGTTTTAAACACATCATGTTTATTCTTTAGGAAATAGATCCATACTTTCCTAGAAAAATCATCTATGAATGTTACAGAGTACTGTGAACCTGACAGAGACTTTGGAACATAAGTAGAACCCCACAAATCACTGTGTACATACTCTAGACACTCTTTAGCTCTATAGCTTGATAATGTGAAGCTATGTTTGTGTGATTTACCTAAAATACAACCTTCACAGGAATCTGGTTTCACAAACTGTGTGATTTCCAGATTTCCCTTCCTACTTAGGTGTTCTAAGGCTTTAAACCCTATATGACCTAATCTTTTATGCCAAAGAACTGTGTCATTTGCTGCTGACACAGTAGCATTAAGAGTGCCAGTAGCAACTCTGCCATCTAAGTGATATAATCTATTTACCCTATGACCAGTTAACATACATTTATCCCCTTTGAATACTCTCAGAATTCCATCTCTTGCAGTATGGTATAGACCTTTTTCTTCTAGGAACCCTAAGGAAATGAGATTTCTCCTAAGGTCTGGAATGTGCCTAACCTGCCCTAGTTCTATTTGCCTCCCATCATCTAACAGTAACCTCACAGTGCCTATACCATTGACATTACAGGAAGAATTATTACCCATTAGAACATTGGAACCAGTTAAACTATTATAACTAGAGAACCAATCCCTGTTAGGGGTCATATGATATGAACAAGCTGAATCTAGGATCCAGACTTCAGTATTTCTTGTACTAGATATAGTTAAAGCTTCAATATCATCATCTTGAGATGATGTGTTGACTGCTCCAACCTCACCACTGCTCTGCCCTAACTTTTCTAACCTTTTCCTGCAAAATCTTCTAATGTGACCTTTCTTTTTACAATAATAACAAGTTCTCTCAAACTTAGAACTATTGTTATTATTTTGACTAGTTACATTACTAGATTGAGCACTGTTATTAAGTTGACTAGGCTTACCATTTCCAGTTTTAAACTTATCCTTTTTCTTTTTGATTTTAGATTTCTCCTTAATTACTAGACTTTCTGACTTACCATTCTTTTCAATGTTTTTCATCTCCAATTCCCTAAGCTTCAAAGCATTCGTAATATCCTCAACTTCTATAGTAGTTCTACCATACTTTAAAGCATCTTTTACATTCTGAAAGTGTTCTGGTATAGAGTTAAGTAATATTATAGACTGGTTTTCATTACTTAACTCTTCACCATTGTCAGCTAGCTCTAAAACAAGTTTTTAAAAATTATCACAGTTATCATCAACAGATTTTAAAGGGTCCATTTTAAAACTAAATATCTGTTCTTTCAAATAGGCAGTTCTTGACACAGATTTAACCAGATATAAAGAATTCAATTTATTCCAGAGTTCAGGAGCAGTCTTTATACCTCTAACCTTTCTGAGCACTACATCAGAAAGGTTAAGTACTATTGTACTGTATGCAAGATCCATCATATCTTGCTTATCATCCACACTGAGTGTCTCAGGCAATGATTCGATGCCACTAAGTGCTCTTTTGCACTTCTGTTGTACCAGGATCGCGGTCATTTTCTCTTTTCAGATGGTAAAATCGACTTTACCATCGAATTTTTCTACGTTTATCTTGGCAAAAGACATGCTTCACAAACTTAGGGTTTTCCAAGAGAGCCTCAGTTCACTTCCCTTTAATCGATCTTTCCTGTCACAAAAACAAATAATCGACAGTACCAGATCTAAACAGAAAACAAGGAAAGAAACTCGATCTGTTAAGAAACAAGCACTCTTAACCAAACAGTAACCCTAAAAACAGATAAACAAGAAAATCAAAGAGAAAGTTTAACAGAAAAGAAAGAGACCACCTGTTCGATCTTCTTCTGATGATGGCTCTGATACCACTTGTGAGGGAATAAGAGTCAAAATCAAAACCCTAACAGAAATCGCCACGATCCAGAACACAAACAAACATCAAAACAAACAAACAAACAAAGTCGTTTTACTTGGTTCACCTTTACACACAGTAAAGGCTACATCCAAGGCGAGGAGACAAAACCCCTCAGTCAATCCCTTAGAAACTTAGAATCGGCAGAAACAGATACAAGCCAAAATCTCAGATCATCCCTCTCTCTCTCTCTCTGTTTACAAACAGTAAAGCTCACCTCTCTAACAAAATCACAAGAAAAACAAGCTCTCAAAACAGATCAAAGAACTCAGTACAGAGAACCAGAGGAAAAACAGAAAGAACACTCTAGAACGCACTGACGGCCGAGAGAGAGAGAAAAATTACACAGCACACAGATAACAAGAGTATTTATATCAACCCTAAACCCGTGCACAGGAGAACCACACGACGCAGCTCTTCAATACTGCACACACAAAAACACACCGTATGGAATAAGAAAGGCATGAATCATCACGTGACTTTGAGTCACTTAAGACCCACAGTACATTTGCTACCATTATTGAATTCCGAAGCTTTTTCTTTTAGATTTGCCTACACGTGTAATGCATCAAAATGAGTTTGGCAACAAAACTCAAATTGAATTGTTATAATTTATTAATCATATCAAAAAGAAAAGAAATCATACCTAATCATGCTTACTTGAGGTAATTAATTAATTAATTAATTTACAATTTTCATAATTAATCAAATAAAAAAATTAAAAAAATATCTATAAGCTTTTTGAAATTATTGCACATATAGTACTTGCTTTTAATTGCTTGAGAAGAATAAATTTCAATATTATTCTTTAATGATTAATTATAGTTTGGCATTACTTTGTTATATCTTACATAGCCACCCAACAAATAGTATATGAAAGTTGGTTTGGTGGGTTTAGTGTGTAGGTGTCCACTCTTTAGTCCTCATCAAGGGCCTCCCTTGTACCAAATTCACCATCAAATAAAACAGTATTAAATTATTTCCATTTAGGAGGGCAGTTTTTATTATTATTTTTCTAGTATTATAATATAGGAGTAAAAGAATCGAATTTAAATTTATTTAAGAGAGATATATCTATAGTAAAGCTATGTCTTATCATATTAATTTTTATTATTTTTTAGTGTAATTTTAAATATTAATTTTTGTTATACAAATTATTTTACTTTTATTTAGGGTTTGAGTATAGAAGATTTGATTTTTTATTTTTGTAATTCATTTTCAGTAAAATTTGAATCACGTTCAAAATTATGATATTTTAAATTTCAATTTCAAATGAAATTAGTTCTATTAAAAACCATATAAAAAAGATATTCAAGTATTAAGTGATTTAATTATTAATTAAAAAACAATTCAAGTATATGAGAAGGATTTAATTAAGTCATTTTGAGTTGGATTATTTTGAATTTATTTTATCAAATATTGATTAACTTATAATGAATTATTTTTATAGTTATTTTCTGATTTTTTTTTTGTAATTTTTTAATATGATTGCGATTTTTTTAATATTATCAATTTGTAGAATTTTTAAAATATTTTTGCAAAATTTTTGATTAATTTTTTTGAATGAGAATTTCTTAATTAAAAAATATATTTACTACCAATTCAAATTATTTAAAGTTCAATCCTCAAAATTTCAAATTATTTTCAAATTTTGTATGAAACTAACTTTTTTTTTGAAGGAAAGTATGAATCTAATTGTTAATATATTTGAACTTGTATCAAATTAAAAAATAGAATATAAAAAATTATTGAATATCTATTTCATAATATATAATTTAGAATTTGATTATAGCAAAATTTTCTCTCTTTAAAGAAACCTTTCCATTATAAATTGCAAACATCAATTCAAAAAATCTCAAATGTGTAGAGATATATATAAAAAAAATAAATGTTAAATTGTGTGCTCATGGTTGGAGTTTTGCAATTGAATACATAATCCTTTTTTTAAGATATATATATATATATATATATGAAAAACAAACTTCATGATCACTTTACTCTTATCAATAAGGACCAAAATGTAATTTCGATATGCTTTTGTTAATTGTAAAGGGTATATTTGGAAATGAAGTCGTACCTAATACTAATTTCCCAAAAGTCTTTTTTTTTTTTTTCTGAATTGTCCCAAAAGAAAAGTTTTCTTTTACAACTGCCACAGACTAAGGGCTCATGGCCCATAATCATATATATATATATATATATATATATATGCACACAGTAGCAGCATCATAATAACATCAGATATAGGAAGTTATTTATTTTATTTTATTGATTTATTTTATTAAAATAGGTTGATTCAACAGAAAGATTCATTGTCACTATAACCAACCCCAGCACAAAAAGAGGCAAGCAAGACCCTCTTTATTTTATTTTATATTTTTATCATGAGGTGATAGCTCATTTTTTTAATATTGTATTATACTGAAGAGAGGAGAATTAAGCCTTAATTAATTTATTATTTAAAAAAATATATATTTATCGTTAAATTATATCTACATGTATGAGATAAGAACCTATTATTATATAATAACATCAACATCTAATTAATGTTTTGAACTTATAAGAGTAATTATTATATATATATGTATATATTTTTGAAATTATTAAGTGCACTCGATATATATTAAGCAATGACGAATTAGGTGTTTATAAATATAAGATTCACTTATGATTATGTTAAATGAATTCTACATAATTATATGTAGAACATATTATATGAAGAATTGTAAATAATTGCTCATGCATTTTTGTGATAAAAAATACTAACAAATTAACAATTACAATTTTTTAATTAAATTTATAGCCACATTTTTGGTGTCTCAAGTTGTTTCATTTTTATAATTGTCATACTTATTATAATTGTCATACTTATTTTTAATTAAGTCTTTGAATATTTTTTTATATTGTGGCAAAAATATTAAAATTAATTATTTTATCTCATCCTTTCATTTCATTCATCTTTCTCAAACTTCTCCTTTTTTTCCCTTAATTAAGTTTCTTCTCATTTTTATTAAATTTTCTTAAACAGTAAAATAAAATAAGAGAAATTCAAAAATTTTAATCATATAAAATATAATAGATATATAAAAGTTGGAGAAAAAAATGAAATTAATTTATACGAGTGGCACTATTTTCGATTTTTGGATAACTACATTTAAAATAATCATATTTTATTTGATTATATATTTATAAATACCTAATAGTATATTTAGTATTTTGATGAAATGTCCTGTTTAAATACTCGTGATTGAAAAAAATACATTTTAATCGGAAAAAATGTATATAAGAAAAAAAATCACACTTAATTAAAATTATTCTTTAATTATAGTTTTGCCATTACTTTTTTCTTTTTTTTTTCTTTTTGTGAATAGGAAAAAAGAGAGGGAGCTGCATAGTATTCTCAAATATTTTTGTAGTGATATTAGGAATATCAAAATAGGTTATGACACGTAAATACGGCACGTTAAATATATAAAATTAGAGGATTAATGTTGATCTTAAACGGATTAATATTATAAACGGGTCAACCCATTTAT
This sequence comes from Garcia nutans, assembly GCA_947685225.1. Lineage (NCBI taxonomy): Eukaryota > Viridiplantae > Streptophyta > Magnoliopsida > Malpighiales > Euphorbiaceae > Garcia > Garcia nutans. Next base: position 29,683,621 of record CANTUV010000015.1, on the reverse strand, counting down.
AATACGATTTTAAACGGATTATATAGTAAGTTGATGTGCGAATTCGCTACACCCTGTTTAACTAAAATGACATTGTTTTATACAATTTAAAACTAAATCATTTTATTATTATTTGCTCTAAAAAATAAAAATAAAAATTATATTTATTATATAATTATAATTTTATTATTATATGATGTATTATTATTTATTTAAAAATAAATTTTAAATTTTTTAATTATTCTTATTAAAAAATTATTAATATCATTTAATTACTAAATCTTTTAAAATTATTTTATTAATTTAATTATTAATTAATTTAAATTTAATTTTTTTAATTTTAGAAATCATTTTCTTAAACCATATTTTAAAAATTAAATAATTTATGATTTAAATAACCAAATATTTTATATTAAATAACTTTTTTAAAATTTAGAATTTAAAATAGAATTTATAAAAGGAAACATAATAGAAAAAATGAATAGAAAATAAAATAAAATTTTTAAAAAATTTATTACAAAATTTATATTTACAATTATATATTATCTCCTTAACTTTTTTTTCATACTAAGTTATAAAACTAAAATATAATACACACCTATCATTTATTATATATTAATTGTGTTATATATTTTATTTTTTTATATATTTTAAATTTTTTTTAATATATTTATATTTTAAAATTATTTTAATCATAATTTTATTATATAAATAAATTTTTAATGGTTTATTTAAGAATAAAAAATTATTATAAATTAAAAATATTATACGAGTTAAACGGATTATATTAAATTATGTGATTCATATATAATTTATTTAATTAAAAGTGTTATATATATCGTATCCATATAATTTATTTAATTTTTATATTATATTTATGTCAACATAATTAATAAATAAATTATATTTATCAAAATAAATTAATCTAATATAAATATGATCTATCAATCTATTTTAACACTCCTATGTGATATGGGCTGCTTTTGCTTTATTCCAAATTCCAAAAGGCTTAAAATGCATTTGATCTAACTTCTCATTTTTTAGCATAAAAAGAAATTCTCATTTAAAAAAAATAAAAAAAAACCTTTGATCTAGATCCACCAATCAAAGACCAACATTTTTAATTATCGTTTTACTCTGTTAAACTTAACTATCAAAATTATGATGGTTGAATAATTAATTATATTAGGTTTTTGGCATTCATTATTTCATCATTTGTTTGTTATTTTTCATTTTCTTTTTCATAAAGATTTAAGCATTCACAGCACCTGAAATTACTTAGTTTTGTTACTTTTTTGTTATATATATTTATTAAATATTTTTAATAAATAACATTAAATATGAATATAATAAAGATTTAAATATTTTAGTTAACTAATTAAATAGTAAATGAGTTATAATTTATAAAAAATAAAAAATATATTTATCAATTTATGATGAAAGGAATACTAAATATTAATTTGAGAGAAAATTTTTCTTAAAATTATTTACAAGTGGTAATCGATTGGATTAAAATTGAAATTTACATTTCAAGAACTCTTTATTTGCAAGGCATCATCGATGACCAAAGAGAAACATTTCAACTCCACATAAATATTTTTTTTTTACTTTGAAAAAAAATTATAGAGCTACTCATTATTGGGTTTAATTTTTTTTTTCTATTTAAATTAATCCATCTTCTTTTCAATTCAATAAACTAACCATACATAGAAAAGGTGTAAAACATTTAAGAAAGAAATTCAAAATCTTTAATAATAACGTCTTTCATTTACCCAAAATAACGAAAATACTCTCTAAAGGTACTATCATTCTGTCTCTAATTTTTTGTTTATTTTGCAAGATGGATAGAAAAAAAAGACAATAAGATTATTTCTATTTGTTTTAATACTAAGAATATATATAATTTCCTTATTAGCAAGCTATTATGTTTCAAAGATAATAAAATTTAACTATTAAGTTATGATTCAGCGGTTAAAAATGTATATTATTTTCGTTTAAATTTTAAATTTAAAAATTTTAAATTTAAATTTAAATGTTTCAATCTCACCATATATAATTAATAAAAAAGAACAATGAGATTTTGATATAATATTAAAATTAAAATTTGAAACTTTAATATTTGAGTTTTTTGTTCATTCTTTATATATAAATACATTATCTGTGAAATATAAAAAAGTTACTCACACCAATTTTCAGTGTGTAATTACTTTACCCAATAATTCCTTATAACAAGCATCGAATTCTTAATCTAAATTTTCTTATCTAAATAACATATCACTAGGTGCTTGTGCTCTGTGTTTATATATAGACAAAGTCCCATTTCTTCTAGTTTTTTCTTTTATTTTTTTAATTTATCACTTCAAAAATACATTTAATCCATTTCCCAAAATACCCTTCTTTTATGTAACGATTAAAATAATTTCATATAAAATAACTAAAATACCCTTCTCCCCCAACCCATTATTAAACCAAGGGCTAAAACCTGAATACGTTGAACCCAAAGAAGCCGGCAATTTGGACTGTTTTGGCACAAAAGAAAAATACCGGTCAACCGTCTCTCTTTCTATGACACAAAATCTCCTTCTTAAAAATTGTGTTTGGTTTTAAAAAAAAAACAAGACATCACAACGGGAACACAACTCAAACAGAGGACTCATAAACTATGACAAAGCTTGACTCAAGCTTGCTTTTGTTGTGTATTTTTCATGGCCAAGATTGTTCTTCATGAGAAAATGACACAGATTTGTCGGAAAATTGTTCATGTAAATATCAGGTGGAGTTTTTTTCGGAGGGTATCTGTTTTTAGACAGTTTTTTCAGTTTATTTGGGATAGGATTCTTGCTTGTTCTATTGGTAATCCTATTAGATATCGCCGGTTAACTCGCCTTCCTTCTTCATCTCCGTCACCTGAGTCTATTGAAGATGGTGATTTGGAGTCACCGGAAAACCCCATCACCACCACCACCACCAACAACAACAACACTTGTAGTGGGTATAATACAGATTCGGATTTAGTCACTTTGAAGATCAGTTTGTTGGGTGATTGCCAAATTGGAAAAACAAGCTTTGTGGTAAGCATATTAAATTATCTTTTTTTATTATTTATTTTTTTTAAATATTGAGAAGAAGGTTCGAATTTTATTTTTTTTCCTAAATAATTTATATGTTCCTAATGATGAATCATATTCAGATGAATTATTGTTAAAGTTAATAATAATTTTTTTTTGAATTTGTAAAGATAAAGTATGTGGGAGATGAGCAAGAAAAGAAAAGCTTGGAGATGACAGGATTGAATTTAATGGATAAAACATTATTTGTTCAAGATGCCAGGATTGCATTTAGCTTATGGGATGTGGGTGGTACGTTGATTAATTAATTAATTAACTTGAATTTTTTTAATTTCTTAGCCCATTTACTAATAATTATGGGATTTTTCTCATTTTATGATAATCAACTCATCTAAGCATTAATTTCAGTTTAATTGATGTTTACTATATAAATTTTTTTTAAGCAATTATGGTTTTCGAAGAGATATAAGAATTCTGAATGCATTTTTACGATGAGATTATCTGAATTCTGAACGCAGGTGATAGTAGGTCACTTGATCATGTTCCCATTGCCTGTAAAGATGCAGTAGCAATTTTGTTCATGTTTGATCTTACTAGTCGGTGTACTCTTAACAGGTCACTAACTAAATTAATTAAAAACTTAATTAACTTTGTTTTTTTTAGAACTAATTAAGTATTATCCTGGTTTACTAATAAACTCTTTAACTAATTATCATATTATTGATGGTTTTACAGTGTTATTGAATGGTATAGTCAAGCCAGAAAATGGAATCAGGTACCTATTAATTAATTTTCAGTTACAGTGGTTTTTTCTTTGTCAAATGATTATCTAAACAAAAAAGGCTAAATATAATAACTTAATAATTTATTGGTGAGGTTTTAAATGCGATAATTAATTAGTAATTAGAAAAAGGATAAGAGAGTACAGGTTATATTAAAAATAGTACTCAAACCCGGAAAAAGAACACACACTACTATTGTTAAAAAATCAATTGCTTGGGCCATATTTTTTAGTGCTAATTTAATGATATCACCAAAATCAAATTGAAATTCAAGAGTGGGTGCCCTAAAATTGATTTTTTTTTTCTTCTATATATAATACTAGTAGTATATAATTGTTTTTTCTTTTAAAGTGGAGCCCTAAAGTTAATAATGGACCACTCTGTTTTGAATGTAAATTGATTGTCTGTGTTTTTGCAGACTGCAATTCCTATACTAGTAGGGACTAAATTTGATGATTTTGTTCAATTTCCCCCAAATTTGCAATGGCCTATAGTAACTCAGGTATGCTTTATTTGGTTTACTTTTGCTTTTTCACAAAGCTTGACACTGAATTATTAGTTTATTAATTTCAGTTGATTAATACTCCTACTTAAAAGGTACTAATTTCTTTCATTGGAACTCTAATGCTGATTTGCAAGTAAACTTGAATCTGAATTTCAGAAATTTAAGTTTATTATGATATTTATTAAGATTTTCTTTTATATATAAAAAAAACATTAGAATTTAATGATAAGAAGCATATATTATTTTTATTTATATTTTGATTTGAGTTATAAATATTTCTCTCGTCTGCATGCAATTAATAATAATGATAATAATAATAAACTGTTAGAATTTGAATGTTAATCACACACTCGTCGACTACTACATTATGAACGTACAGAACCCACAACATTTTTGGAAAAGGAAATTTTATGGGATGAACAGCATGTAATTCTAACCAAGTCTTTTTATTTTTAGTCTTCAGTTGTCAATTTTTAAAAAAATTGACCTTTTTTTTAACTTTTTTTTTTCAATTGCCTCTCTCCGCGTTTCAAGATAAGCATATAGGGGCCATATAATATTTATTAACATTTTTTTAATTAAAACATTATGATTTATTATTTATTAATAATGTATCCATACGACTGAATAATAAATTTGAATTTGAATTTCTATTTCTATTTTTTTCTTAAAAGGTAAAAAAAATATAGAAAATTTTATGTGTATATTCAGAATTTCAACTTAAAATATGTAAATATATGTACTCTTGTAATTATATTTTATTTTTTTAATAAATGGATATTATTGTAAAAATAGAATTTTTTTTTTGAATTTTTGATTACAGGCAAGAGCATATGCAAAAGCAATGAAGGCAACACTATTCTTTTCGAGTGCAAAGCATAATATAAATGTGAACAAGATATTCAAATTTATAATGGCAAAGCTGTTTAACTTGCCTTGGACGGTACAAAGAAATTTGACAATTGGAGAACCAATTATTGACTTCTAGTCTTCTAACAAAGCACGCACTTACACACTACTTTTAGCCACTGATTTTCATGTAAATACCCAAAGCAGAGATTGGAAAACAAAAAAATAAAAGAAAAGAAAAGAAATTTCTAGTTATTTGCTTATAATTGATTCCCCTGCACACACATTTTCTTTTCTTTTCCTTTCCTTTCTTTTCTTTTCTTTTATATTCTATTTTTTTTTTGGGTATTAATCATCCTTTCTTTTTCTATTTTTATTGTTTGTTTGTTGATCTTTTTCTTTCTTTCCTTTTATTAACTTTATAATTGTAGCAGGTCTTTATGCAAATGAAGAAAAGATGTAAAATATATATAAATGAGGAAATAAGTTTTTTTACTTTTTTCCCATTTGATTTAGAGCTATTTTTTTAGAATAATTTATTTAATTGTTTTATTTTTTTATATCAATATTGCATTTCAATTATTATTATATTGTAAATTAGATAATCTCGAATATTTGTTTCATAATATAAGTAAAAGATTGGGATAAATTGGTACTTAAAATGCAATAATTATCTGTTTCATAATACATAAAATATTTAAATTCTGGTACAATTCAAGTTTAAATTAAAAGAATCAAGGCCCCCATGTTTCTTGATGCTTTTAAAAGAAGCTTTGCTTGATATCTGCAAGGAAATATTGAAAATTTTAAAATTACCGTTCAACTTAAAAAAAAAAAAATTAAAAAAAAGACCACAGAGGATGAACATTTATTCTAGTTCTAGAAGAACTAATTAAAAATTGCTATAAAATGTGTGGCCTCCTCCAAATACAGCCATATATAGATAATAAATAAATTTTCTTAAATTATAATATAAGAATTTTCTTTTCTAATAATATTATGGATAAGTTTTAAAAATAACTTAATATTCGAAGTCATGGATGCTTAATAATACCAAATTATATTATGCTTTTAATTTGCCAGCAAATCACTGCAATATTCTCCCTCTGAATTAAAGGACCTCTCAACGCTCTCCAAATGTGCAGTTGTCTCCTCCAAAACAAGCAGATTTGGTAAAAAATAATTAATTAAATTGTGATGCTGCTGTTCATATTAAAATGAATTCACATGGATGAGTAATTCATAATTTCATTTTAAAAAATCAGTGCAATATTCTTTCTCCTATAATAATAATAATATTATTATTATTCTAAAAAGATCATTTCAACATGAAGTTACCCATATATGATTAAAATAATTAATAGCTTATTCCCATTCAAAAAATCTATTTATCTATTTTTATATACAATAAACAAAGATTAAATATCACCATCATGCATATCTTGAATTAGATTATTTGATGTTTGGGTGGAAAATCTTGATTAGGGAACTCATTATACTTTTTTTTTAAATTTATTTTTTACGAGGAAAAAAAAGAATTTGAATTTGAAATTAATTTAGTCAACTTGAGAAATTTTTAATGGCTAAAAAAAACTATTTGTAATTGAACTTTTTAAAATAGACCATTTCATTTTCACTTTAATTACTTATAAAAATTAATATCAATATATAATGGTTTGAAATTAAAATGAAAATTAGCCTATTAAAAATAAATATGTCATTACTAAATAGAGAAATTCTATTATACATTCGGTTCATATTCTCGTTCATAAATCAGATCAATCATAAATTTTAATTTAAATTAAATTAAAATTTATAATTTGTCTAATTCAATGACACCATAGGTACATGTATTAAAAATTTCCTACCAAATATGGCCCCATTAATTAAGATTTAGCTTTATGAAGATCTTCTATCAATTTCTTCTAATTTGTAAAGGATAGTGGATATAAAAGAACACGTGTTATCATAAAAATATATAAGGCCAAAATCCTTAAAATATCAGTATAGATACTACAATTTAATATATAATTTGACCAAATTAACTTCTTATGCGTTGCATCTTTATAATGTAGCTCAAATAAAATTCATTTTATAAAATTTAGGTTGTTTATTGAATGAATGATAGCTTTTTTACAATGAAGTGTACAAGGTTGTTTTACTATAGTAATTTACATAAAAGTCAAATTCATATGACAAATTACACCTCCTACCATTTTTTATAATTTTTTTTTTATTTTTATCAAAAATATTTTAATCATTTTATAATAAACTCATAATATACCAATCATAAGCTCATAATTATAAACTCATAATAAACATATAATAAATTCTAAATAAATGTTTTTGACGTTTTTGTGAAGACTCCAATTCTTATTTAGTACAAAAATTACGTAATGGGATTGGCTCATTATAATTACAGGCTCAAAGAAATTAGTCCATAAAAAAAGACTGCTCCGTCATGATCCCTTAAATAATATGGGCCTGGTTGCATCATGGTGTGACGTGTGGGGATTTTTTTTTTGGAGAAATTTACACTGTTTATATCTAAAACCAATTCACTTTTCAATAATATCGGGCCCCCTATTTTATTTACAATTTTATCTCTTTCTACCGTGATTTTTCTTTTTCTTTTTTTTTTCTCTTTTTATAATATATATTTTTTTTATTTTTTTTATGATTTTATTTCATTTATATTTTTTATTTAATTTTTTTAATATCATATTTTTTAATATACATATAAAAAAATAAACATATACATAACATATATAATATATATAAAATACATATTCGATAATACAAATTACATCTACAACGCACTTATAACATATTTATATAATATCTTTAATATTTATTTAATTTTATTTTTTATTCTAACAATATCCACAAAATATTAACACAATATTTAATATTTTTTATGTAAATGCATACAACTTAAATAATGAAAATATAATATATACACAATATACAATAGCTAAGAAATATTCACAACACATCTCCTATATATCTATATAACTAAATTGTTTATATTTTTTATTTTTTATGTGTATAATATGTAAAATTTGTTTAAAAATAAATTTAATAATTTTTATTAATATATTTTTATATTTTTTATTTTATTTTTATTTTTTTAAGTCTTACTTATTTTTTATAATTAAAATAAATTTTTTTATAAAAAATTATAATTTTTATATGATAAAAATAATTTAAAATATTAATTTTTATTATTTTATTAGAATATTTTTATTTAATAGTGAAGTTTAAAAAAAATAAAAATTTGAAATAAAATATTAATTGTAGTGAGAAATTATATATTTAAAAAAAAAGACTTTTATTTTAATAAGAAATAAGATATTTTTAAAAGTTTGTACTAATATTTTATAAAAATGTAAATATTTTTAGTTTTTATAGTATTTTTGTAATAAAAGTTATTTTTTATGTAGTTATATATATATATATATATCTATTTTCTTTTTAAATATCCTCAAAAATAAAATTATTTTTAAAAATATCAACTTTTACTTTTTTTTTAAATTATTTACTTTTTAATTTTAAAATTTAAATATATCTCTTTTTAGAAATATATTTTTAATTTATATTTAGTATATTAAAAATATATTTGATTTTCAAATATATTGGATTTAGATTTGATAGATTAAAGGAATATAAAAAAGGAAAAGTATTTTTTTCCAAAAAAATTTCAAAAGCAGTGTTATGCAGTGCAATGTACGTACATTTAGAACCCACTAATAATAATTGAGAAAATTACACATTACATTATTATTTTTTATTTTTTTTCAAAAATATTTTATTATTTTAATATATTTTTAATATATTTAAATATTTACTAAATGTATATCTCTTAAAGTAGAATATAACTTTAGCATATTAAACAAATATCTCTGAAAGGATATTTTCGAAATTGAATATTAAAAAGTAAATATGTAAAAAAATAAATATTTTTGAAAATAATTTTATTTTTTGGGTATTCTCTAAAAAAATCCTATAATAATTTAGAGTAATTTTTCAAAATATATTTGTGTTTGTTAGGCAAAATTCTAAAAAAAAAAAGAAATTACTTTTGGCAATTCTACAATTACTATCATTTTAAATATGGCGAATTTTTCAGATAAATTGTTTGGTTACCTAATTTGTGTATCATGGCTCATTGATTATCGAATAACAATACACACTTTTGAAAATTAAGTATACTGAACAATTTCTTATGTGATTAATACTAAAAGATAATAAATGAGCATAGGTTTTTTAAATGCTTACCTCACTCTTTTGTTTTTTATTTTTATTTTTTAAAAAAAAATTCTAATTCAAGTTGGAGTGTCTTAATCCTTATTCTATATTTGAATAAATTAAATAAAGTAAAGTAAAGTAGGAAAAGATAAAATAAGATAGAATATATAATACACACGATCTATCTAAAATTGAGTAAACTTAACAATTTCTCATGTGATTAATACTAAATATGATAGTAAATGATCATAGTTTTCTAAATGCTTACCTCACTCTTTTGTTTTTTATTTTTTTTAAAAAAAACTCTAATTCATGTTTAGGTGTCTTTACTCTTATTCTCTGTTTGAATCAGTTGCAAATGAGTTAAATAAAATAGAGTAGGTATGGTTAAACAAGATAGAATATATATATTGTTTGAAAATAAAAGGTAAGATAAAATAAAGGGTTTATATGTAATATTATATCATTTGGGTCGAAGATAAAAGAATGTAAGATTAAATATTAATTTACTAAAATACTCTCTTACATATGAAAGTAGTTATTATACCTGTATAATATTAAAATTATTTTTAATTATAATATTATTTTAGAAATAACATAATGATAATAATATTGTTTTTGAGGGTATGAAATAATATATTTTTTAAAATTAATAAAATATTATTTTTGGTGGCTTTTTTTTCTGTAGAAAAAGTGAACATATAATAGGGTATTGCATAATAAAAAATTTAGCAAGGGGATAAAATAGAAAAATCAAAATCAAAACATTTATTAATACCTCAAAATGAGGTGTTAAAATTTCTCTAAAAGAAAGAGACTTTTTAACTCTCAATTAACTTTATAAAACGTGGTATCTCGATCTACCATCTTCTCAAACAATATAATTTTTCTCCTTTTCTCTTCTTTGACCGTTTTTACCCCTAATTTGTATACGATGGCTCACGGATTATTAAATAATAATACACACTTCTTAAAATTGATACACTAAATAATTTCTCACTATGATCAATACCAAGCATGGCAGTAATGAGCACGATTTTCTAAATACTCACCTCATTTTTTTATTTAAAAAAAAAAACCCTTATTTAAATTTATGCATCTTTATCCTCACCGAAATACAAGCGAAATTAAATAATATAAAATAAGATAAAAATATCGTAAAGTAAAATAAGATAAAATATTTATTTTTTAGATTTGAAAAAAAAGGCATATCAGGATCAAGGACTAACTAGAGCTGGGCATTCAAATTGAAAAAACTCCACAAGAGTTTCTGTGAAAGCTAGCTATAGCAGTTGTGGATTTGTGATTGAGCTCATTTTTTTATTTTGTTATGGAATTGAATTAGTTAGAGCTGTGTAGGAAGTATGTGGTGTAAATACATATTAACTGTGAGATGCAAATTCTGTTATATATATATATATATATATATATAAAACCGTGAAATGTAACATATGGGCATTGAATATATGAAATATAAGAATTTGCTCTTTCAAATAACATAATTCACTCCCTCTCCTCTTCTTTGACCCTATCCACTTGTAGTTTATGTATCATATATAGCTCATTGATTATCGAGTAATATTTTGGGTACCCTTACCCTTAATTGCAGAGTTCTATTGCGATGTAAATACGAGCTCTATATGAAGTTTGAACTATAATATCCAAATTAAGGCTACTTGTCGTTTATAGTAAATAAAGCAGCAAAGTACCTGGAGATTATAAATGTAAAAGAAATTGGAGATTTCTCCCTATTCTGACCTACGACCCATTTGACACTCTAAAAATTTATTTAGATGAACGATAGCATGATTTGGTAACGTATAATATGATATAATACTATTTATCATATTTAGAAATTAGATGATATATATATATATATATATATATATAATAAAAATGATTAAAAGGATGCATTTGATATTTTAAAAAAAATTTATTGATAATATTTTTGAAAAAGGAAATTCAAAATTACCAATTGATGATTTGAAAAACTAATTAAAATTCATGGTTTTCAAAATATGAAATTATAATAGAAAGTTGTATCATGGAGCTGAAAATCAAAATGAATAATAAATCAAACCATAGTATGTACATATTATAAAATCATGACAAATTATAAAAAAAAAAAAAAAACTCTAATTACAAATCTTATTTTATATTCCATGGTTATGGTAGTAAGTTTGCTCATTGTAAAAATAATAAAATTGAAGGACAATCAATTACTGAAACAATAACAAATGTAACCATTAAACAAAATTCATGATAAATTAGTAAATCAAAAAGATCAAAAATTCTTAACCCAAAATATATTTAAAATCCAAATTCTTAATTATAACAAACTCAAGCAAACATCGATCTTTTACAAACACAAAATAAAACCATAAAGTCACAAATTCTGAAAACACATATTCATGTATAATATAATTTAATCATAAAAGACCGAAAGCCGCAACTTTGGGGAAGAAACGGCCAATCTTCTAAGATATTCAATATTTAAAAGACAAGTCTCCATGTTATGATGTTGTTGATCAGCTCCATAATTGGAGATACAGAGATTCATTTCTCTCAATTTCTGACCAAAGCAGATTATATATCTCAGCACATAAATCTCATTTATTGTTCCTCTAAATACCTTCACATTCACCACTTTAAGTCTGCTACTGATGCACTTATAAACCCTCAAATTCCTTGTCCAAAATTCATGAGGATTGTAATAACATATTGAAGGCTCATAATCCTGAAACAAAACCCATTGACATATAGTAATTTAGAGTTTAATTATCATATAATAATCAATTACATGTGTACAAGAAAATTCTATCTAGAACCCGATGCATACGCACCGATCAAATAGTAAACAGTTAAAGGAAAGATAATAGAAAAAATAACTATATTTACTTAGTTTTCATTGGTTGGGTGTACATGCACCGATTCTAAAATAGAATTTCCTGAAAATAGAATTTCCTGCAAAAGAATATACTTACAGGGAATATAATTGCATTGCATAAATCAAAAGTAAGATGCTCAAGATATGGGCAACAACTGAACATGAACTTGATTCCATGACACTCATTGAAATGCAATGCAGTTTTCAATGTCAATTGACGAAAACAAAGTGGGGAAACAAAATCAAACTCGTCTCCTTGGGGAACAATCTGCAATAATTATGCATTAGCAGCATTACCATTTTTAAAATTAATGTGTTTCTTGCTGCCTATATTATTCATAAAAGGAATCAATATAAATGTATCCTATTTAATAAAATTAATGTGTTAATAATCATAAAAATAGTTTAGAATATAAGTACTATTAAATAAAGTAATAGAATATATGATAAAGATTAAATAAAAACAACATTTATTACATTAATGACAAATTTAAATTATTCGTGTATTACATGTGTAAATGATCATAAAATAGTTAAAATATAAATAATGTTAAATGAAGCAGTAGATTATATATGATAAGATTAAATAAAAATCACATTTATTACATTAACGACAAATTTAAATTATTCATGTATAACACGTGTAAATGATCATAAAATAGTTAAAATATAAATAATATTAAATGAAGTAATAGATTATTAATAAGATTAACTAAGATACAAATTGAACGACAAGTTATAAGGTAAATAGAATATATAATACCAGTATAATGGTTATAATGGTTAAAATATATAATATCGGCAACTGTTATTTTTAGTTAGAATAACGATAGTATTATATAATTTTTTTAATACGGGTATTAATTAATAACAAATAGCTAGTTCTATTTATTAAATTGTAAAAATACAAATAATTATAAAGATGCAATTATCTTATATAAATTAAACATGCAATTTCAGCAGAGTTAAAGCTATCTCACTACAAAAATATTCGGCATTTGCGACGGAAATCTGCGACGGACATGTTTCCGTCGCAAATTTGCTACGGATCTGCGACGGATTTGCGACGGAAGGACAAATCAGAGGAATTTTGAGAAATTTGTCGCAAATCCGTTGCAAATCCGTCGCAGATCTGCGACGAAAATCATTCCGTCGCAAATAATCGTCGCAAAAGTTGGCGCGGAAACTTGGCGCGAGAGAAAACACTAAAAAAATCAATTTGCAACGGAGATCTGCTACCGTCTATTGCCGTCGCAAATTTCACTATAAAAATATTCGGAATTCTGCGACGGAAATCTGCGACGGACATGTTTTCGTCGCAAATTTGCTACGGATCTGCGACGGATCTGCGACGGAAGCACGAGTCAGAGGAATTTTGAGAAATTGGTCGCAAATCCGTTGCAAATCCGTCGCAGATCTGCGACGAAAATCAGTCCGTCGCAAATAATCGTCGCTAAAGTTGGCGGGATTACTCCCGCCGAGAATTTTGTGAAAAATTTTACGTCGCAAATCCGTCGCAGATCCGTAGCAAATTTGCGACGGAAACATGTCTGTCGCAGATTTCCGTCGCAAATGCCGAAAATGTAGTAGACATTCCGAATATTCGACGTCGAAGTTTTGATACTTCAGGCACTAGTTTCTTATATACTCCCCAGCGTTGTTGCCTTGTTGGCCTTTCTAAAACCCTCTTTTCAAAATGTCTCTTTGATATCAGGCTTTATCTGTTATAGAGTATTTGATTGCCCATGGATCTGAGCGCGCTGTTGATGATATAATAGAACACACATTCCAGATATCAGTGAGTAGTGTTGTTTTGTACCAACTTATATTTTGTTTATGTTCATGTCCATGGCATTAAGAGAAAAAGTGAATTTTCTGTCCAACATTTCATTCCCCTGTTCAATTTTCGTTTTGTACCAACTTATATTTTTACTGTTTGTTTAATAAAAAATGGCGTTTGAAGGAATTCTATTAGGCATGGGCAATCCTCTTCTCGACATTTCTGCTGTTGTCGAAGAAGAATTCTTGAACAAGTCAGTTTTTTTTTAATTTTGTTACTTTTCTTCTTATTGATTTTTTTCCTGCTTTGTTTGTTTGGTTGCCTAGAAAATTCATTTCTTATTCTGGATATGTATTTATATGATAGTAGTATTTGTTTTATATTTATTAGTTTCCTTTGTGGCTTTACAAAATGTAAACATGTGATAGATCTGAATATATTTGTCAGATTTGTAGCTTACTAGTGTTTGAAAATGAGATAATTGAGCTGAATTGAATATAAAGGAATACAGATCTTGTATGTTCTGCATTTATAGAAAATTTAGATTCGAATTCAAGTTATTGTTAGTTCAAATGATTGATTGTTGATAATGGATTTGTTTTAAAGTTCTGGAAAAGGAAGAAAGATTGTTTATATATTTAATTCTCTTAACAGATATGACATCAAGCCAAACAATGCTATTCTTGCCGAAGACAAGCACTTGCCAATGTAAGTTCGTTTCTTTTATCTTTTTACTTTTTTTTTGGGTTTCTTAAGTTATTGTTGGTTTTTGCTCCGAATTGCTATCGATATAAAAATGTGATATCAGAACTGAATAATTTCATTACTATGATCTTGGTGTTCTGGTTTAGCTCAATTTTGAATTTTTGCTCGGAATTTGAAATATTTTATTGGTTTTTAAATGATCTCATCTTGTTTGAACTTTGAAGGTATGAAGAAATGGCCAACAATCCCAATGTAGAATATATTGCTGGAGGTAAAATTAGAATTTCATTGATTTGGAAGTTTATTAATGTCATTTTTTAAAAGATATTTCTCATCCTGTTAAGAATATATTTTGGTAAAAAGTCTTATATTGATTAAATACAAACATGTAAAGTGATTGATAAGGTTGGTTTTTCCAAATCTATATTAAAACTCAATATGGTAGTTAGTGAATAACAAGATCTATTGACGTCTGTGAGCTAATGAGAGTACTGTCTTTCTTTTTTACTTGTAGGTGCTACTCAAAATTCAATCAGAGTTGCTCAGGTCTGTTTTCATGTTGCCTTGGATAAATATTTTTTTATTTATGCTTCTATTATATGTAACACATTTGTTTCTTCCTTTCTGGTATTTTGTGTCCCTTGCAGTGGATGCTCCAAATTCCTGGTGCAACAAGTTACATCGGTTGCATTGGGAAGGATAAGTTTGGAGAAGAGATGAAGAAAAGCTGCAGGCAATCTGGTGTTAATGTAAATTACTCTGCATCTTTAATTTCCATTTTTGAGGTTGTCTTTCTTGTCTAGGATTTAATTAGCTTGCATTATCAGGTTCATTATTACGAGGACGAGACTGCTGCAACGGGGACATGTGCTGTTTGTGTTGTTGGTGGTGAGAGGTTAGTTTTACCTTGTTAAGCTCATTTTGCAACTTACAGTTGAAAATTTCCTGTATATAATGCGTTGGCCATTTTTTTTCTTGCTCCCAAGTATCATTACATGTTATTATGTCATTTTTTTTAAGAACCAGGAACCATAATTGCTTACTATATCTATTCTTCTTCTTCTCATAATAACAAGTGAGATCTTTTTTATTGATATGGTTTTTGAATTATTCATTTTCCTTTCTGGGGAGGCCATTTGCTATTTGGGAATCAGTCCTATGTTGGGAAGTCTCACTAGCTCGTAAATCTCTACTTTTGAGCTTTTATCAATCAAGATTGATTGGGATTTTCAATTGCTGTTGGTCCCAACATTACTTGAAGGAAAAATGTACCAATGGTTCATTTGAATGATGGGTGGTTTTATTTGAGTTAATTAGTTTTTCACCTCTTGTAATTGTCTCCTACATCCATTTGGTCTACTTGTATAAGTGTGCCCATTCTTTGCTGCTTCTTTTGCACTAATGTGGTGAGGTTGTTGATTATATGATCATTCTAGTAATTAAAAATAAAGGTGTCACTACATTATTTTTAAGTTTGATTTTGTCCTTTTTTAAAGAAAAAGAAAAGGAGATGATTCATGCTGGTGTTCCCCACTATATGATCGTCCATTACCAATATGATATTTCCTGTTATGATATGGGTGATTGGAAATCATGTATATATTTTTAACAAATTTCGTAATAAATGATATGTTCTACTATATATTTATCATTCTAAATTATTAGATACACAAGATGGTAATGATATTTGATTGAAAAACTTTCTTAATATTTAGTTGTTTTGCTAAATTAGGAAAATTATTCACAGTAGTTGGTCTATTACATGGTTTCTGACTCTCAAATCATTTCCGAAACCATTATCTAAAACCCTGTTTTCTACATGAGATTTCAGTCATCATGGACACCTCAAATTGGGTCCTAATGTCCTACTGTGTGCATATCATCCAGTTTCTTTTCTAGATGCTGTTTATCTGGGATGTGTGACAGTTTGAGTGGGTATTGTCTTCACCTAGTCTTGCATTCAGGGTGTTCTGAAAGGCAGTGATCTTTTAACTTCTACAATGTAGAAGTGCGGGGGATTAAAGGAGACCTGCATATTGACATTGATGCATCATCATCTGATTGTTTATTTGTTGTTATCCGTTGGGTAAAAGTTGAATGTTCTTGCAGATCGCTTGTTGCAAATTTGTCAGCTGCAAATTGTTACAAATCTGAGCATTTGAAGAGACCAGAAAACTGGGCACTGGGTACTTCCTTCTCAGTTCCTTTTGTTTAGTTGTTGGTTATGCCTCCTGGAGGTCTATTCTGACCAACTCTGTTTTAACAGTTGAGAAAGCAAAATATTTCTATATTGCTGGGTTTTTCCTTACTGTCTCTCCTGAGTCAATTCAACTTGTTGCTGAACATGCAGCTGCTCACAACAAGGTAAACCTTGTCTTTTTTTTTGTTCTAATTATTATTGCTATGTGGAGTCTCAGTGATTTAATCATGCATTTGCAGATCTTCTCAATGAATCTTTCTGCTCCATTCATCTGTGAGTTCTTCAAGGATGCCCAGGAGAAAGTTCTGCCGTAAGTTTCTGCCTCCATCTTAGTTCTTATCATTTACAAATTACTAGTGAAGTATTCATGAGCCTTTTTGTCTACAGATATATGGACTATGTCTTTGGAAATGAGACTGAAGCCAGAACCTTTTCTAAGGTTCATGGATGGGAGGTAATTTTTTCTTTATGTTTGCTTTGCTTTGAATTATCAGAGAACTCCATGCTGTAGTTATACCAAGGATCATGTTTTTGGACTGTCTTTGTTTATCTTCAAACGCCATTTTTTATTAAACAAACAGTAAAAAAGTGAATTTTCTGAGACAGAATTGACTAGTCATGAATCTAGCTTCAAATTCGAACTTACTATATTGTCAAGACAGAGAAATGTGACTTTATTGGATTGGACAAATTTACTTGTTTTTAAATGTTTGCTCATTCAGAATACATGTTTTTAATTTTTTCATTATTGTTTTTGCAGATTGTCCTTGTGAATAGTGATTGTCCAGTGATTAACAGATAGTCTTTGGATCCTTTATTAAATGCAGGTTAAAGAAAGCAAATGGCTTGTCAAATGCTTCCTGAATTACTTGCGACATGATAAAACTGAAGTCAATGTTCTGTTTGACATTCTCTCCATCTTCTTGTTTTATAGTCGTATTGACTATACTTTTTTGAAGGAGTTTTATATTATTGAGGTACATTGCTCCATACCATTTTTTGGTGTTCTAAATATCTTTCCCAGTTGATTTGATAGTGGTATGGATTAAACAAATAATCATCCTTTGTACCAGGTTGCTGAAGGCTATCCACCCAACTTGAAGAGATCACTTCTCTTGCATTTTTTGAACCTTTTCCAATCAAAACAACTTGCTCATGATCATTTGGTGGTTGTGATGCAAATGCTCATTCTTCCAATGCTTGCACATGCCTCCTATAATCTATACTTAGTAGAGATTTAAAAAAAAATATTTATTTAGTTAAATTAACTGAGATTGAGATATGAATTTTAAATCTTTTTTGAAAGTTTAGGTATAACATGTTAACTTGTTAAATTGAAAGGGAAGGGTTAACATGTTATATTGAAAGAACATGGTTGACATGTTAACTTTTTTTTTTTGGGGTTGGGATAATATACGACTTTAAGTGAACATATTATGTATAGAGTTTGCACAAGAGAGAGGAAGATTCATAGCAGTAGCTCATGTGGGGAAAACTGCACATTCAAAGTGCATGCCTATGTTATCAAGTACTATGAAAACTTTATTCTTGAAAATGGGAGCCGAACATTTATGCAATGCTAATTTTACCATATATATCTAACTTATATTAGTGCTTTCAGAAGTGCAGCAATCTAGAAGCAGTATTTGGATAGAGTGGTATAAGGAAAGTATGTCTTGGAGGCCTCCACTCTTAACCTCAAGTATGTCTTGCAGACTCAACCAGAATTCAGGCCTCCAATATCTGAAGTTGTTCAGGATCTGAAAGACGTGATAAGGAGAGAACGCTCCAGCACTATAATTTAATATTGAAGATCTATATTGTTATTTTCAAGATAGATTATTTATAGTAGTGTTCTTAACACTTGTATAGTTAAATTGTAAAATATTTTATTCTATTGAAGATTAATAAAAGAATTATTTTTATCAATGTAATTAGTGTTTTTTTAGATTTTGTTTAAATGTTCCAAATGTATTTATAAAGTTCTCATAAAATTAATTGATAATATAAATAGTTTCAATAAAAATTAATATTAAATTACTACGGATTTGCTATGAATCTGCGACGGATATTTGAAATCTATGACGGAATTTGCGACGACAATCTGCGACGGAATCTGTGACGGCAATCTGCGACGGAATCTGTGACGGCAATCTGCGACGGAATCTGCAACGAATTTGCGACGGAAATCTGTGACGGAATCTGCGACGGAAATCTGCGACGGAAATCTGCGACGAAATCTGCGACGAAATCTGCGACGGCTGCCCTTTACCCGCGAAAATTTAAGCGCGAGATTTGCAACCGCCGAGTGGTTGCAAATCCGTCGCAATCTGCGACGGCCTGTCGCAAATTGAAAATTGCGACGCCTTTTTTACTAACGGATCGTATCCGTCGCAGATCGGTCGCAGATCGGTCGCAAAACTTGATTTGCGACGGATTTGCGACGGATCTGCGACGGATTCTGTCCGTCGCAGATAGCGTGTTTTTTTGTAGTGTCTCAACACGAAGTAACAAATATATATATATATATATATATGGGTAGAGAAGAATACCTGAAGAAAGACACTACAAACTGTTAAAACCTGAACAGTGCAAAGCTCTTGCAAGAAATCATAAAGGATGGAACCAAATTCAGAGTATTCAGTCTCAAAAGAAAAATCAAGATCAGCCTCTCCCTTGTTAAATTGATTCAACAAATGGAAATAGCAGAAGTTCTTGAACAGAGACGGATCTAGGGGGGTCGTGGGGGGGGGGGGGGGGGGCAAACGACCCCTTACCGACGTCCATGGTGGATTTGCTGCATTCACAGACAAGAAAAGGGAAAAGCTCGCCGATATTTACGGTGAGCTTGCTGTGTTTACAGACAAGGGAAGAGGGAAGAAGAGATACCAGAGGAGAGAAGAGTGTTAGAATTAATTTTATATTGATAAAATTAATCCTCTAATTAATCATAAGTATGGGCTAAATATATTTAAATATTAAATATGTATTGCAGTCAAATTAAAATAGTCAATTAAAGTTTTGATCAAATTAGGATTGTTGACTATTAAAGTGTCCTACTCGTAATAGGATTATAAGTGTAGAGACCGATAAGAATTTCTATTTTGTTGAAGGACCAAAACAGAAATCATCATCATCAGTTATAAATAAGGGGTCGTGATCTCCAGGGGAACATAACAATTTTGAGAGAACATTACATTCCTTCAGTAGTGCTTCCGCTAAACTTAAAGTGTGTATCCCCTGGAAGGCGACAAACTTCAAAATCGTTTTCAGCTTCAACATACGATGATGTCAGGTACACAATTTAGCCATTTGCAATTTAATTTGAATAATCTAGTGATCTATGCATATTTTATGTTTTAGGGGAATCAGGTTTTCTCCCCACTTTCAATTGGTATCAGAGCCCTGTGCTAGGTTGCTAGATTTTCCGATTAAATTGCGGTATTGATTATTGTTTTGATTCTAGAAAATTAATTCGGTGATTGTAATTTTCTAGAATTAATTTGGAATCAAATTTAGTAATCTGAAATTAATTTTGGTTTGATTTGGTTTGGATTAATTAATTATGTAATTAATTAATTAATTAAAAAAAATTCGAAATTGTTCTTTGAAAAACAGTTTCTTGAATGGTGAATTTCTTGATTTGGGGCTTTTGATTTGGGCTTAGACTTCTGGCCTTTGACTTGGGCTTAAGCTTGGGCTTCTGGTTGTTCAATTTTCTTTTAATCCTTCAATTTTCTGAACAATTCGATATTGAACCTCAAAATTTCTAATAATTCTCTTTTCACCCCAAAAATTTAAATTTATTTTAATTTAGCCCGAAATTTTTTTGTAAATTCAATTTAGCCCTAAAATTTCTGGTTTTATTATTTTTATCCAGAATTTAATTTATTGATTATTTTGGCCCAATTATATAATTTAGTCATTAAATTAGGTTTGTTAGTGACTAAATTATTTTTCCGGAGGGCAAATTTATTTGGTGTTTAAAAAAAATTGCGATTTTTAATTATAATTTAAAATTTAATTTTATTAAATTGAGTTCGAATTTTGAAATTCTAGTCCTGATTGTGTCTAATATTTTTAGAATAAATTGGTTGAAGCAATATGTCACCAAAGTGACCTCTATTGTGTAAATTAATTTATTTGGGATATTAGACAGGTGTATTAAAATTCATTGCGGGTAGTATACCGGTCCAAAGGAAGGTTGCTATCTGGCTGAATTGAGAATACATTGCGGTAATAAATATGTGATAATTATTATGTGTTCATCCATGTGGATAATAAATCGGCCCAAAGGAAGGTTTATTATTTGACAGGACTGAATTGTCAATATTTGATTACTGCGTTGAGATACCAATTACAGTTAATATTTTATGTCTAAAGATGAGAATATTAATGTTGTGTCCGGTATCTTGTTTCCAATATTTGAACTCTACTTCTGTGATTTGTTTCAATTTTTTGTGGATTGTGAGCTTATGTCATTTATTATTTATTTTCTCTGAATTCAGCTAGCATGCCGTGTAATCCCAACTTTGTCCCTATGAATGAAAATACTGATAATAAGACTGCTGGTAAGGAAAAATATTTGGTTTTAGTATGTTCTGAAGTTAATTTAACTTCGGTACCTAGAAACACTTGGTGGATAGATTCTGGTGCTACTAATCACATAAGTGTTTCAATGCAGGGTTGCCTAAGTTACCGAAAGCCAACTGACGATGAAAGATACATTTATATGGGAACTGGCGAACCGGTAGAAGTAGAGGCGATAGGACATTTTAGATTGCGTTTAAGAACTGAAAATTTTTTTTGATCTAGTAGATACTTTTGTTATTCCGTCTTTTAGGCGGAATTTAATTTCTGTTTCCCATTTGGACAAATCTGGTTTTACTTGTTCATTTGGAAACAATAAAGTTACTTTATCTATGGATTCAAAAATTTTAGGTACTGGTTTCTTGTATGCACTTCATAATCTATATATGTTAGATATCGATGCCTCTTATAATGAGACCCTGCAAGTTAGTACTATAGGTATCAAAAGGAAGCTGAATATGGATAACTCAGCTGCTCTATGGCACAGACGTTTGGGTCACATATCCAAATCTAGAATAGAGTGTCTTGTGTCAGATGGTATCATAAATATACTTGATTTCACAGATTTGGACTCCTGTGTTGAGTGTATTAAAGGTAAACAGACTAAACAAAAGAGATTAGGTGCCAATAGGTCATCAAACGTCTTAGAGTTGATATATACGGACATCTGTGGCCCATTCCCTACAGCAACTAGGAATGGTCAAAGATACTTTATATCATTCATAGACGATTACTCATGTTATGGGTACCTATATCTCATTCATGAGAAATCTGAGTCTCTGGACATTTTCAAATCTTATAAGGCCGAAGTTGAAAATCAACTCGGAAAGAAGATTAAATCTGTTAGATCTTACCATGGAGGTGAGTACTATGGTAGATATGACGGTTCAGGTGAACAACGTCCATGACCATTTGCTATTTTCCTACAGGACTGTGGTATAGTCCCTCAATACACCATGCCTAGTACACCCAGCATGAATGGTGTATCTGAGAGACGTAACAGGACTCTTATGGATATGGTTAGAAGTATGATCGGTCATTCTTCTTTACCCGAGTCTCTGTGGAGAGAAGCATTAAAAACAACAGTCTATCTTCTTAACAGAGTACCAACTAAAGCAGCTGTAAAGACACCTTATGAGCTTTGGACTGGACGCAAGCCCAGTCTAAAGCACCTTCATGTTTGGGGATGTCCTGCTGAGGCTAGGCCTTATAGGCCTAATGAGACAAAATTGGACTCCAAAACTGTTAGTAGCTACTTTGTTGGTTATTCTGAGCGATCTCGGGGTTTTAAGTTTTATAATCCTACTTCCAGATCTATTTTTGAGACGGAATTGCAACATTCTTTGAGGATGTTGAGTTTGGGGGGAGAAATAAGGTTAGAAACATTGTCTTTGAGGAGGGATCGAGTCAAGAACACTCAGTGTCGATTCCTATCTTTGCTCCTGGGACTGTTCAGGTTCCTAGAATTGTTAATATCCCAGAAGCAATTCTGGATCCAATACAAGACAATGTTGATCAACTTCCCCATCAGGATGAAGAAGTTGTTCTTCCTCAAGTACAAGCTCAACAACCTCAAGAATTTAAGCCAGAACCTGTGCCTTTAAGAAGGTCCACTAGAGAAAGAAGAAATGCTATTCCGGATGACTATATAGTATATCTTCAGGAACATGAGAACACTGTAGACATGGTGGAAGATGATCCAATCAGCTTTCATCATGTCATGCAGGATTCCAACTCTCATAAGTGGATTGAGGCAATGAGTGAAGAATATAAATCTATGCAAGACAATCAAGTTTGGGATTTTGTTCCATTACCTGAAGGAAAGAAACCCATCGGTTGCAAATGGATATTTAAAACCAAGAGGGATTCTAAAGGTAATGTGGAAAGATATAAGGCACGTCTTGTAGCTAAAGGCTTCACTCAGAAAGAGGGGATTGACTATAAAGAGACCTTCTCTCCGGTTTCATCGAAGGACTCTTTTAGGATAATCATGGCTCTAGTTGCACATTTTGATCTTAAGTTACATCAAATGGATGTGAAGACTGTGTTTCTCAATGGAGACATTGATGAAACCATCTATATGGTGCAGCCAGAAAATTTTGTGTCTGGAGACCCAAAGCGACTGGTATGCAGATTAAAGAAATCCATTTATGGACTCAAGCAGGCTTCTCGTCAGTGGTACTTCAAGTTCCATGAAGTAGTTGTCTCTTTCGATTTTGAGACAAATGCTGTGGAAGATTGTGTGTATCACAAGTTCAGTGGGAGTAGGTTTATCTTTTTGGTCTTATATGAGGATGACATATTGCTTGCTACTAACTGTAAGGACTTGCTGCACGAGACCAAAGTCTTTCTTTCAAAACACTTTGAGATGAAAGATTTAGGTGAAGCTTCTTTTGTATTAGGGATTCAAATACATCGAGACTGTACTCGAGGTATTCTTGGATTATCACAAAAGGGCTATATTGAGAAAGTGCTCAAGAGATTTAGTATGCACAACAGTAGACCAATTGATACCCCAGTTGCTAAAGGAGATAAATTCAGTCTTGATCAGTGTCCAAAGGGTGAACTTGAGATTCAGGAGATGCAAAAGATTCCTTATGCGTCAGCAGTTGGGAGTCTAATGTATGCTCAAGTTTGCACTCGTCCAGATATTTCATTCATAGTTGGCATGTTAGGACGATTTCTCAGCAATCCAGGAATGGATCATTGGAAAGCGGCCAAAAGAGTCTTGAGGTATCTTCAGAGAACTAAGGGACATATGCTCACATACAGGCGATCAGATCAGCTTGAGATCATTGAGTATACTGATTCTGATTTCGCGGGATGCCAAGACAGTCGAAAATCCACTTCAGGCTACATATATCTCTTGGCTGGCGGTGCTATTTCTTGAAAGAGTGTGAAACAAACTCTAGTAGCTACCTCCACCATGGAAGCAGAATTTGTAGCAAGTTATGAGGCATCCAATTAGGCAATCTGGCTGAGGAACTTTGTCACAGGGCTACGCATTGTGAATGGCATTGAAAGGCCATTAAAGTTATACTGTGATAATAACTCAGTAGTCTTATTCTCCAACAACAACAGAAACTCTTCTCGATCGAGACACATCGGGATAAAATTTCTGGCTGTGAGGGAGAGAGTACAGAGTGGACAGATATCCATAGAGCATATTGGAACGAACTCCATGATTGCGGATCCGCTCACTAAGGTTGTGATACAGAAAGTTTTTCATGAGCACACTGCTCATATGAGTGTCACATTATTTGAGACTATTTAGTTTCAGTGGGAGTTTGTTCATTATGGTTACATTATATTTGTGTATACTCTGTTTTGTAATGGATATATTATGTTATTAATACTCAGTTTCTGCAGAAAATAAAGTATTTATTTTGTTACACTCTGTATTATTATTGATTGATCTCACTAAAGTATGACCAGTTGGAAACAGGCATGATTAGATCACATTACATGTAGTTTCCATGCTACACTCCTATTATTGATC
This sequence comes from Garcia nutans, assembly GCA_947685225.1. Lineage (NCBI taxonomy): Eukaryota > Viridiplantae > Streptophyta > Magnoliopsida > Malpighiales > Euphorbiaceae > Garcia > Garcia nutans. The sequence continues at coordinate 29,658,529 of CANTUV010000015.1, read as the reverse complement.
TATGTCATTTGAGAGTATTGGTAATGTGATTGATGGTGGTTTGAGTCACGATGAATGTGGCGACTGACCCTTCAGTCCTTTATCGATATAATCAATGGACGAGATTGTTTGAGGCACCTTCAGTATGACTGCTTTTATGAGCTCATTAAGGTATATACATTTATATTTAATATATGTTAGCCCAAGTGGGAGATTGTTAGAATTAATTTTATATTGATAAAATTAATCTTCTAATTAATCATAAGTATGGGCTAAATATATTTAAATATTAAATATGTATTGCAGTCAAATTAAAATAGTCAATTAAAGTTTTGATCAAATTAGGATTGTTGACTATTAAGGTGTCCTACTCGTAATAGGATTATAAGTGTAGAGACCGATAAGAATTTCTGTTTTGTTGAAGGACCAAAACAGAAATCATCATCATTAGTTATAAATAAGGGGTCGTGGTCTCCAGGGGAACATAACAATTTTGAGAGAACATTACATTCCTTCAGTAGTGCTTCCGCTAAACTTAAAGTGTGTATCTCCTGGAAGGCAACAAACTCCAAAATCGTCTTCAGCTTCAACATACGATGATGTCAGGTACACAATTTAGCCATTTGCAATTTAATTTGAATAATCTAGTGATCTATGCATATTTTATGTTTTAAGGGAATTAGGTTTTCTCCCCTCTTTCAAAGAGGAGAGAGATGAGAGGAGAGGAGAGGGGAGAGAGGAGAGGAGAGGAGATTGGCGATCTGCAATCGGATTTTGCCCCCTGATTGATGTGCTGGGTCTGCCACTGTACTTGAAGAATTGTAATCTTGGTCCATCAATCCAAAACACATCTTGAATAAAATTGCACTTATCAATAACCAAATTCTTCATTTTAGAGTTTGGCAAAGTGAAGTGACCTCAAAATTCTCTAAATCCCAACATTTCTTTAAACTTAAACTCTCTAACAAAGGAGCATTCTTCAAGAAAACCTTAAGAGAAGCCATATTTATCCTGATCCACCCTAAAGAAAGACTCTTCAGAAAACTTAAATTAGTGAACAAAGAAGCATTAAATCTGCAAGAGAACAACATTAAAGACTCAAGATTCAGTTGATAAACTGGCAAAGGCAATTGAAATACAGATGCATGGTTATTTTCTAGATCATCTTCTCTCCATGTGGGATCAGAGAAATCTAGTTCTAAATCCACCACATTTTTTGAAGCTGCAAAAAGAACAAAGTTTTGAATATCAGCAAGAAAACTTTTAGGTTTTGAAAATGAAACAGAAAATTTTTTGATAGGTTTTTGTGGGTAATTTTCAACAATCTTTCTGACGAAATCAAGAAAAACTTTTCTTTGAATCCTATGATCATTTTCTTGATCTTCAAAATTTCTTACAAAGAAACTCTCATTGAATTCAAGAACTGTGCTCTCGCGCCAAAGATTTAGCCATTTTTTTGATAGGATGGAAGTTCTTGCTGCCTCTTTGAATGGCAAATTACTGATAATATGGATGAGAATGGGGTCTGTGACTGTTGAGAAATGGTCTATTTTGTTGTTGTTTTTGTTATCATCCATGGCTTTGAATAAATTAAGTTGCATGGAAAAAAAGAAGTTGATTTAATTATATGGTGTAAGAATGAAACATTTTGTGTCTTTGTTTTGGAAGAGATGACTGTGAAAAGGTGTGTATTTTTAAAAAAATAAAATAAAAACTACCACAATGTAACTGCCCAATTTAATTTAAGAAACAAAAATTGAAAGAAAAAAAAAACAATCTAATAATCTTTTTTGTATGAATGCAATGTACATTTGGCGAATAAGTACATATATTTTTCACAGGTCCACCTTATAATAAATTTTTAATTTATTATGCATAAAAATTATGTATACTAATAATAATTATATATTTTTTTTTTCAAAAAAAAATTAAGAAGCAAAATTTAATTTGTGTTTGTTATAAAAAATCCTAGCAATCAATGCAATACCATATAAAAAGATAAAAAGAAAAGCAAGTTGTTTTGTTATTTGTCATTTTCTTTTCATGATATAATAATAATATATGACTTTGTAGTAATAAATGATTAGCTTTTGAGTATGTATGATTTTCCATTAACTTTGAAAAAAAATATCAACGGAAAAAAAAGCAATTATTTTTATTGATATTATAATTATTTCCATTTTAAGGAGAAATGTTTAGATAGATTCAGTCAAATTGGGCGTCAATTTTAAGAAAACTCACTATTCAGTTGCCTAATTTGCAAAGGAATTTCTTCAAAAATATCTCAGAAAATAAATTATTTTAAAAAAATATCTACATTTTTTCTTTCAAAAATATTATTTTTCAACTTTTAATTTTAAAAATATATCATTTTTATACATATATTTCTAATATATATATATAGATATATATCACATTCAAAAATAAACACTTAATATAGATTTAACATATTAAGATTATACTAAATCCGTAAGATATTTAAAAAAATAAAATAAAAAGTGACATATAATGCAATGTTCTCATTTGTAAATTGTGGCCAAAACCAACCACGAAATTATAAGAGGAAATTATACTGTATAGCACATTTTTTTAACTTTTATTTTAAATATTAAATTTTTTAATATATTTTTGATATATTTAATATATATATTTAAAAATAAAGTACACTTTTAATATACTAAATGTATATCAAAAATATATTTTCACACAATGATACTTTTAAAATTCAAAGTTGAAGAAATGAAATTTTTAAAATTTAAAAAGAAAAGGATGAGCACATAGGTTTTCATATGCCAACAAGGGGAATTTTATCTTGGCTACTTCACAATAGTTAACATGGTAGCCTATTCAAATTTGGAAGTAAGTGATATTATAGAGTTGTATTGCCATTTGTGAGAAGGAAGAACTCTATCTAAAGCTTTAAATGGAATCCTAAATTAGGACTATTATTAATGCATTTGTCAAGCAGAAGCGACAGAAAGTCATGCATATAAAAATATAATAGCTGTGCGCATCTCTTTCACAGTCAAATAACACACCAAAAAGGTCTAACTCAAGTTAAATACAATTTAAAATTTACAAGCATAATTCACATACCTAGACAATGGCTCATTGAATAGAACACTATCTGCTTAAATGAGATTTTCATGGGTCAATTTCTTTCAATGTGGTACATTGATCAATGTAAATTGGAGGAGTTTTACTTTCCCATTAATTTTATTATACTGTTCAGAGAGGAAAAAAAAAGTTGCCAACTATTATTGCTTATTTCCATTATTCCAAAGGAAGTTGAATGTCTTGCTGCCGTTGCCATTTCACAGTTACTATGAAGCAGCAAAATTGGAGATAAATGGACGAAAGTAATTGCCATGTTAAATACCACCAGAATGAGTAACCTCAGCCAAGAAGCGAGACTGGTGTACGGAAAACCTGATGAAACACAAGAGAAGAGGGAGAGTACAACTTGACAGTGCAAAAATAATCAATTTAAGAAAAATTGAAGCTTGCATTTGATACAGTACATCTCATCCGAATTACAGCCAAATTAACACAGCAACAACGTAATCCTAATTCTCAGAACAAAATTATAATAAACAAGCAAAATGATCCTGAATCTCCCATATCTTGAAGATAGAAAAACATCCTGGAGATGTAAGTTGATGCCCATCAGGTGGCAGAGTTCTCGTGCAACAGTACATATTCTCGGCTGCAAAATTTTAGAAGCATTAACTAAACGCTAAAAAAAAGGGTGTCCATTAAGCAACATATAAAAAAAATTAATAAATAAAACTAAAACAATAAGGGAACAGAATCACTAGAGGGATCTGCAGATATTATAATGGTGCAGAACATTAAATGCTGACCCAGCAAGTTGACCACAAATTACAATCACCCGAAAACTAAACTGTATTGGAAAGAGATCTCAAAAAAAGGGGATGCATAACAAATAATCGCAAACTCATTTCACAGCAGATGAATTGAAAAGAATAACAATCTTTCTGGCTATAAAACCAACTGCATCAGCAAATTAAATAATTAATTAAATACAGTAATGATGGGTATTATATAAGAGCTCTAACAGACAATTGACAACCAAAATCACCTAGTCATCATTTGTGTCACAATATGAAATGGCATAGACAGATAACCTTTCTTTATGAATTTAACAAATAGAAGAGAACTTGAATATAGTGTCGAAGGCAAATCTCTATTTAAAATCCAAATTTCATTTTGGAAGTCATGTTAGAATGCTAACCTTCACTCAACCAATAAAAAATAAAAATCACACCCGCGTACCATTATTTGAAATCCTTCCATCCGAAGGCAACATTAATCATCCACACAATGATCCTGTTTAAAAGCCCAAGTATCACGATTCTCCCCCTCCCCCACTCAAAAAAGTAGATTCCTCCCATTATTTCTAAAAGCATGAAGTAATTTTCTTGTTCCAGTTTTTTAAAATTTTCTAGTTCCAGTTATTTTAAATAATTCTAGATGTCAGCCTATTCAAAGTAACAGCATATAAAGCAAACTCAAAATCCAGTAAGGTTACATGCACCAGCCTGACATTTCATTTCAGGATCCAAACTTCATAGCCTAAAAATCATGAAATTAAACCGCTGGTTGCTTATATATCAACCCAAGGTTTCCTGACTACTCAGTATGCCAACCCTTCAATTCAATACTTCCATGCTCATTAACAATGCTACTTATTTGGTGGTCCCATAACACAGGAAAAAAAAGGACATCAACAGCCAATCTACCATATCAAATTCTTCCTCCAAATTAATAATGAGAATGACAAAAAGACAGCAGAGGATGGGTAGAGGAGGAAAGGATCATGATGGTTTATCTGAAACAGGATGTGAGGTATTGCTTGAAACAAATAAAAGCTTGCAGAACGAAAGTAAAAAATGAACTAAAAACTTGTTTCATTAATGATAGTTTTTAGTTATTAGTGTTGCTTCTTCAAGTATTTAGGGCTTCAATATAACTCATGGAACCAAATTAATTATCTTCTGTTATTCCTGAACCTCTGATCTTTCTTGTCGGTAACTGCATATTAACATGCACTTCACTTTCTATGCATGTGGCATTGAAATTTTTTATTTTAGACAGACATTGCAAAACCACCCTTTTTGTTGACATGAAATCAACACAAACTAACAAGGACGGACTTTTTGATAATAACCATCCTTTTCATTGACATGTAATCAACACAAACTAACAATAAGGACTTTTTTAAAATTAGTTGTTATTTGCTTCACCCTAGCACATGATAAAGATAACACAAAAAGAAGAAAGAAAGAAACCTAACAAAACTATTCTTACATAAGATGGCATAATGGATCAGCCCTGACGAACAGAAGAACAAGCAAGTTCATCCTTGTAAAAGATAATAAATCATAATCACCTTGTCAATAACAGAAATGTGAGCCTTTCATCTTAAAAAAGGCCACAAATAACCAAGAAATTTCTTGTTCAGCCAGATAATTTCAACTTCCTATATCACATTCTACTTCTTATCCTTCCACCCTTAATCACTGAAAAGCCCTCTGACCTCTCTAGAGCTAAAAGAATGATACCAGTAAAGTTCTAAAGAGAAGGTACCAGCCTTATCACGGGCACTTTCAAAAAATTTTATTTCCACAATTCCAGAAAATAGTTCCCCTCCACTTTGCATTCCTACAGGCCCATCCCATAGCAAAACAGAATATTGGCTTCAGAGGTTTATCCATTTCTTCCACAAGGGAGAAACCAGAAATTAATGTTCTTGGCATGTTGGCATAGATACAATAAAGCCCAGAAATGCCAGAGGTGCATATTCTCCCAAAAATAGCCTTCTATTCTCAAGTAACAGATGAGCCTAAAAAGGCGCCTGACAAATAAACTGTTTAATTTGACCTGCTAAATCACAACTCCATGATATAAGATTTGATAAATTATCCACTATTCCTCTGATTTCAACTTTACCCAAGTATCAGCTGATTTTCAACTTGTCCAAGTAGCAGCAAAAATTTTACATCCCTCAAAATAAATTCTCCTGCCATTGCCAACTCGATATTTTTTTTCACCCAAGACAATCCTATTCCTAGACAATCCTTGTACAGTCACCAATCTAGAATATAATTCATCTATATCAAGGACAAAAAAAAAATGGTACCAACTGCAGAAAACCATTAAGATAGTACTTCAAATACCAAAATGCAAATATATTCATGCATGGGGAAATGTTAACTACCCGCATTGGTATACACAGCCAGAAAAATAGGCTGTGACTATTAAATTAGTTCACATTCAGATAGCTCAAAAGTTACCATCAGCATGAAGAATTTTAGTTATAAAGCATCGCAAAGTTTGAGACTTTCATTTGTATGAGACATAATTGAATGCCAAGGAAAGAAAGGCAGAAATACTATATATAATGAAAAATTAATTAGAATACTTCAATCTCAGCATCTAAACAAATGGTCTGTGCATATAAGAAGTCAAGAATAATCATATCAAGAGGACCCCTATTAAGTTACAAAATGGCAATGGCAATTAGAGATATGACTCTAGAATAGACTAGCATGAAACTGTTCAGAAGAAAAAAGAAAGTTTTGAGAATAGCTATGCCTCAATTTCTGGATAAGTTTCCAAATTATTATGCAAACCATCCAAAATCAATGCCAACCATGAGCTACACAAACAGAAACACAATGTGATTGCAGAGAAATATACCATATGAAAACAAAGGAAAGAGAAAAATAAGCCCTTATAATCAGAGGGAAGCAAGAAAAGTCTATAATTATCCATGCAAGCAAAACGTAGACGTGGAACATTGATTAGCTGCCTACCTACTATTACCAAATTTAATTGTATCTTTTTCAACAAGCTCATAATAACGCTGAGGCTCAATGGGATTATCCTGAAAATGCAGAAATAAAGAATTAGAAATGATAACTCTGCAAGAAAATAATATATAAATAAGTAAATTAAGAAGATGAACGCATGGCAACAGGGCAGTAAGACATATGTTGCTTACATTAATGAAAGTTTTATTTGTGCTTCCTAGATCCATTAGATAAGGCCTACCAGGGCAAATGGAAATGAAAAGGTTAGACAAGGGGTTAAAACAATATGCTCCCTCCCAGTTAATGCCAGTGAATTCCACTAAAAAAGATAGTCAGATTCTCACCTTACTTGCTTAGATAAGGTGCCATCAGGCAGCTCTTTTTCTACTTGCCTGAAAAAGCAGAAACTAAAAATCAGAAAAAAAATTGTCCATAAAATCAAAAGAATAGATAAAACTGCTAATAATAGAGCTACCGGAATTGAATGACTGCATGTTGCTTGCTACAGGATGGGTGGTCTGTAGGTACATCTGCAACCCTTCTCTCTCTCCCAAAAAGGTAGCATGTCTGACGATGTATGTAAAGGGGCTCTGTTTATCAACAAGCTCATGAGCAACATAAATATAAGCCAAAGAAATAAAGCAAAAGTTCTCCTTCATAATCCAGAATTCCTTCATTAATATTGATTGATCATTAAGAAAATAAACAGAAATAGGTAGTGCAAGCACTCCAGGAGAGCAAAAAGCTTCAAAAATGGAAACTGTGGATCTAAGACAATAAACATTAACTGATATACATAGTATATCCTTAGTCTAAACAATTCAAATTCAACCTGTCACATTGAATAAAACATGAATTTGTATAAACTACATTACTGCATACTCTGACAGGCCAATCCCTTAATTGATGAAAGTGGCTCATGACTTACCATTAAGCACTTCACCATTCTTAAAAACATAGAGCCGCCATCTTATATCAGGTTTTCGAGCATCTGGAGGCTCATTAAACAGTAATGTAACACCTAGGGAATAAAAAATCACTTAGCATAGAAACATAAAAAGAAAAATTATGCTTAAAATTGAACAAGTGTGTGTTAGAAGTGTTAGTTAAAAATTTGTCAGGTCCTTTCACTTCAGTTCAAGACAAGATAATGAAAAAGCAGCTGACAAGTGAAAGAAATAGGAGCCTTTAATCATATCAAATATAAAAAAACAAAAGAAAATAAGAAGGCAAGTAACAAAAACAAATAGAATCTCTACCAGCTCAGTAACTTGTGCAGAAAGATCAATTTCAATATTTATCAAAAAGGCTTCCCAGCACTTTTTGCCTTTTGTTCACAACCCAAAACAACTAAACCAGAACAGGTTATATATTACCAATAAAGAACTCTAGAATAGTAAAAGAAATCACAATAAGAGATTTGCTATATCTAATACATATAAAAGGAAAAGGCAAAGATTTGTATTGAAAGTGAATTTTGAAAAACCTCCAGACTTTAGTCATATCTACCATTTTAGATCTACAAATGCATTTAATATGACTTTATTCCAGTAGTTCCTTTCAAATTTTAAAAGATGCATGGATTTCCACTAGTTTTCGCCCAAAGGATACAGAAGAACCAAGTTTTTTGACTTCAGTGGTCTTTGTTCTGCTAAATACAATCCTCAAATAAAAGAATGACTACTTCCAATCATAATGTCCCCAAGTAAAATGTAATGCTTACAACAAATACACATGGACACGGACATGAAAAAGAAAGGGAGAGATATTCGAGAATATTATCCAGTATTTAAAGCCATGCCAATTTTCTATAGTGAAACTGAAAGCATTGTTGTTATAACCTACCTCTGACTCTATTGGTTTCCGCAGCAAGTTTTCCAGAGAGCTCAAATGAGGGTTGTTGCTGCAGTTGCAATGATGATGATCATAGTAAGGCAACAGAATCTAGATAAAATGTTTTTTCACTACCTAAATAAGTTATTATACACCACTTTAATTCTCTGCATTTGGAAGAAGAAAGTGAAAGAACCTAATAAATTGCTCTTACCTTTTGCTTTGCTTCCAAAGCCTCCTCAGCAGCCTTCATCTTAGCCACAGAATCATCCTCTTCATCCCTACCCAAGCAAAAGACAATATATCAAGGCTTGCCAAAGTATCAGCAACGCATTCCCAGTTATCAGATTTAAAAAAAAAGGTGTAAAACGTCTATAAGACAAACAAGAAGACTATTTCTTCCTTTCTCCTTCAATACAAACAAACCTAATGCAAAAACCATAAAATTGCAGAAAACTGATCACAGTGAAAGCAACCTGTTACATTTGCATACATCATATGACATCTGCCTATGTCACATTCATCAAGTATAAAACTGAGAAGAAAAACTAAATACTTCAAATGCTGAAGTATGCACTGAAAAATGTGCTTCCCATCCAGGTGCCTTTACCCATAATTATATTGGTGTGAATGGCTATTATCCTTTAAAACAAAGACAAATGATTATATAGTGAAAATACTTATCTCACTATCATTATTATTCATAAGCATATGGCACTCCTAGAGAAAAGGCATCCCATGCCAGACGTATGTTACCAACACTCTGCTCCAAACTCAAGGGAAAAAAGGTAAAACAGCTTACCGTAGCTCTGTTCCTCTCGAGTTTGACACCTGAGAAGGTTGATGTTTAGTCAGGCACTTCAAGTAAGCATCAATCTAAGAAAGAAAAAAGAAAAGCAATTCCTAACACGCATCAAGGATTCCAAGTGTTCAGAAATAAAATTGCCTGTTGATATTAAGTTCAAAAAAAAAAAGAAAAAAAAACATAAAAATGCAGAGACATGGGTCCTGTGTGACTTCTAGCAACAATGATACATGACCTAAATATACATGGTACATTCACAATTTTATAGCACTGCTGACAACTACCATAGGAAACTTGGAATTTTTTTGAACTAGTTAGCGATAATGGTAAGCAAGAGTTTTCCTGCACAAAAACAACTTAAGATACTCAGGTAAAAAAATAGAACCACCATAAGAAGTAGTTGATATAACCAGACACCTCATCACGTTCTCTCCTATAGGAATCTTGTTCCGGTGATCGAGATCTATGTTTGCTCCGGTAATGATGATCTGATGGAGAAGTTGATCGGCCATTTCTGGCTCTAGAAGACTTGCTACCAATTGCATCTCTTCCTGACCTTCTCTCCTTCCTCTCAGCTCCATTTTCCCAATCTGTACCCCTTTCTCTATGTGTGTTCTTATCACTACCCCTTTCATGATTCCTTTCCTGTTCTCTTTCCTTCACTTTCTCAGCCTCCCTTTCTCTACGAGAGCCTTTATCGCTTCCCTTGCCATGACTCTTTTCGTGCTCTCTCTGGGGCTTCTCCATCTCTCTTTCCCTATGTGAACCCTTATCATCCCCCTTGCTATAATTCTTCTCATGTTCTCTCTCCAATAACTTCTCTGTCTCCCTTTCCCTGCGTGAACCCTTATTATCTCCCTTACCATGATTCCTTTCACGGTCCCTCTCCACTACTGCTTCAGCTCCTCTCTCAGCTTGAGCTCTCCTTAATCGCTTTGTCCGTGGATAAGGAGAATGAGACTTTTCACGAGTAGAATTTTTCTCTCTTGCTGGCGGAGAGCCATCCCTTTGGGAGCAACTATGTCGTGCCGGAGGAGAAGAGGAGAGAGACATCTCACGCTCTGGAGATTTAGCGCGACTTGAACGTTTCTCTCTTACTGGAGAACTATCCCTATGGGAGCTACTCCGCTGTCGTGCAGGTGATCTTTCCCTTCTAGATGGGCTCTTCCTACGAGGAGAACTCCGACCTTTAACTGGAGATTCTGAATGATTAGACAAATTACGCCCCATTGGCGATTGTCTATGCTGGTATCAACCTTATCTAAATTTTGAAAAGACAATGTTAGATAGGCATGATAAAATCAAGAATTTAATTGAAATATAATGCTAGAGCAGCAAAAACCCTAATGGACAATGTGTTTAAGCATATAATTCTAGTAATTAAACAATGCTAAAATGCAGTCATTTTCTTCCTCACTTCCCATATTAAAATAGTAAAAGCTACATTGAAACGAACGAACAAGCTCGACACACTACCACATGAAGTTTCAAATTATACTTTTGTTGATTGAGAGTAAAAATATTGAATAAAATATCTGCATTATAAAAAGCAAACCTCACTTAAACCCTAAAATTTCACTCAGTAAAATAAAGTCAAATTAAAAAAAAAAGATTTAAAAAAAACCAGATACTGGGGAAGGTGGAGACAGAGATTGAGTACCAGTATCGTTTGAGTTGGCTTGCTTGCAGTTGCTGAATCATTGAGTGAGCTTGTAGTGATAGGGTTTTTCCATTGTTTGTGTGGAGCTGATCACTGACCCGATTGGCCAAGCCGACCAAAAATCAATGGGTTGCAAATGGTTCGGATCTCTTGGTTCGAATATTTGCTTGCCCGACCCAATTTCAATGTTTTGATGTTCAACGGCCCAAAACCGAAATGTGTATCTTTTGGTTATACCACTCGATGTATGTTATATGGGGGACATCTACATAATCACCTAAAAAAAAATTTATTATAAAAAAATTATAAAAGTTAAAAATATTTAAATTGATAAAAAAATTGATGTAAATTTGAGAAAAACATCATTCATCACTAAAATAATTTTTCTTTAATATCTCTTTTCTCACAATAACTAATATTTTACTTTAATTTTTTTTAAAATTTCACTATTAAATAAAAATATTATAATAAAATTAAAATTTTAAATTATTTTTCATTGTATAAAAATTATAAATTTTTTATAAAAAAATTTATTTTAATTTAAAAAATAAATAACACTTAAAAATAAAAAATAAAATAAAATATATAAAAATATGTTAATAAAAATAATTAAATTTATTTTTATATAAATTTTATATATTATACAATGAAAAAATTAAAAAAATATACATAATTTCATTATATAAATATATAGTAGATGTATTGTATATATTTCGCAGATATTATAGATGTGTTATAGATTTTATATGTATATTATATTTTTATTATTTAAGTTATATGTATTTTATATAAAAATTATTGAATATTTTGTGAATATTGTGTGGATGATATGTGAATATTGTTAGAATAAAAATTTTTAAAAAATAAAATTAAATAAATATTAAAAATATTATGTATATGTATTGTAGATATATTGTAGATGTATTGTAGATGTAGATATAGTTTGTATTGTTCAATGTATATTTTATATATATTATGTATATATTATATGTATATTGTGTATGTGTTTATTTTTTTATGTGCATATTGAAAATATGATATTAAAAATATTATTAAGTAAAAAATATAAAAAAAATAAAATCCTAAAAAATAAAAAAAATACAAAAATAAAAAATTTATCAAGAGGTAAAATTGTAAATAAAATGGACGGCCCGGTATTATTAAAAAGTGACTTGATTTTGGACGTAAATAGTATAAATTTCTCTTTTATGTGTATATATCTTAAAAAATATATTTTTAAAATTAAAATTTTATATTTTTGAAAGGAAAACAATATATATGTTTTAAAAAATAGTAATTTTTTTTAAGAAATCCCACAAAAAAACTAAGGGTTTCTTCAAAAAATTCTAAAAAATAAAAATATTTTTGAGAATACCCACTTTTCTTTTTTAATTTCAAAAATATATATTTTTTAAATTTTTAATTTCAAAAATACTACTTTTTAGATATATATTTTTTATATATATTTAATATATTAAAGGTATACTATATTTTAAAAAACATGTAGTATAATAAAAATATATTAAAAAATATGATGTTTGAAAAAAAAAAAAAGATTAAAAGCATACCATGGAGTGTAATTTTCTCAAAACAACTTAATTCAATTCTAGATTTCACAGGCAAATAAATTTATTTGCTAATAGTCCGTTTGGTTGCACAATAATATTAGAAAAGTTAATTATATAATTTTATTTGACTAATAATACTGTGTTTATTTATAAATGATCTATATAAAATAAAATATTAAGCCTACTAAATTTTATTAACTAGTTGGTAAAATATTTTACTTACACTTCTTTTGTATCAAGTGTAAGGAATGGGAATAAGAGGTAAATTAATAAGGGATAAGTTTTATACCCTTGTTTGGGAATAAAATATGAAATTAATGAAAGAAAAAATAAGGAGAGGCCTTTCCTTTTTATATCAATTTTTTCTTTATTTTTCTTATATCCCAAATTAGAGTGTAAAGAAGGAGAAGTTAAGTTAATTTTTTTTTATTCATTTTTTACTCTTATTTGAACTTATAAATATAAAACTATATCCTAATAACCTAATAAAACCTAATAAACTTATCTCACACTCTTTAACTTGTAAAACTTAGCTAATAAGCTTCCAACATTTTCAACTTTAGTTTTTTCATCCTCCAACATTCTTCTTGTATTTATTTTTTTTTTCATTGGGACTTTGTTTCAATATGCTTGGAAAAAATACAATAATGAAACCTTTTAGTAGAAGAATTTAATTTTGCTGATAATATGTGGTTGTGTCTTTAAATATATTAAATAAAAATTGTCTTTTGATTTTAAAAATAAATATACATCCTTTTAATAAAATATATGAATATTTTTTTACTTTTAATATATAACCTTCGTTACCTTTCCCATCTTTCCAAATAAAAATATTAAAATTACATTCTCTTTTCCTCACTTGCTCCCAAATGACATAATAATTTTTTACACTTCTCTTCCTTTTCCTTTCATTTTTTTTTTGTTAAATGAACATTATCCGACCCATCCAAACATAGTATTAAGAGAGAATAGAGAAAAATATTTCATTGAAAAAAGAAATTAAAAGATGTATATATCAAAATATAGTCATTTCATTACTTTATGATATAATCAAATAAGAAAAAAATGTTATAAGGGTAGTTTAGATATTATTTAAACTTTCACTGTAAGGTTGAGTTATAATCAAACAAGTTAATATTTTTTAATCAAATTTTTTTAATATTTTATTATATTTTTCGAGCACGGTAATATAATATTTTACAGTAAAATATAATTTCAGTAATATATTTAAGTAAAATATATTTTCAGCAATTAGTTTTTTCAATAATTTACAAAACATAATGTAAGACTGAGAACTTATTTAAGTCAATCAAGAAACAAATCATCTGCGTATATTAAGACCAAAACATTTGCAAATGAAAAAAATATTAATTTATGATCAATAAGTGAATTCTTGTATAAGTAAAGATAATCTTAATTCATGATTAACGGGTGACCAAAACCAAACCCATAATATAATAATATTAACTAGGATTTTATTGATGGCTAGAATTTTCAAGGGCAAATACTTCAATATTATGGGGCATTTATTTGATTATCAATTGGGAGACAAAACAATGCAAGTTACGTGTGGAGAAGTACTTGAGGCAAGGAGAGAAGACTTATCTCAGAAGTTGAAAGAGAAAAGAGAAGAATTTGTTGACTAATTATGTTGAGTATATCATTCTTGATTTTACAGTGAATGTAATTCAGTTTCATTTGATTTAATCAACATTTTATTTTTTGGATTCTAATGCAATTCAATTTTCTTTTTCTTTTTAAATACAATTCAATTATATATTTGGCAGAAAAAATATATTTACCAAGAAGGCTTTTGGCCGATCAACTTATAAGCACTAAAATCAAGTAGATGTATTTACTGAAATAGTTTTATGAGTTTATAAATTTAGCTTATAAGCTAAAAAAATATATCGAGAGTACTAATTTATTATTGTAATATTTATAAGCACTTAGCTTATAAATTAATTTGACTGAAAATTTTACTATATTATATTTATTTATTTAATAAATATTTTTAACAATATAATTTTACGTTATTTTTAGTCATTTTAATAATAAAAATACATATAAATTATTCTTTACTAAACATATTAAATACTTATAAGTCACTTATAAACACTTAAAATAAAAATATAACTATTTAAAATTTTAATAAAATAATTTTTTTAAGCTAGGCCAAACATTCTCAAACTGTTAAATTCTTTTAAATAAAATAAAATGATATTATAATTCAATTCGACAATTTAAATTCATATACTTACTATAATTGAAAATAAATTAGTTATATTAAAATGAAAACTAAAAATTTATAAATAAGAAAATTTTCTATTTATGATCGATAAAGAAAAAAATAAATTGGCTAATCAATCAACCTAATCTTTAAGTAATTTTCTTAAGATACATATATAAAAGATAAGGAGGCAAATTCTTTTTAATGAGAATCTTAAATCTTAAGAAAGTATTATAATAAGAAGTAAAATTATATCATAATATGATTTGACAATTAATTTTTAAATGGAAAAAACTTAATATGCAATCTCACCTGCTCTTTCTTTATGCATTTTTTTAGTTTCCATTTTTTTTTTGTTCTTCTATAAAATGGCAAGTATTTAGAAGATGTAGCTGTACCTGCATTTACCACATGAATTCCAAGGTAGAACAGATAAGTAAGAGATTAGGTCACCTGTTATTTTCATATACAAATTTTGGTTTTCCTTACAAATAGTAATAGATATTATTAAAATTATTATTATCATTATTATTATAAAAATACATTTAATTATAACTTAAACTTAAATTTAAAATTTTAAAATGATTATTATTATTATTATTTTTGTTTGAAATTAACAAATATACTTTTTTATTTTATAAGAATTAAAATTTTAATTATTTTAATTAAAAATATAAATTTATATATATTTTTTATTATAACTGTATGATATATATTTAATGGTAATGTTAAATAAAAATATAATACAAATATAATATATTTAAAAAAATATTAAAAAAATAAATAAATTATAATTTGAGATAAATAAAAAAAATGATTGTGTATCTATAACTTAGTACAATTAATTGATTGAATTATTAATAAAATTAAAATAAAATTAATCATTTTATTACTTATTAATAAAATTTAAATTAATTATTAACTGATTTTGACTTATTTTTTCCTTATTGTTGAGCAACGTTTGATTTTTCTTTTTCAATTATTATGGTTTATTAGTTGTAGGAAAGTGAAGGCCCCAAAAGAAGGAAAAAACAAGAGAAAAAAAAGGTTGGAAAGTGACGTGCAAATGCTAAATAGTGTTTGTTTTTTGCAGGCAAATAAAACGTCACGTCAGCACTGAAAAATTAATAAAAAAAGAAAGCGTGTTACCTAACACGTGCGAGCCAACTATAAAAATTCCAAATGCACAAAACCAAAACAATTTCAAAAAATCAAAAACCCAAAAATCCCTAATGGCCGCTTCTTCTATCTCTGCGCCTACTTGCAGAGCTCACGCTGCTGCTTCTTCTTTTTCTTCTTCTTGTACTGTATCCAAACCCTACTTTGCGTCTAAATTGCCCTTTAAGTTCACTAAATTTACACCTTTTCCATTGTCATCTTCTAAATTTGCTATATCTAGCACTTTGACAGAAGAGGCGGCTGTGAAAATGGAGGAGGAGAAGGAGGATTCTTATCCGGCTTTATGGCAAAGGCCTGATGCTTATGGGCGGTTTGGTAAATTTGGGGGGAAATATGTTCCTGAAACTTTAATGCATGCTCTCACTGAGCTTGAATCTGCTTTCAATTCTCTCAAAGATGACTTTGATTTTCAGGTATGCTTTTTATTTGTCACTGTGCATTTCGGGTATTGGATATCGAGACTGCTCTTTATTTTTCCCATTTTATGTTAGTTGAGATTTTTTTTTTATTTGGGCTTTAGAAGTCTTTATTTTTCCCATTTTAATTTGAGTTCTAGTTTTGGCTATTTGATTAAAAATGATGGAGTGATCCGGACTTATATGATCAATAATTTTAATTTTTAATCAACTCTCTCAATTGGTAAGCTTTACAGGCATTACAGTCTCTCTTTGTCCAATTTAGATGTTCACTCATGCCAGAAATTTCAAACTAATGAGCTACATGTCGTCAAATGACAGCTGCTGGTGGATTTACACCTGCTGGGTATCATTAAAATTTTAAACTAATTTATTTTTTTTAAAGTTTAAAAAAATTAATAATTTCATTCGGCATTCCAACTAAATTTTGAATGGGTCTGACTTTATTCTTTTACCAAACTAGAAAAAATATAAAGTGAACCAAAATGAAATAATAGCAAAGACATGATCTACATATATATATATATATATATATATTATTACGTTGAGTTGGAATGTTGAATGGGTCTTTAAATGGAACTGATAATTTTCTCTTATACTGTCATTTTCATTTCTCATGCCATTCCCTTTATATTAATTCGTTTCTACCAAAAGACGAACAAGCTTTTTGAAATTTGTCAGTGATATGAATGGAACTCCAATTAATTATTTTCCAACTATATCATCATCAATTTTGATGAAATTATCATATATCTACTGCAATTATGAACTTGTGCAAAAATTTAAAGATTAATTTTTGTTGATTGATAAGATAATATTATAATCTAATTTTTTATATATTGTATTTAGTATTTATTTTTCCTGATCTAAAGTTAGATTATTCATATTGAATTAAAAAAATTATGAAAAGAAAAATATTTCAATATTTACTGCTTTTTATTGATTTGAAGCAGTTTTCTAATTGGCACTTCGTATTCTCTCTCATGGTGTTGCATAAAAATATTTATCTTGCAGAAAGAACTAGCTGAGATATTGAAAGACTATGTAGGTAGGGAAACTCCTCTTTATTTTGCTGAGAGACTTACAGAGCATTACAGGCATATTAATGGTGAAGGACCAGATATTTACCTTAAGAGGGAAGATCTTAACCACACAGGGGCTCATAAGATCAATAATGCCATTGGCCAAGTTTTGCTTGCTAAACGTTTGGGTAAACAGCGGATAATTGCTGAAACTGGAGCTGGTCAGCATGGAGTTGCAACTGCTACAGTTTGTGCAAGGTTTGGCTTGCAGTGTATCATCTATATGGGTGCCCAAGACATGGAAAGACAAGCACTTAATGTCTTCAGGATGCAGCTTCTTGGGGCTGAGGTCAGAGAAGTCCGTTCTGGGACAGCTACACTAAAGGATGCTACATCGGAAGCTATAAGGGATTGGGTGACTAATGTGGAGACAACCCATTATATTTTGGGATCTGTTGCTGGGCCACATCCATATCCAATGATGGTTCGGGAGTTCCATAAGATTATTGGTATAGAAACAAGAAAACAAGCAAAGGAAAAATGGGGTGGGAAGCCTGATGTGCTGGTTGCATGTGTTGGTGGAGGTTCCAATGCTATGGGACTTTTTGAGGATTTTATTAATGACAAGGATGTTAGGTTGATTGGTGTGGAGGCTGCAGGTTTAGGTTTGGATAGCGGTAAGCATGCAGCTACTTTGACCAAAGGAGAAGTTGGGGTCTTGCATGGCGCTATGAGCTACTTACTACAAGATGATGATGGACAAATAATTGAGCCTCATTCTATTAGTGCAGGGTAAGGCATTTAATTTTTAAACTGGTTTTTAATGTGGCTCTTAGAATATTCTTTTTTATCCTGTATCTTATGCTATCTTTTTTGTTGTATAGGTTGGATTACCCGGGAGTTGGACCTGAGCACAGTTTTCTGAAAGAGAAAGGACGTGCTGAATACTATTCTGTCACAGATGAGGAAGCATTGGAAGGTATGTTAATCCTCTTTACTTGTTTGTTTGTTAGTCTTGGCTGATGCTTGAAATGTTTGCCACTTATTAGTAACAACTTGCAGCTGATTGTTTACTGATTTAAACAGTGTCCTTTTGTTAAAATTTTGAGATGGATGTTTTATCATTTTTTCTTAAAAGCATTATTGCTAGTTCCATGCATGTGTTTCACATAACTGCACTTTCTTTGTTGCTTTTTCACTTGGATTTTTTATTGCTTCCACTCAAATAATTTCAAGCATCTACAGGTTTAAAGTTCTTTTTTTGTTTGTTAATGATTTATTTTATACTGCAGCGTTCAAGAAATTATCACGATTAGAGGGCATAATCCCTGCTTTGGAAACATCTCATGCACTTGCTTATCTGGAGAAGCTCTGCCCAACTCTCCCAAATGGAACTAAGGTTGTTGTCAACTGCAGTGGCAGAGGGGATAAGGATGTTCAGACTGCCATCAAATTTTTGCAACTCTGATGCAATTCACTTCACTAAACAGTAAACTAGCTAATCCTATCTTGATGTTGTAAGTTTTAGGGATCTTCACCTTCCCCTTCTCCTTTTCTTTCACAGTATGCAAGGATGTCTCTGTCAAATGCCTGGGAATAAAATAATTTAATGGAAAATCAGTTTGCATTCTTTTTTTTTCTTCTTCTTGGCCCTTCTCACATAATGTATGCATTTTAGCATTTATGTAAAATTATGTGTTTGCTGGGCATGCTGAAACATACATCAACCAGAAATTGGTATGAAGTTATATTTTATATATATTTAACTTCCAAGTATTATTTTTTAAAAATATTTTAATAAATTTTTAATATATTAAACATATATTAAATGTATACCTCACATGTATATTAAAAATGAATATTTTTGAAAAAAATATTTTTAAAAATATTTTTAATTTTTGAAATATTTTAAAAGAAATACCTATATAATATGACTACATGCCTTTGCGGGTACGATCCATGTAAGAGTTAAAAAAATATATTTTTTTTACTTGTTGAGTATAAAAATGATAAACAATTTATTAAAAATAAATAAAATTTTATTTAATTTTAAACTAATGAGATTATTTTGCTTGACTCAAACCTTTTTTTTATTAAATCGAACTTTTTTTTCTAAAAAAAATATCAAACTTCCTCAAAATTAATTAAATAAAGCCAATTAAATTAAATTAGGAATATGCAATTTCATCGGCTCATTAATGTTCTTGAACGGAGCTAAAATATTAGACATGGATGATCAAGTGGGAACCAAATAATGTTTGCCAGTCCATATATTGGGACAGCATATCTTTATATATTTCTATTCAAGTTTTAGTAGCTTTAATTTTTATATTTTTTTAATCTAAAATTTAATTTAACTCATCAATAAATAATTAGATAAACATATAACTTAATATTTTTTATTTTAATTTAAACTTTAAATCTTGATAACTTATTTAACATTTTATTTGTTCATTATTAATCAAGACAATATGCGTATTTATTATAAAAATAATTTTTTAAGAATATATTTAATAGCTCATTATATGATATAATATAATCAAATATATTTCTAGTATATTATTCACACTAAAAATAAATTTAATAATATTATATTAACCAACATAACCTAAAGATATAATAACTCAAGAATAAGAATGCAAAGTATAATTAGTGAAAAAAGAAGAGTAATAATTTTATATATTTAAAAAAAATTATATATTTAAAAAAAAGAGTAATAATTTTATATCAATCGACTCAAGGACTAATTCTTGTACTAGCCTAGATATTTATGAACATGAATTTTCGTAAGATGCCCATGTGGGTTTACTTTATTATTATTTTTTTTTGTGATTTCTTTATTTTATGTTATTTATGTTTATAGGGAAGGAGAACTAGGGGAATTTTTTTTAAAAAAAAAAAACAAAGGTGTCTGATTTAAAAAAAAGAAAAATTAACATGCCCCCTTATTCCTTGAAAAAACAAAATAATAATAATAATAATAATAATAATAATAATAATAAATAAAAAATAATAATAATAATGTCCCTCTCAATGGCACAAAGGGACATTTAAATAAAGGTTTTTTTTTTTAAAAATAAAAATAAAAATAAAGCATGTTGAATAACACCTTTATAGCACAGAAAATGGAGAATCGAAATTCTTCCTTTTTTTAAAGTATTGCAGATAAAATTTAATCTAAAATAATTAAAATTTTAATAAAATTGATAAAAAATTTCATATTTAAATTTAAATTTTTAAGCAAGAAAAACCCTTGGAGCCTCCTATGGTAAAATAATAATAATAATAATAATGAAAACAAAAATAATTTTTTTTTAAGGTGCTAGACTAAAAAAAATTAATAGTAAAATTAAGAGAGTAGACGCTCATTATATATTTTTTTTCTATTATATTAAGCAAGAAATGCAAACAAATGTTAATCATGGCCATTTAAAATTAATTCTATTATATGGGAAGGCAAAAAATGCAAAGAAATTTTATAATTTCATAAGTTATTAATGTTTGCATTTGGAAATCATCCAAAGTTTTTATTGCAACATATTTCTCCTCAGCCTGACTAAAAGAAAAAAAAAACTCAGTAATGACCTTTAAGAGCAATGTTCCTCGTCCCAATTATTATCATATCTACAGGAAAGATAATGGTGGCTCATTTAACCAAAAACCAGCCATTCTGGGATCTTAAAGAGAGTACCTATCAACTCTAAAGCCGAATCTTGACATAGTTTTGTCTCATCATTTTATCTTACATGATGAATCTTTTACTCAGCTCTGTCTGTGCTTCTCTCACTGCTTTGCCTGCCAATGACAAATATATATATATATACATATTATCATAATGCACACATCATAAGTCACGTTTGCAACATTTTTTAATATAAAGTTTGCATGTTGAAGTGCAAAGTTATTATTTTTAAGGAAGAAACCAAAGCATATTCCAAATAGCAGCCGTCAAGTATGAAAACTTGGTGGAAGCATTTTGACTTCACACGGAGGAATAACTAACAAGAATCTTTTACGATTCCTGTAGTTTGGTAGGTGATGGAATGATGAATTACATGGTCAAACTCAAATCTAACTCTGTTAATAGAACAACGTGAAGTCTCACCTAACATCATGGAGAATCAACAATCAGCTTGGTGGATGAGTCCTACACCATACCTCGTTGAACACAAAGTTTATATATATATATATATATAATAAATGTCACTAAATAAACAAAAAATAAATGGGATGAGGCCATACACCCCATCTAACCACGAATTTTCCAGTGGCTATGGTGCAACCTAAACTTCAATATTAAGAATGCAAGTCTCTAACTAGCATATAAACACATTAACAATGCAAGTCTCTACTTTATCAAGTATTTTTTTTTTTCAGGTGAGTTTCAGCAAACCTTACATCCACATCTGCCCAAAGAATAATACTATGATGAACATGTGTCTATTCAGCAGCGGACCTACGGGGTCCAGGTGAAAGAGCTCTGGATACCCCCTCATATATATATATATATGTATATATATATGTATAATATAGATGCTTAGTGCTTACATCTCCATCCGAACAAGGCATAAGTGCAAATGTCTTCTACATCCTTTAATAAATTGGCCAACAAAATCGCTTAGTCATGAGAGTTTGTGGCTGGTCAACAAAATCGCTTAGTCACGTGAGTGCGTGAATTTTTAGTTTTTTAGTCATTAATTATAATATTATATTATTATTAAGGAAATTGATATCTTCTGTAACTGTTTTTAAAAATAAATTATTAGTTTAACAATATTGTTGTCAAATTCATTTTTTTTTATTTCTAGAACGATCATTTAATTTGTATATATATATATATACACATTTTTTTTTGACAAAATATACACACATTCATTTATATATTTAAATTTAAATAAATTATATATATAATTCTATATATAATTTAAATGAATTATATATATATAAATTTAAATAAATTTTATTTTAATTCATCAAATTTTCACAAAAATTCATATATATATACAAATAAAAAATTAAAAATGTGATTATGGAAAAAAATATTTTTAAAAAAATTAAAAATGTGATTATGATACAACGTTTTTAAATATGCAAAGTCGTAAAATATAATTATTATCTCTTAGGCGTAGTTAATATAATATAAACTCGTTTATTATTTTTTCTATGAAAATTTAGTCCCCTTCGATAAATTTCTGGTTACTCCGTTGTGTCTATTTGTTTTTGTTACTCCTGAAAAAAGCTACTATTTTATTTGTTCAGTTTGATAGGAAGATCTTCAGTTTTTAATGATAGCTTCATACGAGGACGATCTATGTGGAAAGAAAGCATATAAATATATATACATTTTTTTAATGATGAAGCCATTAGTGAATATCGAACTACCAAACTAAAATTCATAAACATAAAATGCACAATTACCTGAGAATACAAGAAGGTTCCGAGGATTGCAATTGCAGCCCCAAGAGCATTGACTGGCCGAACAGGAGTATGGAAAATGATAATGGAGGAGACAATGACAGATATACGTTTCATGGTGTTTCCAATGCTAAATGTCAATGGAGAGATCTCATCTAAGGACATGTAAGACACTTGATTGTAGAGATGATAGAAAACACTTTGGGCAACCACCCACCTATCAGAGACAATATCAGCCACATAATATGATTAGTAAAAAGGGGGGAAATCAGTAACATACGTACATAGCATTAGCATGTGCCCGTTTTAATTTTGAAAGCAACATACGAAATAGAAGATGCATTTCAGAGGCAGCCGTTTTACAAATTACAAGAGAATTAGAAGCCAACCAGTCAGCATATGCTGCAAAATTGGGAACTTCTGAAAATCCGAGAGAGGATATGTTTATCAAAGCAGTATGTCTAAATAATTGCTGTACTAGAAAATCAAAGACAAGGAAGCTGATGAAGAAATCAATTTTGTTCAAACCACAGAGATAGTACTAAATACACGAGTCACCACCACATAAAAAAAATGACAATTAACTGCTCGGATGCCACTTCAGTTAATAATATCAGGAGTTCATATCAATTAATTAGAAGGAATGAGTCCCAGAAACTTCAAAATAGCATATATTCACTCTGAAAAGTGTAATCAAATGACAATTTATTCGATCTTACTAGGACAAAAATTAATTAGATTCTTAAAGTTGCCTTTGATTTTTCTCTATGATGTTGCTTCACAAAAATGATAGACATGGTCTTCTGAAAGACTACATTCATAGATAGACAAGTAAATTCAAGAAAGGAACTGACCATTTAAATAAGTATAATGTACAATCTCATCAGCAAGTGTAAGTAGACTTTAATTCATAAGATGCACATTTTCTTAAAAATCCAGCATCTAAAGCTTAATTGTAATTCATCAAAAAAATTATCATCAAGAATTCAAGATCTAATGTTGCATTGCATTTCACTTTTTACCATGTCAAAAAAGTGCATAATGACAAACGCTGGGTATTATCAATCAGACAAATATAACCAGTTTGTAGTTGTCAAGTAGTTACCATACGAAATGCGGTCCAATCTGAGAGACTGCTGTTTGCCATCCTGCTGCCCACAACTGTGGTCCCTCCACAGCAATAGCAAAAGGTGTAAGAATCAAGAGTGACAACATAGAGAGGCAAGCATAGTAGTTCATTCCGCTAACAGATTTCCCCTTCATGCCCTTCTTTGAAAATATATTCCGAAAAACAAATGCCAGGTTGGAGATCATGGCCCCCATAAAACCTGAAACAGACAACCAACAACCGATCCACCAAGATCATTGCTGAACAAAACCCATAAAACAGACTTTGTAAAATTAAAATCCAATTTTAAAGTTCTCGTTTAAAGACATAATCTGAAAGACCAAAGCCTATACTACATGGCTTGTTTACTGACAACCAAAACTAATGAAAGAAAAAAATAAGCAAGACCATTTTGAAACTCTGACTCAAGTAAAACCAGGGGAATAACTTTAACGCTAACATCAAGAACAATTAACCTTGATTTTGAAACCCTGCATACAGGATATTAACATTAAGAAATTTATCATAGGTGTTAGTTTGATTACTCCATACAGCCGACCCCAACTTGTTTGGGACTAAGGCTTAGTTGTTGTTGTTGTTAGTTTGATTACTAAAATGACCCATGGGAGGGACAGAAAGAAGCAAACACAAGCAACTGCACTGCATGTTTGGTTTCAAACATCATATAATTTTCTAAACACAGCCTAATTGAATGTTTTCGCTTTTCCTCTCGCCGTTTACATGTGACAAGATCAGAGGACAAAAACATTAATCACTAGTTAAATCCAATTTCAGGAACAGGGGAAAAAGAATAGAAGATTATCCTTACCAGTCATGTTAAAGTTAAGCTCAGTAACAGCAGCAAGTGCACAACCACCAATAATTGGAATAAGGGACATGTAAACCCCAGCAGGGAAAGTTTCACCCAAGAGAAACCTTGAAACCAAGACACTGAAAGCTGGTTCACCACTCTTGATTATATGGGTAAATGAAACGGCAACCTTTGACATGCTCACCGTTGCAGCAACATGCCCAATTGTATGTGCCAAAGCAACCTTAGGAGAGCAAGATAATGAGAGAAAGTCAATAATGCAAATAGCAGCCAATTGACAATATATTTAAGTTAAAACATAGACTTCTTTGTTCAATTGACCGGGAAAAGGTTATGAGATGAAAGAATATTAACAATTATAAATCGGATTTCATAATATGAAACTCTAAAAACTAAAAGCCCCACAAAATTGAATTTAGCTAAAGTGAAAATCAATTTGGAACCAGTCAACACAAATCAAAATTTCAGCACTTTCCACAGCAAACAACCAAAGGATGCTTTTAGTAATAAAAACATATACAAAAAATAAAATTTGAACATAAAGAACAAACAGCAGACCATCAATTGTCCCCTTCATTTTCATCTGCAACCAAACAAAAGGTAATTTTCTCCACTAAAAATGTAAAGCCTAAAAATAATTAAATGATGCAAACCAAAGTAAAAACATCACTTTCCCATAATTTCCCTCACTTTCTAACACGTCAAACAAATCCCACAAATCTACTTACGGGGAATAGAGTCTTCCAAAACTCAAAATCGGTCTTAGGTGCCTCAGCCATCCTTGTAGCCCACGAAAATAACATGATGAGAGATCCACAAGCAAGAGAAAGCGTGGATGTCAACCATGGGTATGGATATGCATTCAACACCTTCTTGTTGTAAATATTGAACACAACATTCAAAGCCCACCATGTGGCAAAATAAATCCCAATTTTGACCCTCCTCGCAGCCTCGGATTTTGTCTCTGCTGCATCTATTGGCTGCGATCGGTCCGCCTCATAGGCCTTGCATGTGATCAAGGATTCCTTCTGAGGCTTCGGTACGCCAAGAGATTCAATTGAGGAAACATATGCAGGTTTTAACACTGCAAGAACTGGTTTTGAGTTCTTCTTTGACGCAAGAGACGGCAAAAACAAAGACCTCTGTATTGATAATTGGTTTTTTCTACGAAAAATGGCATCAGATCCATTGAACGCTGGTGCTATAACAGATTGCTTCACAGTGCAAATCATGATGAAAAAAAAAAACAAATTTCCAAGTAAAAAAATCAAAGGGTCAAATGGGTAAGCCTCAAAATCGCAAAAAGCTGTCTACAAACAACTAATCCGTGAAGATCAAGAACAAAAAAGAGAGTTTCACAAGAAATACATATAAAAAGATGGTCTTTTACTCTTTTTTGACACTTTCTACGCGTCAGAAAAAAAAAAGTTGAAAAAACCAAGATCTCAAAGGATTTTAAAAAATAAAATAAAAACAAACCACAATCACAAAGCTTTTAAACAATATAAAGATCACTACGATGATCTTCGAAGCTAACTAAGAACAAATACAACACCAAATATTCTTTGGTGGTTTAAAATGGGTTTGGTGGGTAGAGAGAGAGAAAGAGGTGGCTTCGAAATCTTCTGAGAAAAAAAAAGTGCTGTGAAATCTCAGTCTAAAAAGCTATGTACCTGATGTTAACATTGAAAATATGATCATGTGAATTGATTTTTTGCACTACAAGTATTTTGATCTTTACTTTTCCTGGAAAATAAAAACTCTCTCGACAAGCTAATAGCAAAAGTTTGTTTTTTTTAGGAGAAAGACTACAACGTGGTGTGGTTTCTCATAAGCTCCTAGTTTAATTTCCATTTTCCAATAGGAAAACGTATGTGTAATTACAATTTTGATTGATCTAGTCAAAGTCAAAAATCTAAGTTTTGCTTAGAGTGAAAGTGCTTATTGTTAGGATAATTCTAAATTTGGAAATAATAATTTATTTTTTTAAAAAATGAAAAATATAAGTTACTGGTTTCTTAGAAATATTTTTCAATTAAAAATATATATATTTCTTTATATTTATTAACTGATATTTTATCGATGCTAATTTGCATAATAAAAATTAAATTTATTTTAATAAAAGAAATAAATAAAAAATAAAAAATTTAATTTTTTTAATGTATTTGATTAAAAATAAAAAAAATAAAATTTATTTTTCATATTTAAATAAATAAATAAATCTATAAGATATATTTTTATTATTTTATCCTTACCATTTTTCATTAACATAAAATAAAATGAGACACAAATAATATTTTATATAACAAGATTATTTTTTTTTCTTATTTTCCTTCATTAAATTATTTTGATAAAAAAATTATTTCTCTGAAAAAAAATTATATTCCTCTTTTTAATTAAACATCTAAACAATAAAAATTAAAAAAATATTATATTTTTATTTTTCTTTCTCTCCAATTCCATCAAAACAAACAATATGATAATTGAGATTTAAAAAACTAGTTTTAGTTATTTTTTAAAATTTCATTCTCCGACTAAATAAATAATAATAAGAATTATAGGGTAAAACAAATTTTTATTTTCTAAATAGAAAATATTGTTAACTAAATAATAAATTTTATTTTCACTTTTATTTGATAAAATTGGAGTTATTTTTTACAACTAAAAAATCCCTAAAAATAAAAATAAAAAATATTTTTTATAACCTCTAATTACTCAAAGTAAAATTGTTGAAAAAATTGCAATTAAAATATTCCTTTACTCCTTCCATAATTGGGGAACTCCATTTCTCAAAATTAAGAGATTTGGTAAAAAGGAAACAAATATTAGTCCGTGTTAAAGTGGTAAGCGTTAGGTTACTATGTTGATATTTTAATTTTAAGAATATGCATTGTAACTGACGAGAATTTATTTCACTAATCATTCCTAATTTTTCTATTTGTATCGCTAGAAAATAAAATGAATTTTTTATTTCATTTTTAAATATATAGTGACACCATGCGAAATCCATATAATTATACATGGCCAGAAAATTAAAAAATTGTAATAATAGAAAAAAATAAAATTTAAAAAGTTTATCAGAATAAATTAAAATATTAACAATATAAATACTCCTATAAAAATTTAGAAATAATGAATGAAATTAACTCCTAGCACCACTGACCAATCAGCTTTAATTTTTGTTAGAGGTGTATTTTATCTTACTAGCTCTAAAAAAAATAATAAAATTGAGAGATCAAAAAAATATTTTGTGTTTTGAGGCTAAAGACTATTAGCCAAAATGATAATTGTCCAACCAACATCATTACCTAATCCCATAGATATATACGCCTAACAATGGATATTCTACTAGTTAACTGTTGACATAAAAAAAATATTAATTATAGTCACTTTAATGTAATATAAAAAATATTAATTATAGTCATTTTAAAATTCTATCGGTGACATTTACTTAAATTTGATTATGATCAAGCGCATTTATGCTAACCAAAATTTTTTCTTTTTCACCTATCAAGCTACTGAACAATTTGGAAGTTCTGTCCAATTTACTAAAAAAGATTAAATATTTTCAATCAATCCATAATAAATACATTAGCAAGCAATTCAATTTTGTAATCATTTGGGAACAAGAATTGACATCAAAAGAGAAACTAGAAGGGTAAGTTGATATTATTATTATTACATTTGATGAATTCTGCTTCTTTGTGAGCTAGAAATACTATAAGTGGACCAAGTTAGCACAGGAAATCAACTAGTTTGATTTAAAACCTGAGCTACAAATACAAAACACACTGAAAAATAACTCATTGAGCTGAAAGAACTAATCCTGAAGTTCTTCTCTTTATAAATCATAATAATCTTGGACCAAATTTCTTTGCAAATCATAGTAATCTTGAATCAAATTTTACATCAGCAAAAGAACTAGAGAGCTGTACAGCTATTAGGCATTCTGGACCCAACATCGATAATTACAAGCACATTCTACACCATTAAACAACAGCATCACAATCAAAATGCAAAGTCAATCCTTCTAGAGCCTGATAACAGGGAAGAGGATTAAACCTAAAAAAGAAGAAGCAAAATATAAACAAAATGTAATAAACAAAATATAAACAAATCTTCCAAATATAAACAAAATGTCGGCAATTCAAGAGGACGTTGTTACAACAGACATCAAGCCAACTGTAATACAGAGGGCAAAAACAGAGATGTAAAAATGTAATAGACATTGAGACTTTAGTGCTAGCACACACTCCAGAAAGTACCTCACAAGATAAAGCTAGCATGACAGTCCCAAAATCGAAAATTTTAATCTTCTTAAAATAAAAAAGCAGACATTCAAGAGACTCTGGCTGATGCCAATTGAAGTAATAGAAATCTAGTTCTTTATTAAGTAATAGAAATCTAGGAACTTGTATAAATTGTATAGTTTAAGAATGTTTTAGTCTTTGTAAGAAAAGAAACAAATATATCAAAACTCGCCTCAGGAAAAACCAGAGCTTTTGGATTCAGAGAGCACTCATGGAAATCTGGCAGCAACTCCCAATCAACTGGTTTTCTAACATGCAACCATGGGCGGAACCAAGGGGGGGCATGGGGGGTCTATGGCCCCCCCTTGGTTCCTATATACATATACATATATATACATGTATATGTATATGTATATATATATAATTTATAATATTTAGTTTAAATAATTAGTTTAAATATTTTTTTAAAAATATTTCAAAATATATATAAATATTATTTAAAAAATAATATATATTATGTAATTTTTGAAAATAAAATTTAGATATTGAAATAAAAATAATAAAAATTTTAATAGTTTATTATTTAATATAAAAATAAAATTGAATACAAATATTAATACCAATTATTTGTATTAATTTTTTAATATGAAAATAAAATTAAATATAAATTCATATGTATTTTTTTTTTATTGAAAATTTTGCTCCCCTTCACCGGTGTCCTGGTTTCGCCCCTGATGCAACTCCATTTTCTTAAGATTGTTGAATGTAGACAGAGCATAGTCACAAATAATCATACGCAGATCCTATATATAAATAGAAAAACAAGTGCTACGATTAGCCCTGAAACTTTGCATAATAAAGAAGAAACTAATTAGTTCAGTATGTAAACGGAGCAATGCAGAAAGTTAACCATATACACTCGCATAACATCACCAGTTAGTACCAAATGCTAAAAACACATGAACCAGAAATATGTGCCTCAATTGGAGATGATGAAGAATTCACAGAATAATCACCCAATGTAGTATCACTAACTGCAAGGTACCCAACGAATGGAGCATAACCCCAGTGTATCACTCAAATCAACATCTGAATGAATGAACAATCTTTTCAGTTTAGAAATAGAAACATTCATGATCTACACACCATCCCATTTGTTCCTTGTAATGGTTAAATTTTTAAGGACAGGACAGCTACAAAAGAGACTTTTCAATGAGGCATCATCCCCACATACAACATCTCCAAGGGGCAGAATTTTAAGGGATGGAACATAATATAGGAAGGCAGGGGACAAACATCCTGTTAATTCTCAAATTAAATAATGATTCGCAAGTAAAAAGTCTAGAAGAGAAATGACATGAAGGTTATAAGTAAAAAATTTACAGGCTTTTTAATTTCAACAATGGACATAAGGATCAAAGATGTTTTATCCCAATATCAATAACAGCAAGCACGTAACAGCGTCATTTAGCAGCAGCAACACCACCAAATGAATCCTTGTAGAGCATATGAAAAGAGGAGAGAAATGAAAAAAGGCAATATCACATTCAAAACAAATGCAAAAATGTTTTCTAAATATTGAATATGATAATACATTAAACATCAAGCCAAGTCTGAAATTTGGGGAGCAAAACCATAAAACATATATAACATATAGTGAGACTTTAGACTTGACATTGTTTCAAAAGATGACAGCAAAGCACATTGTTATCATTTACAAGGTGAAAACAAGATTACAAGTACTACAAGTTATTGGGATGCTCAATACTTCATCCCGAACCCCTTGCATTTTCTTCTGCATTCTTGGCCTTCCAATGTAATTATAACCGTGAATTGTCATACTGTCCAACACTTCACCATACTCCAGCAAAAACTCAAGAAGATAAAGCTCACCAGGCAGCCCCACAAAGTTGAAAATTTCAACTGTCTTCAGATGTGAAATCATACATTCAGGCATAAACTCTGGTTGATGCCAATAGAAACTATAGAAACCTCGCTCTTTAGGCACCACAAGTCCCTGAGCAAGAAAAATAATAAAAAAAACTTTAGGTTCAGGAATTCTAAGTTATGTAGATTTTGGACTATATAAAAAAAGAGATTATATCACAACTTTCCGTAGGAAATATAAGAGTTTCAAGATTTGGAGAACTGTTAACCAAGTCTGGCAGCAAGTCCCAGTCAACTGGCATTCCAACATACAACTCCATTTTCGTGAGATTATGTAAAGTAGGCAGACCATAATTTTCAACAATATCATGCAGACCCTATATATAAATAGCCAAAACTCCAAGGATTATTCATGGAGATATTGCAAAGGAAAGAAGAAACTAATAAAAATTCAGAATGTAAATAAAAATTAGAGAAATTTAGAAAGTAAACCAAACATACCCACATGACATCACCAGTCAGTACTAAATGTCTAACGTGGGAGATTCCACTAAGAAGCTCAAAAGCACATGATCTACCAGAGATATGTGCCTTAACTAGAGAGGATAAAAGATCCACCGAATAATCATCCCATAGACTGCCTCTAAATTCAAGGTACTCGAGATGTGGTGAGTTAATCTTAGTCATGCACTTATCATCAAAGCGACAATGGGAATTAATGGACAATCTTTTCAATGAAAGTATAGAAATATTCATATTTTGAACACCATCCCATGTTTCTCTTCTAATAGCTAGCTCTTCGAGAATAGGACAGCTAGAAAATAGTCTTCCCATTGAGGCATCATCCACATATATCACATTCTCGAGACTTAAAATTCTAAGACATGGAAATAAAACATATGTAGGAACTTCTAGCACAAACATGCCCTTAATTTTCAAAACAACTAATGATTTACAAGTAAAAAGCTTATAAGGCAATTCTTGAACATGGGCAAAACTAGTTTCAACAGTCAATTCTTGAACATTACACATTGTCGCAGCATAAACCCATGTATAAATATTAGGAGAAACATGTATGGTATAGCAATCCAATGACATAATTCTATATTCGACCCGCCATGATAAAAGAGGACGTTATCCACATAATCCTTGAAGGACATGAGCTTAATTATGAAATCATTTGCATAATCAGAGCGAATGTTGTCAGAGAAGTCAAGATTTGAGGTTGATGCCCAAAGATATTCCCATCTTGTTGACAAAATGCTGGTTCGAACAGCTTCTTTTGAGGTAAGATGTGAAAGTTGTGGGCTCTTTGTGGCTTAAAGCCCAAATTGAGGTTTGCAAATAATCCCACATCGGAAAAATTACAATGGGTTGAAGGAAGCTGTGGCTATAAATTGGAGCCTCAGCTCTCAGTTCAATTCGTCCCAAAATAGCTTGTTCTAAAGCTTTCTCTTCTCTCATTTGTAATATTTTTTTAGTGAAATATATTTGGTAGTGTCCGAGGACGTAGGCAAAATTTTGGCCGAACCTCGTTAAATTTTGGTGTTTCTCTCTTTTATTTATTTAATAGCTATTTGTTGGGCAAAACTCTGTTTTGGTGGTTATTGTGAAAAGGGATTACATGTCTAGGTAAATTCTGTCAAACGACGCGTAAGTCTAAGGAAAGTGGGTTTTAAGTGAGACCACTTGTGACTCATCCACTTTCCTGGGAATTTACCTGGTGTAGTTTTATCACAGTAATTCACAAATTATTCGGTGGAAAAAGCCCAATTTCCACAACAATTGGTATCAGAGCCGAGGGTTTGAAGTATTCACTGTGGTTGCGGCTAAGTCTGATCTTCCACATAAAAAAAAGGATCCTTGGTTTTGTTTCCGCATTTTTTGAAAATTTTTTTTGGTAGCTATTAAATAAATATTTGTAGCAGAAATGACAGACAACAAGAAAAATACCACACATGTTACTGCAGCATCATCCTCGTCGACTTTAGTAAGGAATGCTGTTACAAATGCAAGATTTGCAGTGGAGATTTTCGATGGCACTGGTCATTTCGGCATGTGGCAAAGCGAACTTCTAGATGCTCTTTTTCAGCAAGGTCTAGATGTTGCTATTGAAGAGGAGAAACCCCAAGAAATGGAGGAGACGGAGTGGAAAACTATCAATCGTCTGACATGTGGTACAATTCGTTCTTGTCTTTCTAGAGAGCAAAACTATGCTTTCTCGAAAGAAACTTCGGCAAACAAATTGTGGAAGGCATTGGAGGAGAAATTTTTGAAGAAAAACAATCAGAACAAACTCTTTATGAAGAAGAGATTATTTCGCTTCAATTATGTTCCCGGTACCACGATGAATGAACACATCACAAATTTTAATCAGTTGGTGACTGATCTGTTTAATTTGGATGTGGTCTTTAAAGACGAAGATTTGGCACTGCTGTTGTTGGCATCTCTCCCTGACGAGTTTGAGTTTCTTACAATGACTCTACTTCACGGGAATAAGGAAGTGACTTTAAGTGATGTATGTGCTAATCTATATAGTCATGAATTGAGAAAGAAAGAAAAAGAGAGGACAAGTGAAGCAGAAGCTCTGGTGGTTAGAGGCCGTACACAAGGCCGAAAGAAAGGAGGGAAGAAAAGCAAATCCCGTTCAAAAGCCAGAGTAGAAAAAGATGAGTGTGCCTTTTGTCATGAAAAAGGTCACTGGAAGAAAGATTGTCCAAAGCTTAAAGGCAAGGGCAAAGCTATTGTTGATTCAAATGTAGCTGAGTGTGATGATTCAGAATCAACCTTCTCATTAGCAGTCATGACATCCGTAGACACTCTTGCAGCATGTTCGACAAGTTCTTCTAATGCATGGCTGTTAGATTCCGGATGCAGCCATCATATGAGTCCCACTCGGGAATGGTTTTTTGATTTCAAAGAACTTGATCATGAAGTTGTCTATACAGCAAATGACAATCCTTATTTCACTGAAGGGATTGGTTTAATCCGCTTGAGGAATCATGATGGGTTAATCAGGATCCTGACTGATGTTCGGTATGTACCTTGTTTGACGAAGAATCTCATTTCAGTCGGAGTCCTTGAATCAAAAGGGCTCAAAATTATTGCAGAAAATGGGGTTATGAGGGTCATATCTGGTGCACTTGTGATGATGAAAGGATTACGGAGAATGAATAATTTGTATTACTATGAAGGTAATGCAATTATAGAAACAGCAGCAGCAGCAGTTTCTGGTGATGACAAAGATCTGGAAGCAACCAGATTATGGCACATGCGCTTGGGACATGCAGGTGAAAAATTCTTGAAAAGTTTGATTGATCAAGGATTATTGAAGAATGTAAAAACCTGCAAGATGAATTTCTGTGAGCATTGCATCAAAGGGAAGCAGACAAGAGTGAAATTTGATACTGCAATCCATGATACCAAGGGTATTCTGAACTATGTTCACTTAGATGTGTGGGGGCCTTCTAAAACTCCTTCTTTAGGAGGCAAGCACTATTATGTAACCTTTGTTGACGATTTCTCTAGAAGGGTATGGGTGTATACTTTGAAGTCAAAAGATGAAGTGTTAGGAGTTTTCCTCAAATGGAAGAAATTAGTGGAAACTCAAACTGGCAGACGAATCAAATGTCTCAGAACAGACAATGGAGGAGAATATAAGAATGATCCATTTATGAAAGTCTGCGAAGATGAAGGCATTGTTCGACACTTCACAGTTAGACATACACCACAGCAGAATGGGGTGGCAGAACGCATGAACCGAACGTTACTGGAGAAAGTTCGGTGTATGTTGTCCAATGCTGGGTTGGACAAGCGATTTTGGACTGAGGCTTTGACATATGCATGTCATCTCATTAATCGACTTCCATCAACTGCTATTGGTGGTAAAACGCCTATGGAAGCATGGTTGGGAAAACCTGCTAAAGATTATGATTCCTTATGTGTATTTGGTTCCACTGCATATTATCACGTTAAGGAATCAAAGCTAAATCCAAGAGCTAAGGAAGCCATTTTCATGGGGATAAGCTCAGGTGTTAAAGGATATCGGCTATAGTGTCCAGAAACAAAGAAAATAATCTTTAGCAGAGATGTCACTTTTGATGAATCTACCTTATTGAAAAAGGTGACAATAGAGCAGTCAGATGGTACTCCACAACAGGTGGAGAATACTCCAAAACAGGTGGAGTTTGACAGAAAAATTTCAGCAGCAGATGTTAAAACTGTAGACACTCCTGAGGTAGAAGGAGAGTCAGATTAAGATGAGGTTCAAATCCAAGAACCTCCACAGTAACATGAATCAATTGCAGTTGATAGGCCACGAAGAGCTATAAGAAAACATGCTCGTTATGATGATATGGTGGCCTATGCATTCTCAATTGCAGATGATAGCATTCCGTCCACTTTTAAAGAAGCTGTCCAAAGTTTAGAAGAAGTAAAGTGGAGAAAAGCTATGGATAATGAAATGCGGTCCCTTCACAAGAATCAAACATGGAAGCTAGCAATTCTGCCGAAGGGAAAGATGGCGATTGGATGCAAATGGGTATATACAAAGAAAGATGGATTCCTTGATAGAGATACTGTTCACTACTAAGCAAGGTTGGTAGCTAAGGGCTACGCTCAGACAGAGGGAATTGACTATAATGAAGTATTTTCTCCAGTTGTAAAACATTCCTCCATTCGAATTTTGTTAGCCTTGGTAGCACAATTTGATTTGGAACTAGTTTAATTAGATGTAAAAACTGCGTTTTTACATGGAGATCTGGAAGAGGAAATCTATATGACTCAGCCGGAGGGATTCAAAGTTGCTGGAAAGGAAAATATGGTATGCAAACTTAAAAAATCGCTTTATGGATTGAAGCAATCTCCGAGACAGTGGTACAAGCGATTTGATAAGTTTATGCAAGGGCAGAAGTACACAAGGAGCAAATATGATCATTGTGTGTATTTACACAAGCTATAAGATGGCTCTTTCATTTATCTTCTTCTTTATGTTGATGATATGCTGATAGCTTCAAAGAATAAAGGAGAAATTTAGAAGTTGAAGAATCAATTGAATCAAGAATTTGAAATGAAAGATCTGGGCAAAGCAAAGAAGATTCTCGGCATGGAGATATTCAGAGATAGAAAATTGGGGAGACTTTGTCTGTCTCAGAAGCAATATCTGAGAAAGGTACTAAAGCGTTTTGGTATGGATGACAAGACCAAACCTGTTAGTACACCTCTTGCTCCTCATTTCAAACTCAGTGCAACTCAGTCACCAAAGAATGATACAGAACGGGAATACATGTCAAAGGTTCCTTATGCAAATGTTGTTGGTAGCTTGATGTATGCTATGGTGTGTACAAGGCCTGACATTTCACAGGCAGTTAGAGTTGTGAGCAGGTACATGCATGATCCTGGCAAGAAGCATTGGCAAGCTGTGAAATGGATTCTACGGTACCTTCTGAACACTGCGAATGTTGGATTAGTTTTTGAGCAGGATAAGAAAAATGGTCAATGTGTAGTCGGATATTGTGATTCCGATTATGCAGGTAATTTGGATAAACGTCGATCAACTACTGGTTATATATTTACACTTGCAAAAGCACCAGTTAATTGGAAGTCAACTTTACAGTCAACAGT
The DNA here is from genome assembly GCA_947685225.1 of Garcia nutans. Lineage (NCBI taxonomy): Eukaryota > Viridiplantae > Streptophyta > Magnoliopsida > Malpighiales > Euphorbiaceae > Garcia > Garcia nutans. The sequence continues at coordinate 29,621,887 of CANTUV010000015.1, read as the reverse complement.
GGCGCTCTCTACGACAGAGGCGGAATATATGGCAGTTACTGAAGCTGTTAAGGAGGCAATTTGGCTTCAAGGGTTGCTTGATGAATTGGGAATAAAGCAAAACAACATTGTTGTACATTGTGATAGCCAGAGTGCTATTCATTTGGCAAAGAACCAAGTTTATCATGCAAGGACGAAGCACATCGATGTTCGCTTTTATTTTATCAGAGAGATTCTGGAGGAAGGTCAAATTCAACTCCAGAAAATTCAGACTGCAGAGAATCCTGCTGATATGTTGACAAATGTGGTGACAGCTGTCAAGTTCAAGCACTGTTTGAACTTGATCAACATTGTTCGAATTTGAAGTTGGCGCTGCGAAGCGCATTTGAAGACACTACAATATTGCGAGAGATAACAAAAATTTGTATTTGGATTTTTCGCCAAGGTGGAGATTGTGGGCTCTTTGTGGCTTAAAGCCCAAATTGAGGTTTGCAAATAATCCCACATCGGAAAAATTACAATGGGTTGAAGGAAGCTGTGGCTATAAATTGGAGCCTCAGCTCTCAGTTCAATTCGTCCCAAAATAGCTTGTTCTAAAGCTTTCTCTTCTCTCATTTGTAATATTTTTTTAGTGAAATATATTTGGTAGTGTCCGAGGACGTAGGCAAAATTTTGGCCGAACCTCGTTAAATTTTGGTATTTCTCTCTTTTATTTATTTAATAGCTATTTGTTGGGCAAAACTCTGTTTTGGTGGTTATTGTGAAAAGGGATTACATGTCTAGGTAAATTCTATCAAACGACGCGTAAGTCTAAGGAAAGTGGGTTTTAAGTGAGACCACTTGTGACTCCTCCACTTTCCTGAGAATTTACCTGGTGTAGTTTTATCACAGTAATTCACAAATTATTCGGTGGAAAAAGCCCAATTTCCACAACAAAAGTATATAACCCAAAACTTCATCAGGCAACCTGCTGATCCTATCAACATTATCAATAACATCGACATCTCCGCAATGCCGCTGATGTTTAGTCACTGGCCGGCATATATACATGTGTTCTGCAATGGACAAAATAAAAAGAAATACCAACTATTTTAAAGAAAGAAACAAAAACAAGATACTGAAAAATCACTTGAAATGTCATCTGAGAAATTTTAGTAATCTAAAAAGCCCTCTTTTGTCAATTAATAAATAAAAACAAAAGGAAACTAATTACAGAATAAACAATGCACTTAACATAATGACCATAACCATTTTTTGTCAAAAATATATCAAAGCAGACACTTGAAATGCCATACAAGAAATAGAACGCTCAAAAAAGAAAAAGTTTAATGAAAGCTTAGTGATTAAAATATATCTTTTGTCAATAAATAACATAAAGAAAAGGGAAAACAGAATCCAAAAATTTTTCAAATTGAAACCCATTAACATACAAATTGAAACCCATTAACCAACAAAAATAAAGAAATAAATAAAATTTCTTTAACTCTCCATTTTAAAGAGCCACCACCATCACCGAATAAAAAGAAAAAACGGGACAACAACACATAATAAAAAGATCCAAAATTTCCACATATAAACACATACAAGTTGATATAATGTATGAAGAATTGGTCTTATGAGCAAAATGAATAGGCTGGAGCTGTGTTAGGGTTATGGTTTGTTGTGGAAGAATCAGTAATTGTTATGCAAATCACACGCTATCAGAGAAGATTTTATAGGCAAAATTCAAACTTTGCACTGAAAATGATGTAAAATTGAGAAATGACGTATGAATGTGATAAGACATTTCCCGATCTCCATAGGCTGAAGCTTCACTGGTACGCTATTGTTTTGGGCTGGGCCTGGTTTGGACCTAATGTCATATATTTGATTGGGTGAAACAATTTGTTGTTTTTTTAGAAAATTACAAAATACATACCACTTTTTAATTTTAATTTTCCTTTTTAATACAACTAATTTTTTTATTTCATCTTTAACCTTTTATTTATCATTTTTATATTTTATTTATTTATTTATTTTTCATTCTCTACATGCTCTTTCCATAAAACAATTTATTCTCAAAGGAGAAGGAATTAATTAGACAATGAACAAGTATAAGCATTCGCATTAGCATTTTTTTTCATTCTGATTTGTGCATATGTATGTATATATAATATATTTTATCGTTAATGAAAGATGAATCAAGTCATATCCTAATTCAAGTCATTGATAGAACCTCTCATCATCGTTATCAATTTCACACTGAACACTCAATCCCAAATTGTTCCAAAAAAGCAACACTCATAAATGGCCAATCGAGATAGAGGAGAAGGCTGGGATTTCCATCTCCGAGTACTATCCATTAGTGCCAGAGACTCAAATTTGGCCAGCGACCCTGCTTCTGATCCCTCTCTTCTCCAATCTGTATACTTCTCTCTCTTTACAGTTACGTTATTTTTAGCTTTCACATTGTTTTTTTTTTGTTTCATTTTTTTTTCTTAAAATTGTTGTTGAAATAGGTGAAAAGGCTATATGAATTGTGTAAGGAAGAGAAGTCTGAGGATTTGGTGGCGAGGGTTTATCCTCCGATTAACAGGCTTTTTCAACGGTCTATTGCTTCACTCTCTCAATCTAAGTCCATAAGTCCTCTTATGGATTCTCTTTCTGGTCAGTTTCCTTTCTTTATTTCTCTTTTGTGCCTTGTTTGCTTCATCTGGAAATGTAGAGAAATGGTGGTAATTCAGTTTTGGAACATAGAAATAGTTTATTTAATTTCATTTTAGATGTATTGTTTAAGTGTTTTGAGTTTGGAGATAGTCCTGGTTTGAGATACATGTGTTTGATTATGTAAGGAGATTGGATTGATTGACTTTTTGTTCAGAAGTTTCATCATGATTATAACATTAAACATTATATGTCAAGCTTGAGTCAACATTTCGACATTGATTTTTGTAGATTTTCTGGCTCTAAAAGTTAAGGGCAATTAGCTCTCAACAATTAGGCAAGAATTAGGTTGACTATGGATGGGACAAAATAAGATAATTGAATTTAGATAAATCTTGTGAAATATAATTCTAAATTGAAATAAAAGAAATGATACACAAATTGAATAATGCTATTCTATTTATAGTAGTTAGGGAAAATCCTAATTATGAAAGGAAAATACCTAATAAAATATTACTCTTTACTAAATAAAAATCTTAAATTAACAAGCAAACTAAAACTTTAATGAAAATCTTAATTTGACTTCAAATACTAAATTGACAAGGAGCAGGACAGGTAATCCTAGGTTAATTAGGAATCTTGTTACGGCTACATCATTCTGCCCGATTCAGAAAAATTACTTGGCTCCAATGAGTAAGTCTTGACATATTCCTCATATATGATTGCATCAATGTGTTTTGGCTCTTCTTCTGAAATCCAGGTGCTTTGGTTTGCTGGTTTACCATGCCATTTCACTAAGAATTATCTCTATGGTTGCCCCGTCTAGATCGAACATTGAAATCTAACACTTCTGCAATAACTTCAGCCTCTGCAACTGACAACTGCTAAATTTGATCTTCGATGGAAGATGAAACACTATTAATTCCATAGAAAGGATATGAGTCAGCAATATTAAAGATTGGACTTATTTGCAACTCAAACAAAATTCCAATTAAGTATTACAATTGATTTTCTTTAACACTTCATAAGGCCTAAACTTCCTAGATTTCAAGTTCTGATAAGACCCTTTAGGAAATCATTCTTGTCTCAAATGTACAAGTAATTGATTACCTTTTCTAAATTCTTGCATACGACGATGCTGATTGGCGGCAAAAAGAGAATGTTTTGTTGTTGTCTTTTATGGCAGCTCTGATCTCTTCATGAATCTTCAGAATGTAATCAATAAATAATTCCTCTTCATCACTTACCCTAGCTTCTTGTAGCAAAGACACCAAATCAACCACATGATGTTTTAATCCATAAGCATCTTCAAAAGGAATTTTCTTTGTTTTGATTGATTGAATTGTTATGGGTGAATTCAACTTAAGGTATGACTAAATCTCAAGTTTTTGAGTTATTCTTGGAAAAATTTTGTTTTGCTACTTTTGTTTGACCATCTGTTTATGGATGGCATGTGCTATCATACTTTAATTCATTCCAAATTTCCTCCATGAAATCCTCCAAAAATGCTGCCATGAACTTTACATCTCTATTAGAAACACTATGTAGTCTTACAACTTCTTGAAAGAACGATTCAACAATATGAGTTGCATTAGAATTTTTAGTGTGGAATAAAATGTGCTATTTTTGAAAAGCGACCCACCCTCAACAAAGATAGAATCAAATCCCTTTGTTGTTCTTGAAAGTTCCAAAACTAAGTCCTTACTCAAATGAATCCATGGTGCAACTGGTTTAAATGAAGGAATATATTATACATTTGTTAGTAGTTTGAAAGGAGGGGTTTCATGGATCATTTTTCTTCTTTAAAGTTGGAAGAAAGGTGGTTTTATTTTTCTATGTAGAAAATTTACTAAGTTCTTGATGTAGGACAGGTCTAGTAGTTGGTTTAGTGTTTGTATGGTGGGAAAATCTTGGTTATTGATAGATTCCAATGTATATGACAAGTTTCAGAATCAACTGGGCTGAATTAGTTGGTATAAGATCAAAAAAATGGGCTGGAATAGAGAGAATTGGATTCCTAAATTTTCTGGCAGCAGGGAAATTCAAGGATTTTAATGGTTGTTTTTATTAGCTAATCAACAAGAAAGCTCTGGGATTCTAGGAAAGCGCATGATGTTTGAGGTTTGTTATGGTATCTGATTATAGAAAGATTTGAATAAGAACTGCGAGAGAATAAAAGAAAGACATCATGTTATGCACCCATTCCTGCCAAACCAAATTAATATTTCTAATTTCATTTTCAAGAGCCTTATATAATTCTAGATTTGCATTTCTTTGTATGTTGTAATTGTTCATGCTTTTTTAGTATTAGTTATCCTAAATAGAAGTTCTAGTCAACACTGTATAGAAAAAAAAAATCCTAAATTATAATAAAACTTCACTAAATAGGAAGTTTCATAGGACTGCTGAACAGGATAAAAATAGAGGGGAAATATAAATTATCAAAAGTAACAGTTAATTGAATAGCACCTGTGTCAACTAATATCAATATCTGTGGATGTCTTTTTCTGAACTCCTTATCATTTTAATGCACAGCAGCTCTGTTGTCAAACACTTAGTGTAGCATTTCTCAGCAGCACAGTTTCTTCTCGTTTCTAGGGATGAAAACCGGGCTTTTTTCACTGAGAGTTCAATCTTGAATGGTAACTGGAAAAGAGAGAGATTTCGAGAATGTTATCCTTTTCTATGATAATGTTATATCCCATTGCCCATGTGCTTACTTCTGATTGTTTAGTGATATGGCTTATATGATTCTTTTTATTAATCAGGCCACACTTCAATATTTCCTTGATTTTGGTGAGGTGGTTCTACATGATGCCGATCCCAGCCTAAGGATATTTTTCCGTTCATGTTTGAGCCGGCAAGGATGCAGATAATTATATTGATAATACATGATGCGTTGACATGAAATCATGTTTTTGTTTGGTAGATATTGTCAATATTCTCTGCGGCTCTTTTACTGAGCATGTATTCTTTGTTTCAATTGATTCCCATTTATAACTTGTTTGATTACCTTAAAAGAGTGAGGGAGCTGCAGTTGGAAATGAAGTTGATAAATAAATTGTTCTTATGTTTGAATGACTCAAACATCTAGACTACAAGAATCACTTCTAAAGGGTTTTGATTAATGAACAAAACATAAGGTATATGCTATTTTACCATTATTTTTTTTTGTGTGCCGTTGCCATATCTCGAGATGGTATGGTTGATTTTTGAAATCTTCTGTGAAATAGATATCACTGATATGGTGTGTTTTGATTAGTTTCAAAGGTCATGGAAGTTTAAAAAAGACTTGCCTTTTCCTGTTCACTTTCCTTCAGGCTGTCACATCATCATTTCTTTATTTTACACTTCAGCTATCTTTTTTGTTTTCACAAGTCACTTCTTGATTTTCCATTTTTTCTTGCTTCTAGATCTAGTTTTCAAATCAAAATTTAATTTTCCAGTAGATTGATGAAGCTTTGAGTGCAAGTTCTTTGATTCAATGTGGTTTCTAAAAGCTTTTTTTGTTAGTTTCTTTTACTATTATTTGTTGGATTGATGAGATTTTGTGAGATTCTGCTTGACATGCAAATTTTGATGCAAAATTTTAGTAGCTTTAGGCATAAATTATGAAAAATCTGTATTATGTAAAATTGATGCCTCTCATTTTAAGTTTAGACTTAATTTTCAGTTTATCTCATAATCTGTACAAAGGGTGGTTTCTTTAATTTGATGCATGGGAAGTTGTGGGAAGTTCATAAGTAGTTCAATTTATGTTAAATTCAAGTTATTTTGTTTCTTCTTCTACTTCTTTTATTTTGTATTTTTTTAATATAAAATTTATGGTAGCTTTGGGTGCCACTGTTGTAACTGGCCACAGCCGCAACCACGGATCTTGCTGCATGACATTCATTAAGTTATTAAAATTATTTTAGTGCCATGCAATTGAAGTAATTTTGATTATTGTGTAATGTCTTTCTCTTCTTTTAAGAGCTTTTTATGGTGTTTATATTTTTAGAATAATATGATTGTTTCTAATCATAATTTATCAGCATACACATATCTCATTCTAATGTTGTTTGCAGTGAATTTGCAGATCCAGTTGTTGCAGAAGCAACACTTGATTTTCTGAATGTGAACAAGAAAAAGATTTTAACTTCCTTTCCCACTCTACTGCCTCAGGTATAAATTAAGATCTGCAAAACCTTTTGTCAATATTAATACCATAAGGTGTCAGATTAGCATGTTAGTCTTGAGGATTAAGTTGCCATAATCATGTTGAAGGGTTATTGTTTAATTTTTGGGTCTTTTTTCATGCTTCAAACTGTGATATTTTTTCTTATAATACTTCAATTTTATGACTATGTATTGGCAGTGTGTATGTGTTACATATGGTGGAAAGAAGAGGGGCAAAAGGGTGAATTAGCCTTTTGCATGAGTTGTGCAGGGATTTAGGTAGTTACGAGTAGGACAAATGAAAGAATAACAAATAAGCAGAGAGAATGATGCAGAAAGAATGATGTATGGATTGAGAGCATGATTCTATGACTAAGGTCACCTTTTTGTTATTAGCTAATCTGCTATTTATAGGCTGTAAATATATTATAAAGGCATCTATCAATGAATATCAGTATTTTCTAATTCCTCTCTTCTCTTTTCTATCTCCCTCTAATTTCTATTTCTCTCTTCTCCCTCCTCTACTTTGTTTCTCTCTTTTCTTCTCTATTTCTCCTTCATTCTATATTTCTAACCTTGGTTTGTTACAGTATGGCTTATTGTTATCTATTAAAGCATGCCTACTTGTGCAATTCTGTGTGCATCCTTAGGCCAGAAACAGAAGTTGCTAAATACTCCTCTACTATATTGTCATCTTTCATTCACGAGTTAATAAATACAAAACAAAATTTTTAAACCTTAGATTTTACTTGTTAAAAAAGAATGGGAGAAATCTTGCATGGAGAGCAAATGCCTCCAGAAAATAAATAAATGAGTGAAAAGCATGATGAAGATTAAATTTTCATCTATACATCTCTATCTAATGTTGATAATGTGGCTGCAGTTTTTCCCTTTGTTGCTGAAGCTGATTGCATGGAATGGAGAAAAGTAAGCTTTTCTAGTAATTTTATTTAGTTTTCAATTTGCATAGTGTATTCTGTTTGTAAAATAGTATGATTGCTTCTATATACCCGTTTATGGGCTCTCATTGGGATGTATTTTTGAATAAATTTCACCTTCTGATGCTACTATTCTTATCACATTTGGCTTCTTATTGTGTAGTAGTTACTACGTTTGATACTTTATTTGTGATGTTTGGCTTGGTGTTTACATGGGTGCTAAAGGATTCTACTTGTGATTAACTCAGATAATTGACTGAAAAGAAATTACAAGAACTAACAAATTTTATTTTATGAAGAAGCAAGATAGTTGAGAGAGTGGAAAAAAAACAGAATGATAAGAACTTAGTTTATATATTTAATGGAATGAGTATCACTGGCATTTTGATCTTCATTTGAGTAGAAATTGATTTGCTAGAATACTTTAGAGAATTAAGGGGAAAATAAAATTTTCTTGTATGGTTCTACCAGCATTAGGCTTGGATTTATTTTCTAGTGCTCTGTTTTTACAAGCAATATAAGGAAATTTAAGTCATGAATTTGATGTAATGAATTAACTGGTAGTTATCAGGGATAGCAGCTAATAGTATCTGTTTGGTTTGCAGATTAGAAAAATCATTTCTGAAAGCTTTTCCTGGATTGATTTCACCTGGCTCGTTTCTTCCTCTGTTTCCATCTTTAGTCGATTTGCCTAGTAAGTTTATATGTCTCACTATCTTCACATATGCTAGGTTCTGTTCACCTGATTCTTTATTGCATTCATATGATATTATTCGTAAATGCAATTGATAAAGTGATCTGTTCCTGATCTAGGTAGATTTTATCACATGTTTCTTTAAAGCACATATAAGTTTTCGCCTTCATAGGGCTTGATTTCTCAGTATATATATGTTTATTTATATTTATTTATCCCTGTCCATTTATATAAGCATCTTTGGGCAGTATCTTGTGCTTGTAACATACCCTCTCTCTCTCTCTCTTTCTCTCTCTATCTCTCCTTCTTTTGTAGAAAACAACTATTTTCCAAGATTAATTTTGGAATCTGCATCTTCTTTCTGCTGTAGCCTGTAATACTTTAGTGCAAATTATTTGTTCTAGATAATTAAATGTGTTTAAGCGTCACCTGCGCTGTTTTTCTGATTTTCATTTAATCTTGTCTTAAATTAGTTGGTGAGGTTTGACATTTGTTTTTACATCTGTACTAGTTTTGGTGGTGGCACTAGAAAAGGTAGAACAGAGTTCAGGATCACTTATTGGAAATAGCATAGCCTCAATCCAGCAGAGTATGGCTCCTGACGTTATTTTCAGAACTTTATGAGTTTAATTATCTGGCCAAATGCATATATTTCAACCATGGATAATCATGTCTATCTCAATGCAGATGCGGCTTGCACTTATGGATGAAGCTTATACTGGTTCAACCATAGGAGATGGTGGGGCAGATTCTGAATCTGAGGATAGCAATGCAATAGATGTGGCTGATCCTGTGTTTCTTGAACTTTTGAAGGATGAAAATGATGGGCTTGTTGTATGTTCCCTTCATCATCATTTTTATCTTTCCAATAAATAATGCTGGTAGTAAAATGCTAGCTTTAATGAAACTGTTTTTGCTAAAAAGTTATGAAATGTAATGCTAGAATTTGTAATTCTAGAATTCTTGGCAATATTTAGTTTCTTTTGAGGGGTTTTTCACCAATATGCCAGAATATCGGGAGTTCTCTCATATGAGGGTTTTGCTTGCATTCTTTTTTTTTTCCTCTATATAGAATAACTTAGACAAAAGTGGCTTAGAATGATCTTACGGGTTTATATCTCTCTGAAGATGGATTCCTAAACCGTATCGAGTGGAAAAAGAGAATCCATATAGCCGACCCTAATTAACTTGGGATTAAGGCTGTTGAGTTTTTTTTTAATATAGAGCTAATCTTGTCCTATACTTTATATTCCTCCTTTCTTTCTATTTATCCAAGTTTCTCTCTGTTATTACCCCAATTAGAAAAGGAGCAGTTTCCTGATTTTTAACTCATTTCTTTTTCTTCATTAAGGAATATATATGCTCTGATTTGCTTCTTTTTTTTTCCTCCTTTTTAGATGCAGTTATTTTCCCCATTCTGGTTCATTTTTCTACATCAGCTAAATCAAAGTTAGTTCATTGCAGCTTGTTAAAATTGCAACACCTTGATTATTTTCTGGCCTTCCTCATGTTATCTCCAGTTGTACATTGCTCTGGTTAATATTGCTTGATCTTGTATTCAGGAGTACTAAATTAAAACCTTAATTTCAAAGTTGAGATACATTTTAAAAAACTACAATTAGTCAATCCTTCATAAAGATCTTATTGTTGGAAATATATCTTTCTGAGCTGGTCAAAATTCAATGTTTAATAAATGTTGTGTTTCAGGAACGGCATTGGACTTCTCCTGGGATGGCTGCAATTCTGCAGGCTGCCATTAGTAGTCCTCAATCCAACAGGCTAAAGCAAATACTCAAAATAACTCCTCAGCTTCTTGATGTGTATTTTGCTATAGCTTCACGGGACATTAATGATTGTATGTTAGACATCTTTCTTGAGTTTTCACTTCATAATGTCACCATTTATAATTTTTAGCTAGTTTATCTCCTGCAGAATGCAGATTCTTTTTTTTTTTTCCTTTTTTTTATGTATCCATTTTTCCATCTAAGTTGGTTGATAGCTATTCTGAAAGCGTTCCTTTTTTCTGCAGCGTTAATCTGTGCATTGATACCTCTAATCATGTCCAGGAACGACACAATATTTCCAGAAAAGAATTTTTCATACGAGGTGCGTTTATATTTGAACATAATTGAAGTTTTTCTTCAGATATTTTCAAGTAGAACTGTCCTATGATTTGTTATGGTTGTCTTTGTTTTTCCTTAGATATTTCAGTGCTGAATTCCTTTAGTTCAAAAAGTGCTTTCAGGGTGGTGATTTATGCTTCTGAGATATTATTTGTTTGCAGGTTCGTAAGAGGCTTTTAGAGTTCATGCTTACTGCATTTCAAAGATCTCCAAATTTTATTGCTCTTTTAAAGGTTTTATCCTGACAACATCTTATGCGCATAATGTTATTTCTGTTGTATTTAAAATGATAACATTTTGTGATCCATCTATTAATAGCCAGTTGCCAGATTAGGCAAAAAGGCATTGCATTGTATTTAATGGAAAATCTGTATTGGTAATAGGAGCATGTGAACTAGTGAAAGTGGCTTTTTTGTGGTGTCTCCATAGTGCTCCACAAAATGAAGGCATTTATGTGCATCTGTTTAATATGATAAAAAATTCAGTGGTCTCCCTTTGGAAATGTTAAACTTTGCGTTGTAATCACTTTTTAGCATTGGAGATTGGTGTTTCTCACAGTTCATCATGTTGAAAGCCTCAAGAATATTTCTTTTAAGGAATTCTTGTTCTGAAAATCTTTTTTGTGTACTTCTGATAATAGTTGTACATTTTTGCAGAAACCTATAATGGACAGGCTTGGGGAAGCTTATGACAGTCCTGCAAAGGTTTACTGATAACGATTATGTTCAAGAAAACATTTTATTTGACTTTGAAAGGAGAAATGCCATAATTTTATTTTGATGAATCATTGCTTTGTATGTTTCTTCCGTAGACAGAATTAGCATTAAAGTTGTGCTGGGCCATTGGGGACCATGGTGGTGGTGGTGAGTCTCACAAAGATGCAGCTCGTGAGCTTTTTGAGAATTTAGAGCTACTTCTGTATGAAAACCTGTCATCTAGGTATGATTTTCAGTTGCCCGTCCTGTTCTTTTGAAGATTTATCCCATTATTGGCTTGCTAACTGGCTTTATTTTTCTTGTGATTTTGGAAGTCGTCTTGGCCTTGGGGAGTCAGCTATGAGCTCCAGTGGTGAAAATTCCAGAAAGTTGTCACAGTCTATGCTTCTGTGTTTTGTGGTAACAGCTATTACAAAGCTTGCCACTTATCACCGTGAATTGTTACCACGGGCAAGTGTATCCTTGGGCAAGGTCTGTTATTAAAGTTTTGATGGAATCTTTGGTATAATTTTAATTGCTGAATTTGCTTTTTTCATAAGAAAAAAGGAAGTGGAGTTCAACTGTATGTAAGATATGGACAAGTGGCTTGCAATTTCATATATTATTTGCATCCCCAGGTAGCTCGATCTCGAATCTCAGATGCCAGGGTCTGGAGCGTGCTCGCGATTATTTGGGATTATTGAGTGAACCTGATATTTGTTTGTCTATTTTTGGACCTTCAAGACCTTCACATGGATACATGCGGAAGCCAGGCACTGTTAATTGGAGTGAAGGAGGCACAAAGATGATTGCACACATTCCATTTTACATTCTTGGCGAGCAAGAAGGTTACAAATCTTGAATCTATATATTTTTCCTCATGGAAAAAAGGGGCAGGGAACACAAAAATTTCCGAAATATGCATATACTGGTTGGTTGGCCTTGTTTACAGGGTTAAATTAAGTAAATCAAGCTCTCAATGGGCAAGCAAAAGTGAATAAGAAATTTTCCGAACAATCTAATATCCATGTTGCTCATATCTCATTGCCATTAAAATGCAGAAACTCAAAATTACATCTACGTTACAAAGGCTCTCATGTTTCCTTATTTATGATGCAGAGATGTAGATTGATCTTCATTAATAATCTAAACTTGAATTATGCATGCAATAGGGTCTTTTATTCATAGGCAGAATACCATCATCCATGGATGGAGTTTTGGTTCCTAAAACCAAGCACTTCAAATATTTGGGTTCGGTGTTCCAGAATGATGGCCGTATAGATGAAGATGTGGCTCACAGAATACAGGTAGGGTGGTTGAAGTGGAAGGGTGCGACTGGGGTTCTATGTGATAAGAAAATACCTCTGAAAGTGAAAGGTAAATTCTATAGGACGGTTGTTAGACCTGCGATGCTCTATGGTAGTGAGTGTTGGGCACCAACGGGACAACAATTGCATAAGATGAGTGTGGCAGAAATGAGGATGCTAAGATGGATGTGTGGACATACCAGACTGGACAAAATTAAGAATGTTCATATTCGACAAAAAGTCCAAGTAGCGGATGTCGGAGATAAGGTGAGGGAAAGAAGACTTAAATGGTATGGGCATGTTTTAAGAAGACCTCCTAATGCTGCGGTTCGTAAGTGTGAGAATTTGTTGATTGAGGGGGCTAGAGGTCGTGGCAGACCTAGAACTGTGTGGAAGGAGGTGATAGCAAGAGACTTACGTGCCTTAGATCTTGATGCGGATTTGATTAATGACAGACTTGAATGGAGACGTAAAATCCGTGTCTTGGAAGGGGCCTAAGGCTGGAGTATCTTTTTTGGTGTCTTTTGAGCTTATTTTGTTGAGAATCCATACAGCCGACCCCAACTTGTTTGGGATTAAGGCTTAGTTGTTGTTGTTGTTGTTGTTGTTGTTGTTGTTGTTGTTGATCTAACCAAAAATTGATATTGATGAACTTTATATTCATTCTTGTTGCAGGTCCACCTTTCCATGATTTTTCTTTTGCAGATGTCCTACCAAGGTAATGACTACTTGTTCAAAATGGAATACGTCTCTAGTTTCTTTACTTTTGAACTCAAAATTCAAATTAATTCAAATTCTAGCCATAGAAATTAATCTATTTTTCTTTATTATATTTCTTTGTTTGCCAATCATGTCAATAATAAGAAAGTATGAACTAGTTCTGATCACAGAACTGAAAAGAAAGTGAATATATATTTCCATTTTTGCTGTGCTCAATTTATAAGTCATTTGATTTTTAAGAATTAAAGCCCTTCTATTTTTCTGGCTTGTGTAAACTTTATTATGTGTTCATGGCTACATCATTTCAAATTTCCAGATTTGTTTATTAAAGAGTTTTTATAAATATCATATTTGATGTTATTATATTGAAGAGGATGATGGGTTTCAACTTTCAATACTTTAATCAGGTCTCGTCTTGCATGACATGGTTATGCTTCTCTCACGGTCAGGGTAGGTAGGTATTTGATTGGTTCGAATCATATAATTTGAAAAATTATATTGAACCGAATTAATTAAAATGCATCAGTTGACTTAATAACTCATTTTTAAGTTAAATACTAATCTATTAATTATTGTCACATTAAATTAGTAGCTGAAAATCTGTGTAAAACTAAATCAAAATAATTTTCCAATTAAATGAAATAAATTATAATATTTTCTTAGGAAAAATTATAGTCATATTTAAATTCTTTGCTTTTTTTTTTCTTGTATGCTAGTCTATTAATTATGTTCAGGTTGAGTGAAACAAAACAGAAAAAAGGACACCACAGATTTTCCTGTTGAAGAAACAAAGATAACTATTCTTGTGAACGAAAATAAAATGTAAATTAAAAAAAAAATTGCACTCTTTCTTTGAAGCATACGTGTGTTCGGAGGTGTGTATCGGTCAAGTTGAGAGTATATTTTAATCCGATCAAATTTAATTAAGTACTGAAAAATCAAATTATAAGTATTTTTTATTGATTTGTATATTTTTAAATTCGGTCGGTTTAAATTAAATTATAATATATATAATATATTTAATATATATAATATTATATTTATAAAAATTTATAGTTCGAATCGGATTATAATATATATATTATAATTTATAAAGATATATAATATATATTTGTTAATCGAATTTAGGTTCAAATGTAAAAGTAAATTTTAATCCGATTACCTAATTAAATTTTAAATTTTTTTAAAACATAAATTCAATATCATCAATATATATATTATAACTCGATCGAATTCAATCAAAATTTATTTTATTTGGTCAAATTCGATCAGTTTCAAAAAATTTGCACACCATGCATGTCATATCCTAGTCATGCCTTCTAAGTTGATCAGAATCATATTGTAATTCAGATAATGGAAAAACTAATTTATAAAAACAGATCAAAATTAATCTGCTATTTCAAATTCCGCCATTTTTATTTTTTCATTCACAAGTATAATAAAGAAATGTCTTTTCTCAAATAAAATTACGTATTTTTACATTTAGAGAGCTTGAATTTTATTATTAGAAAAATTTTACTTGAGAATGATAAGTTTGGGCTGTAATAGATGCCAAATTTATGAAAAATAGAATTGTACAATTAATTAAATAAGATTATGTAACCTCTTATTATTGAAAGTACAGCATGCTTAGACAACATGATTAGAAACTGTACAATTAATTAAAGATATAAACGGGCAGCGGTTTAAACTAAACGAGTTTGAGGAGGATATTATCCATATATTTACAACTTCTTGTTTTATCTTAATTATACAAATTTACTTCATAACAGTACTAAAAACCCTAGATCTCCAGCCTGCATCTAAAGATTTCACAATGCTGATAGTTACACTCTATCACCTCGCTTTCTTATTACTGCAACAAGAGAAAATTGTAGTCATTAATCAAAGACACCCTATTTCACACAAAGAGACAATAAGCTGAATATATTCAAATGCAAATTAAGCAAATTCAAATACAAACCCTAGACCACAAAGCAATCTATAATTCAAATTCAAAGCAAATTGGGGAACAATTGCAAGCAAGAGATTGGTTTTTTGTCCAATATACAAAAGAGAAAAATAAATTCTCCAATGCATAGCTTATCAACTAAATTTATTTAAATAAATTAATTGGGTCGACTATATATATTAATTCTCTTTTTTCACTCAAGCGATTATGGATATAGTTTTAGAGAGATATAAAATTATAAGATCATTTTGAATTAATTATTTTTATATTAGTTTATGCTACTTTACCCACTTAACTATATTTGTCATTAAATGTTTAATTTTATAACAGAAACATTTATAGATCTTTATTTCACATTACTAAACCGCTTTAATATGTTTTCTCTTAAAAAAATGAAAAAATTTCTCTTCTGCACATCACATAAATCCTAAGTCTAAAACCCTATCATCAAAACAATAATGAAAAGTTTGTACTTAATTAATTAAGCATTAAAAAGATAATTAAAGGGTTATATTATAAACTTACCAGGATACTTGATGATCCATTTTTAGTTCTAGAGATGATGATCATCATCAGATAAAACAGCATCCTTAATCAAAACAGCAGTTTGAGTGAGGATATTATAAACAGTATCGATGGAATCGTGAGGAATATACAAAGAATCTTCTGCAGAGGAACCATCAATTATATGAAAACCAACTGTAAGAACACTTCCATTTTCAACTTTGTGTATAACAAAACCACTCGGTAATATATTCACATAATCTGGATTTCCTCCATTCAATACTTTTGCCATCGCTATTATGTCTATTGGAGCATATACAATGTAGAATCCACTTGGGTCTTTGTAATTTTCTTGCAGGTATAATATTTCTACCTTGTTTGGATTAGACTACAAAAAAAAATAAAATTAATTAATTAAATTTACAGACAAAAATTCACTTGTTAGTTTTAATTAATTTGAGCAAATATATTATATATATGCAGGAATTAAATTTCAAATTATTATACTTACTTTTGCTTGCAAGATTGTAATACGGTTTTCTGGATTCTCTCCTTTGATTATGTGTGTAAGTTCTTGAATTTCAAGCTCACGAGAAAGCAAATCCCACTGCATTAAATTATCAAATTAATAAACTTTACGAAATTATAATTCTCTGACAATGAAATTAACATGTTGGGATGAACATAATAAATCATACTAATTATTAACATATAGTACCACAAACATGTTAAAATCCATTAATATTGATAGATTTTATGATTTAACAAAGTAAAATAGAATTTGATAATTAAAGAAGATGATTTTGCAAATATTTGGCAACACTATCAGCATACAATTAATATTTAACACAGTTAATTGTATAAGTTTAGTTAAGGAGAAAAACTATATATTATAGTTGTTAATTATCCGCATCTATTATGATATATTTCTATAAATACAAGAAAATAATGAAATTGAAATATCCAGAAAAATTAAGGAACATTTGAGTTAATTAATTGCATGTACCTTGTTTCTAGAATTCCCATTTCGAAGAAAATCAAAGAGTCTTGAAGGTGGAGCTGGAAGCCAAAAGGAAGAAGTGAAAGCAATGGAAGTAGTAGGAGAAGCAGGAGAAGGAGTAATGCTTTTGGTCATAACCCTAAAATCTTCAGCTCCTTTTACTGGTAATTGTATCCAAAAATTATTACTACTACCACTTATATTTACACAAAAGCTTCTCATCATTCTCTCTGTCAGCCTTAACAAGCTTTCTTTCCCATTTTGGCATATTATTCCTGTTCAATATCAAATCAAAATTGCCTTTAATTACTTATATATTATTAGGCTTAATTAGTATAACTGTGCATTTATATAATCTAATAGACTTAAACAAGAACATGAAAATCTCAATCTATAGTGAAAAAGGTTTACAATTTTTTAAGTTTAATTAATTGTTAAAACAAAATACTTTTCTATTTGTCCTAAATTATAGTCCACTTACCACTTTAATATGATTAAAGAACAACTAATAATCTTACATACCTCCATCAAGAACAAGAATATTTTGAGACACTAAAATATCAACCCATTCACAGTGTTGGATTAGAGTGGCCATCCATCTCTTTGCACTAAATGCAAAACTAGAGAGAACTAATGGCTGAAAAATCCGATGGACTTGTGTATTATCCACTTCCACATGTTCAACCCAAGTAACCTATAATTGACAACATTAATTAATAATTCAAGAGAATTAATCAACAACAAGAAAATTAACTAATTATACTAATTTAAAATATGTGGGTGTGAAATAGTTATAAAATTAAGTTAATTTTCTCACCTTGGAATTTCCATTTGCCATTTCTTGGATCAAACAACCTGAAGGCCTTCTTCTAAATTTGAGTATTGGATAAGGGAATAAATTTTCCAAGGAAACATCAACTACTCCCCAAGTGTTAGAACCTAGCTGTTTACAGTACCTTGCAAATTGACACTCTCTAACAGGGACAAGTGGTGTAGGTACATGAAATTCTGCTCTCATCTGAAAATTGTATAATTAAGGCATTGAATTAATCATATACATTTCTTATAAAATCTATATAGATGTATGCATTTATTTCCTTGGAGAATTATTGCAGTAAAATCCTTGGAGGGTTTTTTTGTATGATATAATTACAAACTATAATTATATGTATGATGTTATATTGGCTACTCATAAACATTATATTGTTAAAAAAATCGATAGGGTTTTTTTTCTAAAATTACGAGATTTAAAGTTTAATCTCTGGTTAGAACTTAATTAATAATAATAAAAAAAAAGTTTGCATATGAATGTTACGTAATGCTATCTAAATTGAGAAACGAAACATTTTGAAGAATATGACACTATAAATTAGTTTGAATATATTTAAATCAATGTTTTTTAAGAACGAAAGAGGCAAATCATCCTACTTTAGTTTATAAAAAAATTACCACTTGTAGAGTTTCATCATAGCTTCCAGCCATTCCTGTTGATAACACTCCAAGTATGGTTGCTCTTGAAACAATCTTAGAGAATGCTAATGACCATTGATTCTGTTTATCAAAACAATACATCAATATTAATTATTTACATTACAAAATGTATCAAATTGAATTTCACTAAATAGTAAATAGTCAAGTGTTCATCTAATGAAAGATAAAATTAGGGAGAAAAAATTAAAGAAAAACCCACCAAATCCATGAGCCATTCAACAATGCTAGTAGCATTCATACTCACGAACCCTATTTCTCTTGAAGCTTCAATTTGAAGAGCATTGGGTTCAGTTATTTCTGATGAAAATGTTGATTTTTGTTGAAATCCAAAATTACTAAAATCATAATTTCCATCTAGGGTCGCAGAACAATTAGGGTTTCCTACTTCAATCATTCTCATTATCTCTTGAAGACTTGCATCAAATGCACGAAATTCCCTTACATATTCAGCTTCATTTAGGATCTCAATGTCACTATCTCCTTGTCGTCGCCAAAGATGTTCGCCTCCAAAACCCTTTCTTACTAGCTCTTCCATGGCAGAATTAGCAAGTTCAGCAATTCTAGACTTGTTTTGCTCAGCACCAAGTGAAACCGCCATTAAAAGGTCACTTGCTCGGTTTAGTTCTAGAGGAATGTTTGATGATGATACTGAATCAACTACACTTCCCGGTGAGTTTTGTGGAGATTGAGATGGTGTTGGTGATGAGAATGGAATTACTTCTTCAATATTATTTTGCATAAAATCAACCTTCATACAAAATTAAAAAAAGAAACCTATATAACTTCTGATTAATTTTAACTTAATAATAATGCTAAAATCATAAAAAAAATATAAAATGAGTTTAAACTTGATTATATTAAAATCTTTTTAAAAAAAATTATGAGTTATAAGTTTAAACTCGATTAGAATCTACTTAATAAAAAATTTAAAAAAATGAAAAATGATTTATCTCTTTATCAATCCAAAAACTTCAAAGAATTCAAAATAAATAAATAAAGATAAAGAAAATTTTAACTAAGAACAAAAAATAAAGATATGATCAATCCAATATTTGATTATAAAATCCAAATCTATCAGCCCTAACTAAGAACAAAAAACACACACATTAATATTAGTAAAGATGCATTTTCTCATAAATATTCTTTTAATATCCCTCTTGAGAATCGATTACTGGGCTTAGGGTTTCTCATTAGAATTTGTCGCCAAATATCAAATGTTTCTTCAAGAAATGAAAAACAATCAAATTAAACACAAAAACATAATTATAGAATAAAAAAATATATAATTTTACTAAAAAATCTTACAGGTAATTTAGGTTAATTACCTGTGGATTTATTTCAGGCTCTAAGCCTAACCCCAAGTCTCCTCTATTCTCCATTTCTTGATCTCGGCCGACTAACTCTTCCACAGAACTTATCATAATTTTTGAAAAATAAAAAAAATAAAAATTTGAGCAAATATATACGCACAAAAGTCTCCTTATTATTAGCATCAAAACGATATCAATACTTAAAAATATGATAATAAACTTAATTAATTAATTAATTACTTTTCCACATTTTTGAGTTCGCCATCACTATTTTCTGAGGCAGCCCCAATTTCTCCATCAAGATCATCATTTCTTCCTCTCTGATCATAATGGCTTCCACTCGATCTAGACATTTTCACCTGTAATAATAATTAATTTCCCATTTCATATTATCAAATATTTGATTAAATAATTTATTAGGTTAAACAAAAATTCTACACAAAATATATATTTTAAAAAACAGAAATCAACTTGAAATTAAGTGATTATACATAATAAAAAAATAACTAATTAATTAAAATTTTTAATATTTCATGCATAAATAACTAGAAACCCACCAACCCAAAAATAAAAACCTACTTTGTATTTAAAATTTCTTTTGAGCAAACAAAAAAAAATGAAAGTTATGTAATGATCCATATATAATTATGGATATATACATGCCTATATATATATATATGCGAGAAAAGCAAAGAGATCTATCAACCTATAATTTTAATTTCTAATTTTTTTCTAATTACATATATATATTTATGAAAATTGATGTATAAAAGTATAAAACACATAAATGGGTTTTGTTTGGCATTTGGAGAGTGAGTGCAGAGTGGCGCTGCCAGGTTTTGTATTTTACAGTAATGATAAAGAAAAGAGAAGAATTTGAGGTTTTTCGTCTGTATTTATTGGGGCCCCATAAGACGTGGCAAACTGTTATTGGATGTTTAGTTTTAGGTCCACTCCAGCGTCAGTTTTATTAGAGTGCGGGCTTCTGGTGGGTGTTTACTATTTAGTGAATTTTTTTTTTCAAAAAAAAATAAATAATTTGTAGTATAAACTATTTTAGGATAAAGGTCCTTGTACAAACTATTTTATCTAAAATATACATGATGTAAAAATTATACATGTAAATAATAAATAAAAATTTAAAATTTTAAGTCTTGAGTATCTATAACATAATTCTTTTTTTTACCAATTATGAATAAGATGTAAAAGCAAAAATTGTAACTTTTTCAAATTTTATTGTGATAATGAAATAATTATAGATTATATATCAATTTTGAAATAATAATATAACAAAATTTTACTATTATTTTTAATTTTCAAAATTATTAATATAAATTATAATAAATAATTTAAAATATAATTTATACTTAAAAAAGGAGAAATAAAACATGACAAGAAATAGAGTGATAAAACATAAAAGTATGTTGATATATGCTGCATTGATAAATTTATTTTTTAATATTATTTAATACATAAAATAATTTCTAATTAAATATTTTTAACTATTTTATTTTATGTAAAAATTAAAATTTATGTTTTATTGTTTATTAAAATAAAATTTTACTATCATTTATTTAATTTTATATGAAATCATATATTACATATATTATATTTTTTATATATAACTTGCTTGATATATTTTTGGATTCACTGCAAAAATATATATAAATATATTAAACTCGATTATGAAAATAAAAAAAAATACTAAACTGGTTAGTACATTTATAAAATAATTTATTAATTAATTATTTTTATCAATCATATCATTATTATTTAGTTTAATAAATTCATCACTAATTATAATTGAAAATTAATTTATCAAATTCCTAAATTACTGTTAGCTAGCATTCAATTAATTTGATGAAGTGTTAAAAAAAAATTTTAGACCCAAATTAGCTTTATTATTTTTTGGTGATCTATGCTCGAGATTATTCCCACAAAAATGTGTGTAATATGATGATAACAATGTTTGAATCTTTTCATTTAGAACAAAGAAATGTATTTTCTTTAGATGTAGTATTATTTAATTTTAATCTAATATTTTTATTTTAGATAATTATGTCCTTAAAATAATAGATTTATCTACTAAAATAAATAAAATTTTAATAAAAATTAATAAAATTAACTATTTAAAATAAATTTCTCAATTCATTTAAATATAAAAATTCATTAAAAGTGAATCTTTTAATAAAATTGAATAATCAAATTAATATTAATAAGAAATTTTACTTAGCTTGTAAATTTAATAAATATATTTAAGGAAAAGTGGACTGACAGGTATGTATATATATTTAGTCTTTACCATAGTTTATAGATATAATTAATAGTTAAATTTTACACATCTTATTTTCTTTTCTTGAACTATTATAAGTACACTAATTTAATTATTAATTAGATATTCAATTCTAATTATGTAACCAAGTTAAAAGGAAGGGAAAAAAATGGGATAGTTGAATTTTTTTTTTTATTTTTTCAACTTGAATGGTTCAACTCCAATTGAAACTTTACAAACTATAATAAATGTTTAATTTCTGTGTTAAAAATAACCATATATAAAAAAAAATAAGTCATTGTACTCTTAATTTTTATTATGGAGAGTTATTGATATTGTAAATTACTTAATTTTTATCAATAAGTAAATTTTAGGGATTTAGGATGTGAAAAGAATAATAATATATTGATTATATAGCTCTATTTTTTTTAATGAATCATTAATAATTTATTTTTGACTCATCCTCAATAAAATTATTAAATTATATTGGAAAATTGTTATAACCAAGAAACTATATTAAATAATTGCATAGATAATAATTAAGAGAAAATGGGCTTTAATATTAATTTTAACTGAAAAATATATTTTACTGTAGTTTCAAAATTATTTAATTCTAATTAATTATTTTTTCTTAGCCTAGATTATTAATTTATTATATATCCAAAGGTAATTAAGATAAATATAATTAATTAATTAATATACATTATATCCTCCAATTATTGTGTCTACCATATTAAATGAAAAAATTTAAATTATTATTGGGTAACATTTAATTTTATATAAGAATTAATCATGGAGTTATATTTTATATTTTTTTTATCAGTAAACAATTTTTTTGCCAAAAAAATGTATGTATAAATGACTTATAATGATTTGTACAATTTAGCATATATTAAATTACATATTTTATTCAGAATATATTTTATAATTTTATTATAAATATATCTATATTTTATTAAATATAGAAATATTAATATACTTTTAAAATTACATATTATTTTATTTATTAGAAAATAAATTTAATTAAAAATTTGAAAAAACCTTTATGAATTTAAATCTATACATGATATTAATGAGGCATTGGAATTAGTGTAACTTCATTAATTACCGAAAGTGAAAAAAAAAGAAGAAAAAAATCATTAATAGATAGTATTTTTTATAATAAGAGTGTAATTGTCTTTTTAATTAATTTGTACAAATTTTATATATGAGTTTGTATAAAACAGCACACTTTTTTTTAATACACATCTGAAATTCTTAAAATGCACAATTACTAGACTTTGACTATTTTTTTTTTATCATCATTAAGCCATAAATTCTGATAATTCAAAAATTCAACAATTAAATATGATCAATTTTTAAATTAAAAATTTCAAACTTCTATAACTTTTTAAATTTATAATATAATAATATTAAATAAATTATATAAATATTATATAAATAATGTACAGTGGTGAAATCAGAATTTAAATGAAGGAGGATAAATTTTTGGGTAAAAAAAATTAAAGATAAATTTTTATTTTATTTTATTTTTATATTAAAAATTAATACAAATAGTTAGTATTAATATTTATATTCAATTTTATTTTTATATTAAATAATAAATATTAGAATTTTTATTATTTTTATTTTAATATTTTAATATTATTTTAAAAAATTACATAATATATAATATTTTATAAATAATATTTATATATTTTTTGAAATATTTTAAAGAAAGTGTTTATACTAATTATTTTCTAATAAATTTATATGATAAAATATTTTTACAAAATAATTAACCTAATCACAAAATTTTAAAATTTAAATTTATATCATAATCAAATTTTAAAATAATTAACTTAATCATCAAAATTTTAAATCCCAACTCATAATCAAAATTTAAAATAATTAACTTAATCATCAAAATAATAAACTAAAATCTATAAATTAAATAATAATTATAAATAATCATAATATTTAATAATATTAACAAAACAAAAAATTAAAAACTAATTTTAAAATTTTAAAGTAATTAATTTTTAAAAATTAATTTTGAAGAAAAATAAATAAATAAATAAATATATGTATATATGATGGTGGAGCTAAGGGGGGCAATGGACCTCCCATACCCTTTTTAGTTTCGCCCAAGATGATATATATACGTAAGATGTATATTATATATGTATATTTATATTTTTTGTGTATATATTAAGAAAATGATAATAAAAAATTAGTTTTAAATAAAAAAATTAAAAAAATAAAACAGAAAAAAATAATGCTATTTTACAGTAAAAAAAACAAAAATATATAAGTGTGAAAACAAAATAACATGCCGTAAATTTGAAAATGAAAACTTGAATTTTGTATTTAGTGTAGTTTCCTATTCTTTTAATGAGTGGATGGTGTAATATGAGTTTTCTCTGCCCTTTTCTGTCTCTCGCACCTCTGCTAGGGTTTCAAGGCTGGGTTTGTAAAACCAAGGCTGCCTCCAGCCTTTTAGCAAATCAATGTGGATGTATAATCTTACCTACTCGTCCATCAAACTTTATTGAGTTTTCAGACTTTTAGGAAAGTGCCCCTATTTAATGTTGACGCTTTTAATTTTAATTTATAGAGAAGAATTCTTATAAAAAAAATAATCTAAAGCATTGGTTAACATATATATTAATATTAAAAAGAAAATAAAATTTATTTATAAATTAATCACCATAACCAATATCCTCGTTAAACTAATAAGTATCCTAGATATTTATATATTTATTTTTATAATATATCATATTATTTTCTTTTCTTTTTTTAATTGAAACTTTTATTACTTAATAACAAAATAAAATTATAAATAAAAGTAAAAGAAATGAGTAACTTTATATAATATTATTTTATTTTCATTTTGTCAATTTCATGTAAAACACAACCAATTCTAATGAATTTTCATTTTTTTCTTTTTTTTCAATACTAATATATATAATTTACATTTTAATTATTGTTAATTTGTTTTTGATATAATTTCTCAAGAAATTTTTTTTTGAATAATTAATTAGAAGTTTCAATTTCAAAATTACACACAACCAATATTTCCTTGCTTTATAATATAATAATTGTAATTTTTATTTATTTTAAATTAGAAACTATGATAACAAATATAAAAGTCAAGCTCGTTGGTAGATTATTTAATATATTGTAAGAGAAAACTATATTTTTTTCAAAATAAAATATTACATAAAAATAAACATGACCATGGTTTGATTTGAAACCGAAACTGAACCAATCAAAATTGAAATTAAAACCGATCAAAATCAAAACCATTTCAAATCGAACTTGAACATTAATTCATGATTTAGTTCATGTTCATAATTTTTAAAAATTGTAGAATCGATAATTTTTATTGTTTAAAACTATCGGTTCAAACCATTAAATTAGTGCATTTTATTTAGGTTATTGTATTTGTTTTATTTATTTTTTATTTTTTAATTTTAATTTTTTTTACTAATTCTATAAATACCATTTATATTTTAAAATTTTTCATATTTTTAAACTCTAATTTCTCTTATTTTTCTCTTCATTCTTCAATCTATATTTATATTATAATCTTTTATACTCTCTAGAATTTCTATTTTTCTTTAATTTACTCTCTAATATTTTGTACAATCTACATTCTCATTTTTTTTAAAAAAATTCACTATAATATAATCTTAATCACTTTATTTTATTCTCTATTCAAAATTTATTTCTATTGTTTTTATTTTATTTCTATTATTTTTTATTTTTTATTCAAAATTTAATTAAATTATAATTTTAAAAAAAATGACAAATAATTAAGGCTTAAATTTTAGATCAAAAAAGAAAATAATATTGTTGATTAATATTTTAGACCAATTAACATAGAAAATATAATTGAAGAAATTAAAATGATGATGATAATATTCAATAATTATATAAATATAAGGTAAAAGAAATAAGTGAATGTTGATTTTTCTTTAAAAAGTTCAAAAAGATATATAAGTAATTTATCTTTTTTAAGTTGCGTATATATCCTTTTTATTATTTTTTTAGTAAATTAATCTCAATATTTTTATTTTTTTATAAATTTTAATTAATTTTTTTAATTAAAATCACATGTAAATTATTTTTTAAATTATTTCAAACTATTTTGAACTATCGTAAACCGCTTTTAAATTGCCCCTTCGAACTCCCTCCTCAAACTGTCTCCAAACCACTTTCGAACCGGGGTTTAAATCAGAACCGGTAATTCTTGAACTATCCTATAGAAGATTTAATTTAAGTTCAAAAATTTTCTAAACCGGAACCCACAGTTTCTGAACCGAAACCGGTGATTTATGAATCGTGACCATGTCTACATAAAAATCATATTGTCTTATATTTAGGATAAATATTGAAGTCTTAAACAATAAAACAAATCCGATTAAGATTTTTTAAAAAAATTACAAGAAATGTACTCTTTTTATTTTTTTTAGTAACTCAAATAACCGACATTTTTTTTATGCAATTTGTACTCTTTTTAAAGTCAAATGATGAATTTAGTTGGGTTTGGATAGAGTTTGGATGTAGTAGTGTTGATTTAGGATTTTAATAAAGTGAATTTTTAAAGATGGTGAATTATTTGATTTTAATATTTGAATCATGTTCTCTAATGATAAAAGTGATAGAAATAAGCTTAGAATGATAATTGTAATGAGCTGGAATAGGGAACCTTCATTGGTGAAGGTTATGCCATTTTTAGGGTTTTGTATTTAAGCATGAATTTATGTAATGTAATTAATTTAAATATGTTTAAATATATTTTTAATAATATAAATAAACTTAAAACACCAATTTATATGATTTAACATGGTCGTCCAATGTTAAAGTGAGGTTATGCTATATTTTGGGTTTTTGTCTAAAATGATATTTAATTATGGTTTAAGTTTGAAAATACCTTAGAATATGATATTAAATGATTATTTATGATCATATTTGGTATAGGCATTGAGAGGTAGTAGTTTGGCCAATCCAAGTATTAAAGGGCAACTTGAAAGAGAAGGTTGGATGTTGTTTTTAAGCTTGGTTTTAATGGCTTTCTAAGATAAGTACAAACTTTAGATAAATTGGATATGTTTGTATTGCATTGGGCTTAATATATTTTAATTGAAAAATGTGTTAATCTTGCTATATTAGACATTTATGAATAATATGCTATGACATGTGTAATGTTATGGATACATTAAATGCATTATGAAAAGTCATTGTTAATGGCTAAATTGAATAAAATATAAAATATATGCATTACGTAAAAATGACCCAAAATATTTGGGTAATGTGAATTATTAGGTATGCATTAAAGGCATTGTGAAAAGCCATTGCTAATAGCTAAATTGCATAAAATGTGAATTATGTGAAAATAACTCAAACTATTTGGGTAATGTGATTTTGATGTGATGTGATATATTCTGATGGTGCATTGGGATATGATAAAATAAAATGAATTGATATTGATATGAATAAGAAAAATGAGAAAATGAGATATTGTGACTAATTGATGATGAGAAAAGAGACAATGTGCCTAGTTGATTATGTGAAAGAAATTGATTATAATAAATATGAAATAATTATGTGCCTAGTATATTATTCAATTTTTAAAGTTCTGTGTTTGGCGGCATGACTATAAGCTTATTCTTATTATTTGTCTTTTGAGCTAGCTTTTGAACAATTACTTAATTTGCCATCTGGGCTAGAAACTTGATGTCACTGTGATATGATTTGCCTCCGGAGCTAGCTTTTGAGTATTACTTGATTTGCCTTTGGGACTAGACACATGGTATCAATTTAGACCAAAATAGCAACTCTAAAATTTAAATCACATATTAGATTCTTTGGACTCATGCTTGTATTTGTGTTTAAGTGAATTGTAAAAATGATTGAAAAATGTGTTTAAAATAAAATAATACGATACATTGTGATATGAATTGTGACATGATATGTAAAATTATTATGCATTGGCATTGTTTATGGTTTTATTGTTATCAGAGTTTCTACCGTTAGATTTTTAGTTTAGCGCCATTGTAATTTATTGCGCAGGTGGCATGAGCAATCCTGTAGAGCAGAAGAGTTCTTCTAAACTTGGTCGAGTCTAGATTTAAGTTGATTATAGAGTTGATTTTGGTGCATCGAGATCAGAGACACTGCCAGCATATATATATTTTATATTATAACACACTTTGATTTTATGTATATTATGTTATATTTTTGAAGTATATATATTGTAAATTATAGAAAATATTTTGAGATAAATTGTGTAATATGGGATTTTAAATGTGTTTTGATATAAATATGTATATTTATAAATATTTTAAGAAAATATGAAAAAATTACGAAACATTAGTGAAATGGTGATGTGATATTATTGGGAGTATTATTTTATGTAGGTTGTGGTTTGTTGAACTTTTGGGATTGTTCAAATTACAGATAAATCTCTAGCGAATTTTTTCTAAAGATTTTTACGAAAAAAATGATTATTTTAGAAGCTATAACTAATAAAGAATAATTTATTACTATTTAAATATATATTTAAAATATTTGAGATTTTAATTTGATAAAGAAAAATTTTTTATAAAATCAATTTGTGATATTTTTATATTATATATGCATATTTTATATATATTGAATATATATATTATACATATATAGAATATAAAGGTATTACACAACTGGTTGAGCAATGATAATTTTTTGATGATTTTTCTCTCATTTGGATATATAACAAATTTATTATTTGGATGCATTTGCACCTTTATTCTATATTATTAAGTTATTAACTACAAGTATTAACTATTAGTTATTTTTAATTTGTATTCTTTAAAATATTTTAACTTATATAAAATTAATTATTATAATTTTTTTTATAAAATGTAAATACTATGTTTTGATAATTTTAATAGTAATACAAAAAAAAATAATGAATCTATTAAAAATAATAATAAAAAAGATGTAATATAATTATTATATATTTTTAATTGAAATTTAAATAAATACTATGATATAGAAAACTTTAATTAACTCATTTCATATAAATTAGTTTTTTGAGACTATTATCTCGGGCATATTATAAAAAGAAAATTAAAAGAAAAGAAAAGAAAAGAAACTATGAACTTTTATTTTAAAGATAGAATTGAGGTAATTTGGAATTTTAAAGGGCTAAAGTGAATCAGGATGTAACGTTAGGAGGGTGAAATTGGCCTTTAAAAACGAATCTTCCTATACCCAATCAGTGCATGCCACGTTTTTCCTTAGACAAACGTAATTTTGCCACAACCGCTCGTAAACAGTGTGTTAAATTCTTAATATTTGTTATTTTGAAAAAAAATTTAGGAGCAACTCATAATGATTATTGCATATGCATACACTTGCTTGGAATTTGAATTTTTCTATATAATTTTAAATAAATATTTTTAATTGTTTATAAAAAAATAAATTTAAAAAAAATTATATTCAAATTTCTTCTAATATAAAATGCAAAAAGGTGCAGATACTTGATGATATAATTTTTCTCATTGAATTTGTGTAATTGTCGTGAACTTAGGCTTGCCAAGTTTAGCAATACTGGACCTTTATCTACTTGTTTTGAGCCACACTGAAGAATTTTAAATTGAAAAAAAAAATTACATTATATGTTATTTTTTCTTTTCTTTTTTTTTTGAATATTTTAAAATTTTTATGTATCTTTCATGTATTAAGTACATACTAAATAATAATATCTCTCGAAGTAGAGTATCAAGTATATATATCTTTGAAAGTAGGATATGTTTTAAATTAAAAGTTAAAAATGATTTTTTTAAAAAAATATATTCTTAAAAACATTTTTATTTTTTGGGCTTTTGAGATGAAATCCCTTATGAATTTTCTATAAATCATTTTATAGAAAATAGATAGAAAATAGGCCCATTATATCTTCTCTCCTGATCTTTTTTTTTTTTGAACAATCCTTCTCACCTCATCTGAATATAGCTTTAGTTTCAGATATGCATATCTATACATAGTTACTTGTTTAAAGTTTATTTATAATTACAATTTTCGTAGAATTTAACTCAACCATATATAATCAATTTTATATAATTAAATATATATTTCATTTAATTTTTTTTCATATAAAAATAAATTATGAATTTATAAATATGTTACAAAAAATTTTCAATTTCTTGAAGTATTAAAATTGGAACTTTCAATCTCAGATAGGAAATTCTCGTTCAAAAAAAATCCTAATGTAGGAAATTTACAAGAGAATTGCTTCTTTCCATTTGGATTCCTATGTTTTAAAGATAAATAAATATATTGTTGGTTTATTTAATTATACTTTTTATAGGAAAAAATAAATCATCATATCCAGCCCTTTTGATTCCGGCCAAGATTTTTTAAATTATTACTTAGCATTGCTACTCAAATTAATTATATTGAAAATGTTAGAAGTTATTAAGAATTACTTTAGAATGAATTTAATAAATTATAGTGATAAAAAAACTTAAAAAAAACAAATAACAATTTCAAACAGTTCTTAACAATGTAAAAATATATTTTTTTTCCAAAAAAAAATAAAGTTGAGCACATTCTCAATAATTTGACGATCAAATCAATTTTATTTCACAAAAAAAAAAAGTTACTTCTTATGTTGACTTATCTAATATAAACATCACTACATAAAGGTACAAATAATAGTTTTTATCATTTATGTGAAAGATTATGCAAAGATTTAACATATGACTTTTGCAAGTTAATTTTTTTTTTAATTACATTAGTGCAAATGATAAATATTTAGGATTCGAATTCAAAATAATATACGCTACTGTTGGGGGACAATTATTTAAAATAAAAAGGGTTAATTTTCATATTACGTAATCTTACCAATATCTCCATATTTTTGGTGTGTCCTCTTCTTCTGCCCTAACATTAAACTTGTACTATTCAATTATCACATATATACTGTTTGATAGTCCGAACATCATTTGCTATAAAAAAACAATTAGTGGTGAACAGCATGCGGATAGCCCATGTTTCAATTATTATTTTTTATAATATGTTGAGATATTTTTAAATTCCCATTTCAATTTTTTGATTAATCGAATGGGTTTTTAATTAGGGTAATTTTGAATAAATTAAAAAATCTATTTTTTTAATATTCAAGAAAATTTGACTATTATTTGATGCCAAAAAAAAACTATTATTTACGAACATGATGAGTTTTAATTTAGGGGGTTGGTAAATCATAGTTCTGATTATTTTTTTTTTGTGTAATATTCATGTTTCATTTTTTTCAATTTTCAAGAAATTTATACTATTTTTATGCAAAAATAAAATTATTATTTGCAATTTTTTCTCAAATCATTATTTCAGAACTATTCTCCAGTGAATGTATATATTAATATATACATAACCTTGAGTAATTAATACTCCATCCATTTTATTTTAAATTTTAGAGTTTTAATTTTGATGATTTTTTTTTTCAACAATATATCAAAGTAAAATTTTGATATTATTTACTAATTTATCCTCTATATTTAATGTAATTATTAATGATGATGGAGGGTAGATATTAGAAGAAGAAACTATATTGATAATTCAATTTAGTTTCTTAATATGAGTGCAACTGTCTAAAACTTCATTTAGATTTTGTTTAAATGACCGGCGGCGTGGCTTAGTATTGTATAGTATGATATCCTATTGAAAATATTGGTTATCATATTTTTTGAACATTATATTATTTATCATGTTTGGATTAATTATATAGTATAGTATGATTAAGTAAAAATAATTTTATTCAATTTGAAGATATTTTTAGGATTTTAATATGTTGTGGAGATGAAATATTATTTATTAACATATATTTGGTATTTAAAAATTTTATTTTGTATATTTTTTAAAGATAAAATTATAAAATCATGGAAAACTACCGAATTACTGGTTTGAAAATTACCCTAAAAAAGGTTTTTAAACTATGAAATTACCCTAAAAAAATATATTATATAAAGGGTGAAAATCAAAATAAATAAGAATTTACCATATAAAATCATGGCAAACAATAAAACTAACAAAATAAAATTGAGGAAGTATCTAACAAAGAAGGTTTTTAATGCTTAGTTCTCTTTTTTTGCAAAAAAAAAAAAAATAGACAAGTAATTCAATTATTTGACCTCTAAGTTTGCATGTATATGTTTTGAAGCAATAAAGATTGTTTAGTTGCAATAAAAATTGTTTAGTTATTCAATCACCGAGCTTGTAAGAGACTATTTTAACTTAATTAGAGATTTTGAATTTGAATTCTTAGATATACAGTTACGTTAAAATTCGATGGAAAGAGAGCTTTACTGCATTTATGGTCGACCTATCCTATTTTACTCCGAAAAAATAATTTACACAAAAAAATACTGTTTAGTTATTCTTATAGCAAGAAAGGATTGGTATTAAATTTAGGTCACATGCATGGAAGCAAAAGGGAAGTTAATTAATTAATTTGGTTGTTGAAATATTTAAGTAATTAATAATATTTGATGCTGTACAGGTTATTTATGTTAGAACGGTTGCTTCAATTAAGTTTCATTGAATTTTGATTTTTTCTACTAATAGTATTTTTTTCAATTCTGAATTTATAGGTACATACAAATTATTCACTATTTTATTTTAAAATTTTTATTTTAATAATTATTTACTTTTATTTATATAATATATATTTATCTTTTTTATTTTATACTCCTTTCATTCTATAAAAATTATTCACTATTCTATTTTGAAATTTTTTAAAATAATTGTCTAATTTTATTTATATAATATATTTAATATCTTTTTTTTTATATTTTACCCTCTAATAAATTTACATTTTGAACAATATATTAATAATAATTTAAACTATTTTCAAAATAAAATAAATATATGAACAAGGATAAAAAAAGAAATACATGTATTATCAATGTATTAATTATATTTTTTAAAATTTATAAAAAAAATAAAAATAATATCATTTTTGGAACAAAATGAGTAAAAATTAAAAAATTAATTATTTTTATCTTTTTACTATGCTAATATTTTATATCAGATATATTTATTAAATATTTTTAATAAGTAACATTAAATATAAATATAATAGATATTTAATATATATATTTTTAATAAAATGTTAAATAGATTATAATTTAAAATAAATAAAAAAGAAAAGAGTGTCCATTAATTTTAAAACGGAAGGAATTTTTTTTTAATGTTATATAGGTTTGTCCTAGTAGTAATATATTCTCTTTTTCACATTATAGGTTCCACGAGTAATTTTCTGTTTTTAATTTTATTGGCTAGTTTTATCAGTCAAAAATTATAATTTTTGAACATATAAAATGAATGTGAACTGTAACCTCAAACTTATAAAAAAATTAATATTGATTTTAGTTTTAAATATTTTTAAATGTTAAATACTTGAACTAAATCAATTTTATTTTACGCATTAAAATATAATTTAATAATAAATACATATTAAGTAATAAATTTTAAATTTAAATCTCCCTCCATAATACTATTCATTAATTGATTTGGTTTGATGAATTGGATTAATTTTTATGCAACATAACATACGTAGTAGGACTATTAGTAATTGCATGAAAGGGCAGGTTTGTAAGTGTCGATTTGGACCACTTTTATTTATTATTTTTTTTAGCAAATCCAAAAGTGAAATATCATTAGATGAAAAAAAGTACACAACCTCTGCTCAGTGTAGGGCGTGCACGGATTGAATTAAATGGAATTAAAGTAATTTTTTTAATCCGGGTGAATTTGATAAAAAAAATAAAAAATTAAATTAAAATTGTTTAATTTTTTTAAAAATTTTAATCGAATTTAATTAATTTTTGATTCAGTCAGATCAATTTAGTTTAAACGGGTTGATATTTAATATTAAAATTTTATATTTAGATTTATAATTATTTTATTTTAATATTGCAGGATCGGTTCGGTTCGAGTTGGGTCGGATTATGTAGTAAATTAAATTAAAAAATACATATATTTATATACAAATATATATGATTCGGATTGGTTCGGTGCGGGTTGTATTATATAATATATATTATAATTTATAAATATATATGTATTATATATACATGTGTTGGTTGGGTTTGAGTTGAATAAAAAAAATAAATCTCAATTCGACCGAATTCAATTTTTTTTTTAAATTTTAATCCGATTTCACCCGTATATATAATATAAATCGACCAAATCTGATCAAAATATATTCGGTTCGATCGAATTCGGTTGGATTCGATAAATTTACACCATCCTGACTCAACATATGATAAAGAAAAAATAACACCCTACACCATATTTTTAAAAATTTTTACTTTTTTACTAAGGATATTTTAGTTATTTTATTATAAATTCATAATAAACTGTATTAAATTTATAAACTTATTGTAAACTAATTATAAACTTATTATAGACTATCTGTAAACTAATAAAATTTTGGTGTTTTGATAAATATTTTATAAATTTTAATATTTTGATAAATATTTTATAAATATGATATATTTAAAATTAATTTTAATTTTTTTTTATATTTTTATCAAAATCCCTACAATAAAAGTATCAATCTATTACCTCACAGAAGATGAAGATTGAAGAAAATGAAAATATGGGATGATAGAAGATAAAAAAGAAAAAAAAAAGAAGATCTAGAGCCGTCGCATTCAATAGGGAGGACAAAACTTCAGTAGGAAGTAGAAGACGAGAAATTTGTGAACTTTGCAAGTTGGACCACTTTTATTCAAAATGGAAATCTAGCAGTGACCTCAATTCTAGCTAGACATGTACATAGGACATTCAAATTAATTATCTGAGCTTTTTTTTTTTCCATTTTTCAGAATATATATATACATTCATACATATATATGAATTTTTCTATATATTTTTTAAAAAGTCATTCATATTTTATAAATCTTATTATAGAAACAGATACTTTTTACAATTTATGATTTTTTTTTTCAAAAACAAAAAAAAAGTTCATTTAAAATGAGTTATTTTAATTAAAATAAGTTGGTCTCGAAACACAATTTTTTTTATAAAATAAGTGTTGAACTTATTTAAATGAAATTAATTGATTGGATGTTGTTTACAATATCCAAATAATTATAGCAAAAGGCTGACGAATGCAGGCAGTGTTAATAATAATAAAGATGATGATGATGATGGGGAAGAAGAGTACGAATATGTAAAGTATATTATACAGTGGAAATGGAAGGGGGAAAGCATGTGCTCTTTGTTGTAAAGTTAAATGTAAAATGGTCCATATTCAATCAAACATCCACTTTCATTAATATTTTTGGCTTTAGTTTTATCTGTTGCCGCTCTAATTATAGAAAGAACATTTTCTGCACCAAAGATTATGAAGAATTAATTAGTTGCATAATTGAGTGAAAGATACTTAATTAAATGATTGTTTAGTCTTTTACATAAAAGAAATATATTTAACAATATTAATAATAAATTAATTAGACAATTTTAAAAATATAAAATCAGGTCGTGGGTAATTACAAAAATTATTTTTTTTTCTAAATTGTAATAATTATGCTAGTAGATTGTTATGATATAATTAATTTTTTTTTATTTTATATTAAAAAATTATGATATAAATGGGTGTTATTCCTTCTGACTCTAGCGTTATAACTCTGGGATTAATATATGGGGGGAGATTTTTATGAAGTATATGAATATTTCTTGTATTGTGTTGGAACAATATCTAGGCCAAATTGTTTGGCATCATGGGCTTTCCATTAATATGATATTTTTGTAATGATCATTCAAATAATTTGTGGATATTCAAGAATTTAATTTTCTTGGAGATATATATATATATATATATATATGTGCAAGAAAAGGACTACACTTTAAGTTGCATTTAATAAGGCTTTGGTTTCTTTATTGTATATTATATAAGGGGATGGATTTATAGTGATTGCAACTTAAAACTTTTTTTTGATATTTCCATTAGTAATAATTTATTGAAGTTTGAACTAATTAGTCACCGATTGAGGGAATGTTAACATAACAAGCAAGACAACAAATGCACACTTGTATTGTCTTTATTATACATAAATATGAATATAAAAGAAAACCATATGCTTGCTTGCTTGCATTTTTAATTAGGACAAAGTGTTTTTATTCTTTTTATTTTATCTTGTTAACAAATTTGTGAGCCACTTTCTACATCCAAGCAATTTTTCACTAGAATAACATATACACACATGCTTCAATTCATTCTTTTATAATTGAATTAATTTGTTGAATATATATACATATAACCGAAATTTGGTGTTATTTTTTATTTTCAATTTTAATTCTTTTTTTTTGTTCAATTTAAATTTAAAATTTTAACTGACAAAAGGGAAAAATTAAGCTGCCTATAGTAGTGTGAGTTTTAAAAAAAATTTGAGCCAAGTATGAGTTTCAATTTTTTGCTTTATAAGAAATTTTCAATTAGGAGTAGTTGTCAAAATTTAAATATGGTTATCAAAGTATAAATTTTTAACTTCCTTCAATATAGAACATATCAATTCCAAATCCATTAAGATTTAATGTTAAAATGGATCAAATTTAAAATTTTACTTTCTCTTTTAGGTACCATTCAAACGAATTTGATAAAAATTTATATTTAAATATTTTTATGTATATTTTTAAACCATAAATTAAACATAATGTCAAATTAAATTAAATATAATGTCAAATAAATAATGCAAGCAAATAAATTTTTAATAGAAGTAATTTAAATATAAATTTAATTTGTTTGAAACCGATTATAATATAATTTTTAATAAATTAAATTAATTTAAAATTTTACTAATTTAATTTAATTTTACTCTAATTTTAATATAAAAATTTATTAAATCGAAAATATTGATTTGATATGATATATATGATTTACAAACCATCAAAATAAACACTTATACATCCCTATCTAACATAAATCATAATTTTTTTAAAAAAAAATGACAATTATTGGTGATTGAGAACCACTGTGGATCTAAGTAGATATAAGACCAAAATCATGATTAGATTACACCTTTGAAAACGAAAATACAAAGTATTTGACCTAATTGTTTATCAACATTTTTCCTGAGGAATCATTTTTTTTGGACCCTCTAAGTAGTGGCCTCATCATTTTCACTTGTTCATGTCATTGAAAATGAGATTTATTCTTCTTTCCCTTTAATTAATTATCCTTAATTATTTGTTTAATTAAGTTGCACTAATTAAATATGGAAATGTATTGCCGCCCCATCTCAGTCACCCCATATTTTAATTATTATTGTTGGTCCTAATTAATTAAACCTTTTTAATTAATTAAACCTTTTCAAGGATCATTAATATATTTTAAAGTCACTAATTAGCTAATGTTGGAATCATCAAGGGATTGTACTTAAAATTATTTTAAAAAAAAAGGTGATTGAACTTAAAAGAAAAAAAATTAAAAATTAAGATCTCAACATTCTATTCTATTTTAAAAAAATTATGGAAATAATATACAAAATATAACTAATTTTATCAATTCAACATTCCAATTAAATTTCATATTCGATTTATTTTCTCATATATATATTTTTAAAAATATGAAAAGCAAAGAATTTCAATTTCTAGTCCTTTATTTATGTTTTAAATCAACATTATTAAATTTACTAATAAGATTATATATGTATAGCCCATATTTGACAATATATATATATATCAATTAATAATTAAAAAAATTCCTAATATATATACAAGTTATATACATTGTTGAGTTGCTCTTGGATGACTTGATCATATACCCAATAGAGAATAATAATATAATGTGGGTTTATGTATAGGTTTAAGACCTAACCCTCTTTAGCACTATTAAGAAAGTTTTATTTAATCAAAATGAGATCTTACAAAATCTTCTTTCTTACGAATGTGAATGTGACAAGGTTGAACCTGCAATAGTCGATGATAATATATTAGTAATAATAGAAATAAATTAAGAAACTCAATATTTTAAAAATGGTTCAATCAGAAAAAGAAAAAAAAAGGGGAAGGTTGGGGGATTTAGATATGCTAATTTAATTATCAATTGATAATTAACCTAATGATATTTAACTAATAAGAAAAACTCAATATTAACAAAATTTATTAATATATATATATATGTTTATATTAATTATCAATTTAATAGCCAATTATTTAATTCTAGTAATGATAGACGAGAAATTTAGTTTAGGTGTATTAAGCAATTATTAGCTCAGGTTAGATAATTTTTTGTTTCTTTTATTTGTTTTTCCATTGCCTTTTACTCGATAAAATGTTAATTTAAGAAAATAATTAATATTCAATTCTCAAAAAAAATAATAGCTCAAATAAATTATTATATATGTGTTACAATTAATTATTCAATTAACAAGTAAATAATATTCAAAGTACATTTACCTAATAAAGTAGTTTTGATAAGCAAAATTAATGAAAACTAAATCTAAATAATTAGTTTTTGATTTAACTTTGAAGCCATATGAAATCAAGGTATTATTGGCCACTTATGGTCAATAATAACATGATTAATTAAAGCAAATTAAAGTATCCAATTAATTTCTTAACATGAACTATAAGAATTAAATAGGTAGCAAAATAGAACTTTCCATTAAAGCTTCATCTTCTTCTTTTCAAATTAATGGTGAAGCAAAAAGAATCCAATAGTCTTATTAAGAAGAGGACAATATTTAGTGAGTGGTCAAGTCTATCAAATGTCCCTCCTTTACCAGACCTTTGCCGTGTTATATGCTAACTTCTTTACTGTCATTTTTGTTATCTTCTAATCGCCTACTTTTTTCATATCTCCCATATATATATATATACACATTTTTGTGATGTATAATTATTATATTAATCAACCTTTATTAATAGTTCTTTTTTTCTTTTCAAGATATATAGCTTTTCTTAAAAAAAAGTTTACAATATTAATTACTTTCTTTCTTACTACATACATAGTATATATATATGTAGTGCATATATTATTTAAAAAAATACAGTTTAGAATTACTGTTTAGATTTTTCTAAAATTTAACATTTGTATAAAATTGATATCCATAAATGAAAAAAATATCAACTAAACTAAATCCAATTTTACAATGGGATTGCATTAAAAAAATGGTAAATTATCTTCCCTAACTAATTCAAATACATATCTGAATTTAATTTATACATTTACAAATTATTTTCTAAATGCTAATTTCAATAATTAAATCTTGATTAATAAGAATTTCTTGAATAAATCAAGCTAGCTCTTGGAGGAGCACATTTAAAAAAAGTTGTATAGTATATATATAATATATATAATCTTTGCAACAATTATATATATATAATTATAAAAAGATTTGATTGTTTTTTTCTGTTGTCATCAATTATTCTTGAAGTGAGGTATGAGCCTCAAAAACAATATTTTTTTATTTAATCAAATTTAAAATAATTTTAATAATCTGCATTTGCTAATTAAGTATAATATGACACATATTCTGTACCAAAATTTTTTCTAAGCTATAATCATTATTTTTAATTCACTTAACTACTAAATTATCAGTTGCTATACTTTGTACAAATTAATATATTTAAAAAATTTTAATTGACTTTTTTTTTTAAATTTTTAATTCAAGTGGAATTATATTTCTAGCATCCAAGTGAAGTGGACAAATATTATTTAAGTAATAAAACAAGCCTTAATCATATGCATATTGCAAAAAATCTAATAAACCTAATTTTGAAGAAGTTAAATGAAAACGTCAGCCAATGCCAAACAATGTCAATAAAAATAATTGACAACAAAGTATATATATATATATATATATATATATATATATATATTAGCCTTTTAATTAATTTCCCTCTGATCCCTCAAGTCAATGGTGTCTAATACATATATTCTACCCAATGATTTAATGCTTATATACACACATTAATTAGATTCTCTCTGTCTATGAAAACAAAGTTTAGAAAAATAAAAAATAAAAAATTCTCTTTTATCAAAATATTAAGAGAAGTCCTAGAATAAATTAATAAATTGATTGAGAATAAATAAGTCTTTTTCAATTTTAAATTAAAAAAATTTAGTGCCAGAATTTTTAAAATTTTTAATATATATATATATATCAAAAGAATTAAGAAAATGAATCTATATATGCTAGTTTTGTTTATTTTTAAAATTTATTAGGTGATTATATTATAATAATTGTTTCTAAACATTTAATTTGGTTAAGCAAAAACAGTTTTAAATCATATTAAAAGCCAAACTGCAATATTTTGATTTTGATTTTGATTTGATTGTTTTCATATATAAACAATTAATTTTGTGTGATAGAAATTAAAACAAAGATAGATTTAATGATCAATAATTTCCTTTTGTACATTTAACTAGAATTTTTTTTTTTGGTTTTGTGGGTCTTTGGCTAGATTGACCTAACTGGGCAAAAAGAATAGACTCTTTCCCCTTATTAATTAATTAATAATTGAACTTCGATTTAAATTTATATAAATTTTAACTTGGATAAAAAGGTGAATTTCGACTCT
This sequence comes from Garcia nutans, assembly GCA_947685225.1. NCBI lineage: Eukaryota > Viridiplantae > Streptophyta > Magnoliopsida > Malpighiales > Euphorbiaceae > Garcia > Garcia nutans. The sequence continues at coordinate 29,581,541 of CANTUV010000015.1, read as the reverse complement.
GAATTTTGATCTGAAATCTGCATTAATCGGATCTTTATTTTTTGAAGATTAAAGAATTTTTTTTTTTATCGATATTAGTCTAAATTGATGCTTATTGGACATATATGTTAAATTTATGTATCGATTATTGACACGACAATTCAAAATTCATTGGATCATAAATACTAGATTTTCAATATTGACTTCGAGTCACATAAAATTAGGATAAAAATTCAATTTGAACTCTGTTCAGTGTTTCTGTAGAAGTCAGCATTTAAAATCTCAATATTTTAAATCCAATGAATCTCACATTCCCATATTAATAACTGTTGATAGAGTTTTTGTTACTGTTAATTACATATATGAGAGGAAAAATATATAGAAAATTTGAATTTAAAATTTAGAAAAAAATAATATACAAGTTTTTGGCTATCAAACTATACTTTGATAATTTCGTTAGTTGAGTTTAATTGATCTATCAAATATGAGTCAATTTGGATTGATTTAAAAAAATTCTTAATATTTAAAAAAAATATTAAGATCCAATACTAACTTCGAACTAAAATTTAAGGTTGATATTGAATTTTTATCCCATTTTAATTTTGAAAATCATTCATTATCATCAAGTCTCATATATTTATTATTTTCTATTTTTAATCCTAAAAACATTTATAACACTTTATTAATATTAAAAATTAAAATTAAAATTTATAATTACGTTGGAATTAAAAAAATATATGTTATTATTTGAAGTTCAATAATATTATATCTGTCCTGTTTAAATTGTCATTTTTATAAAAAAAATTATTTCAATTATATTGTCATTTTATAAAATTAATAATAATTAATTAGTCTTTTTTAATTATTATTATTAATGAATTAATTAATGAAGTAAGTTAATTAATAAATTAATGGAGAATATTTTAATTCATTTAAAATAATTTTATATAATATTAAAAGAGTTTAATTATTTTTTAATAAATTTATATAAATTAAATATGATAATTTAAATGGGAAAGACAACCACAGTAGTAATAGTATTAGTAACAGTAATAGTAATAGTAACAGTAATAGTAAATTAAGGTTAATAAAACCTGCATTGATGGCTGTGAATACCATACTTATCATTTCTCAGTACTTACGTCATCAGTGTATCTTTTGGTCACTAACAAAAAAAGTCAGCAGGAGATGATATAAGAAATTAGGAAGTTTGCCTCAATTTAAATAAACATATGAAATTGTATTGTAATTTGTTAGTATTACAATTACGTAATTAATCAGTATATATATATCATATGCTTAATTAGATCCATAAATTGGAATTGGAATTTAATTCTCAAATTAAAACATTATACCAAACATTTGCATATAAAATGCAAATGAGAATATATATAATTGAGTACTAACAAATTCTCTTAAAATAACAACTGGAAAGTTTCTGTTTACATTAAATATATAATTTTACCTTATATATGATTAAATAAATAAGTAATATGATTCTTTTATCCATTTTTATTATCAATATTCTTTTTTGCTTCATATATTTTTATTTCATTAAGTTGTGTATATATACCAAATATAGCTTGGTTAGGCTTATTCTAACAACTAAACTATCCATAGCTATCTATCTATATATATATATATATATATAAATCCTAATTAATCTAGGTTTAAATGGCTTGTTCAATGTACTTAGAATTAATGTATTTAACATTATCGGTTGGATTGTTGTTAAAAAGAGTATATGATCTTATTATTATTATATTTTTCAAATGCAAGAATAATTCTCGTTCATGATCTTTTGATAAAATATATTTTAGTATGAATTTCACGTTATGTAATCATAAAGTTCTAAAATAATGTAATACTGGTTGTTTGTTACTGAATTAGATACAAAGAAAACTTTTAACATATAATATTTTTTGAAAATGAAGCAATATATATATATATATATATTGATTTGGCAAATTAACCTCTGTTGGTGTATGCTAATCCACTATATATGCCACCAAGGTCAAAGTCTATCTCTCTCTCTCTCTCAAAATTTAACTTCTCCAACTCCTTTTATGACCCACTTACATGCCAAAGATTCCAAGAAAATGTCATTTACTTAATCATTCTCAAAAAGAAAATAAATACAAATCATTTCTTTCCCTCTTCTAGTCTTCTATATAAGCTTCTTCAAAAGAGATCATCTAGAACTAGCCAACAAACCATAAACTTTCATTTATATACACATTTATATTTCTTCTTCTCCTTCTCCTTCTCCTTCTCCTTCTTCTTCTCTTTTCTTGATGAGTTTAGGTATAAATATGGAGGAAGAGTCAATGAGAAGAGTAGTAGTAGTTGATGATAAGGAGTATGATGATGAAATTGATGAAGATCGTGATAGTTTTGAAGAGAGTGGTTGGACTATGTATCTTGATGATTTCTTTGCAGAAAACAAGTCTAATAATACTATTAATAATGATCAGAATAATTGTTGTTCTTTCGATAATTATTATTCTGATTATCATGAAACTTCTGCTTCTCTAGTCTCTGATGCTGCTTCTTTGATTCTCAAGAAAAGTTCTGATAGTAATAATAATAATAATAATAATAACAATTTTAGGGATGAAAATTACTGTGAACTTAAAATTTATAAAAATAATAATAATAATACTAGAAGATTATTGAAGAAAAAAACCAAAGGAAGGCCTTCTTCTTCTTCTTGTTTGGTTGATGATACTTTGGAGGATACTGCTAGTTCTCCTGTTAATAGTCCCAAGGTCAGAATTTTAACTATATATTCTTTCTTTCTTTCTTTTTTTAAATTTTTGGTTCATTATTTAGAAATTCTGGGAGATTAATTAATTGAATCTCTAATCTTTTGTCACTGAATTCATCAATAGCTTCTGATTCTTCATTATTTCAGTTATAATATTTGTATAATTTTACTGGGTATTTTTTTTTTTTATAAAAATGTCATTTTTGTTCTTATAATTTAAGTAACCCTTTTGTTTATGTGAAAAAATATGCAGGTTTATGATCTAATGAACCAGTTCAACCAGAGCGCAAAACAGAGAGAAAATAACATGGAAATTTCATCACCAATATCACAGGTAAAAAATTAATTAATTTCCAAGAAGATTTATAATTTGCAAGTGTGTATATATATAATTGTTTGATTACAATTTGCATATATATAATTAGTATATTATTTGTTTTTTTTTTTGTAGGAAAAAGGAATATTAAGAAATGAGAGAAGTCATGACAGCACAGAGTTGAAGAAAAGGGGTCTCTGTTTAGTTCCATTGTCTATGGCTGTTAATTATTTTGGTTGATTTAATTCAATTTTATATTATATTATAGACCAGACCACATATTTAAATGTGGCATTGCAATTTACATAATTAGTAGAAAAATGAATTAATGTTGTTCTTAATTTGTACATATATAATTAAGACCTTTCATCATCTCCAGCAACTTAATGTGTATATATATATATGTATATGTATAATTAACATGCTCTTGGCCTCTTCTCTCCACTGGTTAATTTACTATTAATTGTTGGAATTCTGGTCGGACCTCAAAAGAGGTATTTTTTTTTCATTAATCTCTTATTTTTTTTAGAAAAATTAATTTCTTAATTTTAATTTCTGCAAATTAAGATTTTAACTTAGTAAAAAAAAAAAATTCGTTCATGAAACTACCTTTTTTTTTAAAATTAATCTGAACTCAGACTTATAACTTTTATCGTCCTAGAAATAATTCCTATATATTAAATGAAGAGGGTCATTAGTAATTTTATTTTTAAAGAAATTATAAAATGCATAAAATGTTATAAAAGCTTGGTTTAACTGAATAATTATTAGGCTTGTTTGTTTTATAGTTTATCATGATATAATATGATATTATACGATTTAATTATTATTTGTTTTAAAAGGGCTTAGGATTGAGGGGGGTGTGAATAGGAATAAAAATGAATTATTTTCAATAATGTTGTTTGAATGAAATAAATGGAATAATGACAAAAAAAAAAAAGAGTGATTCCTGACTAAAATTAAAAATTAAAAACATCTATTTTTATTTTTAGAATAAAATTGCAAAAAATAATTTGATTTTTTAAACTATGAATATTTCTAAAATTTTTAAATAAAATAAATTTATTTTTTCTTAATAAAATTAAATTAGATTTTTAAATTAACATATAATCAATTTAATATTTTTCATTATTTTTCTAATTATAATATCTCATAATTTTTAAATAAATAAATTTATTTTTTCTTAATAAAATTAAAAATTATTTTTTAAAATTTTAAAAATAAAATATAATAAATCTATTTTTTCATTTTTTAATCATAATGTTTCCAAAATTTTGAATAATAATAAAGACAACCATTTCGATTTAGAAATAAATTAAATAAAAAAAATAAATAATCATTTCAATACTGATTTTGTATATTGAACCAAATACCACCTAACTTATATCCTCTATAGTATTATTGGTATGGTTTTCCATGGCATTTTCATGAAAAATCACCAATTTAATGATTTTTCATAAGTTTTAAATTTTATTTTTCTTTCAACAATTTTCAAAATAATTTTTTTAAACACTAAATATATACTAATTTTCAAAATAATTTTTTTAAAACAATTTTTTTTAAATAATTTTAAACACTAATTATTTTTAAACAATTTTCAAAATAATTTTTTTAAACACTAAATATATACTAATAAATAATTTTTTTTATCTCTATAATATATTAAAATCTTAAAATATCATTAAGTTAAATCAAAATATTTTTACTTAATTATACTGTAATATACTATTTTTTTAAATATGATAAATATTATTTTCTATACTATATGTTAGTAAATCATACATTCATCCAAACACAAAGTCATACTCTCATATATATCTCATATAATACTGTATCTTATATCTGCACTTTTCCCACTGGAATTGAGTAATAATCTGTAGACAACGATTAATTGAATTGATATATTTTGATTAGATTAACTTAATTAAAAAAATTAAAGATTCAGTTTAATTAAAAAATAACATTTTAATTTTTAGTTTTCAATTTTGTTAAAAAGTTTTATTTATCAAATTAATTAAATCTTATTTTTTTATTTTTATAAATAATTAAAAAAATTAATGTATCAATTTTTTATATACTTGTATTTTATAATTTTTATGAATTTAAAATGTCATTGATTTAAAATTTACATTAAAATCTAATGTTGATTATGAATTATATCTACCTAACATTAAACATTGATCAAAATTAAAAAAAAAATAAAATAATATAGACACACTAAAATAGTAAAAAATGAAACTCTAATTAATAATGTGTTATTAACCACAAAGTATAATTTGATGACCAGAAACATATATTACTTATATCTAAATTTTGAATTCGAATCTTCTAAATATTTTTTTATCTTTATATGTAATTAATAAAAAGAAATCTAGTTATTATTTAATACTATGACACCAAACTCAATATTATATTAGTCACTGCCAATTTAGTATGATATATATAGAAGAGTCATAAAATTCTAATATCATAGATGATAAATACTTACAATATATTTAAATTTAAAAATTAAAAATGTTTTATGATATTATTTTTTAACCCAAAACATACAATATAACTGATGTAACTAAAACTTAATATTTCAATTCAGTTTAATTTGATTTTGTAATTATTTAAGTTTGATTTATTCCAAATTCCAATATATTTTATTAACAAAATTAATGGCTAAAATGAATATAAATTAACCGAACCAGCCAGATTTCATACTTTACTATTACACCTTTTTTTTTATCAGATACTATTACACCCTTTAAAAGAACAAAAGACCAAGTAATCAAATAACATTAATGGGCTACTTAATCCAAATATCAAATAACAATAATGATCATAATAATTAATGAACACTGAGCTTAACATTTCTGAATATTATTGTGCTTTTTTCTCATTTAGCAATTAAGCGTTAACTTTCTGATTTTTGAAGTTAGCTTTTTCTGATCACCATTTATATTATTGTGTTTTTCTTAATTTATTCAAACAAAAATTAATATATATACGTGAAAATGATTTAAAGGAATAACACAAGAAAATATATATAGAGAAATTGAGCTACCTAATGATAAGTAATAGAAGGAAACATATATTCCTTGTATAGTATTCTTTGGTTAGGGAGCTTTCCATATCAACGCCAAAAATAAATAAAAAATCAAAAAAATCAAAAATCAAAAGAGTTTATTCCTTCTAAGAATATGTTTAGTGTGACCATTAAATTCTTTAGAGTTTGGAGTTTACCATTTGAATATGTTGATTATCATCTTCACCTGAATAAAATTCTCTATAACGTTCCTTTCCCATTGTTAGAAATTCAGAATTTTTAGTTCCCTTTCACTTCAGCAAAAGTTTACACCAATTTTCCAACTTGGCTAGCTATCTTTTTTCTTTTGTTTTTGTTTTTTTTTTTACGTATTTAATAATACTTTTTCTCCTCTAAATTTCAACCTTTTTGGTTACTAATTTTGATTAAATTTGGCTAATTGGTTCCTTTTTCTTGGATAATTATATTCCTTTTCAACCTTGAACCTAACACCCCCACTTAATCCTCCAAACCCATAAAGTATGATCTTTTATTTCTCAAACTTGTTTTTGAAAAACAAAAGTATTCCTCTAGCCCTTAACGAATTTAATTGTTGAAAACACTAATTAAAACATGGTTTAATTTGGCCATTCCATGAAAATTAAATATTTGAATTTTAACTTTTTTAAAATAATTTGAGATTAGACAATATATTTATATATATTTACATTTTATATTTCTAATCAAAAATATTTATTTTAAAATTTTGATTTAAATTTATTGGTAATATTTCATGTCAAAATGTGGATTAAAATTAGCCACTCACTCTTTAAATGAGAAAAGTAAAAAATAGATCTATATTTTCCTCATTTAATTTTGTAAAACTAATTATGATATTAACTATATAATTAGTATTGTTTCAACTTCACGAGGAATATTCCAGCTTCGTGTGAATTAAATTATTAAGTTTATTTTATACATAATATATATATATTATAAATATAAAATTACCACCAAACATAAATAATAAATATAAGGGGTCAGAATATTGCTTTTGCCACCCGAAATAATTAAATATTCCAAACTCCACATGAGACCCTATATGGCCGACTGCCGACACTTCATTGCCTCTCCTTAGTCTCCTCTCCTATATACTAACTTATAAGGTCAACCTCAAAAAAAATATATTTTTAATTATCAAATCCAAATTAATTAATTAATTAAATTATAATTTATAATTAAAATTATAAATTGTAATTTATAATTATAAGTTATAATTAATTAAGCAGCGAATGTCTCTTCATTTTCCTACACATAATATAGAGATTATAATGATAATCGAAATTAATTATGCAACTTTTCTTAGAATTTTCTTTCCAAATTAACGCATTAGATTATATTTCATTCTCACTATTTCAATTAAATGAGTTTATAGTATAAAAGATTTTCAAATATAAAATGAATTGACATCACCTAATTTAATTAAATGATCATATAATATAATTAATATTTTTTACGTAAATTTAACTATAATTAAGATTTTATTAAAAATTTCTTAATTCTAGAAATAATTTTATAGCCATTAATTAAACAAAAACCTCACTAGGATATAATAATTTAACTAATAGTGAAATAGATAAGATGCTTAAACTCAAAAACTGATTTTCACCTTGTTACAAATTGAGAAGTTTAACCAGCTTGTATCTTATCAAGGAAAAAATTCATGTATGATTAATTTATTTTCAGCTAAAAAGCCTAGTTTTTTTTAAAACCAAATTTCATGTTTTTTAAGTTATTATTTAGTTCAAAAACTAATATATAAAAGCTCAATATTCATTCAAGAAAACAAAAACAAATATAATGATACATGTTAATTTTTATTTTTATTATTATGAATTGAGGAAGGTTGACAATTACATAAGAGTATTAAGACCATAATCATACATACATATTAGTATATTAAGTACTATTATAATTAAAATATCTAATATTAGACTATTAGTCGATAGTCTCTCACCATATATTTATAATCCATATTTTTTTTATCCTAAATCCATGTAGAATTATCTTAATAATACATGAGAAATTTGTAGAGGTAAGTAAAAAACTAGCATAATTGGAAATCAAGACTAATTTAATTTATAATTTAGTCTATTCAATTTGATTCAGTTAGATTTCGATTTATATATAAAAAAGTGAAAATAAATGAACCGACTGAAATATAAAACATTATACAGATATTTAAAAGAATATATATATATATATATATTAATAACTGCATATATTTTTTATTAAAAAACTAAATTAACAGTTCGGCTAGTCTTATAAAAATATTGATTTGGTTTGGTTTAGTTGGTTAAATAATTAGATTTAGTTTAATTATTTAAGCTTTAAATTCGACTTATCTGAGTTTTCTAAAATCCAGTTCAATTGGAAATGCACTAATTGAAAGCTAATTATATTTAATGAGAAATAATTAGATAGAATAGGAGTACGCTCTTTTCACTCATATAAAAGTGAATTTATATGGATTTATATCACTCTAATAATAAATGATGTTTATATCCAACGTCATATTATTTTTTCATAATACATATTATTTTTTATAATATAAAAATGAATAAGAATTAACTATATATATAAAAAATTATTTAATTTCAAGAATGATAATGCGTCTAAATAAATATCAAGAACACAATGATATGGAAGCAACTTGTGGACATGTTAGCACTTTATTAGCAAAATCATCCCAAATTCATCAAAAACCACACAAACACCATAGAAATCTTTTCTTTGGTGCAAACAAAGTCCACGAGGGTCTTTTGACAACTTAAAATTCTAACCCTAAATACCCAAATTTAAGTCCCCATATGCTATTCGTTTGGGAAACAATGTGATTTTATTTGGGTATTATTTATTATAAATTTATGATATTAAATTATAAACATTATTTATCATTACAAGGCTGAAAAGGCAAATAATAATTATTTTTCAACCAATTTGAACATGTCATTGGTCCATTGCACATGCTAAAAGGCATATAATACACACATTATATTATATTATTATAATATATATCAAAATCTATAAATGGACTAAATATGAAGAAAAAGGATATCTGCCTGCCCAATTGGCAATTGGGTATTTGTTGTATTATCTTTTAAGTGGCTATCAGAACAAACCAGTCCAAACAAAATAAAAAATATCCGTTGAAAAGTTAAAAATTATAATATAATTTTTATTAATTTGGTTCAATTATTTGAGAGAGTTTTTTTTTTTTGGTCGGTCCACTTATTTGAGAGTTGAGACTGACTAGCTTTGTCGAAGGATCGCAAAATCATTTATTCCATTCATATCCAAAGATGTCATGTGAATTAATTTGCTCATCACCCTTACACGTTATTTTAATTTTTCAAATTAGATTCTGTGGACGAGATTGACAAGACTTTTAAGAAAAGCTAATTTTAGACCCCCAAAAAAAATATTATAAAACAATTTCCATGAATTGATGGACAACAACTGCTTATCTTAAAAAAAAGTTTGAAATATTAGCTTTATACGTTGAGAAATTACATGATGTGTTTGATTAATACGTCTTAAGTCTGAAAAATGTGAATTAGGCGACATATAAGATGTAAAGAGACTAATGAATTTATATTTGATTTTAATAAAGAAAATGGATAAACCTCTATTGATAATTTAAATTAAATTTTTGATAAAAATTATTAGCATTCGTTTCACTAAAATTTGTAGGTGCAAGGAAGTATCAATGGATGTGATCTTGAGAAGTTATATTTATTGGCATTAGAGTCTGATTATTAAATCTGATTCTATTATTATTTTGTATATAAATTTGAAAAAGACAATCTAATAGTGTCAATTTCAGTTTTTTTTTTACTTTTTAAAATATCTTATTTTTTAAAGAAATTTTAAAAATGCCCAATTTTTAAAATTAAAATATATGTATGCTTTTAATCTATTATATATATATATCAAAAATATCTGTTTGAAAATAGATATTTTTAAAATTAAAATTAAAAGGAGTATATTTAAAAAAATAAATATTTTTTAAAAATATTTTCATTTTATAAAATATTTTTACACAAAACCCTATACATTTTATTTCAACTTTAGGCCAATAACAATTGAATGACAATATACTAATTGTTTTCAGCTCTTTGCTAAATCATAAAATTGTATTTGACTTATTTTATATTTTTAATTATTATTTACCTATTTGTTATTATATTAAAAATAAATAAAGTAATAGAATTTTATTTTATAATGTAATATATTTGCATACATTACAAAATAAATTAAATATACCATTTCCAAAATAAATCACAATAAAATTATATGATAAATATATGCATACTTTTTAAAAATTATATTATTAAAAAAAGCTAAAACAACAGTAGAATATCCACAAAAAATTATCATTATTGCTAATAATTATATATTATTATTAAAGTATATTATATTTATTTCTATTCTTATTTTTTAATATGAATAGTTGTAAGAGTGTATATATTTTCATTGTGTTATGAATATATATATATATATATTCCAAAATTCAATTGCTATATTTTTTTATTTATAAATTTAAATTTTACTTTAAATATCAAATATAATTTTATATAATCAAATATTATATATTATTTACTATTATAATATTATATTTAATAATAATTTATCAATCATAAATCTTCTCAATAATTAATTTTTTAAAAAAATAATATTAATCAATTTGAAATCAAATGAAATCAAAATAACAATTGATGAGGCAGTAAGATATATGGTAAAAATATTCTCTTTATTTTTAATTGATTATAAGAAACATTAAAATATATTATTTAAATTTTTTTGAACTTTCATCATCATGTGCAGCCAAGCAAAAAACTGACAAACTAGCTTACATGTTGCAAAAAATAAAAATAAAAATAAAAATAAAAATAAAAATAAAAATAAAAATAAAAATAAAAATAAAAGGTCATTTCCATCTTCATATTCTATATATATGACACTAAATAACCCTAACCCCACTAATATTGGCCTTTGGCTTGGGGTTGGAAATCTATGTAATAGGGTTATATAACCTTACACGCCATTTAATTTTTAGACATTTCTGTTATCCCTTGTTTGTATCTCTCTATTTGTTTCGTTTATTTATTATAAAGGTAAGCATTCACCCAATCAAAGGTCATTTCTATTATAATTTTGAAGAAGTTGCCAAATGAACCTAGCCCCACTTTTACTTTGGCGTTGCTCGATGTCTACAACTCTTAATAATTAATACCCACCATGTATTTTGCACCTTAATTTCTCAACAAAGTTGAACTTTAAAACGTTAAATAGTATTAATTATCCGGTTAATACTTAATAAATATTTTAAAAATTATTATTCGAACTACTTAAAAATATAATTTTATATTTAATTTACGCTATTCGAAATATTCAACTCAAAGTATTGAGGATTTAATATCACGTGTTGGATTTATAACAAGTCGAATTTACAACATAAAATAATCTAGATTATTTAGTTTAGGTTATTTTTTTATTATAAATTTATTATATTTCTTATAATTTTTAGATGTGAGATGAGTTTAATAAATTATTAATAAGTTATTTTTTTATTATAAAACTGTTATGTCTTAGATTCATTTAATGAGTTTTTTTAATTTTATGATATCAAAATTTTCTTTAAAATTATAATGTTTGAATTCAAGTTATAGTCCATTAAAATTTTGTCAAAAAAAAAATCAAGTATATAATTTAGATCAGCTAGCCATACTTGAAATTTTAGATTATTTATTTATTTGAAATTAATTATTGCCAATTAGGTATGATCTAATTGGTCTTCTCACTCATTTCAATTAAATTATAGGCATGTGAGTGGAATGTCTAAGTCCCTTAATTACTATGAAATTTTTCACTAATTTGATGAGAAACATTAAAAGGGGAGGGGACGACTATTCATTGCTGTTTACTTCATACTTCATAATATTATTTTACTTGCATTATGCCTTTAACCATTAAAAAAAAAACTTAAAACTAATTATTTAATTTCATATGTTGGACTTAACATGTGAGTTGAGTGTTTAAAGTAAAATAGAAAAATCAATGTATTGAACATGAAAATAATAAAAACAACTTATAAGAAACAAGTATTTTTGTGATTTGATAATTAATTTCTTGCATCAATATATGGTACTTAAAAAAAACTAAAAAAAATGAGAAAATGAAATATCTTTATTGTTCGACCAAAAAAAAAAAAACTGAAAAAGAAAGAGAAAACTTAAATAATGCGCATCCGGGGAATCGAACCCCGGTCAGTACCGTGGGAGGGTACTATGATACCACTACACCAGATGCGCTTGTTTGCAGATTGGCTTTTCTCATAAATATTAATATATTAAATAATTTTGACAAGTAAAATCAATTTTTTCCACTAGCCCAAATTTTCTAGGTTCTAATAAAAATTTATAGAAATCAATACGCACAATACAATACAATACAATATTATTATTATTGTGATTATTAGTTCAGCTAATTCATATGTTTTTAAATATTTGATAATTTAAAAGATAATATTTAAATTTAGTAAAAAAAAATTAAAAGTACTTGTAAAAAACAATTAAAAAGTTAAATAAAAAATATAAAAAATTTACGTAATGCATATCAATTACTAACATTTGAGATTTATATTAATAGTGATGGAAAGTAAATTTTATATCCTTATGCATGCTTGAGAATAAATTTTATACCCTTATGCATGCTTGAGAATTTATTACACAACTAGTGCAATGAATAATCTGCCTTAAAAATATTGATCCATAATCCGTTCATGTCATACCCAAGTCCTTTTTCATATATTTCAATCTTCATTTCAATGATTAGGAAAAATATGTGCCAAAAAGTACCGCCTTTTCTTCCCAGGTTTGATTGAAGTTAGTTCAAATGTATGATTTATATTTGCAATTATTAATTATAATCATAATTTTAACTAGTAAAAAATATATTTTTTGAAATTTATTATTGCATGTTATAGCCTGACTACACTGAATACTGCTTATAATTACAAGGAAAAAGAAAAGTTTGGAATCAACTCTACAAGTATGAGAATAGTTCAAGCTAACTAACTTCTTAATTGATGGAATACTTTATTGAAAAGATTTGTGAAACATGGAATCAAATTTTTCCCTTTAATTAATGCTTTAATCTTTTTAATTTGAACATTTTTAATGAACAATAAACTGTACTCCATTATCATTTGAAAACTTCAGTTTTCAGGAGTTAAGGGTTTACTTTTTTCTCAGGAAGCTTCTCTATCAACTCTGGTATCACCTCAAAAAGATCACCCACGAGTCCATAATCTGCTACCTGCACCCAACAAAGCCATAAATTTAAGAAAACAATGAATTGCAAACAACATCAGTATATAAAAACATTTTACTTGGTAAAATAATTAACCAAATACCCAATGCAAATCTATTTGCTTTGTTGGCAGTAGTGGGCTTGTCCCACGTCGAGAAAAGAAAGAAAAAGAGAATGAAATATAAAGTTGAATGGGGAAATGACAAAATGGCTAAGGTCATTTTATCAAGAACCCATCATTTTAAAAAAATTCAATAATGTTGAAGTCCAACACTCATTTTAAAGAAGCCCAAGAAAAAAATTGTTCATGGAGTTCACAAAAATCTAACATGGTATCAGAGCCTCAATGCCCCAACGGGCCAAAGATCCTAACGAAATCAAATCCAAGTGACAATACTGAGGAAGCAGATTGCAATTGAAAAATGAAATGGGCCATGCATCAAAAAAAGGCTCAATTGTGAAATGGACTGTGCATTAATTTGAAACTGATCCTCTGAGCCCAACGAAAAGCCAAGATCCGTGCTTCTGGCAAAATGTACAGCTGGATCTTCTAAACTAAAAAGAGCTGAGATTCAGTCAACAAGCTAAAGACTGAAGCTGGGCCGAAGTTGAGCCCATAAGTCTGAAGCAAAAAAGTTCATGTGACAGCTGTGCTTCAAAAAAATAAATAAATGTGAAGTCTAACCCAATCATTTAAAAGAAGTCCAATGATGTTGAAGTCCAAGTCATAATTAGGCCATGCCAGTTGAACTTGAGGAGGAGTGTTGGAATCCCATATCAGTGGAGAAAGAAGAAATTAAAGTCTTTAAAAGCGTGGGTAACACCTAACCAAAATGCCTAAGGGCATTTTGGAGATAGGCTAGCCACACCACTTCAAGCCCATGCCAATATGTAATTAGGCCTTCAATCTCAAGCACATTTGAAGAATGAAGAAATGAAGATCAAGCTAACACTCTAATACAATCCGGACCCATACATGCATCAATCATAAATTCCAATACCTCTTAATCTTTACAAGTAACAGGCTTGCACAATAAAGGGAACAATGCTCGAATTGTACTTTGCTAAACCAATTATAAAATAAATACCAATTAAAAACAATTAAAATTTTGTGAGAAAAAAAGAATCCTTCATTCTTTTATGCATTAATGACTACTACATCTCACTGTGGCACCGATGGCTCATCCAGTGCAATTCCTGTTTGTTAGAGCAAGTAAAATGACAACCATAAATCTATGGTTCTGTTATTTAAATGTTAATTCAAATACTAATCCTAGCACTTTAAGATCCAAGGAGAAGACCAAGGTACATCATTTACTACGAGAAAAATAATAAGATCCATTTACTACGAGAAAAATAATAAGATCCCTGGAACTACAGGTTCGTTTCCAACTACAGACTCTATGAAGCTAGTTGTGGGGGTCTCTAGCCACCATGGCTTAAATTATTGATTTGTGAGCGCACCATTTGCCATGGATTTAAACTTGTAGCCACAAACAGTCTAAGTACAATCTTTCTAGGAATAGCAACTCGCATCTAATGTATATATTTGCAAGAATTTGACTCTAAGCCAAGAAATGGAGCTCATGCATGAAGATAAATGCATTAAGTATAACAACAACAACAACAACAACAACAACAACAAAGCCTTAATCCCAAGTTAATATGGGGAGATAAATGCATTAAGTACAATATGAATATTTTGAAAGACAGATTTGGGTGCTGGCAGTATAAAAAGAGCTTAAAAAAATCTAATTGGCTGAAGAATTTAGGAAGGCTCTTATATCCTTTACAGCCATGACCTAAATACCCTCGTGTTCTATACTTCTTTAACAACACATCTGGGATGATTAATGCAATAAGAGCGTAGGATGCTATTACATAGTGGCCATTGCATTGACGCAAAATACATGTCATGTGCATCCAGAGACCCAGCTAGCCAACAAAGTATTCCACATCTAAGAAAGAGAGAGAGAGAGAGAGAGAGAGAGAGAGCTATCACCTGGAAAATAGGTGCATCTGAATCTTTGTTTACAGCAACAATGACTCTGGAATCTCTCATGCCAGCTATATGTTGAATGGCTCCAGAAACACCAAAAGCCATGTATAATTCTGGGGCAACAATTTTTCCAGTCTGACCAACCTGGCAAGAAAAAGCAGTTGCGATCATTACCCAGACAATAAAAATGATATGAATCCTGCGGAATAGCACAAATTGGTAAATATACTATGGGCTTCAAAAGTGGCCCCCTGAAATCATTGAAATTCATTTCGAAAGCTCTTCAGACTCCAATTGGAATACCCATTGATGCATTTTAATTTTGTATTTTTGGCTGGCAGTATACCCTTGGCTTTTTATCAAAAAGCTTCATGCAATGCCCAGGAGGAAAAATCATTACAATTCAGAATGTCTCCAAACAACTACAATATTATTGTTCTTTGAGAAACTGCAGGAGGCAGTACAGAACTCATACTGCTTAATCATTCTGTACTGATTAAAAGAATCATTAAATAGTTCAGCATTATATTGAAGTTATATACTACGCTTAAGTTGGAAAGAAGTACTCTGTACATATGGATGTTACCTGGAGATCATTTGGAACAAATCCTGCGTCAACTGCAGCACGGGTAGCACCAACTAAAAATAAACAGAAAATGAGGTGAAAAAAATAGACCACAAAGCAAAGAACCAAACATCATGTCATAAGTTACATAAAAGAGGAAAGAAGCTGTGATGCGCATTACATGAAGTTAACACAGGGAAAATTCCCAAGAGCATGCTTTTAACAAATAGAAACAGTATTTACCAGCTGCACCAAGCTTTTCTGCAAGCTTCTCGATCATTTTGAAGTTCTCTGCACTTCTCAAACCCCGGCCCCCAGTGAGCACAATTCTTGCACTTCCCAGGTCAGGGCGCTCTGTATCCTGAGATGTATGTTTTACATATCTTGATTTTCCAATAGAATCTACAATAGAATTTTGAAAAACTATGAGAATAATTCTTTCTCATCCAAATAAAACAAATATGTAAGAATTAGCAACAAAAACAATAAAATAGCATGGAAGAGATATCCTAGAACTATAAAGAAGACCAAAGCCATGACAAGGCAGAGACTAGCCAACAAAATTATTCAACAAAGATAAACAGACCTTCACCAAAGGTTGAGAGGTCAATCTGGGAAATAGGAGCTTTATTAGATTTTGAATCAGCCGAGATAGCAGGTGCTGGAAAAGATGTTGATCTAATTGTCAACATACAAGGACTGGAACCCGAATATTGAACTGTACAAAGTGCATTTCCAGCATAAATTGGTCTGTCACATAACATAAGGCTATATTCTGAGACCAGATGATTTAGCTTACAAGTATTAATTTATAGATCTTGATAGTAAATGCCCACGAAAAAATTGTAATTTGCAAGATTTATAAATTATTAATTTATTTTAGGTTCTTCAGGAACTTTTTTTTTCTTTTCCTTTTTGTTTCCCAACTTTCATTTTCGAGAGAGAGAGAGAGAGACCTTCTATAGCTGCATCACTTGATATATGCCATACTGTATCTAAATTACTAAATTTTAACCAATGGAAATATTTTCAGCTTCTTCCAAGTCAGTGGCACCTGTCAGCATTACATCATAGACCAGGGCCCTAAATATATAGACATGAATATTCTCATCCACATTGATGTATGAATAAACAGGGGAAACTTGGATTCTTCTGTTAAGAAAGGTGAGACCACCCAATATTGCCTCAGAAAAGTTACATGAATTGGCATTCTGGCATACAGAAAACAAGGGCTTGTTTTACACTAGAACCAATACGGGCAGTACAAGATAACATTGCATAAGTTCTGTTACGAATGGTATGCAGAAACACAAAATCTTGAAAACAACTAACCTTTCATCATATATCAACAATAACTAGTAAGCGTAATTCCCTTGTCATGATTTCTTAATATGGTGTATTATAGCATATTATCTTATTAAACAATAATGCCAGCGTTTGGACTAAAACCATAACAATCAAACACTAATTTGTCGCTTATCTGCACATAAGTTGCATAGGAATCAAACTTTAATCATGTTAATCATGAAAGCCAAGATTTCTGTACCATTTCTACAGACTATAGTTTTATAGATGCATACTAAAAAGTCAAAAAAACTAGTTTATTTGAACCTCTTCCACTATAAAAAGGAAAAAAATATATGATATGGATTAATGATTTTATTCTTGAAACCCAGATATGGACGCAGTAATTACAGAGCCTGTCAGCCGAGAAACAACTAAAGACATGAAAACCAAAATAAAGATATCACAGAGACATACTATTGAAGTTTGAAATGTATTGAGCAATTCAAGTAAGGCACACAATCAAACAGTAAAATAATAATAATCATCAATATAATTGGAACGCAAAAACCATGAAAAATACCTGACAAATTGGGTAGAACCAGAAAAATCAATAACATCAGTAATTGGAGAAACGTCTAAAAGCGCAGCTGCACGTGGCAGTATGTTTTTTCCAAATGAATTTGCAGCAGCAATTATGTGGGAATACCCACCCTTTTGCTGAACCAAATGGACCAGCCTAGCCCATGGTTCCGCTAACGAATGAGTAAAATTCTCAGAATCAGCTACAAGTACCTATATAAAGACTCATCAATTACAAAAATGCACAATTAAACCTAGCCCAGTAAAAGAAAAGAAAAGAGTGGGATACGTGTGAGATCGAAGGATGGCAAGAAGCAGCATATGCAGCAGCTTGTTGAAGAGAAGGACCTGATCCAGCTATAAGAATTGAAATTGAATTATCATTACCCAAACCCTTTGCAACCTCTATTGCACTGACAGATGGTGCCTTTATAGCACCCCCTTCATGTTCTGCTACAATTAATGTGCTCACCTACGTAATTAACAAATCAATTAACTAATGAAACTTAAATCAATAATTAATCAACGATCTTCACGGGCTTTCGTTGTCTGTGTAGGCGAGAGAGAGAACTTACGGATCTGAAAGTGGAGATTGGAGAAGAAAACCTAAGAAGAGTTGTAGTTTTGAAAGCTCTAAGCATTGCCGCCATGTCTTGTTTGATTGAATATCGATGATTGAAAAGGTTCGATGATTGAAAATGCTGATAAAGATGACAGAGCAGATAAAAGGTTCGCGACTTTGTTTTATATCAAGATTATTATACGACGTCGCTTAAGGAATTCAATTTAAACGATTTGACTTATGTTTGGACAAAATGGTTGAACATCCACAGGGGAAAAATAATTAAAAATAATAATATTATCGCCAGCATCATTCTCATTAATCTGATCTGAGAATGATGACTGTTGTTGAGTATTAACCGCTGTAACTTTTTTTTAAATTTTTTTATGAAAGCAATTTTTAATTTAAAAATGAAAATTAATAATAAATTTTAATTAGAATTCATTTGGGCCAATTTATAATTTGTTCTGTGCAAAAAAATATATATAATTTGTTCCAAACATAGAACATAGATTATATTATCGTCAACTAATTGTCAGTGAGCTTGGATTTGGCAATCGGTGATTCCTGATCAGTCACGGGATAAAACATGAGTTTCACGTGGCGTCTTTTTATACAACCCCACTCCTCCCCTCCTAACTCCTCCCCTCCTACCTCATATTATATATGTATATATATATATTAATAATTTCCAAAAAAAATTATATAAATTATATATAGTTATGTATATATTTAAATTATTGACATTCTAAATAATAATGATAAATAAATTAGGTTGGGGTGTATAGTTATATAATTGTTTTGATTCTTTTGATAATAAAATCATATTATTGATAAAAAAAATAAATTATTGATATTTTTATATTATATATATATATATTTATTTTTAATTAGTGTACATTTATAATTTTATTATTAGATATTCAAATTAATGATATATTTTATAATTTAATTATAATTTGAATAAAATTAATATTTTTATATAAAATAATATTTTTATAAAATTTAATTTAATAAAATTATTTAAATAAATTAATAGATTTAAAAATTAAAATTTAATAAAATTTTAAAATTTAATAAAAAAATATAAAATAATAAAAATTTAAATTTTTTATAATATTAAATATTTAAAATCTTCAATTCAGCTGTTTTACTTAAAAAATTTGCCCCTCTTTTGTTCAATTCCTCCATCCGCCACTAACTTTCATAGGTAAAGCCCACAGCTTTAAAATGCAAAAGATGATATTTTTCTATTTTAACCTTTATTCACCTGCACACAAGAATTCCTCTGTACTAGAGCCAAATTAGGAAAAAAAAATAGAATTAAAAAAAGCGCAGATTTTTTTTATTATGAAATATTTAATATCATTAAGATAGAGATGAAATACACGAAAGACAAAGGAGTGCAAAAGAAAAGCAATCTTACCAAAAATTGTAAAAGTTTTGTATCTTAAACATAGCATCTCTATGAGAGAAAGCCATGAGCAAACAGAGACATGGCCAGCAACAAAGCCAAAAAACCAAACTTTGAAAAGGTCTGCAAGCAAACTCAGGCATTAATGCAACAAGATAAAAATCGTAGTAATCCAATACCGCCAACCTCCTCAGATAAGAATTAAATTGAGAAAAAAAAAAAGGATAACTCGTCCAAAAAAAGGACAATAATATAAGTAACTAATAAAACACAAAAGAAAGGAGCTAGAAGAGATAGACCATCGCAGACACCACATAGCCATCTTCCTTGAGCATAAACCCAAATGCATCCCAGCAGGGGAAATGAGCTCTTGACGATTGTTTTACTTTTGACATCTTTGATGCCACAAAAGCATACCAAATTAATAGGATATTTGGTATTAAAATAAAAGAAGTCAATTTAGGACTAGATTGAAGAACTATATAATCCAAACTGAAAATTATTATAAAACTATTGCTATAAAAGCAAAAGGACAATAGCATACTGCAAAATAGTGGCAAACCTTGGATTGCCGCCGACTTCTAGATCTAGGGGAACAATCAAGGAGAATAAACTCACACTAGGGAGAGAGAAGAGGCTTTGAGAGAAAATGAAAAGTCTTTAAAAGAAAACGCAGATTCATGTGCCAGAAGTAGACCTGACCAAATATTCCCGATCCGTTCATCTGAAATTTTTTTTTTGACATCCAAATAGCAAACTTTATTAATCATCCAAGTTTAAAGCATTCAGAATATAACTATGTGGGTAACTATCAAATTCCACCTGATCTGTCAAAGAATGAAAAGCTCTTGTTAACTCATGAGCTACACCATTAGCAGATCTACGAACAAAAGAGACGCATACGTCAGCAATCTCTATTAAAAGAAACTTACAATCAAACACAATCGAACCAAAGGCGGACTCATCCGCATAATTAGGATCATTAATAGCACCAACACAAATTTGGGCTTCTGACTCCACAATCACATTAGACCACCGTAGTCGTTTTAACCAACTTAGAGCTTCTCGAATGGCTAGAGTTTCAGCTACCTGTGAACCCAAGTTACCAAAACCTCTCTTTTGTAAAGCACCTACAAAGTGATCGTCAGAATTTCGAGCAATTAATCCTAATCCAATGCTAGAATCCGAAAAAATGGCAGCATCCACATTTATCTTCATATACCCAAGAGCAGGCTTAGACCAACAAATAGCAACCTAATTTACATGGCCATTATTTGCCAAAACCCGAGCTAGTAACCATTCATTCAACGTCCTCCTAGCAAAGCTCACTACTTGAATTGGGTTCCTAATTTTGATATGTCAAACAACCTGATCCTCTGCTCCCATAAAGCCCAAAGTAGCATAAATATAAAGGGACAATCCTCAACCTTTACTAACTTAACCATCTCACACAACCATTTTGTAAACACACAAATATATAGAATTAATAATTCCAACACCCAACAAATGCCAACAATTTAATGCAAATGGGCAGTCTACCAACACATGCTTGATGGTTTCAGCACCACCGTTACAAAACAAACAATTATTGGATACCTGCACTTGCCTTTTCTGCAGATTATCAAGACAAGGAAGAGAAGAATTACTTGCCCGCCAAACCAGATTCTACACCTTTGCAGGTACACGAACCTTCCACAGCCGACGCCAAACTTGAACAAACTCTAACTCAGCTGCATTCAAGGCTACCTGCGTCTGAAACTTATAAGCTCCACGAACAGTAAACTTCCCTTTGCTGTCAAATTTCCAGCTCCACGTGTCCATCAACCTGTGGTGAGACACAGAAATTGACATGATTGCTGCAACATCCCCTGTATTGAAAATCGAACGAAGGAGAGGTTCGTTCCACTGATGGTTCACGATCAACTCCGACACTAAGAAAACATGTGAATTAATAGGCTAGACTGTTGAAATTTTTGAACCCGGCACTGATGGAAGCCAAGGGTCCTTCTAAATTAGAGTTTGAGCCTCATTGCCAATCCTTTTACACACACCCGCAGCAATTAGAGACCGACACTCCCACATGCTCCTCCAAATATAGCTTGGATGAGACCCAAGTTCGGCATCAATATAAGACCTATGAGGAAAACACTTAGCCTTCAACAACTTTGCCATAAGGAAATCAGGTTGAGTAAAAATTCTCCAAGCATTTCTGCTAAACATGGCTAAATTGAACTCCCTGAGCTTCTTGAAACCAAGGCCGCCTATTATTTTTGGTTTATTTATGCTATCCCAATTCAACCAGTGAATCCCTCTCTCATTATTAATTCCCTTAGCCCACCAAACTCGGGTCATAACCTGCTATAATTCTGAGCAGACACCCTTAGGCAACAAAAATAAGTTCATAACATAGTTGGGCAAGGTCTGTAAAACAGTCTTAAGCATAATCTCTTTACTTGCCCGAGAGAGGCAACACTTATTCCAGGAATTAAGCTTCTTCCACAACCGATCCTTGAGAAAGCGGAAAACTTCTTTCTTATTTATGCCAACCTTGGAGGGTAGACCCAAATAATTCCCCAAATCTGGCTTCTCATCCACGCTAAGAACTGTACAAACATTCATCCTTGCTTGGGTAGGTGTATTCGATGAGAAGCAAACCAAAGACTTGTTGAAATTGATTTCTTATCCTGAAGCCTCCCCATAAACAGTGACAATCTCTTTGACCTTTCGAGCTTCAACTTCAAAGGTTCTAAAAATTAGCAGGTTATCATCTGCAAAGAATAAGTGAGAAAGCATAGGGACACCTCTCTTGATAACACAACCATGTAAGTAGCCCTCCCTCAAATTAGCTGAAATGTACTTCGATAACCCTTCAGCACATAAGATAAATAAGTAAGGTGATATCGAATCGCCTTGCCGGAGACCCCGAGAGGGAATAATCGGCCCCAACTTCTCCCCATCGTGAAGGATGGAGTACTGAACAGTGAAAATACAAGTCATCACCAATCTAATCCATTGCGATGAAAATTCAAATCTTGATAACACAGCTGAAATATAAACTCCATTCAAGCCTATCATAGGCTTTACTAATATCCATTTTGAGCGTCGCAAAGGACTCTGCACCTCTCTTATGATTCTGAAAGAAATGCATTAATTCAAACGCGATAATGGAGTTATCTTGAATGCTTCAGTCCAAACACGATAAACATTCATATTTTTTTGGACGGCCTCGACATGTTTATTTTTTATAGGCCAAATCTGACTTGGCCCACATATCAAATTTATATTATATTTTAAGTATTTTTAAGAACAATAGTTATATAATTTGTATATTATATGAATATTTATAGACTAATTTTAAATTATCAATTAAGTCTAGTTTTAAATTATTTAATATTTATAGACTATAAAATTATATTTAATTCAATATATTAAAATCTATTCATTAGTTACTAAATATCCAATATATATTTTAATTTTAATTGGACTATAAGCGGGCCGGGCTAGGCTCAAGTGGTGTAAATAATTAATGGACTGAGCTCGGTTAAAAGAAATAAAATATTTTTTCGGTCCAACCGGGCTCTGGTTCAACTATATAAAATTTAGCACGTATTAAGCTTAACCCAAATTTGACCCTTAGTCAGGTCTAGCCAAAAGATAGCTATAGACAAGTAGCTTACCGCCTTACCCTTGTTTGTCTCGTGATTTTATTTTATTTTATTTTATTTGAAAATCATAATAGGTTTTGTTATTACTGAAAAGCAGGGGTTAGTACGTAAGCAAGAATAAGAGAAGAAACTACCCATAAAACAAGTTCAGCTATAGAACCGAAAGCTCTAGCAAGACTATGAACTACATGGTTCGCAAAATATTTTGCAAACATGAGACTACTATCAACTATTTCTTGTCGCATGAGTTTGCAATTAGCTATAACCAATACTAACTAAAAATATATAGAGGAATATAAACTCTGGACTGGCTATAGATAGTAAGTTTCAAACACAATCTTACTCCATCCTGCATTTTTTATCCAGTTGAGGGCTTCCCTGAAACACAAAGCTTCTACAATGACATGAATGGGAGAGCCTCTTAAAGATTGAGCAAAAGCACATCTAAACAAACCAACATCAACAAGAATCACCATTCTCGGTCCCAACCTCCCCTCTTGTGGAAATATGGTTGCATCAAAGTTACACTTGACCTAACGAGACTTAAGCTTTTCCCATTTTGATTGTGTAGCATTCAAACTAGAAGACAATGGGTTTTTTGAGCTTGATTCCATTGCTATCTAACCAGAAGAATGTTCTAATGCCATACCACATTGTTTCTATTGCGCCAAATCGCCCTTATCAGCATAATAACTACACATTTGTCCATCTTTGTACCCATGGCCTACCATAATACAAATTAGTCATTAATAGTAGTTTCTGAACTAATCGCCATCCCTAAAGAAGAGTTGTTCCATGTTGTAATGACAATTGGTCAAGTAATACTTTCCACGTGATTAATACTTTCCACTGACATATTGCAAACTAGACAAATTGAATTGATCTCAATATGTCTTTTAAGTAGCTGATCCTTCGTGGGCAAGCACCCCTTATAAACCCTTCATAAAAAGAACATCACATTAGCAAGAACTTTAAGAAACCAAATTGCTTTCTAAGGAAACGAGTCTGGCTGAATTCTGGGCCTAAGACCTTCAATCAATTTCTAGTAGCAGCTTTTGAAAAGAAATTACCTTTCTTGTCCCAACACCACATCCAAGTATTTGGTGTTGGTATATAACTAAGGGGAATTTCAGAATTAGCTCAGCATCTCTATGATTAAAAATGTTCATGATCTTTGTCTTATCCCATAATCTGACAGCTGAGCTCTAAAGGTTGTTAATAGTGGAAAATTGTAGATTAATAGGCAAATTAGAAGAGGTGAGTGATATCAGGAAGCCACATGTCTTTTACAACCATAATCTCAGTACCATTATCCACTCTTTTCCTTATACCTAATCTTAAATAATCTTGGGATGCCATGATGCATCTCCACACAAAGCTAGGATTACTCCCCAAAGTAGCCTCTAAAAAAGACGACATGAGGGTAATACTATGCTTTAAAAACTTAAGTCACTAGGGACTGAGGTTTGATTATCAGGTGCCATCCCTGCTTGCTCAATAAAGTTAGGTTGAATTCTCCGAGTTTCCTAAAGCCAAGCCCTCCCTTCTTCTTGTTGGCACACATCCTTTCCCAACTAAGCCATTTAACTCCTCTATAGTCTGAGTTAGAACCCCACTATAATGCGTTAAACATTCTTTCAAACTTCACACATAACTCACTAGGAAGCAGAAAGATATTCATTATATAGGATAGGACTGCTTGCAACACATTCTTCAATAAAATTTCCTTTCTTGCTTTGGATAAAAACTTATTTCTCTAACTTCAAATTTTATTCTAGGCTCTATCCTTAACATATACAAGAACTTCTTTTTCTTTCTACCAATGAGAAAAGGTAAGCTTAGATACTTACCATGATTATCCATTTGAGCAGTCTTCGGAACATCAATTATCTTGGCCTTAACACCATATGAAACATTTGAACTAAAGAAGATAACTAAATTCTAGAAATTAACTAATTAACCAGGAGCTTTTTCATGTAACTTTAGGGCATCTTGGATTGAGACACATTCTTGTATGGTGGTTTTGAAGAAAAGGAAGTTGTCATTCGTGAAGAACAAGTGTGAAATTTTTGGTGCCCCTCTAGCAACTTTGTATCCATAAATTTTGCCATCTATCTCAGCCTTTCTTAGCAAAGTTGTTAACCCTTCTGCATAAATGATAAACATATGAGGTGAGAGAGAGTTCCCTTGATGAAGCCCTCTACTAGGAACAATAGGCTCTAACTCAACTCCATTAACATTAATGGAGAGATTGACAAACGAAACACACATCATAATTAGATTGATCCAGCTCTGTTCAAAACTTAGCTTTCTCATCATAGGCCCTAGAAAAAACCATTCAACTATGTGATAAGCATTGCTCATATCGAGTTTAAAGTGCTACCCAACCAATTTTACCTTGAGCCTTCCTCTTCAGAAAGTGGAGAATTTCAAAAGCAACTAAGGCATTATCTGTGATAAGTTGGCCAGAGATGAATGCACCCAGCACTTTTGGCTTCAAAGATGATCTCAGTCAACATCTTTTTTTAGTCCATTAATTAGGACTTTTGACAAAATCTTGTAAATGACGTTAGATAGAATATTAGTTGCAAGTTTGTAATGATATAATTTTATGATGTATGATATAATTTAATTTATTATTTATTTTGATTTTTATAATATAGTGTCTAGTACTAATTTAATGATTTAAAAATAATATATATATTTATAAATATTTTTCATTGATATAACCTATTAAAATCTTATAAGATATCATCAAATCAAATAAAAATTTATATTTTTTTTTTGGTGTGACAATATGGGATCAACCCGTAACTAACACAAATAAACTATCCCACCAAGATCATGAGACAACCATAGATAAATTCCTAGAGGCGAAGAAGAGAGGATATGAACTTCCAAGCCAAACTCATATGCAATGTGAGAGAAAAAGTCCGTAGGAAAATTTGTTTCCCTAAACACAAGAGATAATTATATATATATAAAGGAATCACGAAAGCTTCTTATTTTTTTAATCAAGGCCAAGGTAGCTGAGTTTAGCTCAAAATTTTATTTAATCATATTATATTATATTATATTTAAAAATAATAAATAATATAATATACCATATAGTATAATATTACATCATTTATTATTAAATTATAGTACGAACCATCCAAACAAGATATAGATATTACCTAAATGATGAAAATATATAATATAATATTTTATTAGAATTGATTTTAATTAGTTTGAAAAAAATAATATATGATATAATATGATTAAATTTTAGTTGGCAATATAATTTGTAAAAATAATAAAAAAGTATAATATTTTTAAATATATAAATAAAATAAAATAATATTAATTTTTTTAAATTTTAAATTTAAATTCAATTATAAAAAAATGAGAAGTACTACAATTGAAAATATAAGGAAAATTTATAAAAATAAATTAAAAAGAGAAAAATTATAAATAACTTAAAAAGAGAAAAATTATAAATATACTATGGAAAAAAATTATACAAATAAAAAATTCTGCAAAACTATAACTTATTTTTTATATATTGAATATATTTTTGATATATGTTGTAAAAACGTGACAAAAAAGTACTTTTATAAATTCAAAAATCTAATATTATAAAAATAAAATACAATAAAAATAAAATTTTAAAAAAATATTTCATATTTTTTTTCAAAATAATTTTTTTGTATATATTTTATATTTAAAAAATTTATTAAAAATATTTTTAAAAAATAAAATTTTAAAATCGTAAAAAATTATAAAAGTCACTAAATTAATATTTGAAAAACTCATCAAAATTAATAATTTAAATTACTATACTATATCATGAAATTTTTTTTTTAATCATATCATATCTTAATTATTATCTTATAATAGAGCAATTCATGAAAACGTGTTGGACGTGCAAAACGCAAAACGCAAAAGGCCGTATCGCGTCTCTGCTCTCAACAACACCAACGGCAACAGATCTGTTGGGCGCTTATTTTTGGGAGTTCGAGTGCTTTAACTCCATTTTCCCTCGGTAGCGTGCGAGTGAAATCTCTTTATTAGCAGCCATGATTTCTTCAACGAAGCTCAAATCTGTCGATTTTTACAGGTTAGATCTCCATTTCATCTATCATTTTCAATCAAGTTCACGTTGATTTTGTTCGTCTCTAGAAATGTTTATGGAGTACTTGTTTTGATTTAGTTATAAAATAAAGATTATAATTTGAATCCTTGGAGCTTATGAATCGGATAGTTTGATTGGTGCCTATAGTTTGCTACATGGAGTCGGAGATATACATTAGCAGACCACTGAGGACATGACTACGACACCAATGACGGACTAAGTGTAAAAGGCGGTGTCTGAATGGTCTTTGGTTGAACTGGCTTTAGTCATGGGTTAATTTTATTTATTTATTGCTGTGCCCTGAAATGGTGTGAAATGTGTAGCTTAGCAAATGCTAGTGATTATAGTTGCACAAAAATGCCAATATTTTGTGTAAGGGTTAAGTTAATTTTCAACTTTGTTATTAATTTCATAAAATTTGTTGAATATTTACTTGGATGAGGGAAAGAAAAATTGAGAAATAGTACAGCAGTTCATAAGCATACAAAGGAGACCATATTCAAATGTTTAGATTATGATCTTAGGTTACTTGAGAAAGGCTGTGCAGTTCTACTTAGCGCAGAAGTTGCAGTTCATGAGTAGCACATTTCCTTGGAATACTATGGAATAAGGAGCCTTTGCAGTTCATGAGTATCACATTTCCTCGAAATACTATGGAATAAGGAGCTTGAGTGCTTAAAATTTAGCATTGTAGCTATAATTTTATGTACAATATTCTGTCCTTTTTTCTTGTGCATCTTTTAATGTTTGATTAATTTGTGCAGTAACTTTGCATGAGCGTGCCATATTGATGCAATTATGACACCAAAGAAAAATTTCTTCTCATTCATTTGCCGTCTACAGGAAAATTCCAAGAGATTTGACTGAGGCATCATTATCAGGCGCAGGATTATCCATAATAGCAGCACTCTTAATGGTATTTTTGTTTGGAATGGTAAGTGGTTTCTGCATCTCTATTAGGGTAAATTGTTGGCTCAACTTGTGGAGCATTTAATATTGAGATTCAATTTGACATTCCAGTTTTACCTGCTTTTCAAAAATCTTTTCCATGTTATTTTGACAAGATTTTTCTTGGGGTTAGAGGTGAGACTACTTTACATCTGGGATATGCATTTAACTGGTCCTTTTCTGAAAAACTAATAAACTCTGCTTGCATGTAAAATGCAGATTGGCATTGCTTTAGGTTCATATTTGATCCGTTCAATGTTGATATGCCATAGAGTTTACCCTGATACATTTTTTGGGGTCTGTTTTTGGTGCATGAGAGTTATTGCTCCTCTTATTTCTCTTTTATATAACTGCCTTTGTTGTTTACTCTCAGAATTAATTCTAACGCCTTTTGCTGCAATGCATCTATGTTTGTTCTTTCCTTGAATAATGTAATTTGGTGATCTTGATATTAATAGTTGTTGTTTTATGTAGTACCTTGATATTAATCTTGATTTTTGTGATAGATGTAGATTATGATGTCTATTTTGCAGGAATTGAGTAATTATTTAACAGTCAGCACCTCTACATCTGTTATTGTTGATAGAAGTTCTGATGGGGACTTCTTACGTATTGATTTCAATTTGAGGTAATTGCATGTCATAAAATTTAGTCAATGTCTTCACTGAATAAAGGTGCTTTATAAGTATTGTTTTAGGTTGTGCAACTATAAATGCCTTTCTCTGTTTGTGTATCAGTTCTTGCTTTAGTAATTAAGACTCTGTTGAATTGAGGATATGAATACTTTCATTTTGCAATTCTCATGTATCATGCTAGAATAAGTATTGGGGTGAAGAGGTGTATATTATCTTTATGATTGTTGGTCATGTGGTCATATCTGGTATACAAACGCATACATTAACTGAATTACTTATTTATGACAAATTCTGGAATAGTGTAGTCTGAATATTGTGGTCAAGTTCTATGCAATAGGGATTTAGTTTTTTCACCTGTATGTAGAAGACACTTTTTTTTATTCATTTATTTTTGGTTAAGCAAGTAGGAGAATAGTGATTAGGTATAAACTCATGGGTGTTGGGGTTGGTGATGGTAAGTGTAATTCTCTTGTCATGATTTCTTTATATGGTATAGTATCTCATATTGTCTTATCAAACAATAATTCCGGTGTTCACACTAAAACCATAACATAAAAGCACTAATTTTTTTCTTCTCTGTGCATAAGTTGCATATGAATCAAACTTTAATCATGAAAGCCAAGATTCTATACCATTTCTGCAGACTATAGTTTTATATATAAATACTAGAAAGTCAAAACTCAGAGCTTATTTAAACCTGAGATGCTATATAAAGAAAAACATCTATAATATGGATTAGTGATTTTTTTTCTAGAAACCAAGATGTGAACACAGTAACATAGAGCCTGTCAGCCAGGAAACAACCAAAGACAAGAAAGCCAAAATATAGATACCACTGAGATACACACTTGAAGTTTGCAACGTGTTGAGCAATTCAATTAAGGAATACAATCAAAGAGCAGTAAAAGACAATAACGGTCAATATAAGTGGAACCACAAAAACATGAAAAATACCTGACAAATTGGTAGAACCAGAAATATCAATAACATCAGTGATTTGAAAAACATCTAAAAGGGCAGCTGCACGTGGTAGCAATTTTTTTCCAAATGAATTTGCAGAAGCAATTATGTGGGAATACCCACCCTTTTGCCGAACCAAATGGACCAACCTAGCCCATGGTTCTGCTAAGGAATGAGTAAAATTACCATAATCACCTACAACTACCTATACAAAAACTCATTAATTACAAAATTGCACAATAAACCTAGCCCAGAAAAAGAAAAGAAAAGAGTGGGATGCCTGTGAAATTGAAGGATTGCAAGAGGCAGTATTTGCAGCAGCTTGTTGAAGAGACAGACCTGATCCTGCTATAAGTTGAAATTGAATTATCATTACCCAAACCCATTGCGGCCTCTATTGCACTCAGAGATGGTGCCTTTGCAGCACCGCCTTCATGTTCTGCTACAATCAGTGTGCTCACCTACGTAATTAACAAATCAATTAAGTAATAATAATCATTAATAAAAGAAAATTAAATCAATCATTAATCAACGATCTTCAGGGCTTCCTTTTCTATGGAGAGAGAGAGAGAGAGAGAGAGAGAGAGAGAGAACTTATGGATCTGAAACTGGAGATTGGAGAGGATAATCGAGGAAGAGTAGTTTGGAAAGCTCTAAGCATTGCTGCCATTTCCTGTTGGATCAGCAAGTGGGAGAAAAGTGATTAGGCATATTAACTCATGGGTGTTGGGGATGGTGGCATGATAAAGTGGGAATAGGGTAAGGCAAAATAGCAACTTGTTTCTTAGGTCTCTTTTTGATGCAGTGCTGGTGAGAGCAATGATCCAACATTGTTGGCATTGGATCAATGAATTTTATCTACATTACAATGTTCCTTATCTTGCTTAATTAAAGAGGCATATTAAAGGAGGTACCAACCATGTAAATACATATGAATAAGATAAATAAGCTACAAAATAGCAAATTTAGGGAAATTGGCACTCTACTAGCAAGACACAGCATGAAGCCGTCTATTGCTTAATGAAATGAGATTGTTTCTCTCCAACTCTTTTCTATCTCTCCCTCCACCACCTAACCCGGAAAATAGCTGTGGAGATTAAACAAGAAAAAAGCTATTGTTCCCTCTGCTAGAACATACACTCCATGCCCATAACTTTTCTTTTCCTCTGATCCTCTTGTAACCCACCTTTCTCTATTCTTAAGATTATCCAAAGTTCTGCTTCCCCATGCTACTTCCTAGGAAAAAAAAGGGTTACATCTGAAGGACCTCCAATCTTCCTAATTATATTTGAAAGGAACTATATTATTGCATTAGTTCCAACTCCTACATTGTCTTCTCAAACCACATTCCAAGCTACACTCCCATTTGAGCAAGAGTTCACTTCTTTCCCTTTTCCGTGTCATCAATAATATCTCTGGGCCTTGTATTTTCAGAGAAAAGTCTCCTCTCTAATCTTTATTTGAAAGGAACTTAGCATACCCATTAAACCACCTTAAAATTCAACAATCTGCGTTAATGCATTCCCAAACCTCTATTATTTGTCAGCAGTTTTTCACCTTGAAGAAAGTTAACTTATGACATCAATATCAATTTCATGTTGCCAATATATAATTAATGGGAACTTCACATAGATTTGCAAATATGATTTTCTGCTGCTATTCTAGTATTTTCACAAATTTATAGTGCATGTTTATGAAAATTATGATTGAATGATTGTTGTTATTTTATTAATGCGGTTGACTAATAATTTGGTTCTTTCTTGAAGCTTTCCTGCCTTGTCATGTGAATTTGCATCAATTGATGTGAGTGATGTGTTGGGAACTGTAAGTTCTAATCTACTTTCACCTGCCACATTCATTCTAATGATTTTATTGCAAAGCTCAAATAAAATTTTAAAATTGGTGCCATTATTAATGGTTTTTTTCCCTGTTTTCTGAAAGTGTGTTGCACAGCTTAACTGCTCTTGTACTTGATACATTTTGGATGTTATATTTAATGAGCCCTTTATATAAGTAATAGTCAAAAGATTGCTGAACAAAAGATTTTCTGGTTTAGATGTAATTGATCAAAAAGTGAAAATTTAAAGAATTTAAGATCAGGATCCCTTTAATGATTTATTGGTCTGCGCAAAGGAACATGCATTTCAAATATGTATGATAGATCATGAGATCAGAAATATCTTCATATTTTATTTGATAAAGAACTATATTAAAACATTGATAAAAGGTCATTAATAAGTGTTTTTAGGGTGAATTTGTTTTATTCTAGTCCTGAAAACTTCAAAACATTTAAAACTCGAGTTCTCAACTGCTTTTTCAAACATCTAAATGGTAGTTTGAGGAAAAGGAGGTTCCTACCTTAAAGCCAAACAGACTTTGTATAATTCTTCCTTGAGTGCATGTGTCTCGTTTTCCATGTTGCTCTCTTTGAATTGCATAATTAGCATGTGACAGTGCTCTAAATGCCGTAACTTGTTTAGCATATTTGTGTATGCGTATTTTATACATGCTGCATGATCCTTGAAATTTATCTTCCAGGTTATCCATCCAATTCCACATTGTTAGTGATATTGTTTTGCTAATTTTTCTTAACATAATGATCTGGAGCAGTTGAAGTTTTGTACTCTTGTTTCCAGAACAGGTTGAATATAACCAAAACAGTCCGCAAATTTTCAATAGATCGTGATTTAAATCCCACTGGCTCTGAGTTTCACTCAGGACCAGTATTTCATGACATCAAGCATGGAGATGAGATTGATGGAGAAGTTGATGAAGGGTCTGTGTCACTAAATGCTAATAATTTTGATCACTACTCGCATCAGTAAGTGGTCCAATTCTGCATTACAAATGCTGCTATTTTGTCGCATGTGCAATTTGCTACATTTGATCGTAATGATATTTAGAACCTGAATTTTTGTACACATGCTTGCATAACTATCTTTTCTTAAAGCATAAGTATGCATGAATATTAGTTTCTTTCAGAACCTTTTCCGTTTTAAGTCCAATTCATCTTTTGTACATAAGCTCTCTTTTTATAGAATAATTTTGCATGCAAACAATTAAAAAAAAACTTTTGTACTGTGGCAGATCCAGCATTCTTGAAAAGGTTAAAAAAAATGCAAACCTATGAAATGAAAATGAATAGATCTATGCCTAAGTTTTCTGATAAAATACATCTATATGTAACAATTTGAAAATATGATAGGCAAAATTAGAAAATTATGTAATTCAATTATAATTAATACAATTCTTAATAAGCTTAATAACCGATCACACACAATCAAACAAAGAATTTTGAATTTATAGCTTATAAACCTACTACTACCATCCTACCAAAATGCAATTATAAATTAAGTGATAAAATTGCAAATTCAAATATTTAAGATTAAGAAATGGGATTATAATGGGATTATTACACTTAGCACTCTAACCTTTGGGAGTTAATACTTTAATCAGGTACCATATGAACACTAACCTTTAGTTTGCATTTTCATTATTTAAAGTAAGAGGTTCATCTTGTAATAACCCCAAACTTTGGTATATTGGGTGTAATGATCCATTGGGAAATCTTGTCATCAATCAAATTTAGTTATATTTACAAATGATTGAACAAATCTAAATCACCTAAATATAAGAGCACTTTAATGATATAAATTTAAGGTCATTAGAATGATATAAAATTTTAGATGTTCTTGTTCTCCAATAAATATGTGATAAATGTTTTACTGTATCCAAGTTTCCTATATTCATACAAATTTAATTCTTTTCTTTTCAGGTATCCAATTTTGGTTGTCAACTTTTATGCCCCTTGGTGCTACTGGAGTAATCGTCTGGTAATTCTGTTATCTCCATCTATTGGTCAATGTCTTGCTTTGATTTTTATTATTATTCTTTTTTTTTTTTGCCAAAGCATATTGATGGGTTACATTATTAATGTTCTATGTTGTTATGATGTTTGCATGGATGTAGTTCTTTCAATGTAACTTATGGAAATAGTTACATTTTGCCCAAGTAGCATTGCTGATTGTTCTGTTCGGCAATATACGCTTTCATTAAACACTAGGATGTTGTATTGTTGGGTATTAAAGCTTATAGGCCATATAACAAACCCATTAATTTTTTTAGTTTTTAGTACTATGTCACTCTCTCCTCCTTTAAATTATAATTAAGGATGTTGTACTGATTCTATTTCAATTTTCAAATGGTCACAAATAGTGGAGAATTATTGTCCTGTTTCTTTCAATTGGACTTGAAAGGTTCAAATGGTTTAACTAGCCTATATATCTTGCTTTAGGGAACTAACCTCCCTATGAGGCCATTTCTATGCCTAGTGTCATCCAACTTTATAGTGGTGCTATGGAGGGTTTTTCTAATTTTGGCCTGTCTTGTCTGTGTTATACTTGCTTAGGATTCGGTATCTTCTGGCATATTTTAATGTTTTTGCTTTAAAACAGAGAGATATTTTATGTGGTTTTCTTCTTGAAGTTTAAATCATGCATGCTAGTTGTGCACGAGTGTGGGCAGTATTCTTAAATTGTTATAAGGATTCTGTTTTTATTTTGTATTTTTGTTACTAATATTATTAATATTATTATCTGCCTCTCATTAACTGCTTTAATAACTTCTTACTTGGATAAATTATTTTAAGCTCATATGTTATTAAAGTTGTGGTTAGTTTAGGAGAATTTTCTTGGCTTACCAGTATTGCTCCATGTTTCAGAAACCTTCATGGGAAAGTGCTGCTAAAATAATAAGGGAAAGGTACTTTACCTAACATTGTGGTTTTTTCTCCTCAGAATGCATTATTATACAGGTTTACAGGTTTATTCTATCGATTGCATTAAATATATTTGCTGCGCTTAATTTTATGCTGTGCTATCTAAATGCTAACATGCATTTTGTTTTAATAGATATGATCCGGAAATGGATGGACGCATTCTTTTGGGAAAGGTTGATTGCGTTTTAGAAAGTGAATTGTGTAGGAGGTACTTTTATTTAGATCGATGCTTCTTTGCTTATAAGCTGATTTTCTGTACAACGATAGGATTATATGTGCAACACCAAGTAAAGATTGCATTGCTCCCATTGTAATTTAGTTAGTTCTTTCTATTACACTGACCACCTCTTGTTTGGTCATTTCTGATCAACATTCTCTTACTGGTGATATGTTGAAATGGATCTTTCATTTCAATATTGATTACTATTATTTTTAGCTCCCTACAAGGTATAGGGTTATTTTGTCATCTATTTATCCATGCTGTGAAGATTTAATATTGTCTGTTATTTTTACTCATTTTCAATTATCACATGAATTTTCAGGAATCACATACAAGGGTATCCCTCTATTCGCATATTTCGTAAAGGAAGTGATATTAGGTGAGTATATTTCTTTTTCTCCTGTGCTTTACCTATTCATTTTAACTGTTCTATCATGGTGTTCTGTTTGTTTTCTTTCTTGATGCATTTTATGATAAGGTAATTCCAAATGCATGCATTTGTCTTTTCTGATTTATCATTGATTAACTTCCATCAAAGCTCTCTTACACTGCATTTCATGTGTTTCCACAGAAATCTAAACAACAATCATCTTGTTCCAATTTGTTTCTGCCTTTTTCTGTAGGCAGAACTGCATATTATGCTATTAGAAGCTTCATATGCTTCTCTGTTTTGATGTGTTCTTCTTATGTTTTTACCATCATGATTGCTTGTATGGTAAAAGACACTGTGTTATATGTTCTAGATTTTCTGTATATTCATTAGTGAACCTCGTTACTTTGATCTCCTACTATCACAGGGATGAACATGGACATCATGATCATGAATCATATTATGGAGATCGAGATACAGACAGCCTGGTTAAGGTATAAACATCTCTACTTTTTGGTTTAACTTGAGAGCCTTCAAGTGATTTACTTTAGGTGCAAATCCTGGCTTATGTGTTCTTTGACCTTTTAAGAGTTGAACCTGGTCTAATTTGAAGTTACTGTTCTTTACAGACAATGGAAAGTTTGGTTGCCCCTATTCCAGTAGAATCTCATAAATCAGATAACAAGACACAACATGCTAAAAGACCAGCACCTTTGACTGGAGGATGCAGAATTGAAGGATATGTGCGTGTAAAGAAGGTACAACTCCATTACATACAGAATCAGTCAGAAATGTAGACCATAAATATGTATAGTTTATAAAATTGCTGAATGACAGTTCCTGAAACAGAATTAGTTGTTCAAGTGTGAAATACATATCATGATGCTTGCATTTGCACCATGCGCTGGTTTTTCTTTTGAACATGTCAATTGGGCTTAGTGGGAATTATGAAATTGTCTTAATTTAGCAATTTGTAATCTTTCTTTGTCTGCAGGTTCCAGGCAACCTCATCTTCTCAGCTCGCTCAGAATCACATTCCTTTGATTCTTCTCAAATGAACATGTCACATGTCATATCCCACCTCTCATTTGGCATGAAGGTTTCACCCAAGGCGATGAATGATGCAAAGCGATTGATGCCTTATATTGGTGGAAGTCATGACAAGTTGAATGGACGGTCATTCATTAATCACCGAGAAGTGGCTGCCAATGTCACTGTGAGTTTATTTCTTGCATATGATCATATTTTTTGTTTCCTTGATGGTTTTTGGATGCTTGGCCATGAACATTTCTATCTGGCATCTGCTTACTTGGCAACCAAACAAGCAATGCTTATGGGCATCTGTACAAGATAGGCAGATTATGGGAGCTCATGATGCTTGGTGGATCTAATCACCTCTTTCTTTGTCATCTAATTCATGTCTATTTCCTACTGGATAGGGTAAAAAATTGGCACATAAAATTTAATGTTAATTCACAATGTTGCTTGCTTAACATGAAGTCCTTCACCATTTTGTTCTTTAGTATGATAGGGAGTGTGAGGTTTTTAGATGAATAGTAGTCTGCGATTAGAGTGGCATTTTCATGTTAAAGCACTGTTCATTGTATTTGCAGATAGAGCACTATCTTCAAATCGTAAAAACAGAGGTGGTTGCAAAACGATATTACCGTGAACATAAATTACTTGAGGAGTATGAGTATACAGCCCATAGTAGCTTGGTGCAGAGTGTGTACATACCTGTTGTGAAGTTCCATTTTGAGCTCTCTCCTATGCAGGTTTAGCTAATCAGATTTTTTTTTGGTTATTATGATTACTATTATCATGTTGTTAAGAGCAAGAAACTATTAATTTGGTTTTTGTCTTGTGATTTTCTGTTTTATTCTTATACTGAATTCTACTTCTGCAATCAGGTCTTAATCGCAGAAAATCCAAAATCATTTTCGCATTTTATAACCAATGTCTGTGCCATTATCGGAGGTGTTTTCACGGTTGGTATTTATTTTTGTGGTATTCCAGGTTGACCTAGTGTAGATGCACTTCTAATATTCTTCCGTTTCGGTTACAGGTTGCCGGAATATTGGATTCAATTTTGCATAACACAATTAGACTGATGAAAAAAGTTGAATTAGGCAAAAATTTTTGATAGGAAGATGAAATTTAGAGCTGTATAAAAAATCTATGATATTTTGTACTCCATTTATTAGCAGAATGGTTAAGAACAGTTGAAATGTATCCATCTCGTACGTTTTATATATTTAAAAAGAAAGCATGATAATTGCGATAGATGATTCAAATTTTCAGACCAGTTGTGGTTTGATTTCTATTCCAGTAAATTTCTGTGGTTCTGAGCGTTCATCTTCCTCGACATTTGTGCCAATCATATGATCATATCATATGTTTGCTGCTCGGGAAGGGCCTCAACATTGATAATGGGCTTGCTCTAGGCAAAAGAGTTGTATTTGCATAGGTCTACGGTGGGTGGTTATTGTTTATTACCTAAGTAGCCGAAGGCAATGGTAAAGCAGAGTTTGTTAGCTTTTTTTCATTTTTTTAATGTTATTATTATTATCAGTAGGAATCTTGTGTGGTTTGATTTCTATTCCAGTAAATTTCTGTGGTTCTGAGCGTTCATCTTCCTCGACATTTGTGCCAATCATATGATCATATCATATGTTTGCTGCTCGGGAAGGGCCTCAACATTGATAATGGGCTTGCTCTAGGCAAAAGAGTTGTATTTGCATAGGTCTACGGTGGGTGGTTATTGTTTATTACCTAAGTAGCCGAAGGCAATGGTAAAGCAGAGTTTGTTAGCTTTTTTTCATTTTTTTAATGTTATTATTATTATCAGTAGGAATCTTGTGTGTGTTTGTTTTAATCTTAATTTGTTAAATTACGACACATACATTTGAAAACTAGATTATAATTTAAAAAGATAAAACTCCTCCATTTGTTATGTTTGCATCTACCTACGTTTTAGTTTGCAAATAATTTGTAAATTATGAGATTTCTCCTCTATTAATCTTAAGATTGTCTTCTTTTATTTGTTTTGATTGTTATTTTGAAATTTGCCTCGTTGCCATCCATGCCAATCTCCTCAAGCCAAATTGTTAAGCATGAGGCTCGGTGCCCCCACCCCTGTTTTAATAATAGACGTCTTTTTCCTTTTCAAACTTTTGATTGGGGTTGGTTCTATAATTATTATTATTCTTTTTATAATAATGGTAGGTTTTAAATTTCTATTTGAATGAATTTACTTTTGCATCATAAAAAAATTCTGACGACATTTATTCCTCTAGAAGCTCAATAATCAACTACCTCTTATATTTCTGAAAAAGAAAGCCTTGCAACACCTGCTGATAAGTTGGTTTGGAAGTGAACAAACAATACAAATTCTTGCAAGTTGCTTGCAGCCATATGATGTAATTTTTTATTTATTTATTTCCTTCTATACAATGTTCTTAATGAAACAATAAGCACACCAGTATTACATATAATAAATTATCAGCTTATTTCTCATATACAACAAACAAATATTTAAATATATCAGTACACCCAGTTGAAACCGCACTGTGGTCAATTTCAAAGGTGGGAAAATCATGGAGAAAGCCCAAGGTGAAAAATAAAAATTGAAAAAACAATCAAAAAACTATAGAACGAAAAATCCATCACATACAATAATCCAAAATTTCCACTCAGGATACTAAAATAAGAGATGAAGCAAATAATGCTCCAACAATTGAAGCAGAGAAACTCATGAATATGGAAGAAGCTGCACTAGGAGGCTCACCAACAGGAGATGAAGTTGGGGTTGCCTCACCTGTTACGGAAGGAGGAGACTCCACACCGGCCGGTGCCGGAGATGGGACTATTCCTATATCACCTGAAGGTGGGGGTGAAGCAGTGATTGTTTCATTTGTAGTAGATGAATGATTACTAATATTGCTTCTGTCAGCTAAAACAAAAACTACCAACGTCTCATTTTTGAGACAGTTATCTTTGTTTCCACTAATGAAGTAGAAAGGCCCTGACTGATTGAATGTAAAGACAGAATGACCACTATTGAAGGTTGCAAGAGCTGCTGTTGTAGTGCAATTGTCATAGTCTTCTTTTTTCACTTGAAGCACAGAATCTTGGTGTGGCGTGTAAACAAACACTGCATATATTTATCACATTTTAATGATAATAAGATCAAATACATTTCTTATACTATATAACAAATTGAATTTTTGTGAGCATACAATAAAAATCATCATTTAAAATTAAGTGCCTAATGATCAAACTCACAGAGAGAGTCTCCAATCTGAAATCTTGTTCTTTCTGCCCATTGATTATAGTCATATCCACTAGATTTGTCATAAACAGTCCAACCTTTAGCTCCTCCAACTGTGAACTGAATTGCATTACCTGTCTGCAGCAATAGCATTAGACCAAAGAATCCAAGAAAATGAAAGGCTTTGTGTTGGTCATCATTGTTTGATCCTGAAATTGCTTTAGCCATTGAAAATTAAAGAAATGAA
The DNA here is from genome assembly GCA_947685225.1 of Garcia nutans. Lineage (NCBI taxonomy): Eukaryota > Viridiplantae > Streptophyta > Magnoliopsida > Malpighiales > Euphorbiaceae > Garcia > Garcia nutans. The sequence goes on along the minus strand of CANTUV010000015.1, from coordinate 29,541,483 downwards.
ATGAAACTATAGACAGTCAGAAAAAATTCTGAAAACTACCAGTTTTTTGGATGATCTGATATGAGTAAAATGGTGAGATTTTGTAGGCCAAATTTGCATGAGCTTTACAAGTTGTGGAAATGAAGCTCCTACTACTTTTTCTTTCGATTTCTTACCTTATAGTGCAAAGTATATATGTTCCCTTTTATTAATCAAGATTGGTGTATTATTCTTTCATGATTCTTTTAATAATTAATTATTCTTTATTCTTTCTTGATTCTTTTCATTTATATGTGTGTGTATTTAAAATGCTAACTTGGCATAGGCAAATAATTTATTTTGACTATTATCAAGAATATACATGTCTTCTGCTCTAGGTTAAACAAATTAATTTTAATTTTGCTTCTTTTTTAAAAGATTTAAAGGGAAAAAGAACTGTCAGGATTTGAACTTTTTCATGTTGTACACTATGAAATTAACATTGGATCATTGAGCTGATAATTTAATGGCAAGTAAATTAATCATATGAGACAGTGTTTTGGTGGCAATTGGTGATAAATCATTCCTAGCTACCACTTATGAGATGAAAGTTTGTTTCTTTAAATTTTTTTTTCCTTCTTCTCCTCCTCAATCTTATATGAACATGGGATGGCCCAATTTCACTTTAGTATTGTTGGAATTCTTTCTGATTTTTTATTTAATGAAAATGAAGTTCTTATTAATTCAACTTTTGGATACTTTTCCAGGATTTAAACTCGATATTTCTGATTAAGTTAAAACAGTATCTTATAAATGGATCCATGCGCTAATGCTTGGTAGTTTTATCTCAAAATCTTTAATAATTATTGTCTCGTGAGGCAGGAAGCCAGGAAGTAACAAAAAGAGGAAAATTCAATGCTGTTAACTTTCATCTTTTTCTGAAATTTATGATATACTTAAAAAAATGAGGAAAAGCATAATGTACCGTAAAATTTATCTTTGATTATGTCAAGCACAACCTTTTTCCCACCTTAATCTTAACAGGACATATAAAATTGGCATGCAAATGTAGCTTGGTTTTGCAATTGCTGTATAGTTAATTGTGAAAATCATATATATTTTGTTCATTTCACATTAATGAAAGTGAGTTGTCCAATAACATTGTAGTTAATTTCCCACTAATCTAGTAGTTAACTTCTCACCCACTAATCTAGTAGTTATTTGCCTCTTAATTTATATATTATATATGTCTCATAATTTGTTATATAAAACTATTAATATATAGATAAAAAGCTAAATCATATTTTAATTTTATTTTCTATAATTATATTAATAATTATTAATTATAAATAAAATTATTAATCTATAAAAATAAATTATTATATATTTAATAAATTATTATTATATGAATATAAAATATTATATATAATAAAATTTTTATAATATAATAAAAGAATCATATATATATATATATATACATCGTGCGAATACGTGACTGGTTTATTTTAATTTTAAAGTTAATTTGTGTAGTGTCGATATTTAAAACCTTTTCTTTGAAATTTATCTGACAATATAAGTAAAGCAATATTTCTTTGTAAGCATGTTTTGCCAAGTGTATGTTTCTCTTTCAATAAATACACACATGCGTGAATCACATCACATTATTCTTTTTTTTTTTTGTGAAAATTTAATATATTAAAATTTAATGTATAATTTTTTATTTAATGTATAATATATAATTTAATTATTATATGTTTATTTTATAATATAAATATTTGTTTCAGAAATGTTAATTAAAATTTCAAATCCTGATTCATATGATTCTCTATATATATTTATCTTTTTCTTTTTGGTTAAAATTAAATATATAATTTAATTATTAAATGTTTATTTTATATTATAAATATTTATTTTTATAATATAAAATATTAATTAAAAATTTAATTTTGATTCATATTGTTATATACAATTGAAAATTATCAAACATATAAAATAAACTGTCCTATAAAATAATTCATTATATACATATTACGATCCATATTATTTATATGTATTTTTGCACTTTACAAACTTGCCAAAAAATTCCTTTGATGCTACAAATTTACTTGGTTGGAAAAAAAATTGTATTTATAGGAGAATTTTTCAAATAACATCAAATACTAAAAAGTTACAATAAATTTGTACTTAATATACATTGGGTATATTTTATATAAACTATCGAATTAATAACTTTTTTCATTTTTTTATTTCTACAATATTTCAGTGGTATAAATTTTAAGTTTTATTATAGAACAAAATATTATTGAAAAATAGTTTAAATATAATATAAATTATATTTTGTATTAATAATTCCATATAGTATATGTGAAATTTATTATCACATTATTATGAATTCATTATTCACCATATACAAATATTATTAAGCATAACAAATCTTATTTAATAAATTTATCAAATAACTTATATTTTTCATTTGCATATTTCTTATAGATATAAAACAATATACAAAAAAAATCAAATATATATTGTAAAATATAATAATAATAATAATGTACTGATAATAAATCTTATTTAGTAAATTTATCAAACAACTTATGTTTTTCATTTACATAAGACCAAAAAAAAAATAATTTTCAAAAGTTCTTGTATGATACACTTGAAAAATATATGTTCACAAGTAAATTTTTCAATATTAGTAAATTATCACTCAATTTTAGGAAGATCTTAAACTAATCAATTTGCATCATATGCAAGTTGTAATCATCATACATGGACAAAAAAAAACATCATATGCAACAAATCAAAATTTGACAACTTCTAATAATACTAAAACATATGATATAACCCAGTTAGCCACTAAGGGCAAAAATTCATATAAAGTCCTATCAAATGTAAAAAAATGAGATGCTATAAAAATTTATGATGTTCATAATAATTAACTAGTTAACATAAACATTTAAAACTCAAAATTCTTTCACATTCAAAATATTTATGTACATGATGGATATGCCTCTCTATGTATGCAGTATAACATCCAAGTACCATTTTTAAACAATAATAATAATAGTACAACAGATTTAGCCTAAAAGAAAGAAAAGAAATTTATCAATTAAATATAGAGGTCTTTACAAAAAAAAATTAAATTTATCATATTTTTAAAAATATTTACAGATTTACTAGAATTTATAATTTTTTCTATAAAAATACTATATTTAGATAGTTTATTATGCGTTTATTTTAGGATGAATTTAAATAGTTTATTATGAGTTTATCGTAAAATTATTAAAATATTACTGATAAAATTAAAAAAAATATAAAATATAGTGAAGAGTGTAATTATCCCATAAATATAAACCATTAAATTGGCTTTTAACAAATAATTTTGTAATTTTAAAAGAAATAGTAAGAATCTGGTTTTAAAAAAAAAAACTCTTTTGTGAATGATATAAAAAAAGTTTCAAAAAATATGATAAGGAGCCTAATTTCCCTTTTTTTTTTCTAGGTGAATTCCACTGGCATAGTGGGTATGGCCTTACCTTTTTTTACATTTAGAGCCATAATGTGAGTCATATCTTGATTGAACTCCAGTTAATTTGATAGAGAAAATTACATACCATACCTCCTATATACTTTGGTTTTCCAATACTAAGGACACGGTTTTTGTTTTTTCAAAATTACTGTTTTGACATTAGTTTTTTTATTTTTGTTTTTTATTTTATTTATATTTTTTTATTTAAAACAAATATAATATCATATTTTCAATATATACACAAAAATAAATATATATATATAATATATAAATATACAATATATACACAATATACAATTTACAATACAAACGACATATATCAAATGTATAACACATTTATGATGTAACTATATAATATTTTTATTTTTTATTTTTTATTTTTTATTCTCACAACATCCACATAATATTCATATAGTATTCATATAATATTTAACAATTTTTATATAAAATATATATAATTTAAATAACAAAAATATAGTATACACACATTTACAATACATCTACAATTTATACAATGGATCTACTACATATCTGCATAACAAAATTATATATTTTTTTATTTTTTTATGTGTATAACATGTAAAATTTGTTTAAATAAAAATTTAATGATTTTTATAAATATATTTTTATATATTTTACTTTTTTTATTTTTGCCAGTGTTATTTATTTTTTAAAAATTAAAATTAAAATTTTATATTTCATAAAAAGTATAATTTTTATATGATGAAAAATAATTTAAAATATTAATTTTTATTATTTTATTAGAATATTTTTATTTAATAGTGGAGTTATAAAAAATATAAAAATTGAAGTAAAATATTGATTATAGTGAATGTAGAAGTATTTTTGAAAAAAAAATTGTTTCAGCGAAGGCAGATATATTTTTTTAAAAAAATTATTTTAAAAAAATGATGTATTTTTAAAATTTTACTCTAAATTTTTATAAAGATGTAAATATTTTTAGCTTTTATAGTATTTTTAAAATAAAAGTTATTTTTTGAGTAGTTATATAAATGTCCCAATATGATACTCCAATCTCTAAGGGGACTTTTATATAATTAATCTTGAAAAAAAATTTTAATTTCAATTTTTTTGTGTGTGGTGGTTGATTAATAAAATGAAAGGAGACTTTAATAAATAAAAAATAAAAAAATATTTTAATTCATTGAAGGTACTAAAATAATTATTTTAATACTTAAGTAAAAGCAAAGAAATAATTTTTACTATGAGATAAAGTGAATATTTAAAAAAAAATACAATTCATGTATAGTTTCTAATTAATTTTCAACACCAAATGCTTTTTTTTTTTCAGTTTCAAACATAATATTATGCAATTAGAGTGGTGCTCTCATATTACTTTGGGAATATATATATATATTAAATAATTTTAGTCAATTAGTTATGCAGAAAAAATATTTAAAATATATTACAACAGTTAAGAGCAAAATTAGAAAGCAAATAAAATAAATAATGAGTGTCAAAATCATATGTAATTCCATATGAACACAATTAAATATATAAATTCTTAAAAAAATATAATAATAAAATATAAATACATAAAAAAGTAAATTAAAAAAAGTAATTAATAGCAAACTAAAAAATAACACTGATTAAAATAAAATAATAATTAATAATAAGAGTATGAGCTAAGAAAAATAACACCAATTAAAATAAAATAGTAATAAATAATAAAAGCAAAGGCTAAAAAAGAATAACACTAATTAAAATAAAATAATAATTAATGGTAAAATGAATGACTAAAAAGAAAAACACTAATAAAAACAAATGACAAAATGGATAAAAGAACCTAAAATCACTGTTATCTTCGGTAGTTTCGAATTCTTCTTTAAATTACATAATTTACTTATTTGTACTCAATTGATAATATTTCATGACAATTATACTAATATTTTACTTATTTTTCACTCATTTGATAATATCTTATTCTTAATTTTTAATTTACTTTTTTTATATCATTTAAAAAAATATTAGTCATTTTTTATAATATTTATAAAAAAACTAGAATATGCATATTTCTAAAGCAAAACAAGAGTGTCATCTTAGTATAAATTAAATTTGACAATAGAAACTAATATTTTATATTAAATATAAAAAATTTATTTTTTAATATATATGTTGATTTTAGGTCGGGTCCACCCATGATGAGTAGATAGAATCTATGAACCTAACTTGATTAAATATTAATTATATAATATTTATTATTATATATATGGATAATATTTAATATTTAAATAAGAAAATTTTGTATAGAATATGGGTATCTAATCCTAGTTTGGTTTTAATCAATAAATCAAATTACTATATCCATAAGGATATAATGATAGAAGATAAGAATTATTTATATAATCTAAAAATTCTATCAGAAAAGACAGTCTTTTTTTTTTCTTCTCATTTTCTCATTCAACTCTACTCTCTATGTGTATGAGAACTTGAGAAAAAACTTTGAAGATAGTTGGTTTTTAGATTGTGAAAAGTAAGATTTTTCCCTTAGTGGTGATTACCCTTCAAGATTGAAAGTACAAGTACATGGTTTATTTTATGCGGGCATCATTAGAGGTAAGATCTGAACCTCTTTCTTTTTGAATTTATATTTATCCTTCATTGATATCAGAGCTTGGTTGTTTATGCTCCAGATTTTATAAAAATTTAGGTTGATTAGTGGTTTAAAATAATTTTTGATGAATTATTTGAAAACTTTGATAATAAAATTCATACGGCATGTTTAGGCATAAAAAACACTACTTTATCGCTACTTTTTATATGATTTTATGATTTCATATGAAAGTAGACATGTAAAACTTTGATTTGATATGTTATTTACAAAAATCAAAGTTAAATTGAGTAAAATATGACCTTCTAAATTTAGATATTCGAATCTAAAAATTTTTAATCTACTGTAATTAATTTTAATTAAAAATTAACCTATTGTTATAGCAGAACGATAGGATAAGATGTTCTAAAATTACTTTTGACAACTCCACTGGAATCCCAGACCTAGAAAATCTCCCACCAAAAAAAGACCGACCAGCCGGATAGGCCAACAAGGCGGCGCGTGGCTCCCATACACTACGTAAGGAGGCTGGGATTCCCAGCCTCCAGGGTCATGTGCCCTCTCCTGGGCCACAGAGCCCAGAACGAAACGATAAAGTCGTTTCGCAATACAGCTTGGCACTCCGACTAGCGCATGCTAGTGAAACATGAGCTGCCACATTGAAGCTCCTGATTGGCCAGAACCTTTTTTTTTAATAAAAATTCATCCGGACCTTGTTTTTTCACAATTTTTTCACAGATTGATTTTTAAATTATCTCCTAAATTTTTTAAAATATTTATTTTATTTTTTTAGAAACTTTAAAAATTATTTTTATTTTTAATAATATCTTTTAATTATAAAAATTAATTTTTCACATGAAAAAAAGTATTTTGACATGAAAATTTTATTTAATATTTGTAAAATCAAAGTTTATTTATTTTTGAGCATGTATGTGCCTATTTAATGCATAATTGTGTTTTTTGACCAACAGTCCTTTGTGAAAAGTTACATTATATGACTGTCATCATCAAGAAACCTTCTGTAGCATTTACACCTGAGCTTAGAGCCAGGAGAAAGGCAAAATTGATGATTCTAAAAAATAAATTGAAAACTTGAGAAATACATACTAACAGTCCTATTTGCAACTTAGATTTTCTCGTGAGATATGTATTGCGTATACATAAAATTTATCAAGAGACGATGTGACTAATGGAGATTAATTCTCAAAGATCAATGTACCTGACATTGAGGAATTCATTTATTCATCCAGCACTGTGTGAGCTGCTTGATCGATAGTGGGGTCAAGGACATAGGACATATCAAGTTATCCTCTTTTTTTTTTAACTTTTGGTGTTCTGTAGGGGTAATGAGAAAATCTTACTCTAAGCATGAGGATATGACACTCCGGAGTGGGGTTAAGTTAGTGATCAAAAGATTTTCAAGCAACACCATATATTACTTACCTATTGACATGAGGAGAGCCCTTTTTTTTTAGCTCTTGTTAATAGTCAGATCATCCGTAATTTTTTAGTCTAACTTTCAAATCTAGGGTATTCTTAATTTTTTTTTGTTAGTCAAGAATAATGATAATAATGATTTTTCTAGTGAATTTTTTGTTTGGGTCATATTTGTTCGTTTATGGTTTATGAACTACAAATTTTATTATTAATGGAATATGCATTTTTTAATTATTTGATATAATTATTTTCTATTAAATGCATGACATTAATGAAGTTTTATGATTATTCAATAAATAGTTTTTTTAAAAACTTGATTTGAATAATTATATAATTTTGCATATATATTTTATATTAGTATTAATCACCACATATTGTCGAGATGATAATTAGAAACGTAGTGACCTTTTGACTTGAGATTGTAGGTGTGTTAATATTAATATATAAATTGGTTGTAAAATTATAATGACATGTAAACTGTGGTATTGATAATTTTGTGTATGTAATGTCTAGAAGAAAATTCTTCATTTTCAATAGCATAATATCGTCTGCTTCCAACAACATCATCGCTGAACTAAACAAAGGTGCTAAGTTATCTGGAGATAACTACGAGATCTGGAGCATGAAAATTCAGTACGTGATAGAAGAATAAGAGGCACTAGAACCTCTGAGTTCCATCATGGAAGTACCTGATTAAGAAGGAACCACGGACCAACATACGTGTGATCGTGATGTCTTCGCTGTCTGGAAGAGGAAAAATTAACTCACTCACATCACTTTGCTAAGCGCAATGGACGATGACATTATGAAAGAATTTTGCAGCTATGAATATGCAAGGGACATGTGGGTGGCCTTTAAAAAAAATTCAGTAAAATTTTACTAACTAAGCTGCGCTCGCTCACTATTAAGTTCAACACTTATAAAAAGTGTCCTGATCATAACATGAGAAAACATCTCAGGGAGATGTCAAACATGATAAACAAGCTTTATAACACTGGTCATGAGTTTATTGAAGAGCAGAAAATCCGGGTAGTCATCAAATCTTTACCAGATACCTAGGAGCATAAGAGGATACACCTGACTTATAGTCTAGCTATCAAGACCTTTGTTGATGCCTCCCATCACTTGAAATTGGAGATTGAAAGACTTATAGTTATGCAACTTGGTGCAGAGGTGCATCTAGTCCAAGCCAGTCTAAAAGGAAATCGTGGCACCAAGTGTAAGTACTATAATAATAAGGGTAAGGATAAAGCTAAGGATGGTCAGGATAACAAGAAACTAAAGCAAAACATGAGGAAGCGTCCTAAGAAGAGAAACGTTGTGAAGGTCAAATGTTTTAATTGTGAAAATAAGGGTCACTATACTAAGGACTGCACTACATTTGCATGCACTAGAACAAAAGGTTTAGTTGATTTGGTATAACTAATAGGAAATGGTTTTCTTGTTTGTTTAGATAAGGGACAAATGAAACAAGGAATAGAATCAATAGGTGTTTTATTCAATATATACAAATGTTCTAGTATATTTGAAGGATGTCCAAGCCTATTGTGCCAAGAAGCAACAGAGGTGAAGGTTATCTGATTTACATGATAGTTATTCAAGCTATTTTTTAATAGGTGCAATAGCTATACTAGTTGTATGTGTGGTACCAATATCAATAACATATAGGTTTCCAATTATTTTCCCAAAGGTCAAACTCTGATCATTCTTCTGGTGCAGTGAATAATAAATTCAGATCATTTTCTTTAGTCAATTTTGTGACAGAGATGAGATTATGAGTAAAATTTGGTATATACAAAACATTGGTGAGGTGAATGTTGTGGTTTAGAATCACTGTGCCAATAAAGTGAACAAAAAGCACTAACCCATTAGGTAGATGTACTCGAATTTGATATGGTGTGGGATTTAGTCTACTGAACATATTCTTATCAGCACAAATGTGGTTTGAGGCACCACTATCTATTATCCAAAGAGACCTTGATACATTATGAGATTGAGAGTCAGTAAAAGTACCTACAAAATTATCCACCTGAACAAAGTTCATAAAGCTATCTGCATTGATATGTTGTGTGCTCTTCATGTACTTTGACATTTCTTATTTAATAAATTATGCTATATCTTGTGAACTCTTGAGATTGTGAGTTTCTGTAGGTTCATTCTCTTCTACAGTTTGTTCAGCCAAATTAGCTTGTGCCTTGAATTGATCCCTTTGCCTTTTCTTTAAATCATTTTACCACTCAGGAATACCAATGAGTTTCAAGCAAGTTTCCTTATAGTGACCTTGCCTTTTACAATTTGAACAGAACTTATCTTCATTCCTTACATACTCTCTTCTTCTGTTAAAATTATTCTCAGTTGAGTAACCTTTATCTCCAGCATTGACTCTTGCCAATAGAACACTACCTTCTGCATTCGCCTCAAAACTAATGTTAGCAAGTTTTTGCCTCTCAATCCTAAGCATTAAGGAGTAAGCGTTATTTGCTGATGGCAATGGATCCAACATAAGAATTTGATCCTTTGCATTTTCATATCCTTCAATTAAGTCCCATTAGAAATTGCATTAGCCTTATGAGAGACACTGCATCTTCCATCTATTTTCCTGCTTCACATTCACATTTCCCACAAGTGCAACGTGGTAATGGACTAAGACAATTTAATTCATCCCATGGTTTCTTCAGTTTAGTGTAATACACATTCACACTCAAATTCCCTTGCTTAATTGAAGCTATATTTCTTTGAAGCTAATATATATGTGGTCCATTGCATTGACCATAATTCTCTTCTAAATCCTTCCACAGATCCCTTGTTGAAGCAATGTAAATGAATGCCTCAGCTATCTCCTCATTCATTGAATTCAATAGCCATGAAGTGACCATTGAATATATCCTAATCCATTTCTCAAAATCTTCTGAATCTTTCTTAGGTTTTTGTGAAATTCCTTCGATAAAACTCAACTTATCTTTGGCCTTTAGAGAAATCTTCATATATCTACTCCAAGTTAAATAGTTTGATCCATTTAATAAATTTGATACCAAAACCATGCCAGGATTATCAGAGTTCTGTAAATGGAATGTTCCACAAACAAAAAACCTAGCATCTTGCAATTGTTGTCGAATATTAGATTTCTCAAGTTCTGCCAATAATCTTCAACCAGTAGCTTCAAGTAAAAAAAAAATTAGTAGCAGCAACAAAGATCAAGAAAAAGAAGTTCAGATTTCATATCATATGTAAAAGAAAATCAAGCTCTAATACCATGTTAGAAGGTACAAGATCGAAGAATGAAGAACAAAGAAACAATAGTGATGAAAAGATTCAGATCTAATTCAATTGAATCTTGCTGTGAATATGTATATTTATATACAGATGTGCAAAGAAGAAAAGTCTTTATAACTCTAGAAAGTCAAACTACACTTGCCTATTACATGATATTATGTTTAACTACAAAACTGTGCGTATAATTAAATTACAGTATTCTTCTTCACTCTTTAAACCCATATTTATTTCCCAGTTTCAGTTGTTTTTTAACCATTAGTTTGTAAAATTCTGGGCACTGACATGATTGATTGGTGTTTGATTTTGTGATTTTTTGAAAAAAATAAAAAAGACCTCCTTTCCTTTCAATAAGCTCTTTTGATTAGTGAAATAAGAATTGGTTTTTATTGAGTGATTGCATTTTGGTACCAGTTTTACTACTTACTGATAATTAAAGTGAAGATTTGATCAAAGTTTTCTTTTTAACTTACGATTAGAGAGATATGTTGCCTGCAAGCATAGACTAGAAGCAGAGATGAAGGATCTGATTTTTGCTTCTCGAATTCTTTTCTTTCTCTAATTGTTTTCTTTGATGTTAGATTGTGAGAGTGATTTTATGGGAGATAAAATAATTATGTGGGTGATTTTGATTATTGGTTACCGACTGGTGGAGTCAATTTCGGATTTAGTTTTGTTTTTATTCAATGAATCACGTTTCATGAATCAATTTGGATTTTGATTCATATGTTTTCCTATGTTTTTTCTTTTACAAATCTGGATTCTTTCTTTATCTTTATCTTTATCTTTTTGATTTTAACTTTTCTTTCATATTCGGGTTCTTTCAAATCTATATTTTAATTTCTTTGTTCTTTCTTTTTCTAATTGTATTCTTTCCTTTTTTTTTAGGTTAATGTTTCTGAGTTGGTTATTTTAACGTGTGTTAATCACAATCAATATTTCTTTTGGTAGTCTTCTAAATTATTTATTTTCTAAGATTAATAAAGGTTGTGGATGGTTGTTGAAGTTGCTGGATTTTGTACTACTGGCTATGATAATTATATTTAGTCATGTTTAAAGAGATATGCAAAAAAAGATAATTGGCTCACATAGCCTTGATTTCTTTTAGCAGATATAAATAGAGTACAACAAGTTGTTTAGTTATAAAAAATCAGCAGGTTAAATCCCTAAAAGCATGGGATTGTTATACCAGAAATAAGGAGGATCACTTTAATTTAGGATGAGGTGATTTTGAATGGATATACTATTATCTAATACCCCCTGCAAACGGATGAGAGGTGATAAGTACACAATTAATGATATTTTATTCCCATTTCTTAATATGATTATTATCAAATTGAGTTTAATTTGTTTGTTTAAAGTGCAATTTAAGGATAATTTCAGGAATTCTCGATAAATTGAGGCTTTTGGTCATTTCGGAGCAATTACGGATGAAAGTAGAAGAAAAAAAGCAAAATCAGCCAATGGACACGCCCACGAACACGGGCGTGTCGTTAGGCGTGCCCCTGTTACTACATTCAGTGGATATGACACGCCCAGTTGCATAGACGTGTCACCAAACGTGCCATTCGTCCAGAGTCACAGTAGCTTCAACACGCCCAGGACCACGGGCGTGCTCATGATCGTGCTATTTACCCAAAGTCACAGTAGCTGCGACACGCCCAGGACCACGGGCGTGTCAATGAGCGTGTAATTCATCCAGACTCACAGTAGCTGTCACACGCCCGGGACCACCGGCGTGCCAAGGAACGTGCCTTTTATTCAGACTTACAGTAGCTATGACACGCCCTGGAACACGGGCGTGTCAGTGGACGTGCCTTTGGTTCAAGATCACAGTGCCTATAACACGCCCAGGAACACGGGCGTGTCAGTGGTCGTGTCACCTGTCGAAAAGTGAGATTCTTTGCACTGATTGGGGAATAAGTGGGGGACAATAGCTGGCCTTTGTCAAAAAGAAAGAACAAGAAAAGAAGAGTTTGCCTAAATCAGGGAAAATGGTGATGAACCAAGGGAAAGTGGTAGACAATGGAGGGGATTAGTGAGCTGGAAGCATGGGCTAGAGATTTGGAGGGAAATAAAAAGAGAAGAGGGGGAGAAGAACAGGAGTTTTGGTTGGAGCATTGCTGGAAACAGAGAAGAAAGAAGAGAAGGAAGAGCCATCTGCTGGAGCAAGGAGAAGGGTCTTGAGCTGAGATTGAAGGAAGAACAACACCATACTCAAGTCCTAAACCAAGAATCAAGAGCTCAAGTGAAGAAATACAGATTCACTGCCATGAATTGTTTGGTTTCTCTTACTCATTTATCTTACTCTGTTTTTGTAGCTGTTAATATGAACTAAATCTTTCTCTATCTAGATATTGATGAACCCTAGCCAATTTGTATGAATTAAAACAATTGTATTCAGTTGAATCAATTAATTGAGTTGTTTTATTCTTATGATACTTGTTGTTATTTCCAATTGATAATAGCATGCTTGTTGATTGGTTATTATTTTCATATTATTGACTTGAGAAAGCTTGATGTGAATTGAATACTCATAAGGATTGAGGATTGATTGGGGTGCTAGAGATAGACCTACAAGATCCTTTGGTTTATAGTTCCTTGTCCTTAATGCATGACCTATTTAATTGTGTTTAGAGAAGAGATTCCGGCACTCTACTTAGTAATTAGGGATTAATCCACTCGAGAGAGGCTTTAATCTAAGTTAGAGGAATGCCAATTCAATTTGATTAAACGGTTTAGTTGAATGGATTGTTTATAAATATTATTGAGGCTAGGGGGATTCAATATCTGGATAGTTCTATTAATATCATTATAAATCTTTTGTGCACAGCATTTAATTTCCTTTCATTCATTAATTAGTTGATTTTAGTTACAACACATCACACAACTATTAATTCACTAAACAACGATTAAGTTTTGCACTAGTACTTGGCCTTGTCCCCAAGGAACGACACTCACTCACTACTATATTACTTGAGCGACCCGTGCACTTGCGGTAATTGCATATAGCTAACGGCACGCATCAAGTTTTTGGCGCCGCTGCCGGGGACAACGGTTTCAATATTAGTAATATAATTAAGATTGTTGATTTAGTTTTCTTTTTAATCATTCTTAACTTTAGTTCTTGCTTGTTCACTATCATTGTAGGTATTTCTTATTGTTTATGACCAGATCTAGCTCATCTCAACTACTGGAGTTAGACCCGGAACTTGAGAGAACGTTGAGGAGAAAGCAAAAGGAAGAAGAGGAGGCAGATCTGGAAGACATAAGTTCAAGAATAAATCTGGAAATTGAACAAGAGGAAGTATTCGAAGTGATGGAAGGAGCTGGACCGAGAACAATGCAGGAGTTTGCTAAGCCCAATTTAAATGGGGCTGAATCGAGTATCCGGAGGCCGACAGTTGCTGCAAACAACTTCGAAATAAAGGCGAATGTCATTCAAATGGTGCAGAATACTTGTCAATTCGATGGGTTCCCTGATGAAGATCCTAATGCACATCTTGAGAATTTTCTGGAGATTTGTGACACATTTAAGATAAACAATGTCTCAGAAGATGCAATTAGGCTGAGGTTGTTCCCATTTTCTCTTAGAGACAGACCAAAGAAGTGGCTGAAATCCTTTCCTCCAGAAACTTTTACCACCTGGGCCCAATTGGCAGAGAAGTTTTTAGAGAAATATTTTCCACCATCAAAAACTGCCAAGTTGAGGAATGACATCTCATCCTTTTTGCAACAAGATGGTGAGACTCTTTATGATGCCTGGGAGAGATTCAAAGACTTGCTGAGAAGGTGTCCGCATCATGGACTTCCACTTTGGCTCCAAATTCAAACATTTTACAATGGATTGAATTATGTAAGTAAACAATCCATTAATGCAGCAGCTGGTGGTACCATCAACAACAAGACACCTGAACAAGCAAGGGACTTAATTGAAGATATGGCCATCACCAATTATCAATGGCAAGCCCCAAGAGAGCAAGGAAAACTGAAGGCCGTGGGATCACACCAATTAGATCCGGTGGTGGCATTGACAGCTCAATTAGAAGCATTAAATAAGAAGTTTGATTCTTTGGCTTCTTCTTCATCTGGAAAAGTTATGCAGGTGATGTCTTGTGAATGGTGTGGAGGTGGACACCAAAGTCAAGATTGCCAAAGTGGCAACATGTTTGCCAAGCAAGAGCAGGTAGATTATGTTGGGAATATGCCAAGGCAACAACAGAATAATCCATACAGCAACACATACAATCCGGGGTGGAGGAATCATCCAAATTTCTCATGGACCAATCAAAATAATCCAAGACCTCCCCCTGGATTCCAGCAACCCCAACATCAACAAGCTGCCCCTCCAAGAAAGAGTAGTTTGGAGGACATGATGGAGAAATTTGTAGCAGCTTCTGAAACAAGGTTTCAATCAACTGAAACCTCCCTTAGAAATCAACAAGCCTCCATTCACAATTTGGAGAATCAAGTGGGGCAAATTGCCAAATTGCTCAGTGAGAGACCACAGGGAAGTTTACCTAGCAACACTGAGGCCAACCCTAAGGAGCAACTGAAGGCAATTACGCTAAGGAGTGGTAAAGAGATCAATGAAAATGTGGAAAAGAAGAGGGCTGGAGAACAAGAAAAAGAAAAAGAAGATGATCCTCCTACCACTTCGGGAGAGAAAGCTGCACTTGAAGGAGAAAGAGAGAAGCAGCCACAAGCAAGCAGCCCCAATGTGAAGGAATACCGACCTAGAGTACCCTATCTGGCAAGACTGAACAAGGACAAGATTGATGCTCAGTTCGGTAAGTTCCTTGAACTTTTCAAACAATTGCATATTAACATTCCATTTGCTGAAGCTCTGTCACAAATGCCTAAGTATGCTAAATTTTTGAAAGATATCCTTTCTAACAAAAGGAAACTTGAAGAAGTATCTTTAGTGCACTTATCTGAAAAAAGTTCAGCAATTTTGCAAAGAAGATTACCTAAGAAATTAAAAGATCCAGGTAGTTTTACCATTCCATGTTTTATAGGTAATCTAGAGGTTAAAAGTGCTTTAGCTGATTTGGGGGCTAGCATAAGTGTTATGCCCTATAAAATGTTTAAAGAGCTAGGCATTGGTCAACCTAAACCAACACTCATGACCATCCAACTTGCCGATAAATCAGTAGTCCACCCTCGTGGCATAATAGATGATGTGTTGGTAAAAGTCGGGGATTTCATTTTCCCCAATGATTTTGTTGTCATTGATATTGATGAGGATGTGGATGTTTCGCTTATTCTTGGTAGGCCATTTTTGAATACAGCCCGTGCCCTTATTGATGTTCATGACGGCACATTGACTTTGAGAGTGGGTGAGGAGAAAGTAATTTTTAGGATACATGATGCCATGAAACATTCACTTTCACTTGATGAGGCGGAATCATGCAATGATGTTGTTGAGCATGAGACCGTAAATTGTTTAACTAACATTGTTTCCAAGGATCCCCTTGAGTTGTGTTTATTGCAGGAAAATATCGAGGGTCAAGAAGCAATGGAGCAGCTTGCTTTTCTGGAAGCAAGCAAATCATTCAAAAGCAGGGCATATGAGACCATTGAAATGCCCAAGGAAGAAAAGCCAAAACCATCAGTGATTGATCCACCAAACTTGGAACTGAAGCCTCTTCCGGATCACCTTGAGTATGGGTTTTTGGCAGAGAAAAAGAGATTGCCCATAATTCTGAGTTCCCACCTATCTTCTAAGCAGAAAGAACAACTCATCCAGTTGTTGCAGAAACACAAGCAAGTGATAGCTTGGAAGATAGCAGATATCAAGGGGATTAGTCCATCCTATTGCACTCACAAGATACTGATGGAGGATGAATTCAAGCCAGTAGTACAACCACAGAGAAGACTGAACCCAAAGATGAAGGATGTTGTTAAGGCTGAAGTGATAAAACTACTTGATGCAGGGATTATATATCCGATCTCGGATAGTTCTTGGGTGAGCCCAGTTCAAGTAGTGCCGAAGAAAGGAGGGATGACTGTGATCCCTAATGAAAATGATGAGCTGATTCCAACAAGAACAGTTACTGGTTGGAGGGTTTGCTTTGACTACAGAAAATTAAATGATGCAACTAGAAAGGATCACTTTCCTTTACCCTTCATTGATCAGATGTTGGAGAGGTTATCCGGCCATGAATACTACTGCTTTTTGGATGGCCTTTCAGGCTATTTCCAAATTCCCATTGCACCGGAAGACCAAGAGAAGACTACATTCACCTGCCCATATGGGACATTTGCATATCGAAGAATGCCATTCGGGTTGTGTAATGCACCAGCAACTTTCCAAAGGTGCATGATAGAAATCTTTGATGAGCTAATAGAGGATATTATGGAGGTGTTTATGGATGATTTCTCAGTCTATGGAAGCTCATTTGAAAAGTGTTTGGAAAACCTTGAGAGGGTTTTGATGAGATGTGAGGAAACAAATTTGGTGCTGAATTGGGAAAAGTGTCATTTCATGGTTCAAGAAGGAATCGTGTTGGGACACAAGATTTCAAGCAAAGGCATTGAGGTGGATCGGGCAAAGATAGATATTATTGAGAAGCTACCACCACCCACATCTGTGAAAGCCATCAGAAGCTTCCTAGGGCACGCGGGTTTTTATCGAAGGTTTATTCGAGATTTCTCTAAGATAGCCCGTCCATTGACAAGACTCCTTGAGAAGGATGTCAATTTTATTTTTGATGAGGAATGTCTGAGAGCATTCACGACCCTGAAGGAGAAATTGACCCATGCTCCAATCATGGTAGCTCCTAATTGGAATCTACCATTTGAACTGATGTGTGATGCCAGTGACTTTGCAGTTGGAGCAGTCTTGGGCCAACGCAAAGAGAAACACTTCCAGCCAATCTACTATGCGAGCAAGACCTTGAACGCAGCTCAAGCCAACTACACAACTACAGAGAAAGAGCTGCTAGCTGTGGTTTTTGCTTTTGACAAGTTTAGATCATATCTAATCTTGTCAAGGGTGATTGTGTATACAGACCATTCAGCTTTAAGGTACTTATTCGCGAAAGTTGATGCTAAACCTAGACTAATCCGATGGGTTTTGTTGTTGCAGGAATTCGACTTAACAATTCAAGATAAGAAGGGAGCCGAAAATCTTGCAGCAGATCATCTCTCTCGCCTGGAGAATCCAACCCTAGAGAGACTTGAAGAAGGGGACATTGATGATCACTTCCCCGATGAACAGCTATATGCTATGGTAAGTGAGGTAAGTGGTTTAAATTTTGAAACACCATGGTTTGCAGACTTTGCAAATTACTTAGCTGTTAGGGAACTCCCTAAGGACTTAAATTATCAAGCAAAGAAGAAATTCTTTTCTGATCTAAAGTATTATTTTTGGGAGGATCCCTTTTTGTTTAAGTTGTGTAAGGATCACATGATCCGAAGATGTGTGGCATGGCCCGAATCAATGAACATCCTTAGTGAATGCCATGCCGGACCAGCTGGTGGTCATATGGGGGCCAATAGAACTGCTCAAAAGGTGCTAGAATCAGGATTCTATTGGCCCACTTTGTTTAAAGATAGCTATGAATTTGTAGTTCGCTGTGATCAATGTCAAAGGGCTGGAAACATTTCCTCTCGTGATGAGATGCCCCAAAATGGGATCCTAGTTTGTGAAATTTTTGATGTTTGGGGAATTGACTTTATGGGACCATTTCTCAATTCTTTTGGCAACAAATATATTTTGGTAGCTATTGATTATGTGTCTAAATGGCCTGAAGCCCAAGCCTTGGCAACCAATGATGCTAGGGTTGTAGTGCAATTTTTGAAGAAATTATTTTCTCGATTTGGCACGCCAAAAGCAATTATCAGTGATAGGGGTACTCATTTTTGTAATACTCAGCTTGAAAAGGTTTTAAATAGATTAGGAGTTACACACAGGTTTGCTACTCCTTATCACCCCCAAACCAGTGGCCAAGTCGAGAACACAAATAGGGAAATCAAACGAATTCTGGAAAAATCTGTTGAACGATCCCGAAAGGATTGGTCCAAGCAATTGGACAACGCTCTATGGGCTTTCAGAACTGCTTTTAAAACTCCCTTAGGCACTACAACATTTAGATTGGTTTATGGAAAAGCTTGCCATTTACCTGTTGAGATAGAACATCATGCATATTGGGCAATTAAACAGATTAACCTTGATCTAGCTTGTGCAGGTGAAAGGCGAAGATTACAGGTAAATGAACTAGACGAGTGGAGGTTACAAGCTTATGACAATGCAAGGATGTACAAGGAACGTACCAAGAGATGGCATGATGCTCACATCAAGAAACAGAAAGAGTTTCAAGCAGGAGATCTGGTATTGTTATATAATTCACGGCTCCGACTCTTTCCAGGTAAGTTAAAATCTCGATGGTCCGGTCCTTTTACTGTCAAAGAGGTTTTCCCTTATGGAGTGGTTGAAATAAGCCACCCAGGAAAAGGAGATTTCAAAGTCAATGGGCATAGGCTCAAATCTTATTTTGGAAGGGAAATACAGGCCTTCAAGGAGGTTTTGCACCTCCAAGATTAGGGACATTCGTCCAACCGTCCAACTAATACGACGTTAAAGAAGTGCTGGGTGGGAGACAACCCACCGTCTTTATGTTTTTGATTTGTTTTGTCATTTTGTTTTAACTTTCTTTTCTTGAAGGGGAGGGTGTTGTTTTACCTAATTTGAAGTTGCAGAGAGAATTTGATTTTTGGTGAATAAATTGATAACACGCCCATGGACACGCCCGTGTCTGCGGGCGTGTGATTAGGTTTCTCAGGCAGTAGCTATTACACGCCCATGAACACACCCGTGCTAGTGGGCGTGTAAATTATCTTTTCAGACAATAGCTACTACACGCCCATGGACACGCCCGTGTCAATGAGCGTGTCGTTTCATTTTTTTAAACAGAAGCCATTACACGCCCATGGACACAACCGTGTCCATGGACGTGTCGCATTTATGAAAAAAAAATTTTGAAATTTGAAATTTGAACTGGGCACGCCCCCAGGAACACGCCCAGGCTAGTGGGCGTGTAGTTTGAATGAGTGCAACAGAATGAATGACACGCCCATGAACACGCCCGTGTTTATAGGCGTGTAAATTGAAATTTCATCCAGTACCTGTGACACGCCCATGGACACGCCCGTGTTCAAAAGCGTGTCACGTAAACTGGCTTTTAAATCGAGGGACACGCCCATCAACACGGGCGTGTCTCTGGGCGTGTTGACGTTTTCTATATATAGCCCCACGCCCATTTTTTCCGAAAAAAACAAAAATTTTCTCTCATTCTCTCTCGTTTTCTCTCAAATTTTCTGCGTTTTTCTCGGCTAATTCACACACCCATTCAGTTTTGACCGATTTTTACTCCCGGGCTTGCATTATTTGTGTGTACTCTCTCATTTTTCCATCGGATTTGCGATTTCAGGTACGAAATCTAATTTTTTTCGATTTTTCTTTGTTTTGTTTAGTTTTTCTTTCGTTTTTCATATATATTTCTTGTAATTACTTGTGTTTATCATGAAATTTGAAATTTCGTGAATTGTTTGCTTTATTATGGTGTTTTTCAATTTCTGTGGCGTTTGATTTTCATTGTCGTTTTGAACTACCATTTGATTCGGGATTTGTTTGATTTTAGTTTTGTTTTGAATTGTTGTTTCATCAAATAATATGTTGTTTTAATTTTGGAATTGTTTTGTTAATTATTCATTTGCGTTATTCCGTTGTGTTATTATTGTGTTGATTAATCAAATGATTGTTTTGATTCTCGTCACTTGTGATTTATGAATAATATGTTGATCAAATAATCATTTGTGTCATTTTGTTGTGTTATTTGAAATTGAATAAAATGTTGGTTTTGAAATTGTTTGATTAAAACCAGTTACTTGTGGTTTATGGATAATATGTTGATTTGGTGATTGGCTTTAATGTGTGTTTATCGTTCGGGTTGGTTTATTGCTTGCAATTAATTGAGGTATTTGGTTCTAGCGGATTGCGTTGTTTAGCCTGCATGTTGGTATGCTTTCGTTATTGACGAACCATTAAATTTATTCTTGCAGA
This sequence comes from Garcia nutans, assembly GCA_947685225.1. Taxonomy (NCBI): domain Eukaryota; kingdom Viridiplantae; phylum Streptophyta; class Magnoliopsida; order Malpighiales; family Euphorbiaceae; genus Garcia; species Garcia nutans. The sequence continues at coordinate 29,520,651 of CANTUV010000015.1, read as the reverse complement.
TTTATCGAAAATGGGCCCTCGCAAGCAATCATCGTCACAGCTTCCAGCCAAACGGGCCCGAGGGGAGGGCAGTTCCAGCCAGCCTACTACCCGCCCAACTTCTAAATTCATGGCGGGACATAAGTGCCTCAAATTCTCCAACAGCGAGGAACGACGACGGTTCGAGTTGTTTGGCAATAAAGAATGGTCGGCACCTCGGTACCTAGACTGGGAGGCTATGGAAATGGTTAATATTGCTGCAGAAGTGAAAGAGATGATTGATCAATCGGGGTGGGGACAGCTCTTCTCTATCCACGAGCCTTCATACCGAGAGCTTACACTTGAGTTTTACTGCACCTTTCAGTTCCAGAAGACCAAAATCTCCATCACTGAGCCGACAATTAAATTCCGACTGGGAGGACAGAGGTTCCACATGAGCATAAACGACCTTGGGGTACATCTCGGGTTGTATACTGCAGAGGAGGTCCAAACCACCGATCATCTTAGTTCCGAGGTGGATTTTGCTGAGTATGATGTTGTTCCGCCTCGGGTTTGGCATGACTTTGCACCCACTGCAGATAGATATCAGCCTAAGGTCTCCAAAGCATCCAACTTCAGTTCTTTCCCATGCCGGGTGGTGCATAACTTGTTGGTTCACACACTTACAGCCAGACTGAGCAGTACAGGGGTGGTGACCTTGAGGGATCTGTTCTTTCTGCACTGCATGCAACATAAGACCCGGTGCAATGTGGCCCATGCCATCACCCATTTCTTCCATGAGCAGTCTAGGAAGGGAGCTTCAGGTGCTTTACATGGTGGCATGTATGTCACGAGACTTGCTCAACGGCTGGGAGTGTTAGATGGTTGCCTCCCGATGACGGTGGACGGTATGCCCAAGATATTGGGTATGGACACACTAAAGAGGTTGAACAGGGAACAGGTAGCTGGGCTGCGGGCTGCTCCTATGGATTCAGATTTACCAGAGGCAGCTCCTTCCGCTCCTCCCTCCGATATACCACCACCTCCACCGTCGGATTATCCTGCTGGACCTTCTGCTGCTGGACCATCTGATGCTGCTGCACCTTCTTCTTCTGTCGGGCCTTCCTTTGTCCAACCTCCTGCATTCCGAGATTGGCGCCAGTCAATCAATGAGGAGTGGGATGATGACAGGAAACCCACCGAGTTTGAGCGTCAGATGTGTCGGATGGAAGGTATGATAAACAATATCGCTCTAAACCAGAATATGATTCTAATCCAGCAGGAAGACTTCCAAGCCCAGTTAGATCACGAGATCTTGAGGCGACAGTGGCTAGAGCAATCCATGTTGGAGTTCTGGCGGTATCAGGGATTTCACCCTTCGCAGCCACCACCTCCACCCTATCAGCCACCTGCCCGTGCCCCAGCACCTGCACCTACACCTGCACCGGAACCCTCTCCACCAGTTGATGTCTCCGATGATGATGAGACCAGCAGTGATTAGCACATTTTTGTTTTATTTTGATGTCGTCCTTTATTTCTTTACTTATTTAATACGCTTTTTAGTTTTTCTTCTTTTACGTGCTTTTGGATTAGTATTATTATTATTTTCTTTAGCATTATTTCGTTTCTTTATTTATTTATATATATTAACCTTGTTTTGAGTGCATTGTAGAATACTATTTTGATGCCAAATCTACTTCACCGCACTCTTGGCACCGTACTCATTTTCATCCACTCATGGACTTGGAAAAGGGCAGTAATTATCTCTCTTCATTGTTTCATGTTTTGCGCACACATTGAGGACAATGTGCATCTTAAGTAAGGGGGAGAGGTATACTTTATTGAAATACTTTATTGAATAAATTTATACTTCATTTTTTTTATTCATTCGTCTCAATCAATGCCTGCTAAGTAAGCTAAATTGTTATGATAAGTATAATTTGATGTGATTTCCCTTTACATGTTAAACTAATTTGAAATTTCCTAAATGACAATTTCTTGTTGAGGTTAACTTAGTAATTTCGATCAATTGTTGAGGATCGATTGTAATGGATATAGTTAAGTTGTGGATCGATGGAAATTGGAACATTACTAAAATTTGAAACCTTAGTTACATTTTTGAGCATAATACAATTCTGTAGATTCTTGAGTCGGACTTGGTACGACCCTTAAATTTATAACCCTTGAATAAAAATAAATAATTCTAAGGAGCTTTGAAAATTTTTCCCTGTTCCGCTGATTTTGACTACAAATGAGTTAGAATCATGAATAGTGCTAGTAGCCATTTGAACGGTGATTTTGGCTGAGTAACCGGGGGTCGGCATCACAAATGTTTACCTTCGCGTCAAAAGGCTGGTATCAGTTCAAATAAGTCGGGCTCCTTAAAACATATAAAAATAAATAAATAATAAATAATAATAAAAATAAAATAAAAATATAATAATACTAATAAATTTGAGGGTTAGAATGCTTAAGAGAAAACTCACGTTTTTCGCACTTTGTTCATGGCATTTGAATTTGCTGGAATTTTATGCTCAAATTTTTAACTCTGGATTTTTAGGTTTTAGGTATGTGAAATTTTTATTTTGAAACTTCTTGATTCAGCTGTTATGATTGTGAATTATTTTGATTGAGAAAGTGAGGTTATCCAATTCGAGTATTGTCAAAACTTTATTTTTCTTTTTGAATATAGAGGGAGTCTGTCATTTATGCTTATTACAGTAATTTAGTTTGCTTGAGGACAAGCAAAAACTCAAGTGTAGGGGAATTTGATAAGTACACAATTAATGATATTTTATTCCCATTTCTTAATATGATTATTATCAAATTGAGTTTAATTTGTTTGTTTAAAGTGCAATTTAAGGATAATTTCAGGAATTCTCGATAAATTGAGGCTTTTGGTCATTTCGGAGCAATTACGGATGAAAGTAGAAGAAAAAAAGCAAAATCAGCCAATGGACACGCCCACGAACACGGGCGTGTCGTTAGGCGTGCCTCTGTTACTACATTCAGTGGATATGACACGCCCAGTTGCATAGACGTGTCACCAAACGTGCCATTCGTCCAGAGTCACAGTAGCTTCAACACGCCCAGGACCACGGGCGTGCTCATGATCGTGCTATTTACCCAAAGTCACAGTAGCTGCGACACGCCCAGGACCACGGGCGTGTCAATGAGCGTGTAATTCATCCAGACTCACAGTAGCTGTCACACGCCCGGGACCACGGGCGTGCCAAGGAACGTGCCTTTTATTCAGACTTACAGTAGCTATGACACGCCCTGGAACACGGGCGTGTCAGTGGACGTGCCTTTGGTTCAAGATCACAGTGCCTATAACACGCCCAGGAACACGGGCGTGTCAGTGGTCGTGTCACCTGTCGAAAAGTGAGATTCTTTGCACTGATTGGGGAATAAGTGGGGGACAATAGTTGGCCTTTGTCAAAAAGAAAGAACAAGAAAAGAAGAGCTTGCCTAAATCAGGGAAAAGGGTGATGAACCAAGGGAAAGTGGTAGACAATGGAGGGGATTAGTGAGCTGGAAGCATGGGCTAGAGATTTGGAGGGAAATAAAAAGAGAAGAGGGGGAGAAGAACAGGAGTTTTGGTTGGAGCATTGCTGGAAACAGAGAAGAAAGAAGAGAAGGAAGAGCCATCTGCTGGAGCAAGGAGAAGGGTCTTGAGCTGAGATTGAAGGAAGAACAACACCATACTCAAGTCCTAAACCAAGAACCAAGAGCTCAAGTGAAGAAATACAGATTCACTGCCATGAATTGTTTGGTTTCTCTTACTCATTTATCTTACTCTGTTTTTGTAGCTGTTAATATGAACTAAATCTTTCTCTATCTAGATATTGATGAACCCTAGCCAATTTGTATGAATTAAAACAATTGTATTCAGTTGAATCAATTAATTGAGTTGTTTTATTCTTATGATACTTGTTGTTATTTCCAATTGATAATAGCATGCTTGTTGATTGGTTATTATTTTCATATTATTGACTTGAGAAAGCTTGATGTGAATTGAATACTCATAAGGATTGAGGATTGATTGGGGTGCTAGAGATAGACCTACAAGATCCTTTGGTTTATAGTTCCTTGTCCTTAATGCATGACCTATTTAATTGTGTTTAGAGAAGAGATTTCGGCACTCTACTTAGTAATTAGGGATTAATCCACTCGAGAGAGGCTTTAATCTAAGTTAGAGGAATGCCAATTCAATTTGATTAAACGGTTTAGTTGAATGGATTGTTTATAAATATTATTGAGGCTAGGGGGATTCAATATCTGGATAGTTCTATTAATATCATTATAAATCTTTTGTGCACAGCATTTAATTTCCTTTCATTCATTAATTAGTTGATTTTAGTTACAACACATCACACAACTATTAATTCACTAAACAACGATTAAGTTTTGCACTAGTACTTGGCCTTGTCCCCAAGGAACGACACTCACTCACTACTATATTACTTGAGCGACCCGTGCACTTGCGGTAATTGCATATAGCTAACGGCACGCATCAAGAGGAACTACCATCAATTTGGTTTTTAAATCAATGAACCATTGCTTAGTCAATGGTTTTGTTAAGACATCAGCAACCTGGTCTGTTGTTGGAACGTATGAGACTTGAAGTTCTTTCTTTCGAACTTGATCTCTGACAAAGTGGAAATCCAGTTTAAGATGTTTGGAACGAGCATGGAAAACTAGATTGGCGGCTAGATATGTAGCTGAGACATTGCCATACCATATTTTGGAATGATAGGAAGAGGCAGTTGTAATTCTCAAAGAAGAGATTGAAGCAAAAAAGCTTCAGATGCAGTTGATGCTAACATACGGTACTCAGAATCAGTGCTAGACCGAGCAACTGTATTTTGTTTCTTCGAACTCCATGAGATAAGATTAGAGCCATAAAAAACAACATATGTTAAGGTGCTTTTCCTGTCATCTTTGTCACCTCCCCAATCGCATCAGAGAAGGCAATAAGGGGTAGGGAGGTAGAAGGTTAGAGAAGAAGACCATGATTAATTGTTCCTCTTAAATACCTGAGTATTTTACATCTTGCCAATGTGTGCATGAAGGAGAGTGCATGAATTGAGCCACTTTTTTTACTTCCATGGTAATATCAGCCCGTGTGAGAGCTAAGTATTGAAGTGTGCCCATGACTTAACGATACAAAGTAGGATCTTCAAAGGTGTTGGAAGAGTCATTTGATGAGAGTACTTGAGAACATGATGGTGTTGATACTGGAGTGGCTTCATGCATATTAACATGTCTCTAAAGGTCCCATATGTACTTTGATTAGGATAGATGAAGACCATTTGGTAGCCAAGTTACCTCAACTCCAAGAAAGTATGTAAGAGGACCCATGTCTTTGAGTGCAACAACTGTCCCGAGTTGTTGGATGATATCTTATAGAAGTTGAGATGTAGAACCTGTCAAGATTAAATCATCAACATACACAAGGCAATAAGAAATATGTTGGCCACTGAAGTAGATAAATAGAGAGTTGTCAGCCTTCGAACCGTGGAAACCAATTTTTTATAGAGCTGATGTGAGACAAAAATACCAAGTCCTCGGTGTTTGTTTCAATCTGTATAATGATTTCTTTAAAGAGAAAACATGATGAGGCCTAGTATGATCAATGAAGCCTTGCAGTTGTTCCATGTAAACCGGTTCATTGAGTGTCCCATGCAATAATGCATTTGACACGTCTAATTGTCGAACGAGCCAGTGAGAATTGACAAGAATGGACAAAACAAGGCGGTCTATAGCAGGTTTAATGACGACACTAAAGGTCTCCACATAATCAATACCTAGTCATTGATGAAATCCTTTAGCCACAAGTTTGTCCTTGCGACGATTAAGGGACCCATCTGGTTTGGTTTTGACACGATAAACCCACTTGCAATTGATTACATTTGTGGCTTGTGATCTTGGTACTAAGTCTCATATTTCGTTAGTCATTAAGGCATCTATTTCCTCTGACATGGCTTGATGCCAAGAATGTTGCTTTGCTATCTCTTGATATGTTGTGGGAGAAGAGAAAGTAGTAGGTGTTACATGAAGTGCTTTGGGTTTTAAATGACTAGTTTTGGATCTCTTGACCATGAGATGTTGATTTTGAGCATTTGGGTGTTATGTTGTGTATGTGGAGGAATCTATGGTGAGGGCAAGCGGTTGTTGGGTAGTAGGGTCAGGGCTGGAAGTAGTGGTTGCAGTATATGGAGATGTTTGTTGGATTTGTCAAGGAGCAGATGGGACATTAGGTACTGGTTGAGGAGTAGTCGAGACACTGGGTACTTGTTGAGGAATAGGGCGTGAGACAGACTTTCCAAGAGAGAAAATAGGTAGAAGTGATGGCGGCGGTCCGAGGATTGAAGATTGCCCATTACTTTCCTTGAACAGAAAAACCTGTTAATCAAATAAGACATGACATGAGTAAAAAACTTTATTTGTAGATAATGACAAACATTTGTATCCTTTGTGCAAAAGACTATAACCAATGAAGACACATTTAGTGGAATGAGGTTCAAGTTTATTTTTAGTGTAAGGACGCAACCATGGATAACAACAATAACCAAATACACGAAGGAAATTGCATTCCGGATTACGATTAAAAATTATTTGGTAAGGAGATTAGTGATTGATTTTTGGAGTGGGTAAGCGATTTATTGTGTAAACTGCAGCTGTAAATGCATGGTCTCACTATTTGGATGGTATGACGGGATGATATAGGTAAGCACATCTAATTTCGGTGATGTGTCGGTGTTTGCGTTCAGCACACGCATTTTGTTCCGGCGTGTGGGGGCAAGAGCTCCTTTGTATAATTGCATTTTGAGCAAGATAGTGTTTTAAGGCTTAGTATTCCCCTCCCTGGTCTGATTGAAATTGTCTGATGGGTTTACCAAAGAATATTTCAACAATAGCCCAGAATTTGACAAAATAATTAAATACATCAGATTTTTGGTGAAGAAAATAAATCCATGTGTATTTGGTGTAGTGATTAAAAAATAAGACATAATATAAAAAACCATCAGATGAAGGAATAGGAGCAGGGCCCCAATAATCTGAGCAAATTAATTCCAACGGTTCTTTAGCATTAAAATCAGAATCATGAAAAGGAAGTTTGAATGATTTGCTAACATAACATGTTTCACACAAAGATGAAGTATTTTTTGCTAAAGCTGATAATTTATTGGTAGACAAGACTTTATTTATAGTTCTTAAACAAGCATGGCCTAACCAAGCATGCCAATTAGATAAAGAAATTGAATGACAAACTGGTGAAACAAAATTTGTGACTAAGTGATAGAGCCCATTTTTAATGTATCCTTGATGAAGAGGCTGCCTCGTTTGGTTATCCTTAATCAAAAAAAAAAATTGGTGAAAAATTCAATAGAGACATCATTAGAAAGAGTAATCTGTTGAACAGATGACAAGTTTATGTTAGACTTTGGAACATGAAGAATTTTATCCAATGAAAAATTACGAGAACTGACAGCAATATTGTTAGAACCAATATGAGTAATAGGTAAGCTTTTACCATTTATAAGAGCAACTTCATCAGTGCCTAAATATTCAGAGTGAATGCCCAGGTTTTCTAGGTCAGAAGTCAAGTGATGGGTGGCTCCAGTGTCAACAATCCACAGCTTTGTTGGTGGTGTAGGAGAGGAAACATGGCTTGCAGCTGGTTTGAAAGTGTAATTATTGGACTTGTTGTACTTAGGACTGGGACATTGTCTGGAGGTGTGACCTTGGCCATTGCAATTGTAATAGACAATCTTGAAGGAGTAAGTGTTGTTATGGCCTGCACGTCCACGGCCGGAGTGATATTGATAGCCACCACGTCTGTTATTGCAACCTCGACCTCGTGAGCTTCCACTCATATGTTGGAGGGCATTGTAATTAGCAATGGAAGGAGGATTAATAGAGACATCTGAGCTCTTAAGCTGCATTTCTTCAGAAAGCAGTAAACTAAATAAGTCATCAAAAGAGATAGAGGTTAGTCTTGCCTCAATATTACGTGTAAATGGTTTGTAGTCAGGACCCAAACCACATAAGATGTGATCAATGAGATCGTCCTCAAAGATGGCAGCATCGAGAGTAATAAGTTGATCAAATAGACATTTTGCACAGTCCATGTAGGTTGGAATTGAGTCATTATCCCGTGACAGGGCATGAAGTGCATTTTTAAGAGTACGAATTTGAGCTCTAGAACCATATGAGTAAGTGGACTATAGATGTGACCAAGCATCATAAGCAGTGGTTGTACCAACAACCTGAGAGAGAACAGATTCAGAGAGAGAACTTAGAATCCAGCTCAGCACCATTTGATCCTTTGTGTACCAGGTTATGTATGTCGTGTTTGGGGAGTTGTTAATTTCTTTAGGAGGAGGTGGAGTGCTATCTATATGGTGTGATAGTTGTTGACTAAAAAGAAGAGGAACAACTTAGGTTTTCCATAGGAGATAATTTGAAGAAGTGATTTTAATTATTATCAGGTTGTGGATAGAGGGAATTGATGGGGAAAAAGATTAAGTGGCCATGATGATAGGCGAAAAGAAAAAAAAATGGTGTTTAAACCCTTGTGGGCTCTGATACCATAAAGAAATGTGCAGAAAAAGATAATTGGCTCACATATCCTTGATTTCTATTAGTAGATATAAATAGAGTACAACACGTTGTTTAGTTACAAAAAACCAGCAGGTTAAATCTCTAAAAGCATGAGATTGTTATACCAGAAATAAGAAGGATCACTTTAATTTGGGATGAGGTGATTTTGAATGGATATATTGTTATCTAATAATGTTCAACACTAAATCCTTTGATTGAAATTGCTATAATCAATTTAAACATGTATGCAATTACTGCCTCCGATGCTATTTAGATTTCTTGGGGAACAAATTAAAGAGTAATGCTCGAAAGGAATTTGTTGGTCTATTTGGTAATGATAAAAAAGAGAAGTTATATAGTAATGCTCTATGTTACAGTTTTACATTAATTTGTTATAATACCTTTCTAGTAGCTCAGTACTCGATTTTTGCAATTTTGGTTTTAGCATGACCAACATATATGAGTCAAATTTCCATTGTCAGTATTTGAGTCTGATTGTAAGGAATAAAGATCAAATTGGCCTTTAATTTTGGCTGCTTTTCAATTAGAACTTAAAAATTTTCGTGCAACAAAGCCACTCAATGCCAGTCATCTCCTTTCACCATTTTCAGGTGGTAGTAACCATGATCACAGCACTGGTTTCTCCAGATCCCAACATTACTAGCAAACAATAGTTTGGATAGTCTTTTTTAAGTCTTCTATAAGTTGTCCGAAATGCTTCAACACCAAATAGTACAATCTCCAGCAAGGCTAGGCCTTACAAACCCAAACTCACCTTCTCTTCAAAACCCTACCCCTCCCAAATTTCCCTCATCATCCTCTCAACAACTACCACCACCCCACCAACAACAGCAGCAGCAGCATCCTCTGAATAATGCCACCATTACCACATCCTCGGCTCTCCTCTCTCTGCTCCCTCCTCTCTGTAGAACTCAAACTCTTCTTCTCCAGTTGGCCTTCTTAGCCTCCAAGTTCTTTGAAGTCTCTTCAAACCAAGCCCTTTGGCTTTCCGCTTTTCGAGGATTGCTGCCTACATTTCTGTCCTCCCAAATCCAATCAATGGCTCCACTTGAATCCACTCCTACTTCTACTAAGAAAATTCTCTCTCTTTTTACTTCCCTCCGAACTCAACTCTTTGAAGCAGTGGCTGAGCTCCAGGAAATCCTCGACCTTCAAGATGACAAGCAAAGACTTGTCACGGAAATCAGTTTAAAAGATTCTTCGCTTCTTAACTTTGCCAAGAGTCCTAGATATCTTAGTAGATGATTACTCTGATTATCGCCGCCCCAAAAGAACTAAATCAAAATTAGAAGAAAATGCTCATGTGGATGATGATGTGAGCAATACCATTATTGCATCTCAGATTGAGTTGTCTGATATTTTATCTTATGCTCAACGGATAAGTTACACTACCTTTGCACCACCAGAATTTGGTTCTTGACAGGCTGCGCTTCGAGGGGCACTTCCTCCTACTCCACAAGAAGAACAAATGAGAGCTTCTCAGTTGTATGCTTTTGCTTACCTTGATGTGGGGTTGCCTAAAAAGATCAAAACTAAGGAGAAAACCATTGAAGCAATCATTGAGCCTCCCCAATTGCCACAGTGAGAGACAAATTCGCTTGCCAATTTCCCTTCCATACAAGGCTTGCTTTCCAGTGGCAGAACCAGAGCTTGAATGAAAGGGAGGCAAAATGTTTTAGAAAAAAAAAATACAGAGGAATGAAAGAAAAAAATTGAATATTTAATATTATAGTAAAATTTTTATTTTTATTAAATCTTTTACATGTCTTTTTATTTTAATTCTCGAATCTATTAATTTATTTAAATAATTTTGTTAAATTAAAATTTTAAATTACTATTTTAAATGAGAGCATTAATTTTATTCAATTCATAATCAAATTGTAAAATTTAGTATTAATCTAAACACCTAATCACAAAATTCTAAATATCCACTAATTAAAAAAAGAAACATACATAATACAAAAAAGCCAATAATATATATATAAATTATATATATTTATATATAAAAATTTCAATAATTTATATATATATAAATATATAATTTATATAATTATAATTATATAAATTATATATTTATATATAATTATAATTATATATAATTATATACATATATATATAATTATATATAAATATATAATTTATATAATTATAATTATATATATTTATAATTATATACATTTATATATAATTATTTAATAATTTATATATATAAATATATAATTTACATAATTATAATAATATATATTTATAATTACATATATTTACATATAATTATATAATAATTTATATATATATATATATTATTTATATATATATATGTATATAAAATAAGAGGGAGGAGGGGAGGGAGGTCCATTGCCCCCCAGGACCCCGTCCCTCCGCCCCTGCTTGCTTCCCCCCAACATCACAGTTCCATTAGGGTGAGAACTTGGGATGCCAAAGGTGTTGCCAACAGATTTACCCCCACCTCCACTAGGGTGGAAGCCTGGGGATCCATTGCCTTCATTGGAGTCTCTTCCTCTCCCTAGGATGATGGGGCAACAATTGCAACCAGTTGCTCCTCAAGGATTGCATAAGCAACCTGAAACAATACAAGTTCGGCACATTAGATTGATATTCTTGACCAGGATGATGATAGTAGTGATTATAGTAGTGACGACGGAAGCTCTGACGATGAAGAATGAGAGGCTGATGCCTAGTATATTGCATGCGGTGTCCCAAATAAGGGTGCTTATGCTTTACAATTCAATATAATTTACAAGAAAGTTCAAAAAATATATACTTTACTAAAAAGTATATCAACTCTCATTCCATGCCTCTTATGTTTTTATGATGTTAATGGTCATGATTAACATGCTTGCAACTGAATTAGTGCAAACACTGGTGTAGCCAATGTGGTTTTAGAACTCATTATTTTGTTACTTTGTTTCAATTATTATCATTCTAGTGCTTTTTACATTTTGGTGGTATATCAATTTTAGTCTAGACTTGTTTGTACCTGTAGTAGTGGGTCTGTGTATGTCTCGTATTAGTAAATTTCTTTTTGCTCTTTTTACCTTGTTTGAATCAGCGGGATTTTCAGTTTTAATTAAAGATTGGCAATGAAATTAAATATTCATTGTAGTCAGAATTCAGTTAAGCATCAGTGACAGTGAATTCCTGCAATTTAACCTCCTTTCATAGTAGGTTGCTGCTATTTTAGTTTTAGATTTTGGATGTTACAGTTATGCTGTTAAAATATTTTATATTTAAAATATGCAAAATATATGAATATAACCAATAAATATTGGTAGTTTTTTTTATATAATTTATTTTAAATGTCACGAGCTTGGATCCTACTTATTTTATCAAATAATTCTGATTGTTTCTATATTTCTTTTTATAAAGTTTATTTGATGGTGGCAATCACTTTCTCAAATGCTTCTATAAGCAACTGCACTTTTCTTTTCCGCGCTGGAGTTAGTTTAGCAATGATACTTTGAGGGTGTTTCTCAAAACTTAAAAGCAGGGCAAAATACTTATAAGCTGTTTTTAGATTATAAATTGTTTATTTAAGTGTTTCTGAAAACTTAAATAGTAGATTATAATCTGATTTTAATTAATTTTTTAAAAGTTGGGTTTTGCTACTTTTTTTTAAGCACTTATTTTTTAAGCAGTTTTGATCAAGTAAAAGACCATACTATCCCTACCTAATCTTCAATATTCCAAATTTGCCTACCTTATACACTTTAATTCCCATCAAAGAAATTTTATTATTATTATTATTATTATTATTAAATTTTATTATTATTATTATTATTGTAAAATAAATTTTGAATTGACATTTAAAAAATTATTTTTATACAATAAATAAACTCATGGACAGTTTGGTCATTTTGACAGTTTCTATAATTAAAAACTGATTATAAGCTGATTTTACAGAAACACTTAACTGATTATAAACTGATTATCAGCTGATTATTAGCTAGTTTACAGAAACGCTTAACTACTTATTTTTAATCTGATTATAATCTAAAAATCACTTATTCACAATAAGCTGAAAAGCTCCAGTTTTGAGAAACACCCTCTTTGAAGGGAGCCCTTTTCTTTTCATATTTTATTATTATTATTTTTAGTTTAAATATTGAAAATCTTTTTTCTCTGTTTTTTTTTCTTTGAAACATATTTATATTTAAATTAAAAAAAACTATTGAGTGTACAACATTTTATATTTGACTTTTTAATTTTTTATTTTAAAAAATTATTAAGTGTAAAATATTTTTTAAAAAAAATATTGCCAATTAATATATAGTTGATTCTTTCTTACTTTATGTTATGCCTTCAACGTTCAAACCGGGTTCCCTTTAATGGCTTTTAGGTCATTTTCCCACTATACCCCTTTCGTTTTCACTTTTTCAGTGTTTCTTTGAAGTTCTTCAGTGTTAGTGACCTGACACCAAAAATTAAATGGAAGAAAACGGCGAAGAGAAATTGTTAGCGATGGCGCGTCACATAGCCAGGACACTTGGTCATAACGAGTCTATGGCCGACGATATTTTGCAGATATTTTCCAACTTCGATGGTAGGTTCTCTCGCGAAAGGTTGGGTGGAGCAGCAGGAGCTGACGATTTGAGAGTACGTGGCTCACTGGAACAGACTCTCCAGTCTTTAGAGCGTCAGATCTCGCAGTACGTGGTGGCCGATCACCCGATCTGGTCCGACTCTGCTTATTCTTCATCCTTCCTCGATTGCATAGATGAATTAATCGGATTGATTAGAGACTGGATTCCCATGGCTGCTGCAGACAATACCATCAGCGCGTGCTTGGTACGCGCCGAGGACGTCATTCGTCAAGCCATGTTCCGTCTAGGGGAGGAGTTCAGGCTTTTGATGGAACGCGGTTGTGAGACGTTTGAGCCGACGCGCAAGTATGGTAACGGCGAGTCAACGGGAAACTTATTATCTGATTCAGATGATGACGATGAAGAAGCAATTATCACAAACGGCGATATTCCCGTTGCGCAACCGCTTACCGACTATGATATTGTGATCGACGCACTTCCGTCGGGGACAATCAGCGATCTTCATGAGATCGCGAAGAGAATGGTGGCCGCCGGTTTTGGCAAAGAGTGCTCACACGTTTACAGTAGCTGCAGGAGAGACTTTCTAGAAGAAAGTATGTCGAGGTTAGGGATACAGAAGTTGAGCATAGAAGAGGTTCAGAAAATGCCATGGCTAGAACTTGAGGACGAAATTGATAAGTGGATTAAAGCCGCAAATGTAGTACTCCGTATCCTATTTACAAGCGAGCGTCGCCTCTGCAATCGCGTGTTCTTTGGGTTCTCGTCTGCAGCTGATTTATCGTTTATGGAGGTTTGTCGGGGATCCACGATTCAGATTCTGAATTTCGCTGACGCGGTGGCTGTAGGAAGCCGATCACCGGAGCGATTGTTTAAGATTCTCGATTTATTCGAGACATTGAAAGAATTGATGCCCGAGTTTGAGTCTAGTTTCTCCGATCAGTACTGTGTAGTTCTTAGGAACGAGGCCGTTGCTATATGGAAAAGGTTGGGGGAAGCGATAAGAAGGACATTTATGGAGTTAGAGAATTTAATTCGGCGAGATCCAGCTAAGGCTCCAGTACCTCGTGGTGGGCTTCATCCCATCACACGTTACGTGATGAATTATCTACGTGCTGCGTGCCGATCAAGGGAGACTCTGGAACAGATATTTGATGAGAATGTTAATGTTGTTCCCTCTAAGGCTTCATCTCCCTCTTTATTGTCAGTTCAAATGGCATGGATAATGGAGCTCCTTGAGAGTAATTTAGAGGTCAAATCGAAGATTTATGGGGACCCTGCTTTATGCTCTGTTTTCATGATGAATAATGAAAGATACATTGTACAAAAGGTCAAGGATGGTGAATTGGGTTCTCTTCTTGGAGATGATTGGATCAGGAAACACACTGCAAAAATCAAGCAATTGCAATTGAATTACCAGCGAAGCTCATGGAATGAAGTTTTGGGGGTGTTGAAACCGGATAATGGCTCTACAGCTCCTAATAATATTGGAGGGATGAACTTGTCTATGAAAGATAAGATTAAGTTGTTTAATTCCTACTTTGAGGAGATTTTTAAGAAGCAATCGCAATGGGTCATATTTGACGAGCAGCTAAGAAAGGATTTGAGGATTTCTTTGGTGAATCTGTTGCTTCCAGCTTATGGAAACTTCATTAAATGGCTCCACAATTCTCCAGAAGTCGGGAAGTATATTAGGTACAGTGTGGAGGACATTGAAATGCATATTAACGAGTTGTTCCAGGGAGGTGCCGGGTCAGCTGGCAGCAGAAAGTGAAGGTAAATTACTGCCTCCTCCATTAATGTGTATCAGTGAATTCTGAATTTTCATTTTTAATGGATATGGTCCGTTTCTTTATATGAATGAAAATTATGGATATGTGTGTGTATCATCAGATCAAAAGAGAGAGAGAGAGAGAGAGAGAATTATATGAAATACTATTTTTTTTCTCCTCAATTACATTTATACGGCCAATTTTTTTTAAATTACAATTATACATTTTTACGATATTGAGTCAAAGCTAAAATTCCTTCGCCTCTGTCCATCGCAACACCACCACTGTTATAGCACCGGTCGACCACTAGAACCGCGAGACGCTGGCTCTATAACTATCTTCATTCTTTCTTTTAAAGAGAAACAGATAAATGAGTTTTTCTGCAAGTTTACATAAAAAGAAGAATGGCTTGATTAGGGGGTGGTGCCAAAAGAGCATGGCTTGACTGGGGAAGAAAATTTACTAGGCTTGTTTAAAGCAAAAATGTTAATAATTTACTGTTGGATTGGGAACAAATTTAGTTACCATTTGTGATGATTTTTTTACCGAGCTATATATATGGAATTCAATTAAGTTCATGACATCCTTTTGAAAGGAGGCTAGTTCAGTATATGACCCTAATCACAATATAAATTAGGGTTGGATACGAATTCTGAAGATATTTAAATCGATCTAAATATTTAAAATTAAAAAAATTTATTAACTTTTTGGCTTTATTCGAATTGAATTATACTGATTTTTTTAATACGGAATAGTTCTGGATATTTGTCTGTAACCGAATTGAATTAGGCTGGACTGAACCGAATAACTGAAATAATATCGAAATTATTAATAATAATATAGAATTATATTATATTTTATTGATGTATTATTTAATATTTAATATTTTTAAAATATATTAAAATTATTTTATTAATTTATATTATGTCATATTATATATTCATTTTGAAATTTTTAATTTTATATATTATGCTCTATATATATACATTAATTATCTTTATTTTAAGTTTTGTCACTAATCAAATTAATTCTATAACTAATTATAATTTATTAAAATATTTATATGAATAATTACTATCATTTTTCTAGTATCAATGATAGTAATTCATACTAATTATAGAAATTTATATTTAATAAAATAATTTAATATAATATATTAGTAATTTTTAAATAATAATAATTATAAATATTAACAACAATTAATACTTATGAGTACTAATAATAAATATAAATAATATGATATAATTTTTTATGAATACGAATAATAATAATTAACAAATGAATAATTGTAAATTGAGAAGAATATAAACTATATAATTATAAATTTATAATAATATGTTTGTGCATATATATAATACAATAATTATGTGCATATATATAATAACATAATTATGGATTAGTATTAAATAAAAATTTATATCACAATTAATTTAGATTAAAAATTATTTGATTGATAATAAGTATTCGCAAATTGTGTATTAAAATATATCTATCACTAATTAATTTAAATTATTAAGATATTAAATTTGAAGTTATTTTATTTTATTGTCTTATATTTTATTATATTTAATTATTTAATATATTTTATTGTCTTATTGTTAAAATAAATTTTTAATTTTATTATAAATTTATTAACTTTGAGAACAAATTTAATTAAAATTTTAATCTTATATGATTATGAATTTATTTATTTATGATTATAAAATTATTTAATTGTCCCAATTCAATAAAATACGAATAGTTTTTAAAATATTATTAATTATTATTTTATTATTTAAAATTAAAAAAATATTTAAATTTTTGAATATTTAAACCAAACGGAATCGAATTTTTCAATTCGATTAGGTATGGATATTCTATTTATTCGGTTCGATATCAATTTCAATAATTTAAAAATATTTGAATTTTGGTTTAATTTTAAAAATTTTAAAATCTCCGATAATCGAAAATGCTCATCCCATTAAGAACAATAAGTATCTTTTCATACATATTTTTGTAATAACCTTAAAATAAACAATATTAAAATCTTATTTTGATATTATTAAATGATAAATATTTTGAAATAAAATTAAAACTTTAAAATGACCTTTAAATTAGAATAAATGGAGCATAAAAAATGTTTAGCAACATTAACTCAATAAAAAGTAAAAAATGATTAAAAAAATTTTACTCAATAAAAAGTAAAAAATGATTAAAAAAATTTTATCATCTTTATAGTACTAGTTGCCTCGAATTAAAAATAAGATGATTTGTACCAAAATCATAAAAAAAAAAAAAAAGGATTTATGTTTCTTCCTAGCGTATCCTTTTGTGCCTTTCAATGTAGTTCCGTCATCAATTAGACGAAAAATGCTTATTCTCCTTATCATTTCCTTCTTTTACTTATATGATCTAAACATAAATGCAGATGCCAGAACAAGGCCTTTTGGAGAATGTTAACATGCATTACAAGATGATGCCATAACTAAGAAAAATAATTTTTTATAAAATTCACATATTACATGTACTGTAATTGAATGCTAAAACCTGTAACTTGCCTTATTCATTTTTAAAGAAACATGCTCAGCAACATTTTGTCCAATGCCACATGAGCACAGTGAATTTGGAACATGCAAATACTAAAATTTGCTAATAGGATACAACCAAATTGCACGTATTGAAGTATTTTTGTATGTTTTGCTTGAGGACACTGTATATTATACAAATTTCAATTTTCCTCGTGTATTTCATATTCTATACATCAATTTTACTAAATATTTTTATACAAAGAACGATGAAAGTAAAAAATGATCTCCATTTCATGGAAAACATATACCAGATGAATGAGTTTTTGTTTTGCCTTAGTTTTTTCACATGCCAAATTCGAAAAACAATTATAAAATAGAGTAAATTCCTATAGAACTATTGCAATGGCGTCGATTCATCAAGCTTAAGAAAAAATCAAGCATAACAACAGATAAAGATTTATTTAACGAGATAAAAGAGATCCAAGTGTTGTTAATAGAAATGTATTTTGACAGATTTAAAAACATACCTTTTAGCTTTCTTTTTTGTTATTTGATGATTGATTTCAATTAATGTTAGGAGGATTTGATTTGTTGTGGTGAGATTGATCGAGATTTTTGGCAGATTTTCTGATATCAATTTGGGTATACTTGAAAATTTATGAGTAGACCACCAAATTGTTATATACTTAATTATATAGATGGTACTTGATTTTTCACCCTTATTTTATTAAAAATTTTAAGCTTCATTTTATTTTCTATCATGTGTAGTTACCTAACAAATAAAAATTTTAATTTTATTTATTTTTTCTTATATTTATTTAATAAATTTAAAATTATATTTTTAACATATTTAAAATTACATATTTTATATTTAATTTTTCACATATAAATATAAAATGAGATGAAATTAATTTTTTAATTTTTTATCATATTATCTGTGACTATTATATTATATTTTAATTATTAAAAAAAATTCAAATATTTTATTAAAATAAAGTAAAAAAATTTAAAATTTTAATAGAATAAAGGTAAAATATGATGTACTGTAATTAATCCTATTTCTATAATATTTTTGCTTTGCAACGTATTTTTGATATATATATATTTTATTTTTTTTATTTTTAGGGTATTTCTATAAAATTTCCAAAAAAGAAAAAATTAATAGTATATTGTTGATCAACGTGCATGTCAGGACGCGATCAACCCACCACTCCGCCAGTCTACCATGAAGGCGCGTGTATTCACTCTCATCTCCAGCATTACTATGTTTCTTTTATTTCCCGCGAAAACCGGTGAAACAAGTGAAAAAAAAAAAATCTCCTGACCACGCGCTATTCTCGCCTGTAATAAAAATAGCTATGTTCTTCGCAGTAAAAATAGATCATCTATCACCAACTTCATAAGAAAAATCTGAAAAATGGAAATTAGCATAATTCGAATTGGCAAATTAATTTAAAAAAATTGAAAAATAAAATTAATTTAATTAAAAGAAAAACTACAATGATTAACAATAAAATGGGAAATTTATTTTTATTTTTTAAAAAATTAGAAATTAAAAGAAAAAAAAAAGATTGAAATTAAAATTAGACAATGCAAAATTAATAACGCTACAAAAAAAAAGCGATTCCTAATTATAATATTATTGTTAAAATACAGAAATAAAAATTGCAAAAATAAAGGTCAAAAATCCATTTGATATTACCGGTGGTTGTTGCTTTGAACTAGTCTCTTTGTTTTCTTGTTTTTGTTGAGAGCTTCGGTCCCTCCCTAGAACTTTCCTTTTTCTTACATTTTTCTCTTATTTTCAGAGGGTCCAGCTCCTGGGTTTTGCTGGTCAGAGTTTGTTTTCGAAGTAAATCTTTTGAAAGCAGTTTTTTATATTCTGGATTTTCAAATTTTTTTTTTGTAAATGTGGAGCACTGGAGAAAATGCTGATTCTTACTATGAGGTCCGGCCTGAGTGTACCGATGTTCCTAAAACTCGATTCAAAATCAAGGTTTGAATTTTTATTTTTTATTGGAATTTTTTTTTGTTGTTGATTTGGATCAATGGTTTTGTAATTTGATTTCTTTATAGCTTAGTTTTGATGTTTGATGGGTACCCATTTCGTTATTTTGGATCAGTGCTTTATGATTTATTTGCTTGTGGTTTTATTTTGGTATTTGACTAGTAATCATTTGGTTAATTTGGATTAAAAGTCTTGTACAGCGTGAAAAATATCATCATTACTAGCAAAATAGTGAATTTTTTGATGTGGGGTTGCAGTAATGTTATTGGGGTCATTGCAAATATGGTTAGTGATATGCATGTATGTTATCTTTGGATCTTTGAATTAAAGCTGAAGTTATTGATGATTATAGATGATTCATGTATCTTGAATTTGGCTTTTAAAATTTAATAGGAATTGCTTTCATTTGGATTATCAGACTAGCCTTAAAAATTAAGCATGGTTGTAGAATTTTGAGAAACCATAAGGAAACTAGATGTTCAGTTCAAAAAAAAAATAATAATAATAAGGAAATTAGATGCAGGATGCACCTAAATGTGATCCGAATTGAAATTAAGATTAATTACGATGTGGATGATCTTGCTTGAGGTGATCTTTATTTATTTTTGTTAATGTGTTGGTGGTCAATTTAGTGGATTGAAAAATGAGACTAAAAGAATTGTTCGTAGTATTATTTAGAACGTACACCTATAGTGGATGCGAAATCTGCCCTTTAAAACTTCTGATTATGACAATATCTTGCCTGGCGATGCTAAACACATCTGCACACAGACACATAAATATATGTGAGATTGCTGTTATGGAAAATTGGTGCTTAATCAGGTTAGACGCTTAGACCTGGTTGTTAAATTTCTGCTTCCTTGGTCTATTTAGAATAAAATTGCTTGTTACTGCAATAGTGAAGCTTCTTTCATGATCAACTTATGCAGGCTGGTAAAACACTAAGTCAAAGGAAATGGCAGAGTGCATTTTCTCCAGAAGGGCATCTAGATATAGGCAGGACTCTCAATCGTATACAGCGTGGGGTAAGCACATCTTCAAATGGCATCTTGTGTCTGTAAGATTTATATCTCAAGGTTAAGTCTCTTCTCTTCCTCCTTTTCTTTTGCATTTAGGGGATCCATCCATCAATTAGAGGAGAAGTTTGGGAATTTCTGCTTGGTTGTTATGATCCTAAGAGTTCATTTGAAGAACGAGAAGACATACGGCAGCATAGAAGGTTGCCATTTTTATTGATTTACATAATGGAAAAATATGTGGAGATATTTGTTTGGATTGTCACTTCCAACAATATAGTGTACTAAATTTGAGTTGAATCCTGTGATTGTTTATTTATTGTTTATTATTATTTTTTGTGTGCAAGAGTTTAAACTTCTTCCATTCCATTTTCCTCTCTTTAGGAAACATTTAAGAGTTGTTCTTATGTTACACCTCCAGGGTACAATATACTCGGTGGAAAGAAGAGTGCCGTGAAATATTCCCTGTTGTTGGAAGTGGCCGGTTTATCACAGCACCGGTAATTACTGAAGATGGTGAGCCCATTCAGGAGCCACTAGTAATTTTAGAGACTCATCAAGACAAGGACCCAGTTATTCCTTTTGAAGATTGTGATTCTGCTAAAAATGATGATTCATCAGATGCTGAGCCTGTTGCTTCTACCTCAGATATTGTAAAAGAGCTTACTAGTCATGGTCCCTTGGACAAGAAATTAATCCAGTGGTTGCTTACCTTACATCAAATAGGTTGGTGTATTTTTTATATTGAATGCACATTTCTCTTTAGACTGTACAAACTTCATTTTTTTCACAAATATTCTTCCAACAATGCTTTGTTTTCCCTTGTATCTTTCTAAAAACATGAAAAGCATTTGTAACAAGTGTTTTTATCCTGTTTTTATAGTTAAACTGTTCTTCTTGCTTTGTGGTTCTTATTCATGTTGGGTGCATGAGGCATTGACTTGTTTCATGATTATATGAAGTGATTGTATGTATGGAGAGAGACATGTATATGTGCATTCACTTGCATGCAACGATTAACTTGGAACTTAGAATTATCTTTTTTAGAACAGCATAATACTAATCGATGATTTATTTGTATTTTTCTGTAATATTTGTGACTCTTTCTTGCTTGGATTAATGTGTATTAGGTCTAGATGTGGTTCGCACTGACAGGACATTGGTTTTCTATGAGAAGCAAGAGAACTTGTCAAAACTTTGGGATATTCTTGCTGTTTATGCCTGGATTGATACCGATGTTGGCTATTGTCAAGGTAGGTGATTAAATGAAATTTCTTTGTACATGAAGGGTTAGAATAATTAGATAGATTAATAAGCTAGATATTTGATCACTTTTAACCTTCGAAATTCTCAACTTCCTCTGGCTTTGCCATTCTGATTTCAAAGATTTCAGTAAGTTAACATTTGGCATTTTGTAAACTACTGTTAGCTTGTTTCTTAACAATTTTATGGAACTATAATCAGATGAAATTACTAGGGATAGAATAAGAAGTTTCAAACTGATAAGGTCCAATAACATTTCATTGATCTTTCACTAATGAGTAAGGGTGAAGTTTTCCCAGCTACATTTTGTTTGCAGTGGTTCATTTTTGGACTATCGTGCTATCTGCTTTATTTCTTCCCTAATATTATCCCATTTTTTTACATATAAAAATTAGAGCTGTTAGAACCAGCTAGTAATGACAATAATGGTCGTGATTGTTACATTTTTTTTTTCTCGTCTTTCCCCATTTGCTCAAGTAAATGGAAGAACACTAGTTAATGTAGACCTAAGGTCCTTTCCTACTACAAATCAGTTTGTGATTCTTTGAGCAGGAAGCTTACATGTGGATAGTAATTATTAGTTGTATCCCTTTTTCAAATTTCTTTATATGTTTTGTCTCCTCTGACTTGGTGAAGGTAGTAATAGATTGTGCTCTTTAATTCTGATAATGTGAAATATCTCTAATCTCAACTTTATGGCATTCAGGGATGAGTGATCTATGTTCCCCAATGATAATGCTTCTTGAAAATGAAGGTGATGCATTTTGGTGCTTTGAACGTTTGATGCGTAGATTGGTACTTCTCTGATTTTCTTTGTTATTACCCATTTGTTATGTTATAAAGTATTGTTTGGTGTAACTTTTTTTTTTTTCAATGTTGTGCACTTGTCTTGCTTACCATTCTTGTCAAGCTTCTACAGCAACAAAGTTCAAGGATGAGATTAGTTTCATTTCGATTGTTTGAATTTTCACTTCCATATCTTTTGAGGGTTCTTTAATGGCTTTATACAATAATAGTTTGGAACCATATGTATTCATAGCTGATGATTGTACTTATATTTTCCCCCACTTTACTCATTCCTTACCTTTTAACCTCACTTTTAAATTAAATTGGTTCTATTGAGGCTTTCATAGCTGTATCTCCAATTTTATCTTCTATTTATTTTGAGTTTCTTATGATTTGTCCTTTTTGTGAAATTTTAAAGCGTGGAAATTTCAGATGCACTGAAAGCTCTGTTGGAGTGGAGACACAACTTAGTAATTTAGCTGCCATAACTCAAGTGATTGATCCAAAACTGCATCAGCATTTAGGTATTGCCTTGGATTACAAGTTTTACGTTCTGTATTTTTTAAGTCGTTCTCTATGTTATGTGCTAATCAATGATTACTGGATCCCTCTCAGTTTAAGCCAGTGCAATATAATTATGGACTCGTAATTTTGAACTTTTTTTTCTTGTTATCAAAAGTGGGTATTGGTTATCCAACCAAATGGAATAAAGAGAAGGAAAAAAGATGTTTTACTATTTACCTTAGAATTTCAATCATAACCATTGACCAAAAGGCTGAATCTAATTGTATGTTAGGGCTGTTGCAAAACGAGACTAAAAAAGGGTCATTCTGAATCAATAATGGAGTGTAATTGTTTCTATAATCTGAGTTTAAGATTTTCTTTTGGAGAAGAATATGAGTTTTAAGATTAAGGTAATCATTGAGTTGTTATCAGCTTCTATGAAAGTAGAAAATTTTAGGTTTTAGAGAAACGTGGGAGACCTTTCTATATTATTGTGGCTTGCCCCCTGCTAGATGGCAGTTTCTTGGCAATGATTAGCATTTGACAGTAATTTCAATATCCTTTTATTTCAGTTCAGATAACTTGTCTTGTAATACTTGTTCATATCTTTCCTGCATTTCTTAATTTAATCTTAAAAATAACTAGAAATCTGTCTTTTGATTTTGGACTGCAGATGCACTTGGTGGAGGTGACTATTTATTTGCTTTTAGGATGCTTATGGTTTTATTCCGCCGAGAATTCTCTTTTTGCGATTCACTCTACCTCTGGGAGGTATGATTCAACCTTTTTTAAAATCCTTACAATCAAGTATTTTCTGTATTGACTGAAATGAGCAAAATTCATATTCTAATTTCACAGATATTGTCTTTAGAAAGCCATTTCTAAAGTTGATGACATGCATGCATATTCCAGAGAAGACTCTGTTCACTTCAAGCTGCAAACTTTATTCCTATGGTTTGAGTGAATAGCTTTGAAGGCTAAATTTTAGGTTCTTGGAGAAATCTGTTTGGCCAGCTCTCCATGAATGATCTTAGATTTCTGGTCTCGACTTAAAATTTGCAAGGTTCTAATAATTAGTCAGAACATCCCCTTCTTTCCTACTTGATTTCAACACTACCTGTAGATAAGCACAATGCTTACTCGAGAACTGAAAGGATAGGCCTCTACCCTTGTTTGGGGTTAGACATGGGTTTATTTTCTTGAGCAGGTAGAAAGTGTTTAGGATTATTGAAATAAGTTAATTTGTATGGCGATAAGAGTTATTTGGAGTCCTGGTACCTCAGTGGTAAATGGTTTGCAATTTTTGTTTGTACATGTGGGTTTTCTTTCATGTTTCATAACTTCCATTCTTCTTCATGTTCATAATTGTTGGAATAACTGTATAATTTTCTTTCTACAGGATCTGTTGTTCTGTCCTTGCTTTCTTGCATGCTGAACCTAAAATCTGTTACTCATAAATTACCATTCTTTATGTGTTGTTAACATGCAACAGATGATGTGGGCCCTTGAATACGACCCTGACTTGTACTATATATATGAAGAGTCTGATACAGCCAGTGAAAAATCTGATGGATCTAAAGGAAGAGCCAAATCAATACGTCAATATGGAAAATTTGAAAGGGAAAATATGAAAAATGGGGCAGGGAATTCAGAAGCCCCTCTCCCCATCTCTGTTTTCCTTGTTGCCAGTGTCTTGAAAGATAAGAGCTCAAAACTGCTGACAGAAGCTCGGGGCCTGGATGATGTTGTTAAGGTCGGCTTAATAAGTTTATTTGTTTGGTTGTGCTTTAGATGCCTCCAGATTGCCATATAGAATAATTTATTATGGAGATATGCCATCTAGTAGAGAGTAAACATTGGAGAGAATTAAAGAAATATTAATGAACGAGTGGCAAGATCATTGAAGACCTTGTTCTTGTAGGGAGGAGCAGATGATAGGGACCTTATGAAATGCACACACATCCACACAATAAAAAAATAACTAAAGAGAAAAGGAAGTCCATTCATCAAAATACCTTTTGAAGTATCATCGTTTTACATGTGCATGTCTTGAGTGAGAATCAATCTCAACAAGCCTCACCCCATTCTTGCTGAGAATTAGTTTTATGGTTTCTAGACCCTAAGTTGCTAACTGGAGTGGTATTGAATCTGAAAGTCCAAATGAAATTCTTGTATGGTAATCCCATCTCAACTCCAACTTAGCCAACAATCCAACACTGACAGCGCTTGTAGATTTTCTGAGACAAAACTTGGACTTGTAAATTTGTTGTGGAACCAATTTATAGAAAATATAAAAAATTTGTACAAGATGGTTTCATTTAGTTTGGCATCTCATTCATTATCCTATTGCTCCTGTTTTTTAGATCTCTTGTCATTTTATGTTGCTTGGAGCCTTGGACTTTTACTTGTCTATGTTTTCATTTGCTTCTTTCTTTTGTTATATTACCATGCTTGCAGATTCTGAATGACATGACTGGAAATTTAGATGCCAAAAAAGCATGTAGTGGTGCAATGAAACTTCACAAGAAATACTTAAAGAAGGTTCTTCTCTTACCTTGGTTTGGTGTTATAAATTTGCACATGATATCTGCAGTGAATTAAAAAAGAATGAGAAAGCAGGTGAAAGTAGAAAACATGGTATTATGGCATGGTTCTTTGTAACTTTTCAGTTAGCATTTTATCGACATATTATAAACTCGTAAGGAGATTTGAAATAGTCGTGCACCAAGAGAATATTTGGCTTTCAAGGTGCAGATTGGTTCAGCTCTCAACTCTTCCATCTCCTAAATATAAGAATGCAAGAGTTCACAATTCCAATAATAGTTCTGTTTCTGCCCCATTCCTACATATGAAAGCTGTAGCTAGACCTAGAATTTAATTATAGTTCTTTAACCCCTTAATACAATCAAATCACTGGCTGAAAAATGCGAAAAACCCAGTTACATCTAAGCTTCAGTAGAGTCCTAAGAACCTAGTTTCCTTGCTACCGAATTTATTAGTCATTGATAGGCCTTACTTTTTGCTGATGATTCACCTTGTTCTACAGTACTTGTTAGGCTAAAAATTAGTTGTCATGCAAACATGTACAATGTTGCTACATTAATGAGTAGTGGATGAAATATCCAACTAGATTATCAAGTACGTAGTTAGATTATTGATTCATTTGTATTTTTCGTTGCACAATTGTGCTTGCCATTGATATTGCTTGTTCATTATTCTTCTGGGTATTCCTCGAACTCATTGTTTGTATGTTATTGCTGCAGGCCAAGAAGACGTAGCATTTGATGAAAGACTATTATTATTATTATTTTACTTTTTTTTGCCAGTCGAGAAATATTTGGATGCAGCTTGCATTCTGTGTCTTGATGTGGCAAGTGATAATAACTTCAGTTCCACACAAAATCTTTGCTTGGAGATTGCAGAATTGTACAATTAGCTCCAACTTGCAAAATATTCCTCAAGAAAGGAAATTGTTGTATGTGAAAATCAATTAATTTTTCCTTTTTCTCACTAATTTTTGTATCCTAAAAACATTCTTTGGAATTCCTTGCAGGAATCCATATGCTGTCTTGTATGTACTTGTATACAACAATCATCAAATGCAATTAGAAAGAAAATCTTTTGTTTGTATGTGATCTGATATGTTCTGAGTTTTTTTCCCCTTTTTCTTTGTCTCACTTTCCAAATTGAGCGTTGTGGTGTTTTTCTTGAAAAAGAAAACTTGCACTCTTCATAAATATTATTTCAAGGAAAATTTTCCTGGGGTTCCAAACAAGAGTTCTCAATTACGAAAGCAAGGGTTGTTAAATAGATAATATGTAGGCCTGTGCCCGGTTGGGTTTAATTCAGGAATTTGTAAATCTTGCCAATCATATTTATAATTGAGAATTTTAAAGATGATGCGAAATTCAGTTCATTATGGATATATGAATTCTTTTTATAAAAGACAAAATATATATATATATATATATTTAAAATTTTTCAATTTAAATATTTATACTATAAATTAATTTCATAATTAATGATAAAATATTTATAAAATCTAAAATTAAAAATATTTAAAACAAATAAAAAAATATAAAAGTTTGACGTAATAATTTTTGTCCAGTATCACAAAGTCCATTTTTTGCTTATATATACGTATTTAGTGTGTTACTAAGTACTATTTGATTATTATATATTATATTTTATTAAAAAATTATAGGTAGATTTAATTCTTATTACATAAAATATATAAAATAAATTATTAAAATATAACTAATTTTTTATAATTTGGTACGATTCAATACAATGAAATATAGATCCCGTTTCATTTATTATCAAATATTTAGGATCGTACAAATTAAAGTTAAATTCGATTCTAGTAAAAAAAAAAAGTCAACTGTATATTTAAGTTTTGAAATATTTTTTAATATTTTAGTTTAATTTAGAAATATTCAATTTTTGTGCACAACTTTAATAATATGTGTTAAAGTATTGGGGTGTATTTGGGACAGTCTCCCTCGAAGGGACTGTCCCATTTGATTTTTTTTAATGGCAACCCTTTATTATAAAAAAAAATTAATAATATAAATATAAAAAATGAGATCGATTAAAATAAAATTTTTTATTCCAGTGTTGTAGCTTATAGTCCTTAAGATTTTTGTCGTGTGAATCGGGTTAAATTTATTAAAAAAATAAATTTATAAAAAAAAATAAATATATAACGAGTAGGAAACAAATGTTTTTGTAAGCCATAGAAAACTTACAAATTGTTGAAAGAGCCACCAGTCATGAGAATATATGAGGAATCATGGGACATAAAGTCTTATATTGTTAAACCAAATAATTTAGCGCACGAATGAACTTTCCCTCTCCCTTCTTGGAGAAGCAGTGTCTCTGTCTATTGAGCTTACCGGCCTCAGTTTGGTTGCTACACTAGACCTAGGACTGCCATCGGCGCTCTTATCAACAATAACTCTAGATCTACTGATTCCTCACTTTCTTTTGCTTCGTTTGTTTATTTTCCTAAATATTTTGTTTTTTGTTGGACATCTATTTCAACTAGGATTTCCAGTAGATTACGGCCTGTTTTCTTTTATTGATTTCAAGCTTTTACAAGCTTATTGTCGGGTGTTTCTTTTACAAATTGAGTGGTATTGGAGCTTCAAGTTTTCCTTTTCTATCTCTAGAATAATAGCTCCCAAGCCAAAAGCTCTTTAATCTCTCCCTGAATTTCGGTCTAGACAATCATAACTCCTCCTTAATATCTCTGTTTATGTCCAAGGGAGGACCGTGTTCAAGGTCTCTTGCAGCACCATCGTTTTGGGCGCTGCTTTATGATGAGATTCTCCTTTCTCTTAGACCCCTTTCTAAGATGTTTTGATCATAGCTTTCCCTCAACCGATTATTTATTCGAAGATATATGAGGCATCAAGTAGTTCATGTTTCGATCTCTCCTTCACAAACTTTTCTGATGGTTTCGCAAATTCATAGCTTTGTCGATCTGCTATTTTCTCGACCTTTCCGATGTTCTCCTGTGGCCGTTGTTGGGTGGTTTCATCTATTGTGGTTTCTGAAGGTTAAGGGTTTCATTTAGGATTTGGTTTCTTTGTTGTGTTGTTGGCTGCTTTTGTTTTCTCTTTGCTGGTTTCGTTGTTGGTTGCTGTGTTATTGGTTGCTTATATTTTTCTATTGTATTTTGCCCTAATTGGGTTGTTTATCCAACCTTCACTGGGTTTATATAATTCTTATTCTAGTTTAAAAATATTACTTTTTTCTGATAAAAAAAAGTCTTTTATGGATTACCCAGAAAATATATAAATAATTAATATAAAAATATAAAAGTTAATTTTTAAAATTTACACTCTCAAATCTATATTAGATACAAAATATATAAATAATTGATATAAAAATAAAAAATATAATATAATTCCTAAAATATAATTCAATTTATATTCCAATTTAATACTATAATTGGACTCTAGACTCTAGTTGCATACAGAAGATATTATTTTATTTATTTTTTAAATAAATTTCTAATGATATTAATAAATTCTTCTAATCATATAAAATTTCATCTCAAAAAATTATTTATTATTTCCATATTATTTTTATAGATATGCTACGGCATGTATATTTTTGTAAGTAAATATTCTTTTTTGTATGCTATATTATATGTTATACGCATATTTGCATATTTTTAATCGGAACGAAAACGGGACGGGGCCAAAGTGGAGGGAATAAATTTTTCATCCCCGTTCCTATCTCAGCGGAAAATGGGGTCAGGATTTTCAACCATACAAATCATCACAATTTTGTCCATCTCCGCCCCTATGCGAAACGGAAATTCTCGCGAAAATTTTTTTTATTTTTTTATTTTATAAAATTAAAATTTAATAATATAAAAATAATATTTTATAATAATTATACACTTAATTAGATAATAATCTAATAATTATATATAATAAAATCTAAAATATTTAATAAAATAAAATATACTAAAATAAATTTATTTCACATATATAATAAATAATAATATAATATATATAATATATATTATAATATATTATTTTTTTAGTATTTTTTTTCGTATACCATTAGATACATATATTATAATATATAAAATATTATATATATATATATATATATTTTTACGTACGTATAAAATTTAATGAATCTTCATGAGAATCGAGATGGAGATCCCTGTTAGAAGAAGAGTATAATTTCGAATAATTATATGCTACAACTGTTGTAGCAATAAATGCCTACAACACACCAATAGAATTCTTACACGTAGATTAAATATGACATTTATTTAATTCTGTTGTAGCAATAAATACCTACGTGTAAGAATTCTATTGGTGTGTTGTAGGCATTTATTGCTACAACAGTTGTAGTATATAATTATTCTATAATTTCTATCCCCGTCTTGCCTCGACCAACGAAAAAAAAAAATTTCTATTCCTATTCCCACAAAAAAATTTCATGTGAAATTTTCGTCCAATTTAAGGTAAATTCTCGTAGAGAATGAAGATTCTCCGCCATATTGCTGAATCTAATTTTTAAAAATAATATATTTTTAAAATTAAAATTTAATAGTCCATATTTTAAAAGAAAAAAGAAGGCAAAATTATAAAAAAAAAAAAAAAAACTTATACTTTACCTGATTTTTCACTTCTATCATATATTTATTTTTTTTTTACAAATTATTACATAAACTTATCTTTTCAATTTTATCTTTAATTTGGGTGAACTTGCTATGTGTCAATTCTTTTATATTTTTTATTTAAATTATAAAATCAACAGGAGTTATTTGAAAAAAAAAAAACTAAAGAAAATAATTAAAGGAACGGGTGTTACATTATGTTTTTAGAATCGCAATATCATTAAAACTTTTCTCAAATTTTCTCTCATATTTAAGGCTTCTTGTTCTCTTTGCTCAAGTTTTTTAATGAATGCCTTGGATTCTCACTTCTCTTCTCGCTCAAACAAGGGACTCGAATTAGCACTCAAATTGTTACTCTGCCATGCATTTGTTTTTTTTTTTTTCATCTTAAACCTTCATTGTTAAATCTCGTAACTCACAGGTATGGTGAAGTATTCGGATCTAAGTTCCATTTCTTCTTCCATGTTAGGATTTGATTTTAGGGATTTTGTTAAAGATCCTGAAAATTTGAGAAAAGTTTCATTTTTTCAGTTACAAAATCACAATCCCTGAGAAAAATAGACAAAAAAAAAAGATAAACAACAATAAAGGATTTTGTTAAAGAACCTGAAAATTTGAGAAATGTTTCAATTTTCAATTAGAAAATCAAAATCCAAAAAAAAAAAGAAAAAATAAAACACCAAGAAAACAAGATAAACTACAATAAATTCTTGATAATGAATCTGGGATTTTGTCAAAGAACTAGAAAATTTGAGAAAAGTTTTAATTTTCAATTACAAAATCAAAACCCAAGAAAAAATACACAAAGAAAACAAAATAAACTATAATATATTCTTGATAAAAAAAACCTAAAAATTTTGAGAAAAATTTCAATGATAGTGTGATTCTAACAACATTATCCGCGTTAATTTTTTTTATAACACTCCTTTATTTTATATTTAAATAAAAATATAAAAAAATTGACACATCGATAATAGCTCAAGTAAAAATAAATTTAATCGATTAAAAAATTGAATTGAAAAGAAAAATAAAATTATATACTAATTTTTTGAGTAAATTATATACTAATTTGTAAAAAAAGGGGTGTGATAGAAGTGAAAAAAGAATAAAATTTAAGTAGTTTTTAATAATTTTGCAAAAAAAGAAAAGAAAAGTTCGTATTTTTTAAAACTTTTTTTTTTAATTTTTGGCACTTTTGAAGAAATCCAAACAAAAACCGACGCCGTTTATCTGGTTGACGCTAGCAAATTCCGCCCCGGTACTCAAACGGTATTTCTGTAACATGGCACAACCCAGAAAGAAATCTCGTGACATGGCACACTTGCCGACAGTAACCCTAGATCTACCCATGTTTCCTATTGTAATTTCTCGCTCTTTTAACTTGTGTCTTTTTTCCTTGCTGTTTCATGCTGTAATTCCCTCTCCTTTTCTTAGCTTATGTTTTGTTAGGGGTTCTTTGTTTCCTAGACCCCCAAAAGGGAGAACTTTGTCTTTTTGCAGTTGCAGGCTTTGTCGAATGCTATGCCGATATTTCCCTCCAAAGTGCTGGTAGTTTTAGCCTTTCAAGTTTCTCGCTTTTACCTCGGATATTTGCATCTTTAAGTCAGAATCTCCTCATCCTCTCTTTTGATTCATTGAAGATAGCTTAAGAGTTCTAATTCCTTATCTACTGATTCAGCTCAGTGTCTACTTTTTATCCAGAGATGATTTTTTCATGGCTCTTGTTTAGGAAGTTTTTTTCCTTTTCTTCCTTCAATTAATTCAATATTTGAGGATGATAAGGGTGTTCAATTTGTTACAATTTTTATCCTTTTATTGTTGAATTTGTGCATGTTTTTAGCATTTTCAAGGTTGTCTCTGGTTTCAGTCTTTGGCCATGTCTCTGCCTATCTAAGGCCTTTTATCTGGTTGAACTCTGGCGCTTTTAAAACTAAAGGAAAGTTTGTTAGCTTCAGGCTGTTTTCGTTGTTTGGCTTGTTGGTGTATTTGTTGTTTGGTCTTATGTTGTTTAGGTTGTCTGATTTGGTTCTATGGTTGGGATTATATTTGTTTGTATTTATTGTTTGTGTCTGTATCTGCTTCATTTCTCAGTTTCTGTTGTTAATTTGCATCTTTCTCCTTACTTAAATGAAGTTTATACTTTCCTGCCCCAAAAAAAAATGAAAAAACAATGTTTTTCATACCATATTAAAATTAATTTCGGAAAAAACAAATAAAATTTCAATGTGGACCAAATTAGAGGAAATAGTAGGATCCTAATTGACTAAGATATGATATACACTGAAAGTATGAAAGAACCAGATTGGATGGCTAGATATGAGACTTATGAACATATTGAATCTATGAGATTTGGATGTGGAGTTCATATAAATTTAGGTTCTTTAAACTTCTTGCCCTAGCTTTCACATAATTATTTCAAAATAGCTGAATTAATTTCAGTAATTATTTCAAAAGAGTTAAATTTAATTTCAGCAATTAACATTTCAAATTGTATATTAGAGGTCTCATCATGAATCTAGCAATTTACAGCAAGTGAAGATCAATCAAGAAATAAAGAAAGATGACAACAACAAACACACACACAAAACAAACAAAAAAAATAAAAAAGCCAATTGGCACTTGCAATATAAACCGTGCATATATTTGCGGAGCCTATGATTCATTGTTGTTTAATTTAAATATTATGTTCCTAATAAAAATTAATCTAATTTTAACCAATTCTCTTCTCATATGAATCCGCTAAAACTAGAGGAAGAGAATTTAGCTTGACTCAGTCCTGCCTCTTTCTTTCTCATTTATATCCTTTTTCTCCCACTCTCAAATGGGTTTCCCTTCCCAGCGACTCCCCATTCCTCCACTTCTCGCTGAGTCTTACCTTCAGACGCAGCCACCGCCACCGCCATCATTTTCTGGGTTAACCTACCAAGCCAAATAACTCTCTTATTTCCATTTTTTCATAAACGATGGCAAAAATTGGAATGGGGGTTCCTTGGAATTTTAGAATGCTAACATTTAGTACATTACTTGTGTGTTTCTTGTTTGATAAAAGCTATGGCCAAGCGACTGATGACTATGACACACCGGCTGCTCCGCCACCGGCCTTGAACACTTGTAATGGAGTCTTTCTTTCTTATTCTTTCAGTTCTAGAACAAAAGAATATCCCCATGTAAAGAATGCAACAGCTCAGGCCTGGGCGTTCCAGTCAACGGCATCAATAATCAACACTGGTGAATACGAGATAAAGTCATGGCAAATGCATATTGGTTTTCAACATAAAGAAGTTTTAGTTTCAACCACCGGAGGTGCTGTTCTTGATGCTGATGATTTTCCTGTGGATGCTAGCAATGGGACAACCTTCATCGGAGATTCACAGGCTGACTTAAAAACATCCATTGATACTGCCGGAGATTTCAAGCAGATTGCTGCTCAGATAGAGATTACTGGTACATAGTTTGGCGTGAAACCTCCTAAGGTGCCAATGCCAAAGGACATCAAGCTTGTTAACCCTGGTTACAAGTGTCCTAAACCCACTACGCAAGGTAAATCATAAATAAATATATAAATGGCTCCATTATTATACTTAATTAATCATTTTGTTAGACTTAATCGTGCATAAGTATTTTTTTTATTGAATGATTTTATTGTGGATTGAAGGATTATAAAAGCTAGCATTATGCAGAAGTTGTGTTTCAATTACAGGTAAAACCTCTATGCAAGTGTGTTGCAAGAAGGATGCAAAATACAAGCCAAAACCTAAAAAAAAGATCAAATTCATGCCAAGACGAAACGGAGATCTCTCAATAGTATATGATGTTCTTCAAGCTTATGGCAACAATTATCTTGCTCAAGTAACAATGGAAAACAATCACCCATTAGGCCGTCTTGATCACTGGAACTTAACTTGGGAATGAAAAAACAACGAATTCATTTACTCAATGAGAGGAGCTTATGTTCGTGAAAGAAACGCAGCCCAATGCGTTTACGGCAAAGCAGGACAATATTATCAAGATTTTGATTTTTCTACAGTCTTAAGCTGCGATAAAAGTCCTATCATTTCAGATCTTCCAGCCACAATGAAAAATGATTCCAAACTTGGAAAATTACCTTACTGTTGTAGAAATGGTACCCTTTTGCCACATTAAGCCCATCTCCAACAGTTTACACCATTTTTTGCACCATTTTAGTGTAAACCACTAAAATAGCGTAATATCATCTCCAACCATTTACACCATTTTTAACAAAAAAAAAATATTTTTTTCATATTCTTCTCTCTTATTAATATTATATTAATTTTTATCTTTAACTTTATTTATTCATTTCACTACAAAAATTTTCTATTAATGTATTTTATTTAATTATAATATATATATAATATCACTATTTCTATACAAAAAAAATCCTAAATAAATAATTTATTATAAATACTACATATATTTAATATTATATTAATACAAATTAAATTTTTATAATTATTAAAAATATAAAATAAATTAATAATACAATATATTATATAAATTTAAAAAATTAGGATCTAATAAATGAAATAAATACATATATTGGACACAAATAATAATACATTAATTATAAATATATATTAATTAAACATTAATAATAAAAATGCATTAACCAAATATTAATTAAAAATATAAATTAATTAGCAAATTAAAAATAAAATATACACATAGAAAAAAAAACAATTAAAAAAATAATTAAAAAAACAATTAAAAAATAATTAAAAAAACAATAAAAACAAAATAGCGCTGCTACAGTGCTGCGCCATATATGGCGCAGCACTGTAGCAATCTTCAAAATGGCGTTAAAAATGGCGCACTGTTGGACCATTTTTGGAGAGGGCCTAATGGATGAAGAAAAAGCCAGAAGTATTTTTCAAATGCAAGTTTATAAATTACCTCCAAATTTGAATAGAACGGCGATTGAACCGCCTAATAAATGGAAGATTGTTGGTGTTCTGAATCCACAATATAAATGTGCAGCTCCGATTAGAGTTGACCCTTCAGAATTTCCTGATGCAAGTGGTCTTCAAGCTATGAGTACAGCCATTGCTAGTTGGCAAATCATCTGCAACATTACTCGTCCGAAACATCAAGAAGCAAGATGTTGTGTTTCTTTCTCAGCTTATTACAATGAATCAGCAATACCATGTAATACTTGTGCTTGTGGTTGTGAAGAAAATTCAGGTTGCAGTGAAACTGCCAAATCCATGTTCATCCCACCAGAAGCTTTACTAGTTCCATTTGAAAACAGAACAGACAAGGCATTAGCTTGGGCAAAACTTTATCATTTCAAAGTTCCAAAACCAAGACCATGTCCTGATAATTGTCCGGTTAGTATAAATTGGCATTTGAATTCAGATTATAAAACTGGCTGGACAGCAAGAATTACATTATTTAACTGGGATGAAACACCATTTGAAGACTGGTTTGCTGCAATTCAAATGGGAAAAGCATACAAAGGATATGAAAATGTCTACTCTTTTAATGGAACTAAACTTGATAATTTAAACCAAACAATTTTTCTTCAAGGATTACCAGGACTGAATTATTTAATGGGTGAAGTGAATGGAACTATAGGCGGTCCAAGAGTTCCTGGAAAACAACAAACTGTAATTTCATTTACAAAGAAACAGACTCCAGGGATTAAAATTGCTAATGGTCATGATGGATTTCCTAAAAGGGTTTTTTTAAATGGAGAAGAATGTGCATTGCCTACAAGAATTCCATTAAAGAGTGGAGCTTATCATCATTCTCATCATGTTAATTTGTTTACTACAATTTTATTCATGATTCTTATTATGATGATGATTATGACAGATAATCATTGTTTTTATTGATTAATTACATTTTTTTTTTGAATTACGGTTATTTTATTTGTAGGAAAAGAAAAAATTAACTAGCTTAATTTTTATTTTTGTGAGAACTTAATTTTATGTGTTTGGTTAATTATTATATTTTCATTTAATTAAATTTACATGTATAAGTTAGCACTAACCTAATGATTAATTGGAAATTTACAATTACATTTAAATTTCTATTTCCTTTTCTTTTATTGATTGAAGTTTTAATTTTGAATTCAAACTCGGAACTTTTGGAACATAAGTTTGATCGGTTAATTAGTTTTTTTATATTAGTTTTTGTTTTTGTAAGAATGATATAAGATATATATATATTCATATTTTTTTAATATTATATTGAGAATGAGAAAATCTTCATTACTCAGAAGATATGTATTGACTTATGCCTTGATATACATAATTACAATTTAATTAATTTAATTAGAAAGTAAGTTGAACTATATTGATTTTAAATTTCTAAAGTTGAATTAATCATTAATTCATATTTTTCCCACTTGCACATTCTCCTTTCTACTTCATATTTCACATGTCTGGCATACCAACATTGACCTTATCTTGCAATTATTTAACTTCAATTCTTCAACTTTTCTCTGTTCTCCCTCACTATTCTTCCACCACTATGTGCTAGCTTTAGCATCACTTGTGACTTCAACATTCCTTACCAACGCCAAATTTCAAAGCAAAATTTAGTAATTTACCTCCATTAATGAAAGAAGAAGGAAATATTGACTATAAGGTAATGGTTCAAGTCATGAGAATAATTTTTTTGCAAAAATAGTAGAAAATTGCAAATAGTAAATAATTTTCTTTCCATATTATGACATTAACAGTCTCATATGCTGCATATCAAAATATAATCTAGCGACAAGTA
The DNA here is from genome assembly GCA_947685225.1 of Garcia nutans. Taxonomy (NCBI): domain Eukaryota; kingdom Viridiplantae; phylum Streptophyta; class Magnoliopsida; order Malpighiales; family Euphorbiaceae; genus Garcia; species Garcia nutans. Next base: position 29,483,756 of record CANTUV010000015.1, on the reverse strand, counting down.
CATTTCGTTTAAATAATATATTCAAAATCGATTCTCTCCCGATTAATACATATAACTTATGAAATAAAGGTCTCAAAAAAAAACCTTAAAAAAAGTAACATATATTAGTTTCCCCCAATGGAATTACAGTCCTTCAGTATAAGAAACACCAGTGGAACTTAACCAAGCGCCTCCTTGAATTAACTCAGCAACAGTGAATTTCCTAGCTTCATTACGATTAGCAATGACATGATAACCAGGCCAATTAACTCTCTTGCTGGCCCTCTATTTGCATATTCACCATAATACAATGTCCTTAATGCAAAATCTTTATCCCACTCTGCCCAACTAGCAGGATCAATATGCCCACCATTAAAAGACTGCATAACAACTGTTCTTGAATACTCTTTCCATGGTCTACCAAGATAAGTTGGGTACAATTTTTTCTCTTTTTCAAGATCAGGGCTTGCAATTATATCACACTTTTGAATTGATGTCCCTGTATTTTGATTTGGGTCTACTCTGCCTTGTGCAGTTACCATATTTTTTTGGTTTTTCATTGGCTTTCTAGCAGTAATTTTGCATTTTTGAAGTACAACAGCTGCATTTCCAAAGATGAAATCAACTGTTCCAATTAAACATTTCCTATAAATCTGTCTAAAATTATGTGCGTAGAGGGTGTCTTGGTATGCATCAATTCGACATCGGTTAATTACAGATTGATCTGCACTTACACGTAGTGCTACTGCTTGATGTTTTTCTGGTCCTGCTGTGGTTTGAAATGTCTTGTAGTATGAACCCATCCCCTGCTACAGCTACATTTGTAGAACAAATATTTATTTCTCAAATTTATCTTCACAAAGACTAATTAACAACAAAGATTAAAGCAAGCAAATCACATGATATAACAAAAAAAAAAGTCTGAAGCAGAATTGATAGAGTAGAAGAAGATTTTAATTACCAAGAGTGATCAGAGACGATCTAATGCAATGGATTGGGCCAAAATTGTTGTTGGGCTTGTTCTTTTCTTTTGGGCAAGTGATAAAATGGAGATGTATTGGTTTTTTTTTATTATTTGGTTCTTTAAAACCAAGGCAGATTGCTTCGACGGAATTGCGAAGATAGAGAGCGAGTCAAGGGCATCTGATAGTGGCCACTAAGAAAACAACTGAAGAAGCGAGATTTTTGGGCAAAATCAACAACGGCAACAATCTTTTCTTCTATAAATAAGTTGTATTCAGTAATTGGAAGGATCGTTCTTTTATTGGTTTCTTTTACTCTTCTTTTCTCCACTCTGTAATTTTTTTTTTCCAGTTTCAATGCTAATAAAACATCCTAGATTTTTCCATGCTCTTAGAGTGTTTGATTGATGGGTTTATGAGATAAAATTGTGTTTCTGGAGATTCTTTTGCATTGTTTGTTTTGTTGTTGAGAAATCTGTTTTGTAGGTGTGAGAAAGAATTGAAGCAGTCAGAGCCTCATCACTCCATTGGGCCAAAAAAGATTCTGATCAAGTCAAACCCAAGTGACAATATTCATGATGAAGAAGATTGCACTTGAAAAATGAAATGAGTCATGCATCAAAAAGTCTAATTATGAAATGGACTATGGAGTAATTTGAAACTGATCCTCTGAGCTCAATGAAGAGTCAAGATTAGTACTTATGGCAAAATGTGAAGCTGGATTTTCGAAAACTAAAAAGAAGGAGTTAAGATTCAGTCAACAAGCTGAAAATTGAAGTTAGGCCGAAGTCGAATCCATGAGTCTGAAGTAAAAAAGTCCAAGTAATAACTGGACTTCAAAAAGAAATGTGAAATTCAGCCCAATTGTACTTAAGAGGGAGTATTGAGAATAAAAAAATAATTTTACATTGAAAAAATAAAAGAAAAAAAAGTGGTATATTAAGCGGTGGTGAATGAGAGGCCTAGCCCAAGTAGCACGCTAGGATGATTACTGGCCCAATTGATTTGTTGTACCTCAGTGACATCAAGCTAATAGTGATCATTTAATTTTTCCTGTGAGGCGCCTCAATGGCACCAAACTTGCAGTACTCATTTGTCGTTAAGGTGGCCCTATGATCCAAGGACTAAGAGGCGTGCAATATTAAATGTGCCCTAATTTAATGACAAATCACTGGTCCAATTTAATGTGCTCAACGTTTTATTGATCATATTCGACGTGTGCATCAGGAGGTGGAGAAAGAGTTGCTAAAGTCACAAAAGAAGTATAAAGAATGTCATGATTGACATCGAGTTGAAGGAAACTTTCAAGTAAGAGATCTTGTTTGGCTTCATCTAGGAAAAGAGAGATTGAAGGGTGAAGGCAAGAAGCTTAAGCCTATTCGATATGGTCCCTTCCAAATTTTGCAAAAGATTGGTAGTAATGCATGTCAACTAGAGCTGTCTGCATACATACAAATATATTTAGTTGTGAACGTTGATAAATTAAAGTTGTTTGAGCCATCTTTATTATATAATAAAAACACTAATAGTTTACCTGCTATTGAAGATCTTATCATTGACAAGGAATTTGCTCTTTAAGAAGATACTATATTAGAGAAGAAAGCAACCTCGACAAGGAGGGGTATTAGAGAAGCATATCGAATTGGGTTGAAAGGACATCCTAAGGTAGCTAAATGGTTTCCTAAGGAAATTGCTTAGTCACAATTCCCTCATCTTCAATTTTAAGAACCAACAGGAGTTAGTTTTCTTTTTAGCAGGGAAGTCGTGATCAGAGACGATCTAATGCAATGGATTGGGCCAAAATTGTTGTTGGGCTTGTTATTTTCTTTTGGGCAAGTGATAAAATGGGATTGTATTAGTTTTATTTTATTATTTTGTTCTTTGAAATCAAGGCAGATTGCTTCAATGGAATTGCAATGATGAAGAGCGAGTCAAGGGCATATGATGGTGGTCACTAAAAAAACAAGTAAAAAAGCGAGATTTTTAGACAAAATCAACAACGGTAACAATCTTTTCTTCTATAAATAAGTTGTATTCAGTAATTGGAAGGATCATCCTTTTATTGGTTTCTTTTACTCTTCTTTTCTCCACTATGTAATTTTTTTCCAGTTTCAATGCTAATAAAATAGCCCGGGTTTTTCCTTGCTCTTAGTGTGTTTGATTGATGGGTTTGTGAGATAAAATTGTATTCCTGGAGATTCTTTTGCGTTGTTGGTTTTATTGTTGAGAAATCTGTTTTGTAGGTATGAGAAAGAATTGAAGCAGATCAAAGAGTGGCAGATTTGAAGATTCTTGAACCACCCACAACATTAAGGCTACCAGTAATGATAGTCAAATCCATACCATCACCAACAATCATAACATTTTTCTTTTTCTTCCCAACTTCAACATTCTCTTTATAAATCCCTCTTTTCACATAAATCACATACCTCTTTTTATTGTTATCAGGAACAGTACTTACAGCTTCTTGAATTGTTTTATACTTTCCACTCCCATCTTTCGCTACCACCACATTTGCCTCAATATTTCTCGATGAATAATGACTGATCTCCAAAAGTTTCTGATCCTTGGCCAAGATCCACGACGGAAACCCATCATTTAATGGTCGGAGAAAATCCTTTTCTGGTGCAGAAACTCCAGCAAGAATTGCTAGAGATGTTCTTATTCTTGAAATCAAATCTTGAATCAATAGTTCTAGTGTTGCTGCTTGCTTGGATAGGTTTACTGCTTTATGAGCAACAATCCCATCCAAGCAAGTTACATGGTTAGTCAGTATACCACTAAGCCATGTATGAGCATCATCAATATCAGATTGATAATGTAGAAGCATAACTGATGCGATCAATCGACATTTCTATAAGCTCTAAACAATCAGTTACAGCATCATTTATATGATGAGGACTGGCAAGATCAAAAGCAGTAGCTTTCATTTCCATTGCCATTTGTTTGAGAGATTTGGAAAGTGTTAATAAGCATGATTGAGAATCAAAATCTTGGTCAGATTGATGTATAGAAATGGATGGATTAGAGTGGGTTATTTTGATCAAATGGGGAGAAAGAAAGAAACTGGAAATTATAAATGCAAATAGAGAGAAGACAGAGGAGAATCTTGAACATGATTTCAAGTATTTGCTGAATGTTGAATTTTGGGATTTCTTGCTTCTTTGCAAGTACGATTTTATGGTTCTTGTGCTGCTTTTATATAGGGAAATTATCCACTAAGTGCAGATTTATCATTATCATCATTATTATTATTTATTAGGCTTCCAGAAGAATTGAAATTTACCCACCAAACATAATTTTCATATAAGATCAAATAGGAAATTCAAGTTGGAACTTTTTTCAGTGCTAAAAGAAAATAAGAATCAGTATTTATATTTACTTCAAATTAGAAAAAAAAAATCTCATAATTTTGAAAACAGCTAATTCATAATTAGCCAGATTTTTTTTATCATTAGTTTACTCCTAGATTTTTTTTTTTTATGAATTGTAGTTTAACATAATTAAATTATCTTAGATCGGTGGAGATATTAGTATATAATCGGTGACAATTAAATTTCTAGTTGTATTAAGAGGTTTTTTTTTTCTCGCCAAAAATTTCTTTTACTAATTTGGATTTTTTTTAGAAAATAATGTAATTATAATATTATATTTATTAAACATATGCATTGGTTGTATAAAAGATTTTTTTCTTTTCTTCTTTGCCTTTGGAACCCTTCACATCTTTATTTGTTGTATAGAAGACAATCGCTGATATGTGTAACTATATTCATATATAAAAAAAAAACTCATTTTTTTAAATTTTTAATCAAGCAAATAAAAGAAAGTAGTAATTTTTTTTTACTTAGAAATTCATTAAAAGGAAAAAATTATTAAATTGAATCCTGATTTTTCTACACTATAAAATAAATACTCAACCATTAAATCATTATGAAAGGGGGAGAAAACATTATTCCCCTAAAACATAAAATATGCATAGATCACTAGATTATTCAAATTAAATTGCAAAGGGCTAAATTGTGTATCTGACATCATCGTATATTGAAGCTGAAGACGATTTTGGAGTTTGTCGCCTTCCAGGAGATACACACTTTAAGTTTAGCTGAAGCACTACTGAAGGAACATAATGTTCTCTCAAAATTGTTATGTTCCCCTGGAGACCACGACCCCTTATTTATAACTGATGATAATGATTTCTATTTTAGTCCTTCAACAAAACAGAAATTCTTATCGGTCTCTACACTTATAATCCTATTACGAGTAGGACACCTCAATAGTCAACAATCCTTATTTGATCATAACTTTAATTTGACTATTTTAATTTAACTGCAATACATATTTAATATTTAAATATATTTAGCCCACACTTATGATTAATTAGAGGATTAATTTTAACAATTTAAAATTAATTCTAACAATCTCCCACTTGGGCTAATATATATTAAATATAAATGTATATACCTTAATGAGCTCATAAAATCAGTCATACTGAAGGTGCCTCAAACAATCTCGTCCATTGATTATATCGATAAAGGACTGAAGGGCCAGTCGCCACATTCATCGTGACTCAAACCACCATCAATCACATTACCAATACTCTCAAATGACATAGATCAATAATAGGAGTGTAGCATGGAAACTACATGTAATATGATCTAATCATGCCTGTTTTCAACTGGTCACACTTAATTGAGATCAACCACAAAAATAACACAGAGTATAATAAACAAAAGTGAATACTTCATTTTCTGCAGAAACTGAATTAACATATCCAAAACCAAATAGAGCATTCAAAACATAATGAACAAAACTCCCACTGAAACTAAACATCCTCAAACAATATGACACCCACATGAGCAGTGTGCTCATGAAAGACTTTCGGTATCAATGCCTTAGTAAGAGGATCTATAATTATGGAGTTCGTTCTAACATGCTCTATGGATATCTGTCCACTCTGTATTTTCTCCATTTACAGCCAGAAACTAAATACCAAATAGCTCCTACTGTCATTAGAGAATCAAACTGCTGAATTAATGTCACACTTAAAACTTTATTAGCATTTTCAATGCTAGCCATAATGTGCAGCCCTGTGACATTCAGCAAAGTAAAAAAAAAAATTCATGATCAAATGTCTCATAGCATACTACAAATTCCAAAACCATGTAATGTAGTCTAATGTGGATCTTTTGCTACTCAAGACATTCGATAAAGTCAGAATCAGTATACCAAATGATCTCATACTAATCTGACTTTCTGTATGTGAGCATACGTTCCTTTATTCTCTGAATATATCTTAAAACCTTATTGGCTGCCTTCCAATGATCCATTAATTATAAACTTGATTTTGAGTTTAAATAATGGAAACAAGATACCAGGCACAACGTTAATATTCTCATCTTTGGACATAAAATATTAACTGTAATTGGTATCTCACGCAGCAATCAAAATATTGACAATTAGTCCCGTCAGATAATAACCTTCCTTTGGGCCGATATATTATCCACATGGATAAAACCAAATAATTGTCACATATTTATTGCAACACGTGTATTCAAAACTCAGCCAGATAGCAGCCTTCCTTTAGGCTGGTATACTACCCGCAACGAATTTTAATACACCTGTCTAATATCCCAAATAAATTAATTAAAACAATAGAGGCCACTTCGGTGACTTATTGCTTCAATTAATTTATTATTAAAAATATTAGACACAATCAGGACTAAAATACCAAAATTTAAACTCAATTGAATTAAATTTTAAAATTAAATGATTTTTTTTTTACGATTTAATCGAAGATCAAATCAAAATTTCATAAAGATTTAATCAATTAATTAAAATCCTTAACTGTGTTCTTCTAAACCAAAACGAAGAACAACGAAACACTGTTCACGAAACACTGTTCACGAAACAGTTTCAAAATAGATTTTTTTTAATTAATTAATTACATAATTAATTAACCCAAAAATTAATTAATTCCAGAAAAAATCACAAGCACAAATTCAAGTTCAGAAATTGATTTTTTTAGAATCAATTAAATAATAACAGTAATTTAATCCAAAAATAAATCAAACAAAAATTGATTTCAGATTAATAATTTCGATTTCAAATTAATTCTCGAAAATTACAATCACCGAATTAATTTTCTAGAATTAAAACAATAATCAATACCGCAATTTAATCGGAAAATCTAGCAACCTAGCATAGGGCTCTGATACCAATTGAAAGGGGGAGAAAACCTTATTCCCCTAAAATATAAAATATGCATAGATCACTAGATTATTCAAATTAAATTGCAAAGGGCTAAATTGTGTACCTGACATCATCGTATATTGAAGCTAAAGACGATTTTGGAGTTTGTCGCCTTCCAGGAGATACACACTTTAAGTTTAGCGGAAGCACTACTGAAGGAACATAATGTTCTCTCAAAATTGTTATGTTCCCCTGGAGACCACGACCCCTTATTTATAATTGATGATAATGATTTCTATTTTGGTCCTTCAACAAAACAGAAATTCTTATCGGTCTCTACACTTATAATCCTATTACGAGTAGGACACCTCAATAGTCAACAATTCTTATTTGATCATAACTTTAATTTGACTATTTTAATTTGACTGCAATACATATTTAATATTTAAATATATTTAGCCCACACTTATGATTAATTAGAGGATTAATTTTAACAATTTAAAATTAATTCTAACACATTATTCAAAAGAAAAAAAAATTAATTTTTTACTTTTTGATGATTTTGAATTAAATAAGAATTAATAAGAATTAAATTAAAAAATAACAACAAAGTAGTGCTCTTAATTAAGGAGTTTCACATAAAATATTGGAAAGTTAATTTCAATAATGCTATTGCAATGATTGTGGCTGGAATTAAGGCACAAGGTAAAAGAGACAACAAAAGATTTTTAAAATAAAAAAAAATTAAAAAATATAGTATGAAAGTATACGTCAATAAAATACTATGTATTAAATCTTATCTCCTTGTTGGTTTGAGAACTCATCATCATTACGTATTATGTCATTTAGTTCTTTATTTATTTTAAGAAAATAATTTTTATGATAATATCATCATTTAAAAAATTATATTTTTTATTAGTTTTTCATAATTAAATTTTTTGATTTTTAATAAATTTCTAAATATTTAAATATAGTCTTAACCTTTTTTTTTTATGAAGCATGTTCTTTTATAAGATTTTAATGAGCTTTTTTACACATTCGATTTAGTTTAATTTTTAAATTGATAATATAAATTCATATAATATTCTAATTTTATTTAAATTCTACAAGTAAATATCTATTATTATAATAAAATAAAATTATTTTTTATTCTAAATAGTATAAGTTTTATTTTATTTTATTTTATAATAAATAAATATCTATTTGAAATTATATATTATTATACTAATCGTAAACTTTAGATTAAATTTAGATAGAAGATAAATATTAAATTTATTAGTTATTAAAATAAATTATTTATTTAAAAAATTTAAATATAATTATAATATTATAGATAAATATTAAATTTATTATTAAATATATTTATTCAGAGAGTTTAAATATGATTATAATATTATATATATTTGATATTAATAATAAATAATTATTATTTAATAAAATAAATAAGTTATTAAAAATTTATTTCTTATCTCTTTAGATATTTATATTTAGATAATTAAATATTTATTAGAATAAATAATAATTTAATTAATTAATTAAAAAATAAATAATAAATTAATTTTAAAAAATTTAATTGGAATACATGGCAGCCATAGTCGCTTTAGGATTATATATAGACATTATATAATTTATGTATTTGAAGAAGTTCTCATTTTTTTTTATTTCTATAATTATAACATTTCATTATAATTTATAAAATAATTTATTTACTATACTCTATTATATCATATTTACAAATATGATAATCAAATATTCACAGTATCATATAATTCAATATTATGTGAATTATAATTGTGCATCCTCGTTGGTTTTTTTTTTATTTTTTTATTATTTAAAGAATAACTATTATTCATTTTATGATACAAAATACCAATTCCAACTCTAAATTATCTTTTTCTTTAGCAATTTTAGTATATGAAACAAATAAGGGCTTTTTTTTTCTTCTTATCTCCATAGTCAAACTATAATTAAATTATATTGAATTTTACATGACATGTGAATGCATCATTTTGAGATTATGGTCGAGGCAAGATTTCAATATTATGATAATTTTATTATTCTTTTTTCTAAAACCATGTTAAATTAAAAATAAATAAAATGTCATTTAATTTATTAATTTAAAAATAAAATTTTAAAATTGGTTGTGCTAAATTTTAGCAACCTTCCTCTTTTTAAATATCTCTGTTAAGTACGCAAAAAAAAAATTGAAAAGTGAAATATTAGACAACTAAACAAATTAAAAAAAAAAGGCTACTTGCAAAGTAAACATCGGCGCAAGGAGGACTGGAGATTTAAATTATTTTAAGCTCTTCAATTTTGATTGTTGATTTATTATTAAATATTAAAAAATATAAAGTTCAAATTTTTTATATAAAATTAAATTTATATTATGTTTTTAACTTAAATTACAAAAAAAAAAAAAAAAAAAACTCCAAGATGCTTTAAAATTAGCACTATTCAGCTTAAAATAAATTATTTCTCCTTATAATTCTTAAATTGGCAATATCCCCATATATATGCTATTTATATATATTTTTTAATTCTCTTAAATGGGTTATTATAAACATTGGGTTCATTGGGTTTTCCTAAGACCGGCCCTGTACTGTGTTGAGGGACTTAGGAGAGAAATTTGGCTGTTATTCAAAGAAATCAATTTGTATAAATATAAAAATAATAATATAATTACAGGTTCAATTCACTAAAATGATACTATTGGCGGAGAGCAAAATTAGATTTTACAGTATTATTGGGTTATTATCCGTTATATCCCATACTGTAAAATCTAATTTTGCTCTCCGCCAATAGTAGTTACTATGAAATTTTCAGCTTATATATCATTGCTATAGATATTTCTGATTAAATATATATTAGATGCATAGAGATATTTTTAAAATTTAAAACTAAAAATAAATATTTAAAATATTTTTATTTTAAAATATTTTTATTTTTTAATATTTTTAAAAAAATCCCTTATACTACAGATAATTATAAAACAAAAAATATATAATTAATATGTTACTAGAATAACATTTTCAAGAATATATTTTCTGTCTAAAAAAGAATCATCTTTTCTTTTATAAATTTTAAAAATATATATATTTAATATATTTTTTATAAATTTTAAAAAAATATATTTAATACATTAATAATTTATATATTTCTCTTTTTTTAACCTTATTCATATATTTATTTTACATTAAAAATAATTTAAATTATCATTAATTTTTTATTTAAAATAAATTTATTACACTAAAATAAAAAATATTAAATATATTTCATAAATAAAAATAAATAATTATTTTAAAAAATTTCAAAATAAAATAGTAACCTTTGTGAAACCAAAAAAATATAATTTCATTATATAATTTTATTATATAATTATATATATAAATTGAATAAATATTTTATAATTAATATATTATTATTAAGAAATAATAATACATTTTAAAAAACATACAACACTAAATTCTTTGTGAATTGTGAAAACTAAATACGGTTAATTTAGGAAAAAAAAATTAATAAATATATAAACTTTTATATATAATTTACTATTTGTATTATTACCTAAATGAATGAATATGTAATTTTGTCTCTCTGTGTGTGTGCGTGCACATATACATATAACGTATATAAATCTCCCCCACAACCCCACAATTAAAATTCATATATTTTTATCTCAATTATATTATTGACAATGGAATTGATCACATTCCCTGTTTTAGTTTGCTCTTTTACCTAACAGACGGCAGCGTGGGAGTTTCGATTGGAATTGACCCTGTTCTTGCAATTACCCCCAGCACAAATCCTGAATTAAAGAAGTACATCCAACAAAGATGGGCAAAAAAAAAAAAAGAACAGAGATTTAGAGAGCATGAAACAACAACCAACGGCTTTCCACCATCAAAGTTTGAGATACCAACACTATTAACAAAACATCACCAAATCGAACCATTAGTTCTGCCCCAAATACATATCTACAACCCAAACTCAATTCTACATTCTATTATTCATCTGATATCTCTTTGCTGCTGGAAATACCGTCATTCAAGCTTCCACGATATCTGCAGATTCAGCTGCCGCTAGCATAAACTCTGGGTGAATGGTGAATGTTCCATCCAATGCATTAGGCAGCCCCAGTGACTTCAAGGCAAGGTGAGCTGCCTTCTGCCCCGATATCATCATGGCTCCAAATGTTGGTCCCTGCATTATCATAACACACATCACATATTAATCAATATAATTACTATAATCAAACGAATACTTTGTGCACAGCATTTTTCCTGTTCTGTATTAGCTCCTCTGCTTTACAAACCTCAAAAGCCAATTAAGAATTTATTGAAAACTGCACTTCAGAAAGCACCCTTTTAAACAATGGCACAACTAAACTCAAACATTTCAAAAAAATTTATCTGAAAATCAAGTTCCTTAGCTTTCTTGGAGGATGATATTAAGAGTATCAAATATTGGATATTTCGGATTAAAAAAGAAAGTAAACATGTACCCCTAAGAGCAATTATTGCAAAATTATATCACCAGCTACAGAGTGAAAGTAAAGGTTACCATTCTTGGAGCACCATCAATTTCAGCAACTTCCATGCCGGTCACAATCATTCCAGGCACGATCTCCCTAGTAAGCCTGACAATAGCATCCTCAGCAGAATTCATATCAAGAGCTTTCATCCCTGGAACATTCTCAATCATGCCAATGCTCTTAAGTCTCTTGACTCCAGTAGCACCAAAGGGTCCATCATGACCACAAGAGCTCACAACCACTTTGGACTCCATCACATTAGGGTCCATACAAGACTGTGTGTCATGGTTCATTGACACTAGAGCCCAGTTGGTGACCACCCCACCAACTCTTCCATTCTTCACTATCAAGTCCTCCGCAGCCACAGCATTGAAAAGCTTAACATTGGGACGGGCAAGAAGTTTACTCATGATTGTTGAGGTGAACAGGGCAGCGTGCTTGATTACTACATAGTTGTCTGCTTCATCATAATCAACGCGTAGCTCATCCAGGAAGAGATGGGCAGGTTTCCGTACAACCTGAAAAACAAATAATGTGAAATACCTTCTCATAGTCGCTAAGCTATGGTTAAATGTTTGATGATAACGTCCTTCAACAAATAAAATCAAATTAGAGCTTGCAGTACTTACTACAATTAAAAAATATTTAACACCCAACTAGCAATTACATTTATAAAATCATTTTGCTATTTAAATTTCAACACTTTTATAATTCGGCACGTAACAATCAACCTTTAAATTTTCTACACCTAAATTCAATTTTTCAGGCTGCAACTAATTAGGCTTTAAACTAATTGGACAGTTTAAATTTAGACATGAAAATTTTAATTATCAAGAACTTCTTTTAATAAAAAATTGAGATTCAGGAGTAATTAAAAAAGAAAATCTAAGATAGAAGCTAAAAATCGAGACTTTTGATATACTAACCGTTTGAGACTTTGAGATTATCCAAATGAACTTAAAACAATGAAACTTAAAGCCATAACTATTTTAAGAATTTTTTTTATAAATAAATTCAAATGATTTTCTACAGTAATGGTTAAATAAAAAAAGAATTAGACGAATATCATCAACTAGTAGCAAATATTATCCTAACCAAACCATAAAAAAAAAGGTAGATTTTGATTACCATGGCGGAGAAGAGTTGGCCACCAAGCCATGCGCCACCACCAGGGCTGACAGATTGTTCAACGATGGCAACTTTAACAGAAGGGTTCTTACTAAGCTCATAAGCACAAGAAAGCCCAGCAGACCCAGCACCTACAATCACCACATCAGTATCAGCGTGAGTCACCATATCTGTCATGTATCGCCGCGTCATCTCACGCGCCACTATAGATTCCTTGATCGGGTTAAACTTGACATTATTCAAATTGTATGGAGGTGATGATGATGATGGTGTGGTTGCTGACATAGAAATCGAAATTCCGTTCGATTTTGATGGTTGCATGCGGATTGAAGGTGGTGCAGCAGCCACCGGAGTGCCATAAAAGGCGGAGGAATCCAGGAGAGAGTGTTTTTGGTGTTTAGCGGAGAGAGAGGTAATAGTTGTAGCCATCGTTGCCATTATCGGAGCTTTAAAAAACGACAAGGCGTTTAGTGTGTTGAACAGAGGAGTTGTGCGATGAGGAGGTAATGAAGAGAGGAGCTTATTATATATGGAGATGGAAACGGAGAGTAAAGAGCAATGACCCAACGAGAATCAGATTTTATTTGTGAAAAGGGATCTTGGCCGTTGGATCACTGTGGGATCACGGAAGATCCTTTTTTAAATATCTCATCTGCTAACGCCGTCACCATCCTCGTGATAACGATGAAGAAAATGAATGGAAATATAAATTACTTTTATTTTCTTTATTTTTCATCTAAAATATCTGAATATATCTTTGTATATACAAAAGTCAGGCCAGTGAGCCATTTTTTCTTTTGTAACTTGTAGTTTATTTTTTTCTATCTTTTAGAATTTAAATATTAATAATAAAATAAAAATTATTTACTTTTTAATGAAAATTTCAGTCATTTTATTTATTCTTAGTATTTTAAACATATATAAATCTTACATAACTAAAATAATTATTCTATAAAATAGAAAAATAATTATTTTTAAACAAATATATATATGTTACATAAGTAAAATAATTATTTTCTATAAAGTAGAATAACAATTTTTTTTTCTTATATCTTGATATCCTCATAATTAAATTGTCATTTTATTTGTATCAATTCTCCTGCCCCTTATTATTATCTATTAATATGGTAAATTGGAGTAAACAAATTGTATATCAAATGTTATTTGTATTTTCATAAATAAAAAAAAACAATAGGTGAAGCTATTGCATAAATTTTTTAATATAAAAAAATTCATAGATTTTTTTTCAATATAAAGAAAATTTATGTTTATAATATTAATGTATACATGTACACACTTATCATTGAATTATATTTATATGAACATATTAAATAAATTAATATTGTTTTTATTTATATAATATATATTTTTTAAAAAATTATTAAGTTTAAAAAATTAATAATCCTTCTTTTTCAAAAAATTTATAAAATATTAAAATATTTATTTATGAAAAGAAACCCTTAAAATAGAAAAATATATATAATAACATATTTTAGAGGACAAGGCGAAATCATCCTCTATTCCTTACCGTTTATTGACGACTAACGCGGGCATCAGGGGGGCGGAGCTGAAGCGGACGTTAGCTGAAAAAAAAAAAAGAAGAAGGGCAAAATACAAAGGAAATCCAACGGCTAAAAAGGTAGAGTGCAAGGAAGAAGGAGTGTAGAGAATGAAAAGGGAAAGAAAGGAGGAAAATGGAAATATCTGGTGAAAAGGTGAAAATATCAAGTGGACAGTTGGAGAAGAGATAGGATTCGAAGGGTCTAGAATGGCTAAGCCATGCTCTTGCAAGCGGCTTCCATGCTTGTTACTTCTTTCTTTTCTACATTATATGTATATATATGTATATATTTCAACTTTCCCTCTTTTCTGTACTTTGTTTGTTTCTATGATTTCATTGTTGGGGGGCTCTTCTCTTCTCCTTTTTATGATATTTTACTGTCAAAATATTTGAATTTTTAAACTGCCACTCCAAGCCCAACAACTAAACTTGCATTTAAAAAAAAGACTTATTTATGTTGAATTTTCAACAACCCAAAAAATCCAAGCACAAAGATATTCAGAATCATCAATTATTTAAAATTATCTTCTTACCATTCCACTAATAGCACGTGGCAAACAATTGTTATCCTAGTTTTTTATCTAATATTTTTTTAATGTTTATTTAATGCAAGTTGGATCTTAGATTTAATTTAAATCTATAAGGCAGGTCTATCAACCACTGAATAGGAGTCCTTTGTCAAAAATCTTGTGTTTTGTTGTTTTAATCTTATCCATCCAATAAAAAAAATCTTTTCCAAATATTTAATATTTAATTTTAAATTACTTTTTCGAAGAACTTTAACTTAATGGATTAAAATTTTAATTCGATTTAACTCAAACTCAAAATATCTCTCATCTATTTATATTTTTTAAAATATGTTTAATTATGAAATTAAATGAGGAAATAAACAAAATAATTTTTTTATCAAATAAAATAATAATTTTATTTATTAATAAAACTTTTATTTTATGCATTTAAGAATATTTATTATATATTATAAAAAGTAGTACATTTTCTAAAACGTAAAATGAACACTTGAAATCAGAAAATTCGTATTATACTATTATAAATTCAACAAGGGTTAAATTTGATAAATGTAAATATTTATAATTATTTTATAAAATTATTATGATATGATAAACTTTTTAAAAATATTTGATAAAATTTATAAATATTTTATTACTAAATAAATATATTTATATTATTTTAATTTTAAATATTTATATATACATATATATATTCACATAAATCACATACAAATTAATGAAAATATGCAACCCATATCGTAATTTACTATACCCACGCAACACACATTTTATTTACCTATTAAAAAATTATATTATTTATTTTAATAATATATTATACTATTAATTAAATATTATAAATAATTATTAAAATAAAATTATTAAAAATAAAATTTTAAAAAGGATAATGCCCTTATTTTATAATTAAATTTATAAAAAAATAAAAAAATATATATATATATAAAATAAAAAATAATTTCTCTTTCCACCCGCTGAAATCGTCACTTTTATAAAAAAAAAATTCTCTTAAATTATCATTTTATAAAATTAATAAAAATTAATTATTTTCTTAACAATACTATTATCATTAATAATTCAATTAATAAAATTTATATTTTAGTTCATTTAAAATAATTTTATATAATATATATAAAATTTAATCTTTTTTAATAAATGTACATAAACTAAAAATAACATTTCATTGACGAAAAGAATATCAATTTATCTATTTTCAATATCAAAATCTTAAAAATTATATTTTGTTTATTTCCTATTTATTCAAAATTATTTCTTATTAAATAAAAAAATCTTAAACTAAATGATATTAATAAACGCTTTTTTTTCTTTAAAAAAACAAAAATCAAAAAATAAAAAACCAACTTAGACGTACTAAAAAAATTTTATAATTTATAAATTTAGAAATATTAAATTTAATAATATCTATATATACACACACTTTTGAAATATCAGCTAGTCCTAATTAAAAGTGAATTTAAAATTAAAAACTAAAAAATAGACTTTCTTGAAAGAATAAAAAAATTACTTGAAAATATTCGCTACAAAGCCCTGAACTAAAATACCTTCAGTTCTGAAAGTAAGCCTAACTCAATTTTCACCAAGCTAGTACCTTAAATCAGTCATTACCGTTCTCCGGGAGGTGGCCCGCTGCCACCCTCATCAAATCTAACTTTCACCGTTTAAGCTTATTCCCCTGTCCTCCTTTGCAAGCCATGGCTTGGTTTTGATCCTCGTATAAATAAATAAGAAAATTGAACTCCTCGTTTATTTACATTGCAAAAAATGTTCAAAATAAGCCAAGTTAAACAATTTTTTAGCACCAATCCAACTCGATTCTGATGATAAAATTGTCTGAAGGGGCAACGCCCAGCCTACAGTCAACTGGGCATTTGTCACACCGAAAAAATAAATAATAAATAATGAGCAATAACTAAAACCGAATACCAACAAAGCCCCAAAACCGAGTTCAGTTTCACAATTATTAACACCAACCCACTGATACCCACGCTAAATTACAGCATTAAGTAAATGTTCACCACCCCAGTAAATGAAATGATTTACCGGCATTATTATTATTTTACATCTACTCATTCATAAACAAAACCAAAAGTTAAATGAACAGATCATTTAAAAAATGACACCCAAGGAACACTACCGAATTCTCACGGTTCAACTTTTCATAATAAACATTCATAATAGGGAAGTATACAGTCACATTTCCCATTGTCATCCCACATAGAACCTAGATAACTTTTAATTTAAGAAAAGGAACAAAACAAAAAACAGATCTTTTATGCGAGTATCAAACCAACATGACTAACGATTCAACAGCTCAAATATATTCTCTCGTTCAAACAAGTTTTATGCCAACATAGAAGAGGAATCCACCAGGCAGAGATTTTATTTATTGCAACTCAGAAACCATGGATTTTGATATTTTCCTTCTTCACAATGCCAGCCTGTTGCAAGGAAAATTATTAATGCATTAAAATTTGGAATGCACTTAAACAATTAACCAGAAGTTTTCATGATCAAGTAATATGAAATACATAAAAATTACCTGAACAAGGAATGTAGAGACGTTCTTCCGCTGGTCACCTTGAAGCTGAATAACCTATACAAGCACACTAGTATAAGTCATGAAAGCACAATTAATATGGGAATTTATTTGTTAAGAGGTTAAACACGCACCTGCCCTAATTCAGGGTCCTGAACCACAGTACCATTGCAGCAGAATTCCTTCTTGAGATCCTTGAGTATTTTATTGTAGCTGAATTCCTTCTTCAATCCCTGCACAGTAGTCAAGCTTTTCCTACCATTACGTTGCTGTATACGAATATGCACATACTCTTTTGCCCCAGCACCCGAGTCTTCAGCATTTGCATCAGCAAACGGATCTATCACAACACAATATATTTGTTAGATCGTTGCCAGCCTCTGTGCAAGTGCATATGTAATAAACTACAGTTATTTTTTTCTCTGATTATGCCTAATTCATAGTGTTGATTTCTAGAAGGCATAATTCTATGAGCTGCTCAAAACATAAAATCATCAACAGTTTCATGAAGCTGACTTACCAAAGGTAGTAGGAATCTGGGATTCGAGCTCAGACATGAAACTTAGCTGATCAAAGAAGTCTAACAACCAGAATGCACAGACCTGAAATCGGATGTGAAGTCCATGTCAGTGATAAACTTGGTAACCACAAACAGTGGTAAATAGGCTGCAAATATTTGAAAGACGTAAATATTCCTGCACTTAACACAGACCACAATCCTTTCCAACAGGATAGCATAAAATTTCTTAGGATATAGTTCTCGATCAACAAAAACAAGATAAATAAATGTGGACATACATGATTATATGAAAACCACACTTCACATAGATTATACCAAAGCCACGATCTATTCAACAAAATAGAGACCAGCAAGGAAGAAAACAGAACATTGAACTCAATACAACTCCGAAAAAACATACGAGCTATGTCGCATAAAACTTCACCAAGAACAACAAATTCTACTGGCAGATAGGAAAAGAAAAAAAATCAAAATCAGATCATCAAAATTAACTATTAGATCAAGTGTAATGATCGCTTAACAAAATCCTTAAAGCCTTAAGGATTATAAACCCCAAATTAACACCACCATAAACAAATCTAAACCATCAACAACAAGCTATAACAAACTAAAAATCACCGAAACAAAACTCAATCAATTACTTAAAAGACGATCCACCAAGTAAAAAATCGGAACCAGAGAGATTTAATTTATAATTGGAAAACCCCAAAATACAATTCAAATACTAAAAAAAATAAAAATTTATATATTAAAATAAAACGAATTGAAATATAGAGATCGAATAGATAGAAAAGGAATACCTGATCCGAGGATTAGGGTTCGCGATGAAAGGATTAGATAACGAAGAAGCCCTAAAGGATTAGAGCGCTCTGTCAAGGTTGTGTTCGGGTTGCGAGAAAATGGGAGAGAGGTTTCTCGCGAACAGATATTATGTTTGAAAGAGCGGACTCTATTTTTTATTTTTTTTAATTAAATAGGTCGGTTTTAATTACTTTAATTAATTGCACGTATTTTAATGTAAGGACAAAGGTGGAATTTATTATTTACATTACTTTCAAAGGAGTTATGTTAGCACGCGCTAATGTGGATTGTCTGTTAGGTTGATTTAAGACGTGGCAGTTGCAGAAAGCGAATACAAATCTTTTGGTGATGAGACGAGAGTGGGTGAAGAGGGGTAAAATTCTCTGTAGGAAGAATTCGAAGGTCGAGAAAGAACGTTGTACTTTTTGTTTTGGATAGACATGTCTAAGAAAAAATACGTAGCGTAAATGCAAAGCTATCTATCAAAACGACGACGTTATCACAAGGTATATTTTCATCCCCTCATGTGATGTGCATTGGATGTGAGAAATTCAATTTCCACTTATTTTTTTTTACACTAATTCAATTTCCACTTATTGTTTTTTAACTTCTGTACGCATTTCCATTTTAATCGCCAAATTCTAACTTATAAAATTAGACAAAAGCGAACGACTAAGATATAGTTTGATAAAAAAAAATCTGTTTTATTTCTACTTAAATTTTAAATTTGAATTTTAGATATTTTTTTATATATAATTAATAAAAAAAAACTAAAATAGAGCCAAACTCTCAACTCAAATAAATTAGCTTACAAATTTAATAAGGCAAATATCTCAATTTGCAATTTAGATTTGGCACATTTAAATTCAATAAATTAGCAATTTAAATTTAATTTGGGAGCCTTAATAAACTTATTCGAACTCAATTTATGAGGTATAGCAATATTTAACTATTGAAATTGAAATTAATCAAATTATAAAAACTATAAATAAAGATATTATTTTATAGGGTATTTTTATAACAAGCAACGCACTTTTTTTATTCGACTAATTCTAAATTTATTGAATGATTTTGTTTGAAATAATTATCCTAGCTCTTAACTTCACCAATTCTAAGTTTTAAACAAATAAAGATGGTGAGCCTCTATCAAAAAAAAAAAAAAAGATGGTGAGCCAATGAAGGGTTTCGTTTTCTCTCCTCTCTCTTTCCAACGCCACTTCGCATATTAATTACTATTTCTTATTTGGACGGAAACAGCCTCGGAGAACATTCGATTCGCTTGTTATAATACAACAATTTTATTGTATAATTATTCTTGATTAAGGGTGAAAATTAAATGGGAATCAGTTATTTTTATTAATGTTGTTTGAGTGGATAAAATAAAAAGAGTAATCTTTGTTAATTAGATTTAATTCTTAATAAAAATTAATAATTAAAAAATATTTATTTTTATTTTTAAAATAAAATTAATAAAATAAATTTATTTTTTATTAATAAAATTAAATTAAAATTTTAAAATAATA
This sequence comes from Garcia nutans, assembly GCA_947685225.1. Lineage (NCBI taxonomy): Eukaryota > Viridiplantae > Streptophyta > Magnoliopsida > Malpighiales > Euphorbiaceae > Garcia > Garcia nutans. The sequence continues at coordinate 29,463,481 of CANTUV010000015.1, read as the reverse complement.
TATAACCAATTTAATATTCTTTTTATTATTTTTTCTAGTTATAATATGTGTAAATTTTTAAATAAATATTTTTTTAATAAAAACAAAATTTAATTTATCTAAATTTTTAAAATAAAATATAATAAATTTAGTTATCATTTTTTTATTATAATATTTTTAAATTTTTTAAATAATAAAAAATAAATAATTATTTCGATTTTGATTATCTCATTGAATCAAATAAAAAAATAAATAACTATTTCGATTTCAATTTCCAATTTCAATTTTAAAATTTGAACCAAACATAAACTTGCAATTTTCAATTTTCTTTCAATTTTATCTTACTTTTTGTTGTTTTTGTATGTTTTCTAGGATTTTTATGTGTTGTTTTTCCATATTTGACCGTAAATGATCTTTTACTATGTCATCCATTGTATATCGAAAAGCTTATCTATGGTGGAGGAGAACTGGCGAAAACTCTCTTTATCTATGGAGTTGGCGTCAGGATAATAGGCTATTGATGACCTTTTTGTCTGTAGAAGAATATTTATTTTCCTCCGCGGTTTCACAAGTGGCGGCTGATTGACACTCTCTACCCCTAGTGTTTATGGAGTCGGTGCTACAGTTTTCGATAAGTTAGTGGAGATTCAGAACTCCTTCCAGCTCGCCTTCCCTGTCTAATCTGAGCTGTTTGCCCATTAGTCCAGGTTTGGCCTTTTCAGTCTATATTTCTCTCCTCTATCTGTATTCTAAAAATTTAATGTTGTTAGAGACTCTTAATTATTGCTTGATTTATATCAGGGGTTGCTGCCCTTGTTATGCCAATTGGCCTATTCCTTGTTCTAGGCCATTTGATTGAAAGGGATTTTCTTTTCTTGATTTGATGCTTATGAAATCTGGGGCAGATTAATGCTTGTTCTTGGTGTTGAGCCTTGGAGATGTGTTCTTTCTTTTTTTTTTTTTTTTCTCTTCTTTTTTCAAGTTAATGAAATCCTTCTTTACTAAAAAAAAACTTCACCAATTCTGTATCAGACTTTATTGACTTTTTGTATTTCTTTCTCCATTTTGCCCTCCGCCTGATGACTAATTAATAACAATAGATATCCTGAAGTAATTATAAACATATAATATGTTTTAAAGTACAATAATAATTATATGTTTTAAAATACAATAACTAATATGAAATACCCTTTAAAACTGGTTATCTTAAAAATAACTTAACAATTCTTAACAACTTCATCAGTTCTTAATATAAAATGTTTAAAAATACGGTAGCAATTTCTAAAATAAGAGCAATATTGGACAAAAATATTTTTCAATCCATTCCTGTCTGAAAAAAACAAATGTGCAAAAAAATTTGTGAATTTAAGCTCAACCATCTTGACGTGTGGAAAGCAAAAACAACAAAGTAGCATCAAATTTCAAAGCAAACCCAAGATGAAAATTTCATGTGTAGGCAATGAATCTACGTGTTTATCTAACTTCACCATCTTCCAAAACAAGCACGGGTCATCGCATATTACACGTTCTCATCATGCAAGCTCCATTATCTTCCTATAAAACCCTCACCTGCATAATACTCCCATTCACCCATCACTTACTATTATTTCCCATCTTCTTATAAATATTTCAAATTCTCAACAATGGCAAAGCTCACCATCCTTTTAGCTTCCTTCATTGCCCTTCTTTTCCTGGTTGAAGCCTCCATTTACCGAACAAATGTAATCATAGAGACAGATGACGATGACGCCCAAAACCGAAAAGGCCAACAAGTCAGCTGTCAAGACCAGATCCAACGCCTGCAGAGACTCAGGTATCATAATAAACAATTAAACATATCATGAAGAAAATTGCAATTCCAGTGCATGCATGTGAACAAAAAGTTTAGTGTTAATTACTGTTAAAATTAACTATGTGGATGTTTCTCAGGAGATGCCAGGAGTATATAAAGCAACAAGTGGGTTCCTCCGGCTCCAAGAGAGATAACGACGACAAATGGGGTCAGGTACGAGAGTGCTGCAACCAGATCAAGAGATTGGAAACCCATTGCCGGTGCGAGGGTCTGAGACAGGCTATTCAGCAACAACAGCAGGAAGGACTTCAGGGCGAGGATGTTCGTCAGGCTTACCAAATTGCTCACGACTTGCCACAGGAGTGTGGCGTTTCACCCAGTGTTTGCAGGTTCCAACAACCAAGTGAGTGGTTTTAATTAAATTAAGAAGGAACAGCTGCTGCTGTTGGTGGTGGCTACGACGGCAGTTAGTGGCTTTATGTCTGGAGTAATGGTGGTAGTGATTAAAATTAATAATAAAAAAAAATCACTCAACTCTGGTACTTTAGCTTGAGCTTTATGTGATTTGTTATTTAGTAGTTACAAGAAATATAATAATTAGTAAACACATTAGTGTGTGTTTATAATAATATTAGTAATTAGTATGTGAGTTTAATACATAATGTATCATATATATGTCGTTATGATATGTAAATTAATAATAATAATAATAATAATAATAATAATAATAATAATAATATCCTAGCCTAGAAGGCTGTCAGTTTTGTTGCTTTTATCTATCTCCTTGTATATTTGATTTAATTTTTTTTGACACTGTATATTTGATTTAATTGGTAAATGCTAAATTTAATTTCATTAATTAATTACTTAAAAATGCTTGCTGCCGTGTGTGATGTCATTATATATGTATACACACATTTATATGATAAAAAGTTACTACTATTTATAATTTTGTAATTTTAACATTATACATAAAGTATACTCAAATATATAAATAAAATATAATAGTTACACATTTTAATTTAATTCATACTTACGTATATTTTAAAATATTTTAAGTATTTTAATTGCTGATATTATTAACAATATTAAAATAATATAATTGATTATGTGTAAATTAAATGTATATTCAGAAATATCAAAATAAATTAATTAAAGGGGAAAATCTTCGACACATTTAAAACAAATGAGAACAATTATTCGTGAATGGAAAAAAATATAATTAATATTATTACTAGTAAACAGTAATTTACAGTGATAGTGGAAAAGGAGACATCATAATTTATCTTCAATTATGTTGATGTTAAAAAAAAAAAATTTGCCAGCACCAAATGAATAGGTTTTATCTCATTTAATTTTTTTAAAAAAATCTCATTTATTAAATTAATGTACGAGTGATGAGATATTTTAATAAATTTATTTTTTAATCAGTTAATCAGTAAAACAAACTCTTGGAGCTTGTAGATATCTTTTTTCCCTCAATTAGAGGTCACTAGTTTAAAACTATATGTATAAACATATTTAAAATTTTAAAATTTAAGAGTAAACACTTCATTTTTAAATAGAGAGAATTCAAATTAATCTAGAGACTTAAAATTTTAAAATTTGGGAGAAAACACTTCATTTTTTAATAGAGAGAATTTAAATTAATCTACAGTCTTTAAACTATAGAATATTAAATGATTAAATAAAAAAATACTAATACTCATATTTATTCGTGATAACAAGTATTGTCATTAATTATCATTTGTATATTATGTTCACATTTAACGTTAGTTATTCATATATTAACTTTCGTTAATTAATTATACATTAATGACAATAAAATTATATTCTCTGTATCAAAAATTGGAAAAATAAAAACCACCCACGTGTTCTCTTTTTTTCGTTCGTCTTAAATTAAAACTTATTATTTTAATATTAGGAGTCAAAACTTCTAGATGGATAGGTAGAGCCAAAGAAAAAAGCGTGTCGACTCTGCTCGAGAAACTAAAAAAAATTCAAATACTTTTTCTGAAACACTGGATCAGCTGAGACTATACATTCAGCTTAGAAAATCAAAAAATTAAAAAAAATATAATAATTAAGACTGAACATTCAATATAAATATATTTTGATACTATATTAAATTTTTATTATTATTATAAATTAAGAAAGATTAATAATTTTATGAAAGTATTAAGATTATCATAAACATATTGATCTATTGGGTATTACCATACATACATAACTAGATGTATAGATATAGTTTGTATTATTGAATATATATTTTATATATATTGTATATATATTATGTACATATTTGATAGAAAGAGAAAAAAGAAAAAATAACTATTTTAAAAAATATGTTTCCGTACTATTGAAAATGAAAACTTAAATTGAGGTTACATGATGTAATTTTCTCTTATTTTTTCAAGCCTTTTGTTTAAGTATCTAGAAGAAGCTCCTTCAGGAGCTCTAGCAAAATCCTCCTTTCTAGTGTGACTCTTTTCTTGGTGAATTTCCTTTTCCTCTTTTGCCTCATTATAGGACCACTGGTCATCTCTTTCCTTTAACAGAATCAAGATCTGAGGATGCATAGAGTAGTAGAGTTGTTTATACTTTCAACAATATTTTGTTCTGCTGATTCTAGAGGACAATCAATCTCTTAGCTTTGCAGTTTTTATCAGTTCTCGGCCTTGCTATTGGTTTTCACGGTTGTTTTTTAGAGAGTGCCTTCAAGCTTATTTTTGTGCTTTACTACAAGGGGATTATTAAAGATTTATTTTGTTCTTTTTTTTTTGTTATTATGTTGGTTGCATTTGTTTTAGTTTCTGTTCTTTTTTTTACTGTTTAGGTTCAGTTTTATCTCTGTTTGTTGTGGCTATATTTAGTTTTTAGTTTGTTTTCTCTATTGTGTGCTTCTTCTTGCATTTTTGTAATGAAATCTTCTTCCTTCATATAAAAAAAAATTCTAGCGAATTAGAAAAATTACATTATATTGCTTGTTATATTTGAATTATCAACTTATTTATTGTTCAACTTATTTCCATATATTTTAATATTGTTTTGAAAATATATTACATAGATGATAGATCCCCTCAAGCTATTAAAATTTATATTGTGATCTATATATTTTTCAAATATATACATTAGCGTATATAATTTTTTTGAAATTTTATTCATAGCATATATAATTCATATAATCTTTTTTTTTAAAAAAATATATATATATTTATTGTTGAGATTTCATTATACGGAAAAGAACTCGAGAAATCAAATGTTTTTTTTTAAGATACATGGATACAAGATAAGAATAGAGAGGCAACTTTTAGAATTAGAATAATCCCTTTTTTATTTTTTTATGATTAATTTTTACAAAATTTTAATTTGAGGTTATGAAATAATTTCTCTAAATTCATGTGAAAAAAATTTGATTTTTTTATCACAATAAAACACACACACATACACAATGAAGAAAATATTTCTTAATAGAAGAGAATGTATCTTTGATATGATGGAGTGGGTGACGAACAAATTTGGAAGGTCATCTTTTAGCTCAAACATAGTATTTATATGCTAATTACCTTTTTTTTTCTTTATATATCCTCTTTGCTTAACATTTAAAAAATTTTGTTGCTTAAAAAAGTACAAAATTAGATTTTAGAGGTGCTATTAGATTTTAGTGCTCAATAATCAAATACGTCGGATTACGTTTATCTAATTCAATACGAATAAAAAAAAGAAGAAAGGTTTTAGAAAAATATAAAATCTAAGATAAAAAAAAGGATAAATTTTATTTCTCAATTAAAAAAAAAAACTTCAAGAGTCAAGACCAAAGGGGCGTATAGATATTCAGTTTTTACTCCTAGCACAAATTTGCGGACCTTATTCCCTGTAAACATATCCATTGGTTTGGCAATTCAGTCACTCTCTGTCATAATTATTAAATATGCTGAGTTAGAAACTCATTACCACGTAACAAAAAGTTAATACTCTCTTCGTATCATTTACATAGGAAAAATTTTCTTTTTTAATATATTTTTTATATAAAAAATATATTATTTTAGGTAAATTTTGAAAAGTAAAATGAGACAAAATACCATTTATACCCTTGCCTTAAAAGTTTAATTTGAGATATGTTTTTTTTAAAGATATTTAAGTAAATAAAGATGAAAAAAATAAAATTTACTTAAATTTTATATCCATTTTACTTTTTCTATGTAAATAATACGGAGAGAATATATAAAAAAAAGGTTTAATATTGAACTACAAAGAAACTTCATAATTAATTTCAGAAATCACTATATAATCAAGAAAAAGACAATTCGACTTTTTAATTAGTAATAATACTACTATTTCAAAAAAAAGTAATAATGATCACACCAAAACCAAAACTATAAAAAACAAGAAAAAAAAATGGTCTTAACACAGCAGAATCGGGAAACTTTTGCCCTCCTCGTACGTGTAATCATAATTATTCCAACTATAAAAGCAGTTGTAGCCACCCTCATCAAAGCACTATTGATGCAGGCGACAGATCACTCCATAATTCATACATCTTTCACGTTATGTATACATGAAATCACCAAAAATCTTCTATAAAAGCCTATCCAACTTCGCTACTTCAAACAACAAGTTTTATGTAACATTAATGTGGCGAAGTTACTAAATTTAGCAGGCTATCATTGTTGTTCTTCTGGTAATTGTTTTGGTTAAATTATAGCCAATGCATCCTCCGCCTATAGAACAACCATCACCACCATTGAAATCGACGAGCCTAATAGCAAAGGCAAGGATCCCCAGAGATGTAGCCAGGGAGGAGGTTCAAAAGAAAGACTTGATGTCATGCTCAGAATATTTAAGACAACCAAGTAGATCACAAAATTCACACACACACACATTTATAGGAGTTCTCATGGAACAAAATAAACTCTCCAACATACTACCAAAATCAAGCGCAATAGCTCAAAATCAAAGCTCATGGCTCATATACCATCCAAAAACAAACTAGTTAGTAAGATAAAGCTTTATTGCCCGGAAAATATATATATTGTATTGCAAGCTGCTACAGAATGAACCTAGAAGGCTATCACTGCCATTTCAAACACTTACATATAGAGTAATTAAACTTGACACAAACGGCGACTTAACAAAAAAGAGTTCAACAACTTATTGGCAATCACTCATTGATGAACAATGAATGCAGATCACAATATTAAAACACTTGAACAAGCACCTAAACACAACAGCTATATCATAAGTATAGGACAAGGTGCAGATTACTTAAAAACCACCACGGAGGCGAAGGACAAGGTGCAGAGTGGACTCCTTCTGGATATTATAGTCTGCGAGTGTGCGCCCATCCTCAAGTTGCTTGCCAGCAAATATCAATCTCTGTTGGTCTGGGGGAATACCCTCCTTATCCTGGATTTTAGCCTTCACGTTGTCAATTGTATCTGAACTCTCAACTTCAAGGGTGATGGTTTTCCCTGTCAGGGTTTTAACAAAAATCTGCATTCCTCCACGCAGACGCAACACCAAATGCAGGGTAGATTCCTTCTGAATGTTGTAGTCTGCAAGAGTCCTTCCATCTTCAAGCTGCTTTCCAGCAAATATCAACCTCTGCTGATCAGGTGGGATCCCCTCCTTATCCTGAATCTTTGCCTTAACATTGTCAATAGTATCAGAACTCTCAACCTCCAAGGTGATTGTCTTGCCAGTAAGGGTCTTCACAAAAATCTGCATTCCACCACGAAGACGAAGCACCAAGTGAAGTGTGGACTCCTTCTGGATGTTATAATCAGCGAGGGTACGTCCATCCTCAAGCTGCTTGCCAGCAAAGATAAGCCTCTGCTGGTCTGGGGGAATACCCTCTTTATCTTGGATCTTGGCTTTCACATTATCAATGGTGTCGGAACTCTCAACCTCCAAGGTGATAGTCTTACCAGTAAGAGTCTTCACAAAGATTTGCATACCACCGCGGAGTCGAAGCACCAAGTGAAGTGTGGACTCCTTCTGGATGTTATAATCAGCAAGGGTACGCCCATCCTCAAGCTGCTTGCCAGCAAAGATCAGCCTCTGCTGGTCTGGGGGAATACCCTCTTTGTCTTGGATTTTGGCCTTCACATTATCAATGGTATCTGAACTCTCAACTTCCAAAGTAATAGTCTTGCCCGTAAGAGTCTTGACAAAGATCTGCATACCACCCCTCAATCGAAGAACCAAATGAAGTGTGGATTCCTTCTGGATGTTGTAGTCAGCTAAGGTGCGTCCATCCTCGAGCTGCTTGCCAGCAAATATAAGCCTCTGCTGGTCTGGAGGGATACCCTCCTTATCCTGAATTTTAGCCTTGACATTGTCAATTGTATCGGAACTTTCCACCTCGAGGGTGATGGTCTTACCAGTGAGGGTTTTCACGAAAATTTGCATCTGCTTGTACAATAAACGGCAAATTAGATATAATGACGAAATCAATAGACGACAAACTAAAAATTATTATTTTTATCTAGTTTTGATATAGTAAAAAATTCTACCAATATCCTTGTAAAAATACTTCAAGAATCAATCTAAAACAATTTTCAGGAATTAATCTAAAACAATTTACAGGAATTAATCTAAAACAATTTACAAGAATTAATTACAAAAGATCTATGCATAAAAACACAATTATATTTCATTCTATTCAGATACTATCAAATATATGCATAACATATATAACAATTGGCACAGAATATAAAATTTTCCCCGATAAAAAAGAAAGAAAAACTACGTGATAAAGAAACATAAAATCAAAACTGGAACTCGTAAATGAAATCCATATTAATTATTACAAAACAAATCTCATGCTATGATCAGAAATAAAAAAAAATAATCAAAATCAAATCAAATTTGTTCACCCACCTAACGATCAAGAATTGCAATTAAAAAAATTACAGACAACAGAGCTCATCATAAATCAAAAGAACTAACAAAAAAATACAGCTTACAAAAATTTAATTTAAAAAAAATCAAAGAGATACCTTGAAAGAGAGGCTTTGAACAACTTGAATCAAAAGGTAAATAGAAATTGAAATTGAAAATGTATTATCACCGTCGTGCGAAGAGATAGGGCACTTTCCTCTGTTTTTATACTAGATATTGAAGACTGAAATTATCTAAATACCCCTAAAGACAATCAATTGAATTGCGCCACGTGTTAATTTGACCGTGTGGTTAGGTTTCTCGAATCTTCCAGGCCCTTTCCTTTGTCAAAAAATTCGTGGGCCGATACTATTAGGAAAGTGAGAAATGCAGAAAACAAATCCCACGCTCTACTCTTGGATAAGTGATCACACGCGCATGTCATTTGGATGACATGGAATCCAACTCGTGTTCTCATTTATTTTTATTTCTTTTATTTTTTTTATTGGGCTATCTTTTGCTTTTCAGGTTGCGTTTAGTGCAGCCTTTGTAATAATATTTTAAAAAATAAGAATAATAACATTCTTCTGATTCATAAACATAAAAGGATGTTTGGTTTTGTTTCATAAAAATATTATTTTTTAATTTATAAATAATTAAATTTGAGCTTTTTTTATTGAATATAAGGTAAAGGGGAAATTTAGTTGAGGGTAAAAATAAAAATAAAAATTAATTATTTTTATTGATTTTGTTTAGTTAAATAAAATAAAGAAAAAATGGAAATTATATTATCTCATAAAAAAATAAGTGATTCTCTATTACTTTCTAATTAATTATATTTAATTTCTGATATGAATTAAAAATTAAAAAATATATATTTTTATTTTTAAAATAAATTTAAAAAAATAAATTTAATTTTTTATTAATAAAATTAAATTTAAAATTTAAAATAACATGTAATCAATTTATTATTTTTATTATTTTTTCTAATTATAATATCCCTTAATTTTTAAATAAATAATTTTTTAATAAAATCAAATTTTAATTTTTTTAAATTTTTAAAATAAAATATAATAAATTTATTTTATTCTAATTATAATATCTCTAAATTTTTTAAATAATAAAAAATAAATAGTTATTTCAATTACGATTTTAATTTTAAAGTAAATCAAATCAAAAGAATAAATCATTATTCCGATTACAATTCTATTTCATTCCGATTTCGATTTTATTTTTTATTTTAAAGTTTAAACTAAACGCTTTCTAAATTTAATTAAATTAAATTTTAAATTAATTGTTTTAAAAATTGATATTAAATTATAGTTAAGAAATAAAAATCTAAACATAATTAAATAAATAACTAGAATTATTTTTTTATTTGTTACTTAAAAAAAGAGAAATATTTAAAATTTAAATTTAAAATTTATATAAAAATAATATATATTTTAGCTACTAATCTCTATCTTGATAGTAATCAAAATTATAAATTTTTACCCATACTTGAATGAAAGGTAATGATTTTTTTATGAAATATAATTGTATTGATAAGGAAATTTAGAATTTAAATTTTAATTATTTATAGATTGCATTTTAATAATAAAGAGTGCAAAGCACGTTCTAAATGAGAAGTTTGTTATCCATCCCTTCTTGAGTCTTTGACGTAAAAAACGGTGGGAATTTGGAAAACAGTGGGTAGACGTTGCCGTCACCAATAATAGAGTAACCAAACAAAAATTAAAATAAAATAGTTATTTTATTAGTGAAACGCAAATTAAATTATAAGCATTGGATGTTAGGAGTCACCAAAACCATATTTCGTCGCTATCTCCTTATCAATAGAATCATAATTTGCTAATCTAAATTATTCAAAATTTAACTTTTACTGTTATTTTCATATTATTTAGTTTTAATTTTTATTTTATTTTTTTTCTTAATTTTATATATTATTTATTTATTTTTAAAATAAAATTTTAAATTAATATTGATCTTAAATTTATTATTTATTCTTATTTTTATATTCTTTTATTTTTTAGTATAAAATTAAATACAATTTAAATTTTTATTATGAAATTTTATTTTTTTTATTTAAAAATTATATGCCTTCTTTAAATAAAAATTTATCTTTTTAATGGAGATTTATTTTTCTCCAGCAGAGATTATTATTCCTTCTCAAATGAAGCTCATAAGAAATGTGATAGATGATAAATATGATAAGTGTCGTAAATGACAAATATAATGAGTATTTCATTAAAAGTTAAATTATTCGGCATATTACTATTATTCATTGTTTATATTAAAGAGGAGTTCGGTGAAATATAAGGTCTAATAATTTAAATAGTTATGTATATTTTATATACTTTAAAATTGTATAATTTTATTTGCACCCTATATATATATTTTTTGAAATATTGATAAAAATTTACCTGGCATTAAAAAAATTTGATCAAATTTAACTTATAAAATATTCATTTTTAATTTAATTTTAATTAAATCAAACAAAAATAATCTATATTTTAATAATTAAATAGTTACAATTTAGTTCATCATTACTATTTTATGTAATTTTATTTTTTCTTGTTGTGCGTTTGATAAATTACTAACAAAACTGATTATTGAAAATATGTTTTATAAAGATGTATTACTGAAATTATATTTTACTGAAAAGACTATATTATTATTTTTAAAAGATACAATAAAATATTAAAAAAATTGATTAAAAATAATATTAATTTGTTCAGTTACAATTCAACTTTATTAGAAAAGTGTGAATAATATATAAATTACATTTTATAACATCTTTTTCATATTTTATAATATCCTGAAACTATGGTATGATTGTCTTTTGATATGAAATCTCTTAATTTCCTTTTAAGTAAAATATTTTTTTTGCTCCCCTATAACTTGTTTGTAAAATTTAGTAAATTTAATATTTTATTTTAAATAAATTATTTATAAATAAATATGATTTTGTTAATATTATAGTCAATTTTTTCTCGAGATTATAGAATAACCAAACGAACTATCTATATAAATAATTTAGACATAAAATAATATATTAAAAATAAATTACATTATCAATCAACATTTTAATATTTCAATAATCAATAGTAAAATTTTATTAAAAATCATATAAACCAACTAATAATTATTAGTAACAACTAAAATCAAATATGCTAAAAAAATTACATTTAAATATTTGTATTTCGATGACTTGTTTGTCTGCGCTGTTCATTTAATTGTAACAAGTGTTGTCCAGTATAATATAAATAAAAAAAAAGTGTTGTCTAGTAAATATTCGTAACATATTTTTTTTATTTGAACTTCAACCAATCTACTCCGAATTTTAATACTGTACCATAAAAAATGTTATTTACTATAAATTTAATACAAATGGGGTTAATTTGATTAACCATCCCTAAAATTTACTAGTTATTATATATTAAAATCTTTAAATTTCATTTTTTTTTTGGCAAAAATAGTAATATTTCATTAGAAATGAAAAACAACAGCACAATAAAAATTACAGGGTAACAAAAACACTAAGAACAACAAAAACAATCTATTCTAATAATTAAAAGAGGTGCAAAATCACTCTACATCTACGTTGATTTTGCACCTTTTGACTATTTTATCCTTAATTTAAAAGAGGTATAAAATCACTGTATATCTACAATATTTTAATTTTATCCATAATTTTAATTAAAATATGTGCAACATCACTGTATGTTTTATAGTGATTGTGTACCTTTTGACTATTTTATCCTTAATTTATGTAATTATCTATTTTACCCTTTGATATGTAATTATTATTATGCGTCAGTTTTATTATGTCATTTATAAATTTTTAGCTAATTATTTTTTACTGGGTCTCAAACTTTGTGACTAAGGATATATCTAAGATGTTGATAAGTGACAATATTTTTATTATTTATCTTTGTTGAGGTGTAAGTTAAATGCAGATACAAAAATAAGTAAATAAATAGTATATATATTATTATTTCTGCATTTATTTTAAAGAAGTACAAGTTTATGCTATTAGGCATGTTTTTATCCCGTTTCTTATATTCTTTTTTTAAATTTTTTTTTACTGTATTCTATAACTATAGTTAATGATTTTCTTTCAGTATCTTTTTACAGATAATTTGACAGAAACAAACAACTATTATATTTTAACAGACAACGTCTTTTCTACTTAAATTAATATTTTTTACTTTAAATATATAAATAGACAAGCACAGTTTTAATGAAATTGAGTTAAAACTTATTGATATAAAACATTTTCTTATTCTCACGTAAAAATTTTTCACACTGAAATTAAGGATGAATAGAATTATTCATCTTTAATATAATATAATCATATTGTTTGATCAAAAAAATCTTTTACAATGAAATTGTTCAAATTTTTTATATGAGAAATCAATAATTTTAATTAAAATTTAAATTTATAAATAATTTTAATATATTTATGTTGAGATTAAAAATTTATTATAAATTTTATATTTTTATCATTGTATCTACAAGGAGTGATCTGTCCTCCTATTATATGACCATTGATTCATTCTTCTACGACATCGACTAGTCATTAACTGCCATCAATCAACCACCCATGTTTTTGGATTTATAGTATTAGATGAATTAAAATATTCCCCACAAATAAAAGAGGAATCAAAATAACCAATTTAGCCATATAAAAAAGCAAAATAGAGACAATTTCTCAAAACGAAAATTTACTGTTGCCACCATGATTCCCTTTTTGGACAAATTCTTAAAGCACTTAGGAAGACGAATGTTCAAACAAGTTTTAATACACATAAGTTGATTGTCTCGGTCAACACTCCTACGAATAATATGCTCGTGGTGTCTCTAGAAAAAATCCTAAGTTGTGCAATTTTATCAAAATGAAAACTATATGGAAAACCATAAACTTGCACTAACATATCAATGTGATTGAACTCTACATGTTGTGGATCCTTACTCGCCTTAAAGTGATGCATATTAATATGTTGGTTATAATATGTCTAGGGACCACCACTGAGAAATCTCTATAAGTCTACTTCGTAAAAGAATTGAAAGAGGAATAAATGAGTTTCCAATTCTTTTATGAAACAAACATCACTTAGCATCATCTTAAAACATTGGCATTAACCCTCCGATCAATTATCATCCTGCCAATTAGAATGAACTCATTCACAATTCCCTTATCAACAACGTGATTGATCTCATGCCTCCTTTTCGATCTATAACTCATATTGCTTATCTTCCATGGGAGCTAATTCAATTATCAAGATATATATAATGAAATGATAGATTCACAAACAAAATAAATCTGATAAAAGGAATCCTATTAGAAATTTAAAACATTGCCTTAGAGAGCAAAAATCATGGTGATAATTTAAATATTGAAGATTTTGTGATCTAGCATGGTAACCCTAATTATAAATTTCAAGAGCCTAATTTAAAATTCTATTGAGAATTTGATACCCTTAAAAATAGAGAAGGAATAATGCAATAATAAATATGTTCTTATCACTTCATCAGTGAGTAATAATCCCTAACAAAAATGCTTTTATGTGTATGTTATAATTTGTTATGAGTATGTCATAACAAAAATCCTTCATATATATGTTGATTAAAATTAATGTTTTTTGAAATTTTAGATTAAAAAATAAAAAATATTTTTTTTATTTTTCTAATCAATTTTATATAAATTTTTAAATCATTTTTAATTTCAATTTTGTTTGATTATATTTCAATTATGCCTCATGATATGAAATTTTAGCCAAACAAGATCTAAAGTAAATAGCGATAAATATGGTGGCGCATTATTAAATGTCACCTCAAATAATATGTGTATCTAAGTTATATTTTTTTAATATATATTTATTTAGTGCATCTCTAGATTCTTACGTTGCAGGTATTTATTAATTAATAACTTAATTAAAATGAAAGATAATAAATTTTTCATAAATCATTTTAAGTTTTTTTTTATAAATTCTTTTAAATCAATCAAAGATATATATGTTGATTAAAATTAATTTTTTTAAAATTTTATATTAAAATATAATAAATATTTTTTTATTTTTTTAATCAATTCTATCTAAATTTTTAAATTATTTTAATTCTAATTTTGCTTGATTCTATTCCAATTATGCCTCAGAATATAAAATTTTAGCCAAACGAGACCTAAAGTAAATGACAATAAATTTGGGGGCGCCTTACTAAATGTCAACTCAGATAACACGTGCATCTATCTAAAAGCTGCATTTTTTCAATGTAGATTTATTTAGTGCATCTTTAGATTTTTATATTGTGGGTCTTTATTAATTAATAACTTAATTAAAATAAAAAATAAAAAAAAGATTAGAACTTAGCATGATATATTATTCAAAAAAATAAAAAAATTACTTAATTTTATCATATGTCTATACATATATATGTTTTTGAAAACTTTAGTTAAAAAAAAATTATGATTTAACACTTTTAACCCTAAAATTAAATTAATCATATTTATTAAAATTAATATATTTAAATTAAATATAATTATAATATTATGCATTGCCAAAATTATATATATTTATATGTTTAGATATCAAAAATTTTAAAAAAATTAAATAATAAACCATAAACCAATTTAACTTTCTAAATATTATGTATTATTTAGATATAAATTTTTTTTTAAAAAAATTGCAAACCTATAAATAATTATGATATATCCATAAAAATTATGGCAAACTAATAAATAATTATGACATATCCATAAAAAAATTATGACATATACATAATATTTCTATTGGGCTTTGGGTCTTTTTCTACTATTACATAATTTTTTTAATAAATTATCACATAACTCTATATAATTTCTATAATTACATACTTTTTTTAAATAAATTATTACATACATCTATTTAATTTATAATTAATAATTTTTTTATAAATACTTACGTTGTGGGTTTTTATTAATTAATAACTTAATTAAAATAAAAGATAAAAAAACTAAAACTTAGAATGATATATTATTTAGAAAAAAATAAAAAATTACTTCATTAAAAATTACTTAATTTTATTATATGTCTATACATGTATATATATTTTTGAAAACTTTGATTAAAAAACATGATCTAACATTTTTAATTTCAAAATTAAATTAATCATATTTATTAAAATTAATATATTTAAATTAAATATAATTATAATATTACACATTGCCAAATATATATATTTATATATTTAGATATTAAATTTAAAAAAAAATTAAATAATAAACCATGAACCTATTTAACTTTCTAAATATTATATATTATTTAGATATCAAAAATTTTTTAAAAAAATTATGGCAAACTCATAAATAATTATGGCAAATTCATAAATAATTATAGCATATCCATAAAAAAAATTATAACAAATTCATAAAAAATTATGACATACACATAATATTTCTATTGGCTTTGAGTTTTTTTTTCTGCTATTACATATTTTTTTAATAAACTGTTACATAACTCTATATAATTTCTACAATTACATACTTTTTTTAATAAACTATTAAATATTTTTATTTAATTTATAATTAATAAAAATTTTATAAATATTTTTCTATCATATATATAATTAATTATTATCATATCTTGATTTATTTGACATATAATTTATCCTTTTTTAATTTTTTTAATGATATGTACTATATAATTCCTTCAATAATATATACTATTCAATTCCTTCAATGATATATAATATATAAATAGTTAATTTATTCTTACTGCATACTTCTATTTAATTTATAATTAATAAATTTTTCATAAATATTTTTCTATCATATATATAATTAATTATTATCATAACTTGATATATTTGACATGTAATTTATTATTTTTTTAACTCATTCAATGATATATACTACATAATTTTTTCTGTGATATATAATATATAAATAGTTAATATATTCTTACTAGCTTAACAAAAAAATAGTTAATTTATTTTTAATTATTCTAGAACTTATTAATTTGATATCGTGACATTTATTAAAATAAAACTAGAATATAAATTTCATCGTGGCATATGGGTATATAGATAATCTTACCTCTTATTAGAATGTAAATTTGATTTGTTGTGAATGATAGTGAAAACAATCAAACCATAGTCCAAATAAAAAAAATAGTAAAATAAGCCTTTTGATTTGATTTATATTTGCGCATTAATAATTTAAAGCCGGTTTAGCTACTTATAATTATACATTGCCAAAATTATATATATTTAAATATTTAAATATCAAAAATTTTAAAAAAATTAAATAATAAATCCTAAAACTATTTAACTTTCTAGATATTATGCATTATTTAGATATCAAAATTTTTTAAAAAAACTATAGCAAATCCATAAATAATTATGGCATACCCATAAAAAATTGAAATAATTACACTATTCACCATATTTTATAATTTTTTTATTTTTATCACTGGCATTTTAGTAATTTTGCTATAAACTCATAATAAACCCATAATAAACTCACAATAAACTATATAAATTCATAAACTAATAATAAACTTATAATAAATTCACAATAAATCCAAAATAAACTTATAATAAATTATCTAAATATGGTATTTTTATAAAAAATCATAAATTTTGGTAAATCTGTAAATACTTTTAAAAATATGGTAAAGTTAATTTTTTTTTATTTTTTTGGTATTTTTATAAAGATCCCTAAAAAATTATGGTAAATCCATAAATAATAATGGTATACCCATAAAAAAAAATATGATATACATATAATATTCTATTGGACTTTGGGTCTTTTTCTACTATTACATATTTTTTTTAATAAACTATTACATACCTCTATATAATTTCTACAATTACATTTTTTTTGAATAAACTATTATATGCTTCTATTTAATTTATAATTAATAATTTTTTATAAATACTTATATTGTGAGTCTTTATTAATTAATAACTTAATTAAAATGAAAGATAAAAAAGAGACTATAACTTAGCATGATATATAATTTAGAAAAAAAGTAAATGATATAATTATTTTGTAAATTTTCAAATATTGCTTTTATTTTTTACATATTTTATTTTCTCCTCAATTTTACTTTTAACTGCTGTAATATATTTTAAATGTTTATCATGTGTAATTAAATGACTAAATTTTTTTTATAAAAAATAATATATACATCTCCGAAATAACGTGAATGTGTCATTCTAGTAATAATTATAGACCAACAAAGCAACAACAAACTCAAAAAATACATCTAGATCTCCTCTCCTCTTACAACAAAAACACAACACTACTGCTCTATATATAAAAAAAAAAAACTAACTAACAAAGAGAAAAACCAAATCAAGACTATGTATGTAGCCAGAAGAACCCCAAAACAACAAGAATCACAAATCTTGTAAAAACAAGAAGTTGTCCCAAAGGGGAATCAATCAAACAAGTATGGATCTATCCATTAGGAGCATCGCTGAGCCTAATAAAACAAAAGGAGCCTTGCCTAAATCTAGGGCAACCAAGAATGGGATTTCCAGCAATCATTTATGAACATTATTTATGTAAAGATAAAATCTTTATCCCATTAAAACCTCTAAATTTAACTCTTTATCTCGTTAAAATCTTATTATAATAACAAAATATAAATATATATCTATTAATAGCTATCCATAAATATTGCACATTATCACTAATCATTGCTGTTGTTATTATTTACCATTCAATTTATTTTCAAATTTAATAATACAAATTTTCATAAATTTGAAATATTTATAAATTTATAAATCAAAACTTTTAAATTTTGTAAAAAACAAAAAATTTAAAAGAATGCCCAAATATTATTAAAAAATATTTTTAAATATGATTTTTTTGGCCAACTAAACCAAGATATTTTTTTATTAATAAAATCTGCGTGTTTTAAAATCTTACCAATAAGTATTACTATAAATTTTATAATTTTATATTATTCTAATTCTACGAATAAGAAAAATATCAATTTGTTTTTAAAAAAAAAAAACTGAATATCAATTTGTTTTTCAGATATAGCTTTCTTTTACATTTTTATTAAAAAAATGTATAAGGATGGGCCTCACAGTGAAATTTGTAGCCCATATCAAACTGGCTGGAGAAGGGAAAGAGTAGCAAAAAGATCAAAGCATCAAACATTTCAGATCTCTCCATAACGATGGCTCCTGTTGGTCCTCGATCAGGTGATGCGATCTTCGCTAGTGTTGAACGCGTAGTAAGCTACACTTCTCTTTTTTTTTTTTTGTTTCTTTCTTTTGCATTTTTCTCAGTAACCAAACACTCAATATTGTACTATTTTTTGCGTTATTTTTTATTTAAGAATCTTACAGATGATTTTTTAGAATTGATTTGAATTTTCATTTCTTTCAATTTCTGCAATTTCTCGGTATCCAAATGCTAGGAATTATGTATTGGAATTGGAGGTGTACTGTTTCATTCATGATGTTGATATTGGATGGTGAAAATTGTGTAGAATGCGGAACTGTTTACTTTAACCTATGGGGCGATTGTTCGTCAATTGCTTACGGATCTGGAGGAGGTTGAGGAAGTCAACAAACAGCTAGATCAAATGTATGCAATGTTTATATTCTGCTTAATTCATTTATGTCTTTGTCCTTTTGAGTATGAGCACAATGCCAAGAATTGAACTATTGAACTTAGCTTAATTTTGATTTTGATTGGAGCTGGGGTATTCTTTACTGATTGTTTTGAATAATTCAACTGCGAAGTGATTTTGGATTTTCTATGAAATATTAAGGAAATGATGGTCCCCATCCAATTATTTTGCCTGTGTTCACTTGTGTAATGTTAATCATTTGTATTTCATCTATATGTCACACTTGAAAGCAAGGTGCTAGTATGAGAAATCTGAGATCATATCTTAAGAGGCATTTTTGCAAGCTTAAAAATTTTATAATTGGATTAGACAATATGATAAAACTGCTGATTGCATTCATGCTTGTGGGTGAGATGATTCTTGGATCTCTTTTTTTTTACCTGCCTTTATAAAATATGTATTTGATTCAGCTCTGATGCCGGCATTGGAATCAAGGATAGTGCTATAGCAATGCTTTTTCTTAGTTAATATTTAACATTATAATTTTCATGCTTAGTTATATTTAACATTATAATTTTCAAGCTTAGTTATATTTAACATTATAATTTTCAAGCTTCTTGTTTAATGGTTATGACAGGGTCCATGGGGGTTATGGTTTTGGCAACTGGAATGAGGAGGGAAAGAGCATTTTGGATTTTGCGGTGGCTTATGATCTAGTGCTGGCGAATACTTGCTTTGAAAAGAGGGGGTCACACTTGATTACCTTTAAGAGTGGACGAACCCAAAGTCAAATAGACTTCATACTTACTCGAAGACGGGACAAAAGTAAGTGTATGGATTGCAAGGTCATTCCGGGTGAAGCATTGACGGCGCAATATCGTATTGTGGTTTTAGATGTTAAGAATAAAAGTAGCTGGAGGAATGATAAGAAAATATTGGAACCAAGGATAAGATGGTGGAAATTGAAAGACCTAGCTCAAGGTACCTTTAAGGAGGAGTTACTAAAGGAAGAAATTTGGAACCTTGAGGCTAGTGCAGAGGACTTGTGGACAAAAATGGAAGGTGGCATTAAGAAAGCAGGTAGTAAATTGCTTGGGATCTCTAAAGGGGCAGGGCCTCGACCGCACGATGCATGGTGGTGGGATGAGGAGGTTCAAAAGGCTATTAAGGCTAAGAGGGAATGGTATAAAAAGTTACCGAATGCGGTTAATAGCGAGGCCTTTGAGGAATATAAGAGGGCTAAGAAAGAGGCAAAGAAGGCTGTTAGTGTAGCTCGTGGCAGAGCCTTAGAAAGGATTTATCAAAAGTTAGGTACTAAAGAGGGAGAAATGGGCATTTATAAGATTGCAAGGATGAGAGAAAGGAAAAGCAGAGATTTAAGCCAAGTCAAATGTATAAAGGACGAAGATCAACGGGTGTTGACAGGAGATGTTGAGATTAAGGAGAGGTGGAAGGCTTATTTTGAGCAGTTATTCAACCCTGAACATGAACAAGATTTTCAAGGTCTTCATGCAACAAATGATTATATCAGCTGGTCTAGGAGGATCTTGCATAGTGAAGTAAGAGAAGCCTTGAAGTATATGAAAGTTGGTAAAGCTTGTGGCCCGGATGGTATTCCTATAGAGGTTTGGAAGAACCTTGGAGAGGTAGGAGTTGCCTGGTTAACTAAACTCTTTAATGCTATTGTGAAAGGACGTAAGATGCCGAATGCCTGGAGGAAGAGTATCATGGTACCCATATATAAAAATAAGGGAGACATTCAATGCTGTACAAATTATCGGGGTATCAAACTTATGAGCCATACTATGAAATTATGGGAAAGGATTATTGAACACAGATTGAGGAAGCTTACAAGAGTTTCGGAGAATCAGTTTGGGTTTATGCCAGGGAGATCTACCATGGAGGCTATTTCTCTTCTAAGAAGACTAATGGAATTGTATCAAGAGAAGAAGAAAGATCTCCACATGGTATTTATTGACTTGGAGAAAGCCTATGATAGAGTACCAAGAGAAGTGTTATGGTGGGTTTTGAAGAGAAAACGAGTCAACGGCAAATATATCAACATCATCAAGGACATGTTTGAGAATGCATCCACTAGTGTGAAAACACCTGGTGGAGACACTGAGGCTTTCCCTATTACTACCGGATTGCATCAAGGTTCGGCCATGAGTCCATATTTATTTACCCTGGTTATGGACGAGCTAACCAGAAGCATACAAGACGATATTCCTTGGTGTATGTTGTTTGCTGATGACATTATTTTAATTGATGAGACTAGTGCTGGTGTAAACCGTAAGTTGGAAGTGTGGAGAAAAACCCTCGAGGACAAGGGTTTTAAGTTAAGTAGGAGTAAAACGGAATATGTGCACTGTGAGTTCAGTCTAAGGAAGAAGCAGGAACATGAGGTTAAGTTAGATGGAGTTTTGGTTCCTAAAACCAAGCACTTCAAATATTTGGGTTCGGTGTTCCAGAATGATGGCCGTATAGATGAAGATGTGGCTCACAGAATACAGGTAGGGTGGTTGAAGTGGAAGGGTGCGACTGGGGTTCTATGTGATAAGAAAATACCTCTGAAAGTGAAAGGTAAATTCTATAGGACGGTTGTTAGACCTGCGATGCTCTATGGTAGTGAGTGTTGGGCACCAACGGGACAACATTTGCATAAGATGAGTGTGGCAGAAATGAGGATGCTAAGATGGATTTGTGGACATACCAGACTGGACAAAATTAAGAATGTTCATATTCGACAAAAAGTCCAAGTAGCGGACGTCGGAGATAAGGTGAGGGAAGGAAGACTTAGATGGTATGGGCATGTTTTAAGAAGACCTCCTAATGCTGCGGTTCGTAAGTGTGAGAATTTGTTGATTGAGGGGGCTAGAGGTCGTGGCAGACCTAGAACTGCATGGAAGGAGGTGATAGCAAGAGACTTACGTGCCTTAGATCTTGATGCGGATTTGATTAATGACAGACTTGAATGGAGACGTAAAATCCGTGTCTTGGAAGGGGCCTAAGGCTGGAGTATCTTTTTTGGTGTCTTTTGAGCTTATTTTGTTGAGAATCCATACAGCCGACCCCAACTTGTTTGGGATTAAGGCTTAGTTGTTGTTGTTGTTGTTGTTGTTGCTTGTTTAATCTTACCATAGAATCAGCACTAGACATAATGATACCAAGCAGATAATTTTTTTGTCCATGTGGCGAGTGTGTTGTAAATTTCTAATTTTATCCTTTGGCTACTTAATTAATTTCCAGGGGATATAATATTGGAATTCGGCTGGTTGATGAGTTCCTAGCAAAGTCTAATGTCACCAGATGTGTGGACATCAAGGAGACGGCTGAAGTAATTGCAAAGGTCTGAATATGTTATTTAATTCAGCATGCAACAATAAAACTTGTCAGCCTAAATTTCCTTGTTGGTTGTTTTAATACATGTGCTTTTTTTCATGGCTTTTGATTTATTTTTATTCTGGCCTCAATGTCCATAACTAGATTATTGACACTGTGGTATCTTTACTTTTATTGCCTTTTGCTTTTTATGTGGACTAAAGAAGTTGATAATGTAAAATAGATTTAGGGAAAAGATCGAATTGGTAAATGAAGAAGGATGGAGTTGAACTTAGTTCATAGTAAATGGACAACTGACTTGTCCCTTCAAACATGTTAAATCGGCACATATCTTTGTATAATGAGAAGTAGATTGAGATTGTTGATCTACTGCTGATTTAAGTGTCTATAATTATGTAGGTGGTATTTAATTTGCTAAATTCATGGAGAATAAGTACATGCAAAAAGGTGAATTTTTGGTATCAAATTTAAGGGAAAAGGGATTCTATTGTTAAAATGAAATGTTAATCAGAGAGAAAAAAGTTTTTACCCATATTCTTCTTTGAGATTCCATTTTGTTGCCAGATAAGAGATTCCTTTATGTGAGAAGGAAACGCATTGTGAGAAATCATATTAGCGAGCATGGACAACAGTACAATATATTAAGCTTGACAGACCACAATCTTAACTTTTTCCCTTTTCTCTTGCTTCCATGTATATCTTTTCTGTTGCGGTAGTTTTGTTTGATCATTCGATTATGAGGTCTATAAATCTTTGTCCACTTCCACTTTTGAAGCTGTGGTAGTTCTGTATATTCAGGATTGTGCTTCAAACTAAACTGACTTGCCTGGTGACAACTTATACTAATTTCTGATATCCAAGGAGGGGATCAGTAGTCCTAAAAAGTCATGGCTTGAATTGATAGTATGTGTTTATTTATATATATAGTAAATGGCTGTTATACAGGTGGGTTTCAAAATGTTCTTAGGGGTAAGTGCATCTGTGACCAGTTGGGATGCTGATGGAACATGTTGCAGTATAATTTTGGAGGATAATCCTTTGGTAGACTTTGTTGAGCTTCCTGATACATGCCAAGGCCTATGCTACTGTAACATTTTAAGTGGAGTCCTTAGAGGGGCACTAGAGATGGTGAGTGTTTTTATTTTCAATGCAATGTTGCAATTTGCTACTGCCTTGTACTCCCCATGTTCTTGAGTGTTTTTTTTTTAATTGGTACAATAAATGGCTATATAACAGTAGGAAAACGGTTTTGTAAATGTGTTGCACGTTTTCATATTTTGTCAGGTAAATTATGCAAATGAGGTAATAATAAAATATTTATTACTGTTATTATTATTAATTTATTATTATTCATTGTGCTAAAAGCATCCATTAAGGCTAAAAATGCCAGCTTGTTGAAATTTGTTCAAATGAGAAATAAGAGTTATCTAGTGATTGAATTTGATATTGCTGGCGGTAATTTCCTTTTATTTAAAGCGATGATTTTCATTTTGATCTTTTATTGGTTGCAAATGCAGTATTCTTAAGCAACTTCCATTCTAAGACTTCATTTCAACATGGTTACATTTAGTCTGGTCTTCTTAATGATCAAAGATAATATCCCAATTACTTTAGGGTTGGGCCAAATTAAGGTCCTGCAAATAATACCAGGCCTCAACTTTACTTGAAAAGTAAAAATATGATATTTGACCGGTCTCTTCATTTTTCCCTTCCTGCCCTTGCTCTAGTAATTCATTTTTTACCTTCTGGGTTTAGGTGTCAATGAAGACTGAAGTGACATGGGTTCGTGATATGCTTTGGGGTGATGATGCATTTGAGTTACAGGTGAAACTTTTAAAGCAAGTACCAGAGGAGTACCCATACAAGGATGATGAATAACATCTTGTCTTGGCTTTTACATGTGTTCTACACAGATAATAACTTCTTTTTCTTCTATCTTCACCTAAAAAAGAATGGAAGTTTGAACATGTCTTCTTTGAATAGAAGTTTCTCAATAACTTTGAATTGATGACTTGATAGCTGTATAAATTTTTCGAGTATGATGAAGCTAAATTGCAGAACACTTGGTAGGGTTGTGTTACTTGGATGATATGCATTTATTTTATATAGGAGTATGAGAGGAGAATCCATTACTGACATTTTTTAAGAGCTGTGGCCAGATTCATTTAGTCCGGTTGGATTACTGTCCTTTAATTTGAGGTTTTGGATGACTTATCTATGCATGGCTGTATATGCAAATTCCCTCGTTTGTGATTTTTTTTTTGGCCTTTCCCTCTTGCCCTTAATTTAAGCTATATATATATCCAGTTCAATTTAGGCCAATTATGATTATATTATTTGATCTTTCAGAGTATTTTTGATATCTTGTTTTATTTCATAGATGCGATTGCTGCTTGAGTTTAATTTTCATTATCTAGCAATTCCATAACGAGACTAGAATTTTGTACAATATTTTTGTTTTTGGTATTAACGATGCATAGTTGGCACTTGATTTAACATGAATACTCTCAAGGTGAATTTGTAAGTTTCTCGTGTTTTGTGTGTTGATGTTTTGGTAAATTGTGAATACGCAAGAAATAGGCGGCTTAGGCATAGCTAAAATTAATTCTAGGGTTTTAAATTAGCATGACAAGTATGTTATGAATCCTCGCTGCTTGTCTTAGAAATTTTGAAATTTTCTGAGATTTCTATGGAGAAGTTGGCTTACGGTACAAAAATGTATGTTTCTCGCATTTCTTGATGTCATGCAGCATCTTAATTTTTACCATAGAATGGTGAAATAGATTATGCATATGCGCCGTCATAGGATGTGCAAAAGGTTCAATCGACTTGTCAGAGTGTTCAGAATAAACATTCAGGCAGGCATATCAAAAACTTAATTATTTATAATTCTTGTTTTTTGGTGGCTTGGCTTGGGCCAGCGGCGGAATCACTATGGGGTCGTGTGGGGTCACACGACCCCCCCTCACCGGCGGCCAGAAGAAGGGAGGCGTGGAGAGATAAAAACTCAGTCCCCCTCTGCTGAGTTTCAAAGGATTTGCAGCGAGGGGTAGACGAACCCCTCGCTGCAAATACATATTTTTTTTATAAATTAGTCCCTGGCGAAACGGCGTCGTTTCGCCAGGGACTAATTTTTTTTTTATAAATAAACCCCTCGCCAGGGGTTTATTTAAAAAAAAATAAACCGGCCCAAGCGAAACGACGCCGTTTCGCTTGGGCCGGTTCAAAAATAAAAAAAGGGGCTGCGTTTTCTTCTCTTCTCTTCTCCTTCTTCCCTCTCCCCCTTCCCTCCCCAGGTTGAACCAGCCACAGCAGCAGCAGCGGCAGCCTAGGCAGAGAAGCCCCACCGGCCACCACCATGAGTGCATGCCGCCGACCCCCCCTTAGTAACATCCTAATTCCGCTACTGACTTGGGCAGAGTATCGGTAAATGCAAATTGCAATTTTCTTGTGTTGTTTCCACCATAATTGTCAGACCAATTCGATTGGATCGAAATATCTGAAAATCGGTCAACGAACCAGGTTAAATGGCACAATTTTTATTTTTCAGATTTTTATGTTGGATATTAATATATTAAAATTTATTTTTAACATCATTAAGTGGAGACTAGAGGCAAGTGCACCTCTATTGGACATATCTAGATTTGATTATCTAATATTCAAAAAAAATTATATGGATATTATATTTATTTTTAATATATAAATAATACGCATATAATATTATTTAAAATTTCTATGAAACTGGAATTTAACTTCTGATTAAATCTCTATTTTTATCCATTTAAAGATTGGGCAAGACATGAAAATCACATTTTGCACATTTTACTACCTTAACTTGCATCCGTAACTTGAAGAGAGCCATCGAGATTTTCCCTCTAGAAAGTATGAATATAAGACAAATACAATACAAAACTGACACGTTGATCCGATAATACAACAATTTTTAAAAAAATAGGAACATAACACAGATAGGATATATATATATGTGTGTATTTTAGGTTATAAAAATACAATGAGATAAATATATATTAGTTCATTCATCTCAATATACTTATATACACACAGATGCATATATGTTTTAAATTATAAAAATACAATGATAGATAAAAATATATTCAAAATAAATATTTACTAGAATGATATTCTCGCTTTGCTTCAAAAATATATATTTTTTATTTTTTTTTATAAGATAATCATAATTATTTAATTATACAATAAAAATATTGAAAATATATCACAACAGTTAATAGTAAAATTTAAGAGTAAATAAAACATATAATAAGTGAATATTAAAATCATATATAATTATAGTATTATATGAAGTGTAATTAAATACTAAAATAAATTAATAGATTGGGCAATAAGTTATATGACCATAGTCATCCACAGTAAATTTTAGATTCTTACACCTATTTTATTCTTATTTTTTATAACTCTCTCTTTTGACATATTATTCTTTATTAAAATATTTATTTTTCAGTAATAGTATATTAATGAGCTTATTATTATTATTATTATTATTATTATTATTATACTAAAATAAATAATATTAGCATAATATTGTGTCACATGATATAATACTAATATTTTTTAAAATATTAAATTAAATTATTATTTATTAAAATAGATAATTAATTAATTATTATAAATATTTATTTAAAAAGTTCAAATAATATTTGAATATTATATTTAATATTGATAATAATTAGTTATTATCTAATAATATAGTTTAAATTTTTAAATAATTGATGGGATATTTATCTAATTTTTATTTAATAATTAATTATTTATCTAATAATATAAATTAATTTTTAAAATATTAAATTTATTATTATTTAAAGAGTTCAAATAGAATTATAATATCTATATTGTTAATAATTAGTTATTAAAAATAAATTAAATATTGATAATAATATAAATTAATTTTTAGAAATGAGCACATTAATAAAATAAATTTATATTAATTTACCTCTATCGTTGTTTATTTTAAATATAATATTTTTAAAATTTTAATTTCTTTATTCCATTGAAATCGTTATTTTTAGCTTATGTGCACATATATTAAAAAAATTATTTAATTCTTAAATATTATAAAAAATTATTTTAAATTACCTAAAATACAATTAAAAAAATTAAAATTTTGCTTATTTTTCAATTTTGTTCAAAATTTCAATTTTTATCATATTTTATTTCTATTTTAAAAAATAATTGACATTATATACGGCAAAGTTTGAATAATAGTTAAATAATTTTATTGACTAAGTAATTGTGTTTCATAAGTAATTAGTCAATATTAAATTTGGAAGTTATTTCTCTCAAATAAATATTTAAAACACACAAATAATAAAACAAAAATAAGAAAAAAAATATTCCTGTACATTGATCTACGAATATATCTTAAATAACTTATTTTTTTTAAAAAAATAAATCAAGTCAATAGTAAATAATAAAACTAAAAAAATCATTTAGGGTAAAATAAAAAAATATATATAATCTACTATTTATATACAATAATTTTATATCTTTTTCATCTAATAATTAATTATTTATATAATAATTAAATTAATTTTTAAAATATTAAATTTATTATTATTTGAAGAGTTCAAATATAATTATAATATTTATATCGATAATAATTAATTATTATATATTATATAAAAATAAATTAAATATTAATAATATAAATTAATTTTTTAAAAAAGTACATAATAAATTAACAATATTATGATGTGTGTGTAATAAATTCATAATAAAGTAATGATAAATTTTATATATTATTTAAAATTGATAAATTTATAAGTTGCTAAAAATTATAATAAATTTGATAAAATTTTCTAATGATGAATTTATAATATTATGATTTTTTTCCAAAATATTTGCAAAAAGCCTTTACTATAAGTATGTTTTCAAATTTATGAGGTGAAAAAAAAGGTTAGTCACCAAAATTAACTTAATTAAAAATTTTAAAAGCAGCCACGAATGTTCATAATTTATGGGACCCAGTTGCGGTTCAAATAAGTTATAGTGGCCGTCGATGATGTGGCAGAATATAACTGGATGTAGTAGGAGTCTATGAATTCTTTTTTTTTTAAAAAAAAAGGGGAATAAAAGAATCGGGGCGGGGGATTGGTCCTGCGTTTATTTCTTCAAACCGACTTGGCTGGGATCCACTTGGCGCCGCCACTTTTAAATAAAAAACTTTTAAAAAATTGATTTAAGGGCAAAATAAAAAAAAATGAAATTTTCTGCTCATCATAATCCCTATTAAATTATAAAATAAATCAGTTGATTTATATATAAATATAATTATATAAATAAAAAAATATTTTTTTTAAAAAAATTAAATTTAAATTTATTATAATTATCTAATTAGTAAATTATTAATATCATATTAATAAAATTTTATATTTAAAAATATTTTAAACTATATTTCTGCTATATTCTATAAATGTCATAACCGTATCTTTTTGTCTGAAAAATAAAAAATAAGATATTTATAAAACCATTTTCGACATGTATTGAGCACGTATTGGATATATATCCATATTAGAAAAATGCCATATATAAACACTTTACTCTGTTTAAAAGTATTGATACATCATAGTTTTTTGCCCTTAATTGTTTACAAGTGGAAAAACGATGACAGTTACATGAGCTCTAGACACGTGGCAGCCCTGATCATACATTCGCAACCAACCTTAACTATGATTTTCTTAATATCCATCCTTCAAGCGAGAAAGAGGCCTTCACATTGAACATAAACCAATATTCATTATAAATCTTTTCATAATTTGCTGTCTGAGTGAATTTATTTATAAATTAATATCTATATTATATATAAATTTTTTGAAAAAATAAAAAAAAAGTTGTTATGTATACTATTTATTTTGAGTGAGTTTACTATTTATAATTGATATCTATATTATATATAATATTTTTTTTTAAAAATAGAAAAATGTTAAAAAATTAAAAAATTTTATGATTTTATGAATTAAGAATAATTTAATTTTTATAATCAAGTAGAAAAATGTAAAAAATAAGCATGACAATTTAATAAAAAAATTATATATGATAATTTAATGTAGAAAATTAATAAATTCATTGTGCATTTATATATATCTAAAGAAAAATATATATAAGTGTGTGCCAAGAAGAAAACATGTTGATAGATAAAAATAACTTAATTATTATTAATAATTTTTAAATTATCCCATTAAATTTTTTTTCTATTTACATGCTAATTTTATTCTGTTATATATATTAATATACAATATATTTACTTATTATAAAAGAACTATGCGAATTATAATAGAGTGTATATATTAATTGATAAAATATTATTTTAACTTAATCATATATTTTAAGTTTAAGTTTTGATATAAATTCGTAATCAATCTTTAAATCAATCTCAAATCACTTTCAAATCACAATTCGAACTAAAGTTAATAATTTTCAAACAATCATTAAATCACTCTATATTGGTGGTTTGATTCTAGTTCAACCACTCGTTCATGAATAAAATTTAATAATCATTAAATCACTCAATATTGGTGGTTTGATTCTAGTTCAACCACCAGTTCATAAATAAAATTTGATAATTTTTAAACCGTGATCATTCCTATCAAAATTAATATTTCAAATGAAACAAAAACAAAATATACTTATTTACATAATCAGGTGTAAAAGGCAAACTTTAAGTTTCACTCCTTTTTCATATCTGAACTCTAAAGTATAGAAGGCTACTGAATTATTTATATATGTTGTTCAGTTGTAGATGCCTACCTCTGAAAGAGATCTTCAATATCATCAGTTCTATGTAAAGGTAGACAGAACATGGTCAAGTTGTGAGAAAGCACCCAACCCTTAACCAATAATATTAACTACTTTGTTGTTTTAAACTTTTTCTCTTTTAAGATACCATTATTATTATTCATATCTTCTTTGCATTATTTGGTCATGGATTTTGATTCTGATAAAGAAATTATGAAAACAATAATCTATATGATGGATGACCACTCATTAAAAACAGATTTGGTTCAGATCATTTCGAATTATTAACTTTATATATTCTAAAACTGAAATATTATTTCTTATAGCATGATCTATTAAATAATTCAGAATTTACTATAAACTTAATATCTAATATTAATACCAATTTTTAGACTTAATTCTTAAAACTTTAAAATAAGCTTAATTATGCCAATTATTCTTGATTTGTTGATCTATTCTATTAAAATTTCTAAATTTTATTTTATAAAAATAAAATTCTCAATTTTTTTTATATTATCACAACAAAATTCTTAAGACTGTTTTTTTGACAATTAGAGTGTGATGTGATAATCACGTATTATCTATGATAAAAAAAAATTTAATTTCATCTTATTCTCAACCTATATTTAATCCCCTGAAATGATGTGAAATTATTTTTTTTTATTTTTTTTTGCCATGTGGAGATATGAGACTACCAAGTTGCATTTTGGTTGTTAAAAAGAAGTGGTCTTAGGAATTTTATTAAAATAAAAATTTAAAAATTTAAAAATTTTATCTTTATAAAATAAAATTTAAAGATTTTAATAGGATAAAAGCAAAAATAGAGACCATTAGTGTAATTAATCTGATTAAAATCTATATTTTAATTTTATTACATTATATAACTAATCTTTCCATTTTTTTCGTTTTATTAAAACTAATTTAAAGATTAACAATATTAATTTTTTAAGATTTTTTTAGGAAAAAAGAAAATTATATTATTTTTTAATTTTTAATTTTCTTTTAAAAATACTCTATTATTTTGATTTATATTTTTAATACATCAAATTTATATTAAATGTGTATTTTTGGAGTATATTTTTAATTTACTATATTATATATCTTTATGACGAAGTATTTTTAAATTAAAATTTAAAAATTAATTTTTAAAAAAAATATATTTTTAAAACAATTTTATGTTTTAATTTTTTAAGAAATTCCAAAAGTAAGACTTGCTAATTGATTTTTGATATAGCTATCACTCGATCAGACTTTATTTGGGCCACTTGGACAAAACTTCAGTGCTGTGCAGATTTGGGCCAACGTAAAGGCTATTAGGTATATTCCTTCTTCTTTTTGAGTAGCTTTGGGCCCACTTCTTATTAATCTCTCTCTCTCTCTCTCTTTCTCTAATATTTCTCTCCTCCTAACATAATGTATATAAAGCGACACTTTAAATAAAGTAAAGTGTTAATATCTAATTTTTTTATATGGATACACATCTAACACGTGTCTAAAATATATTGAACACAGCATTGAATGTATTTTTTTATTATTTTTTAAATATAAAAATAACACAAATTAAACATATACAAAATAAGATATAAACATACACACGATATATACATATATATATATATATATAAACATATTCTATTAATGTTGTCTTTATTTTTAAAAAATTACCTTGCTAATACATCTGTATCATATTGTATTTGTGTTTGTATATATGCTTCATAGCTTAGCATTGTTCTTTCTCTATGAAAATTTTGAGTTTTCTTAACTCATTCGCTATTAATTTGGATTTCATATTGACATCAATCTATTTAAAGAAAAAAAATAATTTAAGAGTTTGTTGATTTAGGTTGTAAAATTTTAGTTTTTTATTCTTTTTTAAATTAAAATTAAAATTTATTTTTGTTTTATATTTTTGAAAAATATGTTTTATATTTTTTAAAATATATAATTATTAAAAAATAAAAATTTAAAAAAAAAATAAATGTCAACTACAACCTTTATGATTGAATTTGAAGAAAAAATAAAAATATATATTGAAAATACAAAGAAATAAAAAAAATCATATAAATCATAATGAAAAAAATTATGATAAAAAAACGAAGTTTGTAATAAAAAAAGAATTTTTAGTGATATAAAATATTTTTTAAAATTAAAATACTCAAAATTATATTTTATAAATTATATATTCAGTGTGAAAATGGTTTTTATTTAAATAAAAAAGCTAAAACTTAATACTATATCCACTCTTTTGATATAGAGAAAACTAAAAAAAATATGAGAATTAAGAAAATAATTAACGAATTTATTGATCACAATTTATCTTAATTAGTTTTAAATAAGTCTAACCCTTGTATATTTATAATATTAAGAGAAAGATAATTCATTGACACAATAATCTAATAAGTATTTATGATTCAATTTTTTTTTTAAATGGAAGAGATAAATTGTCCTCTACCTATATAATAAGTATACATATTTACATACAAACAATGTAAATTATTGTATATAATTAAATTATTTTTATATGGTGCAATATTTTATAAATCTGTGTATAAAATATTGAAGAGTGAAGAAAAATATATAGCGATAGTGTACAAATCTATAAATTCAAGTACAAATATCAATTTTAATTGTGGCCTAAAATGACAACGTATTATTTAATACAAATATTTTTTTTTAAAATAGTCATCAATATCGACATGAAAAATATCAAATCACATCGATAGATAAAATTATCAGTCTTATATAAATATTACCATCTCTTTTAAATAGTTATGTTTTGATATTTAAAATTAGTGTCTATATTATGATACATGATAAAAACTAACTTATAATTTTATTCTAATTAGTAAAATAAAATGCAAGTTAACGAAATCCCTTATAACCATAATATTAATTTATATATTAAAAAGTAAAGTATATTAATTATACAGTTTAGATTTATTTGCCACTAGTCTCATTTAATGCATAAAATATAGTTAATTGTAAGGGTAATTTTAAAATTTTTTAAAGAATACTTTTCTATAATTTTTATTTTAAGTACTTTTTTTATATAAAAAAAAACACCATAAATAAAGTTTTATTATATAAAAAAAACTAAGAAAGTAATATAATAAAATGTATTTTGTTTTTTTTTCTTAATGAAAAGTTAAAAATACAGCCTAAGATAAGGGTTGATGTTAAATAATTAATTAACCGAATTTTTTGTTAATTAATTAAAAATTTAATTTAATTATTTGACTGTATTTATTTATGATTGATTTAATTAAAAAATTTAATTTTTGATCAATTAATGATTAGAGGTTCGGTTAACTGTTAAAAAAAACAAAAAAAAAGGTTTAAATACGAAATAAACAGTAGTCCTTATGTATATATAGGCCATAAGCATGGAAGCTGAAAAGGCATGATTAATTTGTTTATGGTGGGAAAGAAGTATCTGGAGTACTTATTTGTTATTGGACACCAATTATTAATATATTTAATGAAAGATGTGATTGATTTAACTTTTTAGAGATAAGAAATCAAGTAGTTGGCCAACTCCCATAAGAATTTTGCAGCTAATGCCGAGCACCATTAATCGTTGCTGTAGCTATTGGAAATAGAACCATCAATTAATGCAATCATATAACATAGATCCATCAATCAATTTTTTAAAAGAAATCAAGGCGGCTGCCATTAAACTCAATGGAGCCTAGAGGAGAAAGAAAGAGATTGGCACTTGGAAGAAATAGATTTTTTTTTAAAGAAAATTTGGTTTAATATAAAATTAATCAAATTAATTAATTAATTAATTAAAGCAATTAAAACTGAAAATAAGTTAATTTGGCCAAAAATAAAAATCTTCAAAAAAATTGATTTATTACTAGTATGATAAATTAATTAACTGATCAATTAAACACCTACCTCTCAGTCCAAAATCAGGGGCGGAGCTGGGGGGTCGTGTGGGGGCTGACGACCCCCCTCGCCGGCGGCAATGAACACATATATAGGGGTCATTGCAGCCGGCCGTGAGTGTTGCAGAGACAACGGGAGAGCTCCGCCCCCCCTCCGTGCTTGCTGCCTTGCTCCGCCTGCGAGAGAAGAAAAAACAGAGACACTGCTTGCTGGCTGCTGTGCGACCGAGACAACCTCTCACGTGAAATTACTGAAATACCCTTCGAGGCTTTAATTTTTTTTTAATTCTATTAAGTGAAACGGCGCCGTTTCACTTAAAACGGCGCCGTTTCACTTGTAATGGTTTAAAAAAAAAATAAGGCGAGAGTTTGAGAGGCAGAGAGCAGCAGACCTGGAGAGGAGAGGCAGAGATTCATCTGAGAGAGAAGAGGTGAAGAACGGACGTCGGACGGAGAGGAGAGGCGACGCCGACGCTGCAACACCGAGCCACCGCTCACCGGAGACGGCGACTGTTGAAATTTTGCTCCCCCCTCAACAATTCTCTGATTCTGCCACTGTCCAAAATGATCATCGTCAAGGTATTTATCAGTACATTAAGTTTCTTAATCATCCCAACTAATAGGGTAAATGGAAATTTTTTTTAAAAGAAATTTAATAATGAAGTTTATTCAATGTGTTTGAGATTTATCTAGTTACTCTAAAGTATCAAATCAATTAATGTTTACTTGATTAAAATGATAAATCAAAATTCTAAATTATGACCATTAATTAAAATAAATATAACAAGCTATAATTAGGATTTAAATTGTTTTGAAATTTAAAAAATCAATTTTTTTAGCATATTTGAATGAGAACAAAAATTAATTATAAATTAATTATCTAAAAATATATATATATATATTTATTATCAGACTATATTTTAATATGCAAAACTTATCCTTATTGAACTTTAAGTTTCCACACGTTTGTAAATTTTATGATCTCAACTCACTTAACTCTCAACATCAATCGTGTTCTTTAAAGGTGAGTGAGAAAGCAGCCAATCCTTAGCACTGAATAATTCCTTCCATTGTCATTGTATTATATATATTTTTTTTCCTTCTTTCTTATCTTTTATCATAGGATGATACTAGCGGCGGAATGATCATGGGGTCTTGTGGGGTCACATGACCCCCCCTCACCAGGGGCGGAGGCAGGTGGAGTCGTGTGGAGGCTGACGACCCCCCCTGTCGGGCGCCGGAGGTGTAATTATTCAGCCCTGAAGTCACCTCAGCCCTGAAGTCCCTCAGTCCCAGCCTCCCTCAGCCCCTCAGTCCCTCAGCTCCAGCCTTCCTCAGCCCCTCAGCCCCCCCTTGCCGGCGGTACTGGCTCCGCCACTGTCAGAGGCGGAGATAAAGGGGGTCCCATGGGGCCCTGTTCCCCCCTCAGTTAAAAATAAAAAATTTTTAGGTATATTTAAGAATGAATATTACATTGGTTGAGATGGAACAGCTTGGCCTTACTATGTGAGAGCACGCAACTTCGATCCACGCTCCCAACATTTTTCATCCTTTTTTTTCCAATCTTTAAAACTGGGCCTTTTAATCAAGCCCATTACAAACAAACAAGATTTGTCAATGACTCTGCCAATTTGATTAACAGATTTGTCAATGACTCTGCCAATTTAATTTGTCAAACAAGCAATTTTATTCGTTCATCTATATTATCGTTAAATTATATATGAAGTTATAAGTCATGAATTAGTTCAAAACAAATTAAAAAAAAAGATTAAAAAAATAAAACGATACTTATATTTAAAAGAAACGGAGTGGCAAAATAAATTTGAGTTTGGTAACTATGAATCTTGTATTTGTAGGATACATTTAAAGATTCAATTTTATCAATGCATTTAATTTAATAATATCAGAATCGTTTTTAAATTTTCAAAATTTCAATTTATTTTAAAATAACTGCATGTATGTAATATGCAAACCTTGGAAGCAATTAATTAATGATTTACAGTTGAGAATAACAAGCGAAAAGTTTTTATGCTTTTATCCAATTCGATTTAAAAAGAAAATTTATAAAAATAAAAATAAAAACTCATTTTTTATTGAAATTTTAAGTATGAGAAAAATATAGAAATTTGACATAGGAAAAAAATGAACTTAGAGAGAAATATATATGAAAAAATTACACACTCTACTAATTTTTTAAATTTTTTCATTTTTACCAAAAGAATTTTAATTATTTTATAATAAACTTATAATAAATTATATAAATTTATAAATTCATAATAAACTACGTAAATCTAATATTTTTGTATAAAAAATCATAAATTTTTATAAATCTGAAAATATTTTAAAAAATACGGTAAATATAATTTTTTTTAATTATTTTTGGCATTTGTGTAAAGACTTCGATATATATGAAAACAACCCATAAACTCAATGGCTTAAGATTTTTAAATTGGAGTGTAAATATCAAGGCCACGAAATATATTTTCTCACTAAACCCACGATAATAGGCTCCTCAGTCAATGATCCGACATGAAGAAGTATGGATGTCATCACACATGCGTAATATGTATGCATGTCTAAACTTATATATATACTTTCTGATTTCCAAGTTATAAAATAGAAATACTGAAAATTCATTTGATTTAACCAATTTCATAAATAAAAAAAAATCTACAGGGTTCCCAGCGATTGCAGTATATTCTCTCTCTTTCTGATTCTGTAAATCAATGAGTACAATTGATCCTCCATTTCAAGAGACCTTCAAAACTCTTATTATGAAGGGCAATAGTCCTTATAATTTGGTAAGAGCAAAACAAGAAAAACCTTTCTTGATGGATAATCATCACGACCAAGAATACTGTACAGCAGGAGAATATGAGCTGCCTGTGGTTGATATGAGTTGCTTAAGTTTAGGACACAGAGAAAGACAGAAATATATGAAAGAAATATGTGGAGCAGCAAGTGAATGGGGATTCTTTCAAGTAGTGAATCACGGGATTTCACCTGAATTCTTTGCCAACATTAAATATGAACAAATCAAAATCTTTCATCAACCCTTTAACAAGAAATCTCAAGACAATTTCTTGAATTTGCCTTCTAATACTTATCGTTGGGGTAACCCTCAAGCCATTTCTTTGAGCCAATTTTCTTGGTCTGAAGCTTTTCATATTTCTCTTGCCGACATTTCAAGATTGGATGCCCACAACATTACTCTCAGGTAAATATATATTCTTATGTATTAAATATCTTTCACATTTATAATTTCCTTCCTTCATTTATTTATTTCTATTACAGTATTCTTATACAAAGTCTTCTCTAAAATTGTAAATTCGAATTTCAAACAAAATCAAATTGGTTAATAAAAATACTAATATATGTGCAAGTAATAGACTGTTTTGAGGTTAAATTTAAATCATAAAAGAGATATATTATTAATATTAGGACTTACATGTGTATGCAATAGATGAGTAAAATGGAGATATCCCGTCAAGAGGTTAAGAATTAATTACTAACCTTTTAAACTTGGAGGGAAAACGTGAAAAAATATCAGAAAATAATTAGGTTTAACATTGATAATTAATTAACTCTTTCTCACCTTTGATTAAAAAAAAAAGTGGTGAGAATAGAAATAAATTTATGTGATTACTTTCTCTTTTATTCTACTGACTGGATTTTAGTAGGAGTTATAAGAAAATGTATTTTTTTAAAGGAAATTGTGCTGTGAACGTCATATGATATTGTTTTATCCTCGTACATATTCACAATTATCATACTCCAATAGTCATTTGCTTTATAATTATATTCTGTATTATTGGTAATTAAGATGTGTTATGATTGGTTTTAAGGATTCAAGTGATGAAATTTTTGTTTTTTTTTTAATAAAAATCACTATATAGATTTCTCTAACTCCTTCATGTTATAATATATATATGCATATATATATTGAACAACTAAATTAAACGTATACATTAATAAAGACAAAGGTTAAAAAACATTTTAAGAAAATGAAAGGTTATATGAGCCACATATAGTTTCCCTGAACCTAAAAAACAGATGCGGGACATTATAATATAGAAAGGACAATAACAAAAACCTGGGACTTAAACTGCTGAAAGCGTGGAAAATGTCACGACCTAAAAACCTTCTCTAATCTTAGGTATTGTATTTTACGATCAAAAGCTTATCGGAAATCAAAATTCAATCCGTGTTAGTACATATGTTGATGTTAGTTTACCACCTAACTGCCTAACTTTTGCTTTCCCATACCCTTTATATGTACGTAGGAGAATATATTATTAGAGCCATATATATATATATAGTCTCTTAAATTTATAACATTTAATTTATTTATTTCGTAAACTTTTAATTTAATTATATAACTCTATAAATTTATATTTGTCTTTTAACTTATAAATATAAACTCATTGAATTATAGAGAATCGCTAATGTATATATTTATTATACCATATATAAATATAAGAGAGTAAAATGATCAGTATTCATTAATATAAATGTCTATTAATAAAAAATATAAAAAATAAAGTAGTTAAAATGAAAGTTCACGTGGTAAAATGACTAAACACTTTAAATTTAAAAAATTACATATATATTTGGCATGTTGTTGGGAAATATATATCACATGAATAAAAAGAAGACATGTAAAATGTCATATATATCAAACCTAGTACAAATTAATTAATTTTGTGCAAATGAGAAGTTGGTTCATTTATATGCATGTTGAGTTTTAATTAATATGATATTAAAGTTTTATATCCAAATGGATTTGGACAATTGAATTAACTCGTTTATAATATTTTATTCAAGTAGTTTTTAATTAGATCTAATCAAATATGAATATTTATAAAATTATAAATATAAATGTATACTAATTTAATAAATTAATTTTCATTTTTCGAGCTTATTGGAATTTTATTTTGATATCAATAAATAAACTATTTTGCTTTTTTTTGTGTGATGATTAAATTTAATTTAATTTAGTAGAATTTGAGTATTACAACAAAAATTTCATGTCGGCTCTTGCCAAAGAAAAAAAAATCCTTAATTAGGAATAGAGGGATGATTTTGACTTCTAGCTTTTGGTTTGGTGATATAAATCAAATCAGTTGGCCTTGTTTGTCTCCCTCTCCCTCCCCCTCTCCCTCGCCCTCGCCCTCGCCCTTCGTCCCCCACCCCAACTTTTGGACTTCAACCAAGTAATTATTGAATATTTGTCTTTAATAATATTTGTCTTTTTTCTTCTTTTATTTCTGATACATCAAAAGAATAATTCAAAACCGTGTTAAATTTTATAACTGGAAAAACAATATATAACCTTGTATAATTTTATATTATGTTTGATCGAAATTTAATTTCAATATTGGATTTTTGTCAAGGTCTAATTAAGCAAGTTCAATTTCATTAATCACTTAATTAAACATAATTAATTAATTTGCAGATCAACTATTGAAGGCTTTGCTAGAATAGCTGGAAACTTGGCTGAAACCCTGGCAGAAATTTTAGCACAGAACTTGGGAGTGAAATCGAATTTCTTTAGAGAAAATTGCACAGCAAGCAGTAGTTATATAAGAATGAATAGATACCCATCATGCCCTTTCTCTTCTCAAGTCTATGGTTTGGTGCCTCACACTGATAGCGATTTTCTAACAATACTTTATCAAGACCAAACTGGTGGTTTGCAAATTTTGAAAGATGGCAGATGGCTTCATGTTAGACCTAATCCTCATTCTCTAATTATCAACATTGGAGACTTATTCCAGGTATACATTTAGTGTTTAATTTATGTTAATATTAATTATCATGCCACTATAATTATATGTAATCAAATTTCTTAATATAGTAATTACTGCATAGGGGATAAATATTTATCATATTTATAAGTTTGTCCTCCATCCCTTTTTATATATGAGTTTCTTATACACAGTAGATCTCAAACTGCTGATAAAATAGAAATACTGCAGTAGGCAACAATCATCATAAAATTAGTTAAAAGTGATCTAAAATGAACTTACAGCTTTATATTTATCGGAATAAATAGTCTAAAATCGCATTAAATAAAAAAGAATTCACATAGTCGATCATAATTAACTTATGATTAAAGCTTTATTGAATTAAATTGAGTATAAGTTGGTTTTTCAATATTTTTTAATTTGCCTTCTTTTTATTCATATAGAATAACATTATAGTTTTCACACATTTAAATCATTATTTTTTGCTAAAATTAGGCAGTATTACAGCAAACAATATTTATGCACATATGGTCTTACACATAAATTAATTTGCTTAATTTTATGCAATAATACAATAAATTAATTAAATGCATGCATAAAATTGGTAGCTGCAGGTATTTAGCAATAATGTTTACAGAAGCATTAAACACAGAGTGATTGCTCCTCAAGAAGTTGAGAGGTTTTCTGTGGCATATTTCTACTGCCCCTCTTATGATGCTGTGATACAAAGCTATAGAAATCCATCAATTTATAGAAAGTTCAGTTTCAGAGAATATAAGCAACAAATCTTGCAGGATCTTCAAGCTGATGGTGAAAAAGCTGGACTCTCAAGGTTTCTCTTGTAAAATACATACGTATATATTTATGTGTTCATTTATGTATGTATATTCATATATATATATATGTGTGTGTGTGTGTATGTATGTATGTAAGTTGAATCAGAACTAAGAAATTATTGGATCTGTAGTTTTGCGGTCGAGTATGAGTAATGAATGAAGTTAATTAGGACGAAGGTTAAAACTATTATAGGGTTGACTATTTGTTTAATTCAATATAAGATTGAAATTTAAATATGAAGCTTATATTTGGTATGTGGAATATAATGTAATTAAATAGTAGATTTTTAATGTATGTATTAATATATTAGAATACTAATTTCATTTTATATTTTATTTCATTCTCATTTATTAATAGTATTTTGATAGAATTCAGATGTCTTTTTACATCCTGAAAATATATAAAATTTGAAATTGCCAATAATTAAAATTAAAATAAAAAATCTCATATATAAATTTTTTTTTAAAAAAATAATATAAGAGAATATACACACATGAAAAATAGTAATTAAATACATCATATAATAAAATTATGATAATTTTATTTGGTATGTTAATTTAAACACATATATTTTTGAATGTGAGAGACCGAACCACTGTTCTAGACTCTTTTATATACTTAGACCAAGTCAATTTCATATATAAATGTTTTTAGCTGTTTTTCAACCATTAGAATGTTGATTTGCAAGCTCGTGGCCATAAACTTATATTGCTTCTATTTAGATTTTAAAAAGAAAAAGAAGACAAATTTCTGATTTATTGAATTTCAAAATAATATTTAATTAAATGGAGCCAGTCAGCCGGAAAGAAATTGCAAATTAAAGATTTTAAAATTATAAATTAACAATACAACAACAAAAACTACTTACATAAAATTACAGTTAAAAACTGAGAAGCTCAAATAAAGTGTAGACACGTTTTTGGCTTTTTCAAAAGTTAGGAGTTGGGGCATAAAATTTTCCCTCTCTCCTTGGCCTGTACGCAGTCCTTAATGGGGAAGAAAAAACAAAAGAAATGAAATGAAGGTCCCTCAAGCTCCCCTACTACATCGCACTGCTACATGTACAGTTAAAATATTGAAAGTATAGTTTAACCTGCAATATAATGTTGTGTAACCAACTAAGAAGACACCTACATTTTTTTTATTTTATTTTTAAAAGCTCGACGCTCATAAATTATTTTTGGAAGATCGAATATTCTGATCTCTCCGTGAATAGTAACATTAGGTGACCATTAGACTAACCCCAGTAGTTTAGACACCTACGTGTGTGTATATATATATATATCTTATTTTTTGTTCTTTGAGTAATAATATAATTTGATATATATATTTCGAGACCTTTTGTCATGCAATTAAATGAATCTAATTTAAGGTAATATAGTAGTTACGAATATATATTATTTTCACTTAAATATTTAGTTTAAATCTAAATATTTCTTTTTTTATATATGTAATTAATAATAAATCAATCTAATATATGTTCACGTAAAATTTCTTTTTAGAAATATAATATTAACTATAGTCATTTATCCGTACATTGCGAGATAATAAAAGTAATAAAGTATAAATAAATATAATTAATAAATAAATATAAAAATAATTTTATAGATAAATTAACAATAATTTTTCTTATAAAAAATAAAATATTTATTTTAATTTAATATGATATTTTTACTAATCAATAATAAAATTTAAATAATATCAGTGAGTAAATATATTTTTTTTATTTCATAATATGATATTTTTACTAATCAATAATAAAATTACACATATATTTGCTATAAAAAATTAAGAATTTTACAAAAAATAATAAATAAATAATTTAAGTAAAATTTTTTAAATGGGAAGGAAAATGTAAGTAGATAGATTTATTATTATAGATTTATATTGAAATTATTATTAATTTAAATATTATTATTTCATAAGTTGTTAACATATGATCAATTCATCAAAAAGATTAAAATTCATATTTTTTATTTTTTAAATTTTGAAAATTTAAAATAGATATACATTAATTATTATTATAAATAAATTATTAATTAAATAAATTAAATATTTAGATAAATTATTGATATATAATTAGTTTAATAGGAATGTTAAAAGTTATATTTTTTAAAATTTTAAAAATATATAAATTAATCATTATTATAAATAAGTTATTTAATTTATAATTAATTTATTATTAATCATATTTTATTAAAA
Source organism: Garcia nutans (assembly GCA_947685225.1). Taxonomy (NCBI): domain Eukaryota; kingdom Viridiplantae; phylum Streptophyta; class Magnoliopsida; order Malpighiales; family Euphorbiaceae; genus Garcia; species Garcia nutans. The sequence continues at coordinate 29,420,469 of CANTUV010000015.1, read as the reverse complement.
TTTTAAATTTTTTAAAAATATAAATTAATTAATATTATTTAATTATATTAATAAATATGTAATTAATTTATAGAAATTTAAAAGTCATAAATATGATTTATTTAATCAAGATAATGAAATTATGCTAATACATGATCATTTAATATGATTTATTTAATCAATATAATGAAATTATGTTAATACATAATCATTTAATAGAAGATTAAAAGTTATAAATATAATTAATTATTAAATTTTAAATTTTATATAAATTATTAAAAATAAATAAAAATTAATTTAAAAATAAAATAATATTATTTAAAAAATTAATGATGTATCACTTTTAAAACACATTTTGAATCATTAGCTTATATATATATATATAACTTAATACTATTACTCTATAACTTTTTATCCCAAGTTAAAATGTAGATTTTTTTTTCTTTTACCAATGAAAAAATCTATCACCTTCAATATATGTCTTTGTTATTGTGTATACCAACAAAATACTGTATCCACATGTACATTACCGTATAAATGAAAATTTGAAGAAAAAAATTATGTAATTTCCTCAACTAAAAAAGTTACATCATGTATCTATTTTTTTTAATATAACTAATACTTAGTGTACCAAAAAAATTACATTATTTTTTTTAAATCTGATTATTTTGGTAAAGTGCAGTAAGCTTTTAGTATACTAAAAAACATTATTATATGGTATTTTTAAATTTAATTCTGAAAATGGATATTTTTTTTAAAATAAGTATTATGGAAAACAACTTTATTTTTGTTTTTTTTTTGAAGAAATCTAAAAAATCAACTCAACAGTAACCTAGGTTAGTTATTGGACATCTTCCATAGGATTTAGCCCATTAAAAAGGCCATATAAAAATCAAAAACCCAACTCAAATTGTCACCTAGGAGGTTAACTTGCATTGTGGGCCGAGCTTTGACCTTTATTTGTATTAAAAAATGATATTATATAGTATAACTTTTTAATTTTTTTAAATATATTATATTTTTTTAGTATGTTTAATATATTGATTATATATTTTTAAAAATGGAATATATCTTTAATATATTAAAATATATCTTTGAAAATAAATATTTTTAAAATTAAAAATTAAAATATATATATTTAAATTGAGATAGAAATATTAATATTTTTAAAAATATTTTTATTTTTTAAGATATTTTTAAAGAAACCCTCTTTATAAATTACATACGGGGCTCAGTCTGTAAAAATTGGTAAATTACCACTTCCAAACCCTCTATTGTTGCTAGTCAAGTGGTAATTAGCACTTCAATTTGTAAAATTTAGAGAAGTTTACAAAGACTAACAAAAAAATTAAAACTCTTTTTAATTATATGGCGATTTTAAAAAAAATCAATTACACGCTATTAAAAGTTTCTAATAACTTTTTTTTTTAAAAAAAAAAAGTTTCTAAACTTTGCAAAAGTACGGAATTAAAGTAGATTTTTAAAATTTCAAAGAAAAGTAGATTTTTAACGTTTTCTTTTTCGCACGTGGGTTTATTAAAACTGGAGTAACTTATAGCTGTTTGGTTCTTCTTCTTTAGGTTTGAATTTAAAGAATCTATTCTTTATTAGCTCCTGCAATTCCTTCAGTTTCTGCTAGAATCTTTTAACACAACGGACAATAGACATTCTTCTCTTTTAACACAATGGATCAAACAACACTATATATATATATATATATATATGCACATTTCTCTTACTCATTTACTAATATTTTAAAAATTAATTAATTAATTAATTTAAAATATAATTTATATTAAATTAATTTTAAATTATATTTTATTCACACATGTTTATATATTTTATTTAATTTAATATATACTATAAAAATTATTTCAAAATATTTTTATAATATATTATTTGAGTGGACATAGACACTTTTTTATATCCACTAAAATTTATATAATAATTATTTTTAAATTATTTTTAGTCTTTTTTGATAAATTATTTAAAAATATTTTTTTAATATGTAATTCAATTTACATTTTTTGCATGTTTATATTTACATATAATTAATTATGTATACGTATATCAATATATATTATTATTTTTTTTTAAATTTAATATATTTTGTGATATATATTATTATTTTATAATTAATATATTATGATATATTTAGTTATACGTAACATCTGATATAGTAAATTATTCTACAAAAGAATAAGAAAAGATAAACATGGATATTTGTAGAATTTGAAAACTGATTAGAAAATCTATAAAAAGAATTAGCAAAACTTAGTGCGAGACAAATGGAGGGAAAGAGTGACAGGTTGTGGTTTTGGTGCCTCCAACATAAGCACATGAGATATTGAGTGAGTGGAGAGTCGAGAAGCCATAACTAAAAAAAAAAAGATTATTCATCCCTGAACAAGGAAAGAAGAACAAATTTTAAAAGGAGATGCCATATTTTTGATAAAAAAAATTACAAATAAAAAAAGGTAAAAGTTAAAAGCAAAAATAAAAAAAAGTATAAACAATAAAAATAGGAATGGAACTTAAAAAATAGTATATAATGCAATTTCCACTAAAATTTAAGAATATACTTTCTGTTAAAATATCAAATATTGAGAATAAATTCAATTCATGAAAATAATTTTAAAGAAAAGTATCAAATTTTATATTCATTTATTTTAAGTGCTAAAAATGGTTGCTAATTGATTTATTTATTTTAAAATATGTATGTATAAGGAGAAACTAATATCGATGAGACTTGAAAAATGATATTTACATATTATACTAAACAGTCAATGCTGACGCTTTTTTTTTTTGATATAAGTTATTAGAACTGAACCACTATTTGCATTGACTAAGTTCATTTAGGACTTTCGATATTTTATGTTTTTTTTATTTATTTTTCCTTCATTTATTTGATAATGATCAAATATTTATTTGCTAGGATTATGTTGATTTAGGTATTAATTAAACTATGGCTGTCAAAGTAAACTTCCACAATTATTCATCAAAAAACGAAATAATTATGAGATTTAATCCCCTCACATCTAAAAAAATCAACAAACAATATGTTTGGAGTTAATATTCTCACAAATCAACTGAAAAAAAAGCAAGTCAGGATGAATATGGGGCTTATTATGCTGGAAAAACTATTGAAGTCCACAAGCAATAAACAAGGTAGCTACTCTTATGAGACTTTCTTTATTTGAAACCTTAGCCAGTGATATTTTTATTATTTGATGGCAACCAGTTTTGGTTTTAGGGGGCCTTGTGTTTTTTTGTTAACCTTGCCCATGTTGTTGTTGTTTTTTTTTTTCTCTTCTCCATGGCTCATATTTGGATATATTGATTTGTTGTCGTGACATGTCGCTTCTAAATTCGATAATTAATTTTATTGTTCTTTTTTTAAATTGTGGTTTTTTAATCAAACTTAAGAAAATATGTTGATCGAAATCAATAATTATATATTTCACTATGGTTTTTTTTATCATACTTTATATATATATATATATATATATTGATTGAAAAATATTGGTTGAGAATTTATATTATTTACTAATATGACTTTGACCCATTACAGTTGTGAAATTACAGAAAGATTTAATTTTTTTATTCAAAATGTATGTGTGTTTGTGCAAAGTTTTTATAATAATAAAATAAATTGTCGCATTATCTCTTATAAAAAAGTTTATTGAAATTACAAAACATAGTATTGAAATAAAATCTAAATAACTTATATCAAATTTTTATAATTTTTCAACATCGCACGAGTTCTTTTCTAGTTATTTCTAAAATAATCTCATTTAATATTATATGATGAATTTAATTTTTATTGGACTTTTTATTATGAGTTATGTTCAAGTCAGTATCTTTCATTTAATATCAAATGTATTTAGAGAATAAAAAATTATTGACGATATTAACAATTATACAAAAAAAAAATAGAAATTTAAAATTATTTAAATATAAATATGTTTTTTAGTATAAAAAAATATAAAACAAATATATTTTAAATTCTTTGTACAAATTATGAAAAATCTCAATTTTAAAAAATGTCAATTATGATATTACTTCGAAAACCAAAAAGATATTATTTATAGGGACATTTACAAAATTATTCTAAAATTAAAAGCACTTTTAAAAAATACGGTAGCTAAAAAGTTCTTTTAATTTTACGAATTTTGTTTTTTTAAATTATATAAATACCGGGGGCCTGTGGCCATCGTCATTTATAATTGTGCTCTTAAGGCTTTTGGCCATTGCTTGTTTACAAAACAGTGGCCCTTTTTTCCTTTTTTTTTTTCTATTTTAAACTCCAAATAAAATTTTAAAATATTAAATTAAAAATATTTATCTTAAAATTCTATTTAAATGTAATAAATTCCCATAAATATCTACATAATATCATTTTGAAATTAAAATTTTTTATTTATATTAATATATTTTATTTAATTTATATTTTTAAAATAATTTTAGCATAGACTATATAAATTATATATTATTATGTATCAATATATATTACATATAATAATATATATAAGCTGATTTATAATAAAATATTAATATATAAACTAATATATATTGATATATATTACATATGATAATATATATTAATTTGTATATTGATATTTTATTATAAATTACTGATATTTTATTATAAATTAATTTATATATATTGATATATATTAAATATAATAATATATATCATTTGATTTATAATAAAATATTAATATACAAATAAATATATGTTGATGTATATTAACATATTTTACATATAAAAACTTAGATCAATTGATATGCAAAGAAAATTAATATATAAATTAATATATATTGACATATGTAATATGTATAAACATATATGGGATGATTTAGAGAAGATAGAATATAAAGTTTTATATATTGATATATATTGATTTATAATAAAAAATTAATATATAAACTAATATATATTAATATATATTATATATAATAATATGTATCAATATATATCAAATGATTTAGAAAAAAAATAGTATAATAATTTATTTATATCAAAATATATTAAATAATTTAAAAAATAATAAAATATAAAATATTATATGCTGATATATATTAATATACATATATTAACATATATATAAATGTAATTACAATATATAGTAAGTTAGTAACATAAGACTATGACAGAACTACAAATATTATTGCTCTTACTATACATATTAATAGATAATCAAGACATTAAAAAACAAATTAAAAAAACTAATTAATTAAAAAATAAAAAAATAAGACACTAAAAAAATTAAAAAATAAAAAATAAAAAACAAAGGCAAAAACTTATTTTTTTAAAACTTGGCTAACCCTAAAAGGGAAGGGAACAAAAAAATAAAAGGCACATAACTTTTCGTAAAATTGAAAAATAAAAAGTATAAAATAAAATTTTAAAAAATATAAAACTATAAAAATAAAATTATACCCGTATAATTAAAAATAAAACACTAAATCACCGTGTGATGTAAATTTCTCTTATTTATATTCACATTTTCTTCACATTTGCATTTTTTCCAATAGTCCATCTGGTTTGTCGTCTTCTTACACGCTGTTACTCTCCATGCTTCAATCCAATTGGTCTGTCATAATCTAAACACTACCATTTTCTAACCAACCTAAAGACGCTAATTGGTCCAATTCCCATTGACCACAAAACAACACCCGTCCGTAGCCTTATCATTACCCTGAAAAGCAATTGAAATGATAATAAAGAATTAAAGATCACAAACACAATAGTCGACCCCTCAAAAGTCTTGAGTCTTAGTCTTCTTCTTCTTCTTCTTTAGCAAACGGAACCAGCAAAGATCTCACCAACAAATCTCTCTGTTTCTCCACACAAACCAATCTTTGTCTTCATTTTCTTATTCCCTTTTAAGCTATTCTCCGGAAACCCACTTTTTCACCGGAAAACCATGCCGGATTCCGGTGGTGGTTGCTGCAGGTGTTGTTGCAGCTTCATATTTACTCTGGGTTTAACAGCTCTATTTTTGTGGCTAAGTTTGCGAGCTTCAAGCCCCAAAATTTTTCTTAATAAAATTTACATTCCTTCTCTAAACAAGTCCTTAGTTCCCCAAGGAAACGACACTCTATTCTTTGAATTACGTCTTGAAAACACCAACAAAGACAAAGGGGTTTATTACGATGCAGTAAATGTATCATTTTATGATACCCCAAATAGATCTCATTCTATAGGAAACTTCACAATTACAAAGTTTTATCAAGGCCATAAGAAGAAGGCTAAAAAACCTGGTCAGATTAATGACACTTCACTTGACAGGCGAGCGGTTTTACGGGCGGTTTCTAATGGGTCTGCGGTTTTCCGAGTGGATATGGCGACTAGAGTGAGATACAAGATCATGGCTTGGAAGACTAAGAGGCATACGATCTTCGTTGGAGCTTATGTGAATATGAGTGATCAAGGTACTCAAGTTAATTATAATCCCAAAAAGGGTATCAGATTATCTTCTAGTGTAGCTAAGATTAGCAGCTTTTATGGTAAAATTGGAGTTTTGTTAATTAATCTTTTTATTGTAGGTTTGGTTATTTAGTGATGAGTTAATTATGATTGTTTTTATTTTTCAAATGCTGAAGGTTTTTTTTTGTTGGGTTTTTAGTGTATTTTTGGGGAAATTGCTAATCTTTTGTGTTGAAGTTATTTGGTGGATTAATTGCAATGCCGTTAAATTTTGAAGTATGATTACGGAGTGAGTTTTAGTTTTGGTTATTTTGAATTGCTATTAATTTGTTGTTGTATGCTCTTAGCTTTTTGAGCCATAGTCTATGGAATTTCAATTTGGGTTTGCTTGTTTGAAATTACCAACAACTTCATAAAAAAAAAAATACTATTTAACTCGTGATTCGTGAATCTATAAATTATGTTATGTTTCATTTATTATTCCGTATCAAAAAATATTATGTTTTATTTTAAATCTATAAAATTTAAACGTTAATCAAATCTAATTATATAAAATTATTTTTTTAAATATAAAAATTTTATTATCATGCACAAATTATAATAACATAAGACATAATTATAGTAAGATTCTCTTTATTTTTATATTTTATGCGAGCCACGTGGAGTTACTTTTCAAGGCCTAATTACAAAATATCTTATTTTAGTTTTTTTTGTAAATTGCATCATTTATTTTTAATGTTGGTAATTGCTTTATGAACTCTTAAATTTTTTACAATTCTATGGAATGAAATTTAGCCTTAATTTATTATTTTTATAGGTCTAAATTTCTTTACATATTTTGTCACACATCATGGGAAAAAAATTTAAAAAATAAAATATTTCATAGTTTGAAAAAATAATTGTGCCAAAGTATTTCATAATTTTGAGCTTAATAATATAAATTAAATAGTAAACAATAATTTCATTTCTAGTTTAAGTCTAATTTGGTTTCTACAACAAAATTCATAAATGATAAAATTGCAAATAAGTAGCATAAAATTGTGCAAATGATAACTCAAGATATAAAAATATAGTAAAATTTGATATTTTTAACATGGAGTTGGACAATAAAAAGAAAATCAAATATTATACATACAACCCAATACAAATAAGAATGAAATATGAAAATATTTTGATCCTAAAGTTTAAATTTCAGCTTATCACCAAGTTAAGATCATGTTATGGTAATTGATTTGAATGCAAATTTTCAAAAATATCTGTGAGTGGAGAACTTTGGTTAATTCAAATAATAAAGAATAGATAAATGGTCGTTTTCTAAGATTTGCCATACCATTTATTGTATTGGCATTAGATGTATTCATATAAAGACCTTAAGATAATTCCTTGAAATTTCACCTGAAAATCATAAGCTCTTTCCTTGTCATCTTTTCTCCAAGAATGAAAGTGAGATGCAATGAGAAAAAGCAAAACCAAAAACTGAGAAAATGTGTACATACATATATATATATATATATATATACATATAAAGTCTGAAAAGGAAATTTCTGAGTAATGTTACCCAAATTCTTGACATCTAACTTAACATAATATATTATTATCCTGCGCTTTGCTTATATATATATATTTATTTATAATACGAAGAATAAAAAATTTAATTATTTGACCTTTGATTTTGAGACTTTTTTTAAAGAAAAAGATTAAAGTACATAGTAATTATTTTTTATTTCACTTAAAAGTAATTATCTGACGTTCAAGAATGAACCGCTAGACATTGGTAGGTTCCCAACAACTAATCATTGTAAAACAAGAAGTTCAGATTATTAATGATTTTTTTTGTATATCAATACTAGAGCTTGTAGAACTGTGAGATTCAAATTGGAATAATCGGGTGGAAGCTAATTCACTCAAATGAGTGACACAACACATCAATAACAAACAATTATCCAACAATCACTCAACTTGATAGAAACTAAAATTTTAGTAACTCCAAGAGATATCCAGTAGCTTTTTATGTGAGTATGTTCCCACATAATAGGAAATGGAACAATTAGCAGAGTACCAGCTAAATCATCTTATTAGCAGTGATTGGCAATACGATAAAAATTGAGATTAAGAAGAAGAAGAAGAAGAAATTGTACAGTAGATCAAACCTCTCTATAGTCCTCGTCTCAAACTCATCACTGCCGCAGCGATCAATCACCCTAAGGGTAAAAAAATTGCCACTACAAAATCTATTAAATTTCCCCGCAATCACACAACTGACATAGGCGAGGAAACCGAAATCAGTTAACATTAAAAAAAATAAAAGGAAATTGAGCATGAGAAGCAGTAGTGAAACAAACCAGTCAAAGACCATTCTGGTACCGGAACCGCTATACCCCCCCCCCCCCCCCCCCCCTCCGTTGGCATAAAACGACGCCGTTTATTTTTTTGTTCAAAACGGCGCCGTTATGAATAAACAATAAAAGCTTGCATTAAACCACCCTAACTCAGAATTGATTAGCTGCTGCTCTCCTTCTCGATCTCGCCCGAAGTAAAGCCCTGAAGCGCCTCTGTACTGTACTCTCGCAGCTTCGCTCCTCTCTCAGCCTCTCTTTTCTTTGATTTCGCTGGTCTCTCGAGTGTCATATTCATTGGCGGTGTAACCCAGGTGAGTGTTTCGCCGTTTCCTTCCTCTTCGCTTTATTTATTTATTTTTTCTGGTTTTTGTTTATTTTTAGGTCTTATTGATTCTGATTACTGATTAGGGTTTATTTTTTCTCGTTTTTATTTATTTTTGGGTTTTTTTATTACTGTTTTGCTTTTATTTATTTATTTTTGTTTAATTTAGGGTTTAGGTAATTTACTGTCTTGGCTCAACGTAGTTGGCGATAGTTACTGGTTCTGTATGCACAATGCACTTTTTGCGTATGGATGCAATGGTATTGAATTGGGTTCAAGCACATGAATGTCAGTTTGGTTATGCATTGATTAGTGTTTATGCTATGTTACTGTTCTTGTTGCTTCCTCTCTGCACGACAATAACTATGAGAATTTAGATGTCTGAAATTTAAATTGAGGTTGCACTAGATAACTTAAAGAACTCTCAAAAAGTCGTAAGAGATACTGTCTAAAATATTATCAATACATCAAGAGATCACTAATGCCATTATCATTGTGTTTTGAGACTCTCATTATTATATATTTCTGCGACCCTGAACTTTTTATTTTGTGATATGACCCTTGAGGTGGTTTAGAGCTTGCATTATGTTCTCAAGGCCATTTAATTATAGCCATCAGATTAGTAAACATGGATATTTAGTTTATTGTGATTATAGTGATTCACTGTATATGTGGTTGAAAAATTGAGAAGCTAGTTTGTATGTTGTTGTGGTTGTGATTGCATGGTTCTTTGAAATCCTAAGAATGCATTAATAGTCAATCATGTTTATTTTTTGTTGCATTGCTTAATGGACTTTGTCATGTATAGTAATTTTTTTTTGTTGGGAAGAATTTCAAATGGATATCGATAAATCAAGCAAAACCAATGACCCCAATATTGGTAGTGGTTCCCAAACTCAATCCCAATTCATTAAGAGAAAAGCGCCTGAGAATAAATTTAATGTTTGGGATCATTTAATTATACTTCCTTTGGAACAGATAGAGGGTGAACATAGAGTTTCATGTAATTATTGTGGAATCATTTATGCTATTGCTGCTCCGGTGAAACATGATACAAATGTTTTGAAAAAGCATTTGTCCAATTGCAATAAGTATCCGTATAATGAAAATGAGCAACCTATTTTGTCATTTACGCACAAAGTTAATGAGGCGGAGGGTAATTAGGTAGAGGATAGATGGACTGAGGGTAGTGTTACAAGTAAAAGGATGATCGTTGCTCACAAATATAGCTTAGAGGATTATAGACGTGCTTTGGCCGAATTCATTATATGTGATGAGTTGCCTTTTAAGATTGTTGAAGGGTTTGGTTTTCGTAGGCTTTGTAACCTACTAGAGCCCATATTTCCGATTCCAGATAGGATAACGGTTCATCAAGAATGTCAATTCTCGTATTTGCGTCACTACAGACATATGGACATCAGTTCAGGGTCTCAATTATATGTGTTTGACTGCCCATTTTATTGATGATGATTGGAAATTACAAAAAAGAATTTTGAATTTTTGTCAAATTGAAAATCATAATGGTGACACCATTGGCAAAACAATTGAGAAGTGTTTGTCTAGTTGGTGGTATTAAAAGGGTGTTTTCCATAATTGTTGATAATGCCAACTCAAATGCCACAACCATTTTACACATGAAAAGGGGATTAGTTAGTTGGAATACGGCTGTAGGTGGTGGAGACTTTATGCATATAAGATGTAGTGCTCATATATTGAATTTAGTCGTGAATGATGCATTGAAAGAACTACATAGTTCTATAGATTCTATTCGTAATGCTATTAGATATGTTAAATCTTCTCCTACGCGTATTCAAAAATTTAAAGAATATGCTGAGATGGAAAATGTTCAAAGCAAAAGTTTTTGTGTTTAGATGTTGTTACTATGTGGAATTCCACCTATAAGATGTTGGATAATGCTTTGGAGTTTCAAAAAGTGTTCGATAAGTTGTTGGAGGAATATGAGGGTTATAAGTTTTACTTTGCTAATGATATTAAAAAGGTTCCTCCTAAATCTTATGATTTTTTGGACGTGTTTTATAAGGTGATTTTGAAACTTTCTGGCTCCTTATATGTGACATCCAATAAATGCTTTTATAAAATTATGTTTATACAACATTTGTTGACTAAAAGTCGACAATGCGAAGACATTTATATAGGAGACATGGCAAAAAAATTGCAAGAGACATATGACGAATATTAGAGAAATCTTGAGAAATTGAACCCTTTGATAGGGGTTGCTGTTTTGTTGGATCCTAGATATAAACTTGAATTTATTGAGTTTGTTTATGAGGATATGTATGGGAAGCCACCAAGTACTACTATGGTGGAGAAAGTGAAAGATGCTTTGAGTCAATTATATAATTTTTATTCTAGTGATATTAATAACACCACGGTTGTGGAGGATAGTGGGGACTTTTCAAAAGTTAGAGAAGGACATGCAAATCTCACTTCAGGGGCTGCCTATTTACATATGAAATGGTAGCAACAAAAGAAGGCTAAATGTGCTTCACAAAAGAAGACTGAGATTGATAAATACTTGGCTGAAGACTTTGTAAAAAATATTCCTTCTTTTGATATCTTAGATTGGTGGAAGGTAAATGCCCATAAAGTCCTTGCTCTCATAGCACGTCATGTGTTAGCTATTCTAGTATCTACGGTAGCATTTGAGTCTACATTTAATACTTTCGGGCATATAATTGATGAATTTATGAGTTCTTTATCTTCTAAAATGACAGAAGCACTGATTTGTACTCATAATTGGCTACGACCTTCAGAATTTAAGTTTAATGATCGAGACTATGATCAATTTGAAGAAACCGAAGATATCATTAGTGGTATGTTTAAAGGTGTTTCTTTTATATGTTTTCTTATTTCTTATTTACTTTTTTCACAGACTTAATTTTTTTTATTTTTTTTCTTTTATTTTTAAGATCTTATAGGATGTTCTGACGGTCTAATCGAGGAGTCAACAAGCATAGAGGATGTAGAGAAATTAATTGTTGATTAATTAATCAATGGATGCTCAATGTTATTTTTGTGTTTCAAATGTTCTTGTTGGATTGAACCAGTATTAGTACTACTATCTCTATGCCTCCTAATCCCCAGTTTGGCAAGTTGTGAACTTAGAGTAGTGTATTAATATATTGTTGCGTGCATGTATTTTTTTTCCCACCTGCGTTCTCTAATTTGCCTTTTGGATTCTTGTATGTTAAATCACGTATTTCATATTTGTAATCATGAATATTTGCATAATTGCTTATATAAGATAAATTGTAGAAGCACAAGTCATAGATTGATAACAGGAAAAAAAAGGAAGAAAAAAAAACATGCCTGAGCAGCCGAGTGGCTTGAATGAACTCGGACCATCCGGATTATGGCTGGTCGACATTAACGTTTTTAAATACAGTAAAATCTTTATGGTAATGCTCGAAAATATTAACAAAATTTTTATAATATTTTTGTGCATTATCATTAACATCTGGACTATGCTTGCTATTTATTCTCCGGTACCTTTTGCACATTAGCATTTCAGATAATGACGTTTAAATGTTTTTCAGGCTTTAATTATTTTGCAGGACATAACAATTTTTTTTATCTGAATTGAAATTTAAATACACAACCTTATAATTTTAAAAATAATTTCTGTAATACATTTCTATTAAAAGAATTATAGGTTATTATTTAATAAAAATTTGTCAAAACGCGTAAGATAATGTAAAGCCATCTCAGGACAACGGAGATATATGCAAGTTATCAAGTTTGAAACTTTCTAGTTTCTAGTTCAACCAAAACTCTGCTGAGTGTTGACCACTTAGTCGATGGTCAGCCAATTTTTTAATCAAGTTGGTTGTCACTTGGACCATTTGACGGACTCAGTTGATAATTCGAATTGGCCTGTTCAAAATACACTAGTGCTTATATTGAATTAAGTTTAGAAAAATATAATTTTTTAAAATTGTTAATTGATGATCTAGTAATTTTTAAATTATTCCATTTATGGGCAAATTTAATATTATTTTTTTTTATAATTTCTCTTTTCCCTTTATAAGTTGTACTTATATATTTTTATAAATTTGTCCATCGATAAAAAAAAATTAATTTAAAAGGAAACACAGATCACATATTAGAAACACCAAGAAATCCACTGCCTTGAGAAAAGTGGATTTGAATTAGAGAATTAGAATGCACACATGCAATGCAACACAGTGACAATAAGGCATGGTGGACTGCGGAAAAATAAAATAAAATAAAAATAAAAGTATTGGAAACAGTCCAAATTTGTTTGTCCACTCTGCTATTTGAAAAATGGAGATGTATCTAACTCTAATTCGTTATCGGACTTTTCTAAATTCTAAGAATTAGTTAAAACTTAAAAAAAAATTAAAATTAATTCTTGCCACTATTGTTAGTGGAGATGATCTATTCAATGTTGATATGTCATTTTAAGTGGGTGTCCCATGCTTCCTTTGTGCCTAAATTTAAAGAAATAGGAGGAATAACATGTGATGAAATGCCCATAAAATTAAATATTTTTTTTATTATTAAATCATCAATTGCATCTCTGCAGAACTGATTATAATTTGATTTTTTTAATCCCATTTTTAATTAATTATATGTGAAATAAAAAAATATCTATTATTCAAACTTAAAATTTAAGCAAAAATAATAATACTCTTACAGGCTTATTAGTCATTTAATCGACTTCTAAAATTATATATAAATTTTTACTGAGTGTAATAATTTTTTTAAAATATTATAATATAAAAAAAATCAAATTTAAATATATTTAGATAAAGTGCATGTATCCCTAAAATATATCTGAATTTACCATAGGTGTGATAATTATTCACCAAAGAATTCCAAATATGATTGACAAAGCGTGTGAGTACTAAATGCACTAGCCTCCGATTTTGAACCTTGATGGAATATGTTTTTGTGCAGAGGAACCTATAAACAAGTATTTTTCAGCGTTTTTTCATCAAAATGAAATTGTGATGAAATAGAATGAATATTTACAATTTTTTTAATATATACATATTTTTTTTAGCATAATTAATATATACATATTTTATTTTTATTAAAAGCTTAAATTCAACAATAAATAGTTAATAATAAACTCTTTTTCTAATAAAACTTAAATTCTCAAATGTCATTGCCGCAATTTTTACTCTATATATATTATATTATATTTCCATTTTGTCTTTTTATAAAATATTTTGCTAAAAATTATTTTTACATTTCCTTAAAAGACTAATCATTTTCAAAAAAAAAATAATTTCGAATTTTGACAAACTCTTTTATAAAATATTTTGGTAAAATTTATTTTAACATTTCCTTAAAAGACTAATCATTTTCAAAAAAAATAATTTCAAATTTTGACAAACTCATTATAATGAAATGAAAATATTTATAATTCTTGAAGAAATATTATTTGTTTTTTCTTCTTCTCTGTTTGACTTTTAAAATTTTCGAAAACAGATGTACTTTTTACTTTTTTTTTTCTCAGGGCTTAAATATCTACCAAGGCTCTGTTCTCAACTCTTGTAGACTTGTACAAAGCCAAACCACTTCGCCACTCGCTGATACCTGTCAATCCATCTTCTTTTCTTGCTCTTTTCTTAACGGGGTAAATACCATTTTTCTTCTTCTTCATCCCTGTCTATTTTTTTTTTCATATCAGTGCTTCACAAATTCGACTGAAAACTGGACTCCTGTGACTGGTGACTGATGGTTTTTGCCTGAAATTAGATTGCTTGGGGAAGTTTGAAATATAATTGAAAAAAAGGTTCTTTATTATTATTTTTTACTAATTCTAATGGGATTTTATGGGTTTTTGCAGAAATTCATTAAGGTGGATTACGGGGGTAATCGGTCATGAGTTGGTTCTATTTAAACCATATTCAAATCAAAGCAAGCATTTACTAGTATTTTTCAAGCGTCTCTGAGGTAAGTTATAATTTTTTTTATGCTTGTAAATTATTGTTTGTTAACAAAGGGTTTTAGTGGGCTTTGTTCAAATTCCTTTTATTTTTCTTTTGTTGCTTACATGTAGTATATAGTTTATAAAGTTCTAATTCTGTTCTATTCTGTTTTATTTTATAAGTAATTTGGTTATTTGCATAGGTCAAATGTTCACAGCAAACTTTATCTTGGAAGAATATTCTATTGATCATCTTAATGGACTAGAGTTTTGGTCTCCTGCCTGTATAGCTCATGAATTTTGAACTTTGGCTAACCTTGCATATGTGTCTTCCAAGAGATTCCTTTTGTAAAGAGAAATAGGAGATACTGAGATTCCTTTTGTAAAGAGAAATAGGAGATACTAAGGATAGATATCCTCAAGATTGGATATGGATAAGAAACATCAAATTCATTCTTCAAGTCAGAAAACACAAATTGCAAAATCTATGGTAAACAGTAGGTGCTACATAACAGTAAGTGCTGCATGTTTTATCCATGCAACACTGTGATGAACTTTTAATATGAAAAATGCAAGAAATTGATTTTGTAAAGTTTAGTGCTTTTTCAGATTTAGGGTAGACCACTCAAGGCAAGTTCATAAGATATTGGCTAACGTTGGAACAACATGAAAATTGTACCAAGCCTTTTTTCCCCCCCTTCTAAAAGGCTTCCATCTTGTGTGAGAATTAAGATAGTCAGAAGTAGTTCAAACGCCTTTGCTTTTTTGACATAAAAGAGGCCCAAAAACTCATGTAATTGGGTGTGTGTTAATGTGTCCCGCATGTTTATAAGATCTATATGACAACCTAGGAGAATGGCGTAGCACAATTCTTGATGTGGATAATTATTAATTAAAGGACATGAACCATTTCATTTTTTAAAGCATTTATGTTCTGCCCTTCCATTTTGTAATTTGTTTTTTTACCCATGTTCTATCTTAAATTCTTTGTCCTTAGATTCTTGTCATTTTCTTGACAAACAAAATATCATGGGAGATATAAGTATGGTTAGCTGAAATGGGAAAGAGGCATCAAACTTCATGAGTTAAATAAGGCAGTAGACCAGACAACAAGTTGTATGGAATTCAGCAGTAGAAGAAAAGGCAAAAATTGGAAAAAACATATCATTTGAAATTGACTTTTTGATGTTCAAATGATGCTCATGCTACATTTTAGCATTCTCTGATGAATTTTATAAATTTATTTTGTGATATTTAGTTCATGTGTAGAATGATTCTTGATTTTAACATAGTTATTAGGGATGGACATGTTTCATATTCTGCAATATCTACGGTCTATTGTTCATTTTATAATTTGCTGTCTGTATCTTAGGACATGAAACTTACACTTCTTATCCACATTTTATCTTGGAGGTCTGTCCTTAGATTCTCTTGATTATCTGCCAAACAGAATATCATGGAAGACATAAGTAAGGTTAGCCAAAATGGGGAAAGAAGCCTCAAAATTCACGAGTTAAATGGGGCAGTAGACCAAGTCTCTAGTCCATTAAGAAAAGAACTAGTTAAAAGGTATTGCTTGCATCAATTAATTGATTTCTACAGTTGATATTATACTTGATGCTACATTTTAGCACTATGTGATGAATTCTATATTTGTTTAATATATTCAGTTTAAATTTGTATTCTAGACTCTCCTCTTTTTTTTTTTTGCTTCATGTCATTTAATGGCCACGAATAACTTAATGTGCAATACCATAAAAAACAGATTCCTTCCCATATCAGTGCATTTAATTGCAGCTAGGCTGAGTGGCCCAAGTTGAGTATCATGATGTTCAAAACTCATTTATTCAAATCCAAATCAAGCTTGAATTTTGATATGAGCTCAAAAATGATTCAAACTTCATTTGTTAATTATCATAAGAGTTTGTTTATGAGCTTGTCCGTTGGGAAACAGCTTTTTTTAATAAAATATTTACCTCAATAGAGTATATTTGTAATAATTGTTTGATAGGAAAAAAAATTGTATTACCAATTAAGGCAAAGGATTTACAAAGTAGAGGGAAAGAATAGAATTTTCTTCTTTTGAGTTGAGGGATAAAGTAAGAATGAAATATTATATTTACCACAAAACTAGGAAACAATAATAAACATGAGCTGCATTGCAATGACTGGTTAGTATATAATCTTGTTGTGTTTTCATCCAGGTCATCTTTTTCAATGAAGTCTTATGAAGATGATGAAATTGATTTGGAAGGTGGCAAGTTGGAAAAGGACAGAGATAAAACAACACGTAGTAATAGAGTCCTCAAAATACAAAGCCAAGCGCTATTGTCTGGCCTTGCATACTGCATTTCCTCCTGCAGTATGATACTGGTGAATAAGTTTGTTCTTTCCAGCTATGATTTTAATGCTGGGATTTCTTTGATGTTATACCAGGTAATTTTTGAAGATTATAAGTTGTTTGAGGTTTGGGAAGAATTAATGGTTTTTCTTAATTTTTCCTTTGTGCCATTTGATATAAAATTTTGAAA
Source organism: Garcia nutans (assembly GCA_947685225.1). Taxonomy (NCBI): domain Eukaryota; kingdom Viridiplantae; phylum Streptophyta; class Magnoliopsida; order Malpighiales; family Euphorbiaceae; genus Garcia; species Garcia nutans. The sequence goes on along the minus strand of CANTUV010000015.1, from coordinate 29,402,945 downwards.
ATAGATTTTGCTATCTACCAAGTGGATAATATATACTTCTTTTGGTTTGCAGAACTTTATCTCGGTGACTATTGTATCAGTATTGAGTTTTCTGGGCCTAATATCAACTGAGCCACTAACCTGGCGATTGATTAAGGTCTGGTTGCCTGTCAACGTTATATTTGTTGGGATGCTTGTGACGAGCATGTTTAGGTATGTAAAAGTTATTTGTTTATGTGGTTTTTATTACCTTTAAATTGCCTTGCATAAAATTCTTGTAGTGTTAAATAACATTATTAAACAAGCAAAATTCATTATTTTTCTGTTTCATCATCTTACTGAAACCTGGTTGGTGCTTTCTACAGTTTGAAATACATTAATGTCGCCATGGTTACCGTTCTGAAGAATGTTACTAATGTTATAACTGCTCTTGGTGAAATGTATCTGTTCAGTAAGCACCATGACAACAGAGTATGGGCTGCTTTATTCTTAATGGTATGTTCATGTCATCATCATCATCACTCTATCACTGTCATGCTTCTTTTGAGAAATATTGCATGGGACCTATAATGATATGATAATCTTGGTGTTCTAGTGCCAGTCGTTGGCTTGTTGGCTGCATCATACTATCTCAATATCTCATACTTTTTCCTGGTCAATTGAGCTCATACTGTAGGGGCATAGTAAAACTGAAGTTAACTTCCATTTAAAAGAATTGGAAAAATAATAAGACGAGAAAATGACGCTTGCAAAGCTATGGAGATGTTGAGACCATGCTTGAGAGAGGACTATAAACATAAATGGGAGAGTAACAAGAACTTCTTATTACCTTTGAGAGAGAATTTTGTATATAGGATGATAACTTGCTCATAACTCGGATGAAATTGAAATTCCCATGAAATGAGATAGACCATTTTTTCACATCTTTCTCTTGTATGTTACTGCATATCTAGGAATAAATTTTACATGAATTAATATGGTAGTAATTGTTAAGTATAGCAGGAAGAAGAGGAATAGGGGCAGTAAATATAGAGGCAAATAGAATGTGCGAGGCTGTAAATAGGACAAAAGAGCCAACGGCTTAATAGTGGAGAGTGTAACAGATTTTGTATTCTTTTTGAGTGCCAATATAGCGGTACAATGTGAATATGGAAGGAATCAAGTATCAGAATTATTCTAATTTACTCATTTATCTCTCTCTCTCTCCCCCTTCTCATCTCTCTTTCTTTCATTCTCTGTTTCTCTGTTATTCTGTCATTCATTCTGTGTGCCTTAATTTCATTAATCCATCATTCATCATCATCATTCATTCATCATTATACCATAACAGTAATAAACTTGAGCAACTAACTCAGCATTTAACATTCTACATGAGGACAAATTATCTTTTTGCATACCTGCCGTATAACATTCTTATATGTGAAAAAAAAATTTACATTGAGGGTATGAGGGTGGGAATTGCAGAGACTTTATGGGAACCTCTGTCTAGCCTAAAGATCCATTGCATGTTCTTTTTATTCCCTGAAAACTCTTCTACAGGGGTGGAACTGCTTGGGAACTGCTTTAGCCAAAAGATTTTGGTATAACATCCTTAGATGTTATATACATGTTTTCTGAAATATATGCATTTAGTATATTTCATTATAATTCACATATAAATATTTTATTTTGTATTGTATACTTATGGCACTCAAAATCTTTCAAAATTTTTATTTTTATTTTCCGTTATATCTATAATTAGTCCTGTCTAGTTCTGTGTCTACTTAATCTGATATCTTGTAGCTATTCTCAAGCTAAAATAAATGAGGGAATGTGATTGGTGACATTCAACACAAATTTTGTAACATCTTTATAAACAATCTGGAAAACACATTTTAGATATCTAGGTCTAGTTTGCAATAGGGTGCTGGAAATGAGTAAAATGTGATTGAAGCAAGATGGTTGAAATGAAGTGTGATGAGAGTCCCATGTGATTGCAAACCAAGTCAGAGGAGATGTTTTATTGGATTTCAATTTAATCAACCTCTGATTAATGGCAATAAATATTGAATTGTTGAGAAGGATTAAGGGGGCAAATTTATGGTGAGATTTCAAATTTTGGCCTTGATGGCACATGATTGAGTCTTAATGACTGGAGAAATAATAGTTAATTGATTAAAATTTCGACCAATCTAAAATAGAAAATTGAAATATTTCTAAAATACTGTATGATTTATGATGATTGTTGAAGAGGACATCTATAAGGAGTGCTTATCCATGTTTAGTAGGAATATGAGCTATAAGGATTACCATGGAAAACATAATAATCAATTTTGCAATATCAAAGTGTACAAAGAATTCAGTCATCTAACAGGGAAGAATATGCAACCACTTGTTAAATATTGCAAAATTTTCCTTATTCTATGTAAAGGAATAAAATCAAATCTCTTTTTTTGCTTGACTTTTGGGATGAGAATCTCCCTTTCAATCATTATAAGTGCATTGACACCTTTTGAGCAAATACCCAATTTATTCCTATGGTGGAACTGCTACTAGAGAGTACTTGCCTATTTATAATGTAGGATCACATGATCATTGATTTTCTTTACATTTGCAAACGGAATATGCATACATCAAACATCATTTTGTTTCAATTTTCTACGTGATTATTAAAATTCTTTATTGAGAAGGTTCACAAGCAAAAAAGGATGCTTGAGAAGGTGCTCTTTTCTTCCAAAAGGAAGTAAAAAAAAAAATCCATGTTCATCCCTTCTTTCCACAAATTTGTGGTAATAAGATCTTATATTAAGTTAAGCTTGCTTGTCAATGCACAATTAATCTTGTTCTTTTCTTCTTGATTTTTTTTAATATTGATTTGCTGATACAAATACGTCATCTTGTGGATTTCTTCCAAACAACAATTCCCCCACTTCCTTATCATTCTTGTGGAAACAACTGCTAAATGCTAATCAGTATGTGCCTATTTGAGATTGATTAATGAAACGTTAGAAATTTAACCATAACATAGAATTCCTGCCAAGCACCAAGCTAAAAGTGAGCAGAAACTGAGAGGAGCAAACATAAAACCACACCAACCCTTCCTAATATGTTTCCATGACCCTGCACGTTAATAGTTCTATTAGGTTGGAAAATCCTCTTCCTGTGTTTTAATGGTATTTACAGAAGCCTACTACTGTAAACAGGGATAAAAATGTGTATTCAGTGTGCACACAGATTCTTTCTATTTGTATTATCAAGACAGTAATCTAATTAGGTTGTGACATCTAATTTAGCTTGCTTTTCTATTCCTTTAGTTTGAGATAAGAGAGAGAGGGTGCATTTATTTACACATAACTAAAAGGAAGAGGTGAGAATAAGAAGAGACAATTTAGTCAAAATAAATTTGTTTTGGTTACATTGTAGCCATTTCAGTTTAGAGTAATATTACTTCCTTGATAATCAACATTTATTGTTGTGGTTCCTATTGCTATTGTTCATCTGCTATGATTAAGAATTGCCTCAGATTTATTTGTTGCTCAAAATCTGATAATAGTTTGAGAAGAAAGTTTTGCCTTTGCCTTGCTCAGATTATTTCAGCAATTTCTGGGGGGATTACTGATCTGTCTTTTCATGCTGTTGGCTATGCATGGCAGATCATCAACTGTTTTCTAACTGCATCTTATTCTGTAAGTATATCATCAACTGTTTTCTAACTGCATCTTATTCTGTAAGTATATGATTTGAAAGTTTTGGTTTTACTTTTTTTTTTTTGTTGCAAATTGGGCTCCTATTCTCCTTATAGCTCCTAATAGTTTAAGATTGTTAGATCATTATGCATCTTACTCTTTGACGTTAAAAACTCCAATTGTTAGTAATTTTTGGGCACATATGCTTCTTCATGTTAACACAGTCATAAGGAGGCATCCGAAATGGCTTTCCAAGGCAATGCAATTGCGAAATGTTTAATCATTAAAAATAAAGCGCATGCTTATCCCATGACAAAACTGTCAACATGGTTGGGCACTTGATGTGCACAAGATTCAGAAACAAGTGTTAAATGCCATTAGCGAATAACCAAGCATCCAAAAGAAAGTTTTGGAGGCTGATTAACTGTCTTTTGGAGTGATGTTACAGTGTTTTAGTCTTGTTCTAGGATTGAATTTTGCAGTTCAATGTTACATAGAGATATTCTGGGATTTCAATATTATTAGATTAGGTCAAGATTCAAAGTTTCATTCAAGGGATTGGGCTATGACTCAAGATCCACATGAATTAAGGCTTAAGATTTGGGAAAGTTGTTGACGTCTATAAATTGGCTGCCTAACACTTTGGGCCAGATTTGAAGATGATAAAGTTTGGTTTCATGCTTCTTTACTGCTATCCGACCTCTCCAGGGGTATGTGTTGTTAGTGCTGGCCCTTCTGTTGGGTTTTTTCTTTGCCGGAAAATGCAGATATTAGATATTCAAGCCTTTTCTTTTGGCCTTTCTGAGTTTTAATTTAGATCATTTTGATTCTTATTTTCCTTGATTTTCACCCAAATTGCATAAGCACTAAGCAGGAGATTTTGATTTGTTGAAAATGGATGAAGGATATGAAAGCTCGATCATTTTATAGACATTTATAGGAATGACTACATCTGGATACATACAATCTGACTGTTATGGAAACAGAATAATGTATATATAGGAAGTAAATATTTAGATTTCTCCTTCCTAAATTAGTCTCTAGTTTCTTGTATATAAATATAGGGTTGTGTATTGAATTGATGAATATATATATAGAATTATTTTGCATATTAATTACATGGTATCAGAGTGGTTTTACTGTTTCAAGAGCAGTGGGTCTAGGTCATCTACCTAGACCGTTTGTTTTGTGTCACAGCCACCTTAGGGAGGAGCCTTGGCCGCAGACCGGCCAGCCTGTGGAGTCCGGCCGCCTGAAGGTCTGCGCGTGAGGCTCACGCGCCGCTTGAAGAGTCTGTGTCCTGCTTCACGTGCCGACGCATGTGGGAGCGTGGGAGGTTTCCGGTGACCGTCCGGTGATCGTCTTTCCTTTTCTGGTCTCGTTTTGCTTCCTACTCTTCATTCCAGCAGTCACTTTTGGCATTCCAAGAGGTCAGTTTGTATCAGTGTGTTGCTCCCCTTCGCTTTGTTCCCTGTTCTGCATTCCAGTCATTGTTTTTGACACTCCAAAGGTCAGCTTGTGTCAGTTTGTTGGCTCCCTTTTATTTGACAGTTTATTCGTTTCAGTTATTGCATCATGCCTGATACTAAGACTGTTGTTAGTGATATTATTCCGGTGGTTAATAGAATTACAAAACATAAGCTGAATGAAAATAACTTTTTAGATTGGAGTAAGACCATTATAATTTATTTGAGAAGTGTTGATAAAGATGATCATTTGACTAATGATCCACCTACTGGTGAAGCGGGAAAGATTTGGGCGAGGGAAGATGCAAGATTGTTTTTACAGATAAAAAATTGTATTGGTAGTGATGTGGTTGGTTTCATAGGTCATTGTGAGTTTGTCAAAGATTTAATAGAGTATCTTGAATTTTTGTATTCGGGCAAAGGAAATTTGAAAAGGGTGTATGATGCGTGTAGGGCGTTATATCGTGTTGAGCAGCAAGATAGGCCTCTTAAAGTGTATTTTTCGGAGGTAAAAAAGATTTATGAAGAACTTAATGTCCTTGTGCCTTTCAGTTCTGACATTAAGGTTCAACAAACCCAGCGTGAACAAATGGTGGTCATGAGTTTTCTTGCAGGATTATCCCCTACATTTGACACTGCCAAATCACAAATTCTTTCTGGTAGTGATGTTCCTAATCTGACGAAGGCTTTCTCTCGAGTACTACGTAATGAAAGTTCTAATCCGGGTACCTCCCTACCTTCTGTTCAGAGTGCTCTTGTAAGTCGTGATTCGGGACAACACGGAAATCAGGGTAAAGGAGGCAATAATCGTGGTAGTACTAATCGGGATTCAGGTATTATTTGCTATTACTGTCATGAACCATGTCATACTAAACGATTTTGCAAGAAGCTGTTGAACAAACAACAGAGAGCAAATATGGCTAGTCAGGAGCTAGTGATCGCTCCTTCAGATAATACTGTGACTATTTCTGCTGCGGAATATGCTGAATTGTCTCAATACCGTTCATCAAAGTCTGTTGATTCTTCTGTTGTGGCTGCTGCTGCCAATACAGGTACATCTAACACATGTCTTATGTCTGCCTCATCAAAATGGGTCATTGATTCTGGTTGCACAGATCACATGACAGGTACTCCTAATCTCCTATCCTCTTTAAAACAACCTGATAAGTTTCGTAGGAATGTTACATTAGCTGATGGATCTAAAACTCTTGTTACTAGTATTGGTACTGCTAATCCCACTCCTTCCCTCCCTTTAGATAAAGTTTTATGTTTGCCTAAATTTTCGTTTAATCTTTTATCCGTCAGCAAAATCACTCAAACATTAAATTGTTGTGTCTCATTCTTTCCTTTTCATTGTATATTTCAGGATCTTTTGACGAAGCGGATTATTGGTAGAGGACGTGAGTCAGATGGACTATATCTTTTGGATGACCAGATCTCCACGTCTCTAGCATGTGCTGGTGTTATCTCTCCATTTGAAATCCATTGTCGCCTTGGTCACCCCTCCTTATCTTCATTAAAGAAGTTATATCTACAATTTCAATCTTTGTCTGTTTTAAATTGTGAGTCATGTCAGTTTGCTAAACATCATCGTTCACATTTAGTTTATCGTGTCAATAAACGGGCTTCGTCCCCTTTTAAGATTGTTCATTCAGATGTTTGGGGTCCTTGTCCTATTACTTCTCAAACTGGTTTTAAGTATTTTGTAACTTTTGTGGATGATTATTCTCGTGTTACTTGGCTTTTCTTAATGAAAAATCGTTCAGAGATATATTCTATATTTTGTTCTTTTTGTGCTGAAATTAAAACTCAGTTTCAGAAGTCTATTCGTATTTTACAAAGTGACAATGCAAAGGAATATTTGTCTAGCTTATTTCAATCGTATATGTCACAAAATGGCATCATTCATCAAACTTCTTGTATCGATACACCCTCTCAAAATGGGGTTGCAAAACAAAAAAATAAGCATCTCCTTGAGGTTTCTAGAGCACTTCTCTTCCAAATGAAGGTGCCTAAACATTTTTGGGCTGATGCTGTTTCTACTGCATGTTTTCTTATTAATCGTATGCCTTCCGCTGTTCTTAATGGTGCAATTGCATATCAGTGTTTGTTTCCTTCTAAAGCTTTGTTTCCCATTAGTCCTCGTATATTTGGGTGCACTTGTTTTGTGCAGGATGTTCGTCCCCAGGTTACCAAATTAGATCCCAAATCTCTTCGTTGTGTCTTTCTCGGATATTCTCTTCACCAAAAAGGATACCGGTGCTTCTCTCCTGATTTAAACCGCTACCTTGTCTCTATAGATGTTACCTTTTTCGAACAAACCCCATTCTTTTCTTCTCCTTCTACATATGCAGGTCAGGGGGAGGAAGATGATCTTTTAGTTTATGCCGTGCACAAGCATCTTGAGTCTACTCCTACACCTGCTCCAGTTCCAGATTCCGCTCCTACTTTTGTTCCCTCACCAGCACCTTCTCGTCCTCGTTTTGACCAGGTTTATTCTAGAAGATTGGTTGTTACTGACTCTCATCCTCCATCAGCCACTTCGGCAGAAGTTCCAACATCTCCACAAGAGTCTACTATGTCTAATCTTAATCTTCCTATTGCTGTCCGGAAAGGTAAACGTTCATGTACTTATTCTATTTCTTCTTGTGTAAGTTATGATCATTTGTCTTCTTCCTCTCGTTGTTTTGTGAGTAATCTAGATTCAGTTTCAATCCTTACCACTGTTGCCTAAGCTTTATCTCATTCTGGTTGGCAAGCAGCTATGGCGGAAGAAATGGCAGCCTTGGATGCCAATGGTACTTGGGATCTTGTGCATCTTCCTACAGGTAAAAAGGCTATTGGTTGTAAATGGGTGTTCACTGTTAAGGTTAACCCTGATGGGTCTATTGCTCGGCTTAAGGCCCGGTTAGTTGCCAAGGGATATGCTCAGGTTTATGGGATTGATTATTCTGACACTTTCTCCCCTGTAGCCAAATTGTCTTCTGTTCGACTGTTTATTTCCCTTGCCGCTACTTTTGACTGGCCTTTACACCAATTGGATGTTAAGAATGCCTTCCTTCATGGAGATCTTCAAGAAGAGGTTTATATGGAGCAATCGTCTGGTTTTGTTGCTCAGGGGGAGAAGGGTAAAGTTTGCAAACTTCGCAAGTCTCTTTATGGCCTAAAGCAAAGTCCTCGAGCGTGGTTTGGAAGGTTTTGTGATATAATCCAAAAGTTTGGCATGAGGAAGAGTATCTTTGATCATTCTGTGTTTTTTAGAAGTTCAGATGCTGGGATGGTTTTGCTTGTTGTGTATGTTGATGATATTGTTATTACAGGGAGTGACTCAACCGGTATATCTTCACTTAAGTCATATCTTCAGTCACAATTCCAGACAAAAGATTTGGGTTTGTTGAAGTATTTTTTGGGCATTGAAGTATCTAGATGTAAGCAAGGAATATTTCTGTCACAAAGAAAATATATTCTTGATCTTTTGAAGGAAACTGGTAAGTTGGGTGTTAAGCCTTGTAGTGCTCCAATGATTCCCAACATACAGCTCACTATTGAAGGGGAGTTATTTTCTGATCCTGAGATGTATAGAAGGTTAATTGGCAAGTTGAACTAGTTGACAGTAACACGTCCAAATATTGCTTACTCGGTAAGTGTTTTAAGTCAGTTCTTGTCTTCTCCTACTGTTTCTCACTGGGAAGCGTTAGGACAAATCCTATGCTACTTAAAAGGTGCTCCAGGGCGTGGTTTTCTCTACAGTAACCACGGACATGTGAACATTGAGTGTTTTTCTGATGCAGACTGGGCATGTTCAAAGGTTGATAGAAGGTCGACTACAGGTTATTGTGTTTTTATGGGAGGAAACTTGATATCATGGAAAAGTAAGAAGCAAAGTGTCGTATCTCGTTCTAGTGCTGAAGCTGAATATCGAGCTATGGCTCAATGCACTTGTGAAATTATTTGGGTTCGTCAGCTATTAGAAGATATCGATTTCAAGACATCTTCTCCGGCTAGGTTATGGTGCGATAATCAAGCTGCTCTGCATATCGCTTCAAATCCAGTGTTTCATGAGCGCACCAAACATATTGAGGTAGATTGTCATTTTATTCGAGAAAAATTACAACAGGGTGTTATATCTACCGAGTATGTCAAGACAGGCGAGCAACTTGGGGATATTTTTACCAAAGCTCTTAATAGTTCTCGGGTTAACTATCTATGTAACAAGTTGGGCATGATAGATATATATGCTACAACTTGAGGGGGAGTGTTATGGAAACAGAATAATGTATATATAGGAAGTAAATATTTAGATTTCTCCTTCCTAAATTAGTCTCTAGTTTCTTGTATATAAATATAGGATTGTGTATTGAGTTGATGAATATATATACAGAATTATTTTGCATATTAATTACACTGACTTAAGACATTGATGTGGCAAAGCTTAGGAGGTCAAGGTTGACTCAGAAAATTTGTTTACTTGTTTATTCTCTGAACTTTTAACTGGTTTCTTACCTTGGTGCTTGCATCCTAGTGACCAAACTCCAACCCTTAGGATCAAAGACTTGTGAAGAGTTACTGCAAGTTCAGAGTCCATCTAATTCTTGTATAATTTTTATTTTATTTTATTTTTTAAGTTTAGGAAATAGATTGATTCTTAGAAATTTGTTTAGTAATAGGTTTATCTTTTGTCCAGTCATCTTTCTTAATTTTTCTTGTTTCTTGTAACTCTTTAACTGATGGATTTTACATCTTTTAATTTTGTTGGTGCAGCTGACTCTACGTAGGGTCATGGATACAGCTAAGCAAGTGACCAGATCGGGAAACTTGAATGAGTTCTCAATGGTTTTACTAAATAACACCCTATCACTGCCTTTGGGAATTATTCTTATTTTTGTTTTCGATGAGGTGGAATATCTCTCCAAAACGTGAGCTCTCTCTGTCTCTCTTTCCCTTTTGCTGCTGGTTTGAAGTTTGTTGGAACATACGAAGTTTGCTGAATGTTTTTACTGACAATATATATGGAAGTTTAATCATATGATCTGAAATTCTAAGTCTTTTGAAATTCAAATGAACTTGCTGAGACCTAACGGTGACTTGTGATAAAATCATCCTTCTCCACTCACATCAGAAACCTATACTCTGCAAAATTTATATATTTTTTGTTTCATCTAATTTCCTAAATTTCTTTCTTCATAGTGGCATTTCCAAGTTCATGCACACCATCTTTAGATAATTGACCAGTACCATTGTCCGTTGTTTCTTTTTCATAATTGCAATTGCCATGACTTACATGTAAGGCAATAGGATTACATATCAACATCAATTTAACAAGTTCTCATGAGTTGAGTTTTTTTTTTGTTTTTCCCTGTAAACAGTTTGTCTTATTGAACCTCATGAAGCTTGAACTAACTTTGCAGACCACTCTTGAGATTACCTGCTTTCTGGTTGGTAATGACATTAAGTGGATTCTTGGGACTGGCAATTAGCTTCACTTCCATGTGGTTTCTTTATCAAACTGGGGCGACCACATACAGGTTCATTAAAATCCACAATTTGTTATTACTAATTGCAAAGGATTTATTCTAGATTATCTCACCATTGATTTTGCAATTTGCAGCCTCGTGGGATCCCTGAATAAAATTCCACTATCAATTGCTGGCATTGTCCTGTTCAATGTACCTTCTAGTTTAGAGAACTCAGCCAGCATCTTTTTCGGTATGTTTTCTTCATCTAATTTGTTCAACAATCATACATTCACGTCTACATCCCACCCTACAAAATGCAACTTTGAATTGAATTTTTCTAGCATTATTAATATAATAAATTGCGTTACATAGGTTTGCTGGCCGGGGTATTTTTCGCTAGAGCCAAAATAAAGGAGAGATCATAGTCTTGACTATCCTGACTTCCATTAACTACCATTACGCATGACAAAATCATGTGTTTGGATGAATTGTCTTTGATCACTTTCCGTAATATATAATCATGGCGAACCGATTGAGCAGTTTCCATCGACAAGGGGAAAGAAAACATTGATATCCTTTTGATTCTTTCGGCTATGCATTGTGTCAAAAATTCCCCGTAGTGCATTGGAGAACCAGATTGTGTCACAATGCATTGTTCATCCAGTTTTGTTGTATTCAAGTTGCTGCAATATTATTGTTGTAATTTGTATTTCATTAGGCTTCATCTCTTGTATTAGGTATTCTGGTCCTGAAATATTCTGGGATGGTCAAGCTTTAGCCCCTTTTTGAAAATTGTATTGAAACTGATATGCTGTTGGATTTTATTTATAATTCTTTTATGAGAATGGTTAATCCACTCTTTTATTTTCCTCAAAAAAAGAAAATCAGCTCTCTTGTTTGAAGAGGATTACTGACACTGAATTTTTTTTTTCAAACTCAATTAAACCAGAATATATATATATATATATATATATATATTGTGCTTGGCAGAGTTGAATTTATTCTATAAGGTTAAGACAATTTAAGTTTTATCCTTGTATTTAATAAATAATCGAATGGAAAAAAAATCAGTGGGGGACTTTTGAATTTTATTTTTAATGTTCATTGAGCCCTCATATCTTGATTGCATAATATTAAATTCTTGATATTTTTTTTTGTCACAATAAGGATCTATTTCATGATAAATACTAAAATTCATGAAAATTTTTGTTAATTATGATTGCTATAAGAAAATAAACTATTTTGCACAAATATAACTTGCAAAATTTTTTGCAAAAAATAGTTTTAAGTAATTTTGGATTTCCTAATCTATACCTTAACTTCCAAAATTAATCCTTAAGTAAGAGAATTGTTACAATATCAAACCCCAATTTTTAAAATCAAGCCCCCAACCTCTGAATCACGTTTAATTCATAATTTTTGTGAAGATATAAAAAGAAAAAAAATTTTAAAAATGGAAAAGGCAAAAAAATTATAAAATAAAAATAAATTATTATAAAATAAAATAATTGCTGCAGCTCTCTCTCCCAATATTTGATATTTTGCAAATACTTTATCTATTTCATTTTAAGTGTCGTATAAAAACAGTGTGCAAAAACCAAAAAAAGATTAACTATTATAAATTTCATAAAAAATTTATTATAATTTACTTAAATACACTTTCTCATTTTTCACCCTACTTATTTTCTTTCAATAATTAATAGGAATAATATTAAAAAATTTTAATCAATACTCTCTTAAATTTTTAAAAGTGATATTTGAAGTGAAATAAATTTGTTTTATACAATACTTGAAATGAAACAGATAAAGTAAATATCTTAGTATTACAATCGAATATGTTTAGTGTATCTTAAAATTGACAATAAATATTTATTCTTCCAATATATTTTTTATTTTTATTTTTAATACATAAATTATTTAATTTTTTCCTATTTTTTAATTCGGACAACTCTAATTTCTATTAATATGATATATTTTTAAAATATGATTGTTATTTTAATAAATAAATTTTTTTAATTGTTTTAAAAATAATAATTTAATTATATCTAAAAATAATTGCTTAATCATATATGGTGTAAGAAATAATTTATTTATTTATTTATTAGATATTGTTTTAAAAAATATACATGAAAAACAAAATGGCTGCCGTTTTTTTTTTGCTGAAAATAGCCAGCGTAATTGAACCGTTCTGTCGTTTGTAGTAGTTCAGCTCATGAGCATTTGGTTTTAATAGAAAACGACCGTCGTTTGACTCGCTTCTAAAGTTCGTAAATGTTGACCGAGAAAACAATGGTGCGAATCGTCCATGAAAGCATAAGGGTTTATTTGGGAGCATTTCTAATGTAATTTTTTTATGGATTAATATGATATGGTTTAAAACAAAATTATATTTGGAAGAATTTTTAACTTATTTTGGTGGTTTGTTATGGTTTAATGATTTTGGCAATAGTAATTTTGGGATATTTTTTTAAATCACAGATTCAGTGTGTTATGATAGTTTGATTTTTTTTATTATCAAAATTACCCTCAATCAAATTTAAAAAGCTCAAATTCTATTACAATTTAATTTAAATTGGAATATCTATTAAAATTAAATTAAATATAAATATATTTTAAAAAACCTCTACTTTTCTTTTTTTTATTTTTTAAAAAATAAATTTTTTAACTTTTAATTACAAAAATATTTACTGTTAAAATTTTTTATTTTAGATAATATTATAGATAATATTTATGTTATTAAATAATATTTTATGATTTTAATAAATTAATTATATTATTATTTTATAAATTATTAATTTAATTGAATTTTATTAATATTTTTTAATTTTTATTAATATGATACTTAAATTTATTATAAAATTTAATTAATTTTATTTTTTAAATAAAATATTTATTTATTAAAAACTTATTAATTTTTAGATGAAGTTAAATAATTTTATTATTATAACTTAGATATATTTATTTTAATATAAATTATATAAAATATTAAATTAAAAAATATTTTAATTATTTTATTTATTTAAAACAAACCAAACCAATAAATAACATAATAATACCACACCATCTTTCTAATCATGCTACACCATCGATACCATACTATGCCAAACATTATTAAAAATGCTCGCAAACAGGCCCTGAGGAGCGAGTAGGCAGAGTATCTGAATTTGAATGGAAGGCTTACAGACAAATTCCGCCCCCACCGCCGCCGCCCGTACTGCTCCGGCTACCGAAACTACTGCAGACTCTGGTCGCGACCCGATATTAACATCAGTACCGGTTTGGCCGACTATAGATGGTCCACTGGGTCTCTCCGAGGACGAATCATTGACCTATGCGCGCCGATTCTACAAGTTCGGATATGCGTTGTTGCCGTGGCTATGGGCCGTCAATTGCTTCTACTTTTGGCCCGTTCTCCGCCACTCCCGCTCTTTCCCCCTCCTACGCCCCTGTAATCTCTCTCTCTCTCTCTATGGCATTTTGAGTTCTGCAGTTTTGTGGATTCAATTGGATGTTCTCATTTGAAATGTCGACATATCTTTTTTTAGCATAGTCAGGCTTCTTCTGGAATTTTAATGATTTTCATTTTTTAATTTTCCTTATAAGTGTTAGGATTTGTGGGAAATTTGGGAAATTGAAAAGATTGCATCTTTGTCACTTGCTTAGAATTTGAATTCTTTCATTTCATTGGCAGAATGGGTTTGGTGCATTTTGCATGATATCAATCTTTTGGGGCTTAAAATAATGTGGGGAAGGAAATTGTAATTAACTTCTAGAATTATTAGCATTGTTCTTTGATTTTGTCTGCCAATTTGGTAGTAGGTTTTAATATTAAAAGAATCAAGGATAATAGTGTGGGCGTTCATAATTTTGTCATAGTAAAATTTTTCATTTTCTTCTTATTTTCTGTAAAATTTGCTCCATGTTATTCAGTTTTTAGTGAGTGCTGCTGCTAATAATTCAAGTTCTGGTCTTCAGTGAATACACTTCTATGCTATTTTGAGTTCGGCATAGGTGTACTGTTTTTCTTTCATTTTGTGTAGTCTAGCATCAAGCAAAAGATCTAGCTTTTAAACAAGTTTACTCATGTCAGTAACTAATAATACTCTTTAATGAGAGGGCTCATTAAAAAAAATTATGTGCGTGTTTCTTTCTGGAAAAGCTGATCCCAGATCCCTACTGAATGTCAGTCTATTTGTAAATATGCATCATACACACCATGCAAGGATATAAACTAATTATACTATGCATGGCTAGGGAATAAAAGGGAGAGAAGGGAAGAGAATGGAGGGGAAACACCACTTCTATACATTTTCGTGTCTAATTTTTTTTTAGGCAGGGAATGGAAAGTACAACGAGTATAACTCTTTTCCTTCATTCCCCTACTATATGTTGAAATTGGTTACTTCCTGACTAGTGTGTATAACTCTTTTCTTATTCATTGCTTTTACTCTCCCTCTTTTAATGGTAGTTATCCAGATTTATCTATTTTGCTCTGTATGTTACTTTTTTTTGTACAATTAAAATTATCTTCGCCTCTCCTTATCTAAACAAAATAAGCATGTTTTTCATGTTTTTCTCCTCCGGTCACTTTATTAGTTGGTTCCTAACTTCTTAAATACAGTAAGATAAATATTTTCTCTTCCCTTTTACACCCAACCCTCCTCCTCTTTTGAGTATCTTCCCTTCCTTTCCTCATCTTAATCATTATTTTGCTTGATGAGATGGCTACTGTCTTGTCTGGCAAAGCTGTCTGCACTATGAAATCTTTCACATCTTGTTCTCACTTGTGAATATGGTTTGGATGAGTGAGGTATCTGGTAAAGTGGTTATTGTTGCGCATGTGAATGTCTAGGACAATAAGAGAGTTATTAAGTGACAAAGTTCATTTTTCCAAACAAACATCTCCTTCCTCGCACTCTATCGTAGAGAAAATGTCATCTTATTTGAGCTGGTTGAAATTGGGAAATTTTACTCGTTTACTCACATAATTAAGGATAATATTTGGAATTCCTTGACCATGAATAGAGTAGTTTTATGCTTATGAACTAGTCACTGGAGCAATAACTAAAGTTCATGCTATCGACTTTTGCGACCAAAACTCATTTTAGCAGCTCAAAATCTTTGCATTTAGTTGGTGTTTTTATTTTACTTTTAGTCGCACTCCATGTAGGATTTGAAGTGCAGTATTAACTAAATTTGTTTCCTTTCATTGGACCCATATATGAATGAGCATTCCATAGTTCCTATAATCTTAGGAGGTGTTTGTTACTTCCATTCAGCATTTAAAATTAAAATTTTCAGCATTTAATTGTGGTAAGTTGTTTGGTGTCATTTGTCTTAGAAGTCTTAATTGAGTTAAAAATCACTTAAAATGGTAAGTCAAAATTTTTAACTTAAAATCTGCATTGAATGCAATAAATGATTAGATTTTTGAAGATTTTTACAATTTAAATATCACTTATTTTATTCTGCGGCCAAATTTAGTACTTAAATTTTCAGTTTTACCAAATATCATCTTAGTCTGTCCTGTTTCAAACATAAATCAATAAATAGATAAACATATATTGTCTTTTCCAAAAGTAAATCAATAAAATAGACAAACAAATAAATGTGGTTTGAGGAAAATTACACATACATACCCATATTATCGTTATCATTTAGTATGATAACCGCATTTCATGTAACTTATTTGCTTGCCTAGGCTATTGTTGATGCATTATTTTTTTTAAAATGGTTTTGTTGGTGCACATATCGATGTACTAACATTTTGAATTGTGAAATAATCTGCCGTAGTCCATTTTGGTTCTCTTTTACTCATCAATTGTTTAAATGGTCCTCTTGCAGATGTTATTAGATCAGCTGTTGGATTCACAACATTCACAGCTCTTCTTTGCGCATGGGCCTTGACATTCTCCATCGGAGGGGAAGGACTCTTTGGCCCTGTTTGGGAAAAACTTGTTATGTATAACATTGCGGACAGTTTAGGCTTGACAGGTTGGATATAGTCATCTGCCCTTGTGAAATTAATGATTCTGTTATTTTCTGTTAATTTAACTTTTTTCTAACTATTTTGGTTGTCTGGTTTCGAACACAATCTTGTATATTCTGTTACTGAAAATTGCTATGCCAATCATTCAGTTAATATTGAAGCATTTATTCCCCTAGGTGAAGCAGAACGCTTTCTGATATGAGCTAGTAGCATTTTATTTTTAATAGAAAAGGTCTTTAGATATTTCACTTGATATTTAATCAGTTTCTGTATTTTGAATTCCGTTTCGCAGCTGGGAATATTTATATAATAGAGAGTGTTTAGAGAATATGCTGATACTAAGTTCGGCAACTTAGTTGCAAATAAGAGGTTTGCTTATCCTTAGTTTTCTTGTTCTTGATTACTCTTCGTGATTAGAGGACTTGATGTGCTTATAGTTCAATTTAATTTGGCAAATCAGACCCCATACAGTTCTCTTGAACTGTATCCCAAAATCAGATTTGAATCGTAGTTATAATGTCAATTTATGAACTTTAAGACTTATTGCAATCTAGAACTCTGGATTTTTTTTGGTGATTTCTTTCAAGTCATGGAGGTCATTGTTCCAGTGAGTCACTTCTCCAATTGTATTGTATTGGATGACTTCACTTCTGCAAATTTATTGATTGGATGGCTATGGCTGACTTTCCTATTTGATAATTCTGAGAAATTAGATAGATTCTATAATGGAGTGATAAGGATTAGAAGATGTGTCTCAGTCGGGTGGATTTTCGCTTATTACCAAAGTGTACTGAGAGCAGGATCTTAAGAATTGCCATTTAGACTTCTCAGTAAACGTGAATTCATTTTCTTTTGAGATCAAAATTCCACTGCGATTTTCTTGTTTCAGCATTTTGAGCCGTTTCTAAGCTTGAGGGATTTGTACAATACATGATTACAACATGATTTCATAAACATAATTCACCTAGCTTTCAAGTAAACTACAACCCATTATCGTTCTTCAGGTAAAAGCTATGCTTGAATCTACAAAATTTATGACATACTTTCCTCCTGAGATGGGGTAGATACAGTTCATAGCATCATTGATTCTTATTCACAATCCTTCCAGTTCAGCGATAAGGGGAGCTGCTACCTTGCCCTTTTATCAGAGAATAGTATGCTCCACCACATCCTAACTAGACAAGTTCGTCATGCGAGCCTTCTTCCACAATCCTCCCATTCTTGATAACTGCAATGCTGTTGGATTTCTGTATGGTTGATAGCCTGTGAGCGACAATTATGCATGTCCTATCAACCATCATCTTCTCCAGTGCCTCTTGAATTAGGCTTTCAGAGACACTGTCAAGTGCACTTGTAGCCTCATCCAAGAGAAGGATTGATGGGTTCTTGATTATTGCACGAGCAAGAGCTATTCTTTGTTTTTGACCTCCAGATAGCTGAACTCCTCTTTCTCCACAGTATGCGTCATATCCATCTTTCATTCCACTGCAAAAGAGCACGAATACATGATCAAACAGAAAGTAACTTAGTTTGAGACCTGAAGAGTCTGCTAAATGAACAAAGCTAAGATAGAAGCTCTCTTGTTTTTTCGGTGTTGAGTCTAATATATTTGTCATACCTGATAAATTCATCTGCATTGGCGAGAATTGCAGCCTTCTGTATTTCAGATTCCTTCACATTCTCTTTACCATAAGCAATGTTTTCTCGGATAGTTTCAGCAAACAGTGTTGGCTCCTGACTGACTAATGCAATATATGATCTCAGCATCCTTAAATTGTAGTTCTTTATGTCCTGTCCATCTATCAAAATTGTTCCCTTCAGTGGATCATAAAATCTCTCAATAAGGCCAATGATTGTAGATTTTCCTGAACCACTTGGCCCCAGCAACGCCATTGTCTTCCCTTCTTCAATTTTAAGGCTCAGACCTTTAAAGATCATCTGATCAGGTCTTGTTGGATATGCAAAGAACACATTTTTGAGATCCACACGGCCTTTTATATCCTTTTTAATGTCTAATCCCCGTGAATCTGGTTCAATCTCGCTTTTCCTGTCTAGGATTGCGAACACTGATCGAATAGCGCTGCTTCCTTTAGATAAATCATTAGTCATGCTTCCAGCTTCTGCAATGACATAGGCAGTGAAAAGCAGTATCAGAAAAGCTTGGAAAATGTGCGCTGGGGATATTGACCCTTCTGTTAGGAGCCTTCCACCATACCAGTAAGCTAATGCAGTAGAAGCTGTGTTAAAGAATTGAGCACTAAAGAGGCCCAAACCAGAGAGCCAGGCATGTTTAACACTCTCCTGTTTTGGACCTTTCAAGGTATCTTTGAAGTGTCCCAGTATTCTCTTTTGAGAAGAGAATGCTGTTATTGTTCTGTGATCAATGACAGCCTCGCTTGCTTGTGGACTTCCTTCCTTTTGTGCTTTTTATGCCTTTCCAGCCATAGTTTTTGTCAAGACACTCCTTGAATAATAGCTCCCAACAACTAATGGTTGCACTACAATCA
Organism: Garcia nutans; assembly: GCA_947685225.1. Taxonomy (NCBI): domain Eukaryota; kingdom Viridiplantae; phylum Streptophyta; class Magnoliopsida; order Malpighiales; family Euphorbiaceae; genus Garcia; species Garcia nutans. The sequence continues at coordinate 29,383,883 of CANTUV010000015.1, read as the reverse complement.
TAACTAGCGCTAGCTTCCATGACAGAACGAGTGCTATTGCATAAGCAAAGAGGGAACCAAAAAAGGCTTGAACCAGCAACGACATTCTGTCTCCAACAAGGGACCGAACCATGCTGGCTTCATTGGCTAACCTTGCACAAATTGCTGCACTTGTATTCTCAATGTCATCAAACCATCCTACCTCAAAAGTCAGTAGCTTTGCTAGCAGTTTCTCCCGTACTCTCTTTGTCAGCCTTTCACCCATAACTGCAAAATTGTAGTGTTGGAGAAGACTGGTGGTGAAGTTGAGAGCAGCAATGCCTAGGAAGACAAAGGACAGGATTCTGGACTTATGCTTGATGGCAGATTTGTCATTGCAATAGTAATTTGATATAAGTGATCCCACACAGTAAGCATTTATTGGTTGAACAGCACCAGAGCCAATTGCAGCCAAACATCCAATCAAGGCTCTGCCCCACTCAGGTTCATTCATTTTCATTAGTCGCCACTGAGAAGAAGCAGGATGATTTAATTGCTTTAAATCTCCAGCACTGTCATCATCAGGATCATATGGGACCGAATAGGAGTAGGGGGGTGCCGAGGGAGAATGCAGGGCTGAAGGGATGTAGTACTGGAGTGTTTTGAGCACTTGACCTCACACTGATTGGGCTTGGTGCAACATTCACTTTATTGAAATTTATCCAATCATAATGATGAGTGAAATCATTTGGACTTTCCGCTGCCATCTGCTGCAACTGCACCATCCGGGAGTATTCTCCCCCTTGTCCATTATTTATTTACATTAGCTCTACATGAGACCCAAATTCAGTTACTTTCCCTGCTTGAAGAACCACAATTAGGTTTGCAGTTCTGATTGTGGAAAGGCGGTGAGCAATTGTTATTGTTGTCCTTCCTTTTGATGCCTGATCAATTGCCTCTTGCACTAATCTCTCTGATTGAGTATCAAGCGCACTAGTTGCCTCATCAAGCAACAGAATTTTGGGGTTCCTGATTAAAGCCCTTGCTATTGCAATTCGCTGCTTTTGCCCACCAGAAATTTGGAAACCGAATTGGCCAACCTGGAAATTAACCAAGATCAGGATGTCAACCATGAAGTTTCTGTTTTAAATCAGCTAATGATAGGAACTTCTTCTGGCTTACATGATATGCTTTGGTGTTATTCGGAATTTCTGATATGTAAAGGATCTTGACAACAAAGAAATTCCTATGGAACTCTGAAACACTATGTGCTATGCAGCAGTTATGTGACTTTAGCACCCTCAAGAAGCAACTGTGATATTTGATTCTAAAATTCCTTTGCATGATCACATCTTTTAAGTGCTTTTGAGTTAAATTTAAGAATAGTAGTGTAGAAAACAATTTCTTGCATTTAGAATAGAGTGATAAGTTAGCTTACTTGAGTTTCATATCCATCTGGTAATTTGATAATAAAGTCATGAGCATTTGCAGCCTTAGCAGCATGTATGACATCGTCCATGGAAGCTCCTTCTTTCCCAAATAGCATATTCTCTTTTATAGATGTTGCATAGAGAACTGGTTCTTGATTAACTAAACCCATTTGGGATCGCAACCATTTCAACTGAAGTCTTCTTATTTTGTATCCATCTAGAAGAACTTCTCCTTCAATTGGGTCATAAAATCTTTGAAGCAATGAAATGATTGTAGACTTTCCTGAACCACTGCCACCTACAAGACCAACAGACTTGCCAGCTGGAACTGGAAGGTTCAGCCCTTGTAAGATTGGTGTATCAGGTCTTGATGGGTAACTAAAATAGATATCCTTAAATTCAATTTCTCCTCTTACATATGACAAAGCCTTCCCCTTCTTATCTTCCGAGTCTATACTAGGATTTCGATCGATCATTTCAAGAATACGAGTAGCAGCAACTGTTGCCTCTGTGATGGAGGTTAGATTCGGTAGTGCACCCAAAATACTCCTACAAATACAAAACTGAATATGAGTTCTATAGTTGTAATCAACCAGACATATTGTTGCAGAGAATAGTTAACAGTAACAGATAACTTACAGGCCTCCCATGATAATATTGATTCCAGCTACAAAGATAGAGCCACCCTTTTTGCCTTTTTCAGTTACCAAATAAGTACCAACCCAAGCCTGAAATGCCCAACCTACATAAATGATTCCCATGCTTCCCATCATCAAGCCCTTTGCAAAACCTTGCTTTATTCCGAGTTCCAGTGTCTTTTCAAGTGTGCGACTGAACCTTTCTAGTGTCTGGTGCTCCGCCACATAAGAATATACAGTTCTTATTGACGAAATTGCTTGTTCTACAATCCCACCAGCCACCCCATAAGATTATATCATCTTAATTGTCACTTCCATCATGAGCTTCCCAAATAGAAGTCCCGGAACTCTGAACATAACTGATAAAGGAAGAGCAGCTAAGGCAAGCTTCCATGACAGCATCAAGGAGAATACAAGGCAAGAGACAAAGGTTGACATATATGTAAGGCAATCGGGTATCTACATCCAGAAAAAAGGATCATTTTATTTTGAGTAAAGAGATAAGGGAATTCTTCTATTTTGTATTCTTTTTGCATTTGTAAGTTATTTTGACCGAATTACTTGGTCTTGATTCAGGGTTGTGATCCTCCCCTGACCAAACATTTTGTTATTTCACCCTTATGTGTAGTGTGTACAATTTAGTTTCATAGGTCTCCCCCAGAACCAGATAGAAACCAAAGCTGAGTCTTGCTTTAAAGTTCATTAGTAAACGAGCAAAGACTAAGTTAAGCTCAGCTCAACTCAGCTTGTTTGTAGGTATATCATAAATGTATAAACATGTCAATTTGTTTGGGAGTCAAGCTACTTGTCTCTTACATAAGCTTCATAGATAAAGGTTTTATAATCTGCACCATCCTAGAATGCTAGGTAGGTTTCTTTGGAGTGCTTCTTATGGAGCCTTCAGCACTAAATTTTAGGTACAACTAAATAAAAGCAAATAGTAGTACTGAAACCACACCTTCTCGCATATTGCATCTTGAATTGCATTGGCATCATTGGAGATGGTTGAGACAACTTGGTAGGTTGTGGAAGAACCAGCTTCTTGGGTGTGAAAAAATCCAACTTCCTGTCGAAGAACAGATTTCAGATACTCTGTTCTCATTCGAGAAGTCTGTCTCTCAGCTGTTCTTGTTCAACACATTCCTTCTGCAAAATATGAAACACAGAACATAATTAGCTACTTAGCTTCTTGTTTATCTTTTGATTACCATTTTGGTTTGCCTAAAAATGATTCTTGAGTGTTTTTAGCTAAATGATTCCTTACCAACAAAAGCTGAAAGTCCAACAGCAATCGCAACATACAGCAGCTTGAGTGAATACTGGCAAGAGGAGTCAACAAAACAAGTTATGAAAATTATGCACTGAGGGAAGAAGCAAGGAGAAGATTAGTTTGATAAAATCGGCAGAGTTTATTCATGCTACTGTGTACTTATTCATCACCTTTTACTATCTGTTATAGTTTTACGGTAAAAGATACATACGGTGACAGTCTGCAGGAAAGAGCTGTTACATAACAGTATTGTGGAGAGATATTGGGCTTACTCTGTTTACTGTATCAATAGACAAAGAAGTATTAGCGTTTGCATATTCATTGATCACATGGCTGAGAACATACATGGTGAGAGGGTTCTGCAACCCATCACCAATGCTGCCCAAAGCCCCAAAAACCATCAATAACTTGTCGGTGCCATCAGTATACCGGAACATACTATCTTTGCCCCCCGTTGTCATTGAATAGGAGAATAATGAGGTTTCTCTAAGCTTTAGTTAACTTCATCAATTTTTAATTAGAAACTACGTTGGTTCATATATATATATGAAATGCCCAGTACTATTAGCCACTGCAGCTTATTCACTTGCAGGCCTGTATCTCTCTTACATTGGCCTTATCTCATGCCTTTTTAATGTCAATGCCAAATGCATTTTGTTAATTCTACTTTGCAAAATTTGCCGGCAAGTATACTTTTTTTCTTACGAAAAGAGTGAAGATTGGAATCTAAATCTTTAGTACTCTATCTAAATTGTGTTGTTGCCAGCCTCCATGTTCTTTTGTTTACTATATACTTTGTCCATATGCAGGCTTGAATACTTTCTTAGAATTATTCTCTGTCCTTATTAGTGAAGATATGCATAGATATCAAGACTTAATATATTATCAATAAATTGAAAATGACCTTGATTTTGATGATTCTGAGGTATTTTGTCATAGTACAATGATTCTGTGTTCTTGCATTGCTTGGCATAGTAGCAATTTATCCTTGTTCTTTTATTATATTTAGACCGGTTCCTATTAGGTCTCTCATTTTGTATTTGTTTTTACCCTTTGGCAGAAAAGATTGTGTATGTTAGGAAAAGAGTCTGTTTGCCAATTTTATTTGAATGTGTCAAATGGGAAATTCACATCATTTGCAGAAGCCTCTTTTATTTCTTTTTTTTTTTTTAATAATTCAATCTTCTTTGATAAAGACTTATTTGCTTGTTTACTGAAGTAAAAGACTTATTTGCTTGTTTACTGAATTAAGGTTGCGGAAATATTTAGTTTTTTTGCGGCTAAATATTGTTTATTTCTCAGTTCAAATTCTCAAAGGTCAAACTATGCAAAAAGGCAACAATTGCCTCTTTCTAACATTTTGAAGATTCCATTCCCCATACTACATGAAACATAAAAATTAGTGAAAAACTTATAAATTTAAGCAAATTGGAATCGCAAAGAATATGAGACTTTGGAAGATAAGTTCTATGATATATAATAAAAAGCATCAAAATGGTTGGCAAAATGATCATAGAAATCTCCCAAAGTTGACGGCTACTCTTATAATCCTTGCAAGGATCTTACAACTATGTCTATGCACGCACATTAAAAAACAAAAAAAAAATATAAAAATATCATAGAAAAATTATAACAATTACTTGACGATTGGCAATTGCTTATAATTCAAATAAACTGGTAATTTTCTAAATTTATGTTATTAATTAATCTAATAGCGCTGAGTATAAATTTTAGTTGTACATCGAGATATAACCGTTTGATTCTTTCCTTCCTCATATTATAATACTAAAAAAAAAAGTATAAACTTCAATTGATACCAAGGTAATAACAATGGAGAACAAGGTTAAGATCATCAAGTTGCATGATCAATAATTGAAAAAGAAGCTCCTTTGCCTGCTAGCAATAGTTGCCAATCAGTTAGGAAAACGAAACCAAGTTTTTCCTGCAATAAACAAGCATTCACAGGCAAAAGAACAGGCAATTCTGATTTTTTGGTAGATTTATTAGTTTAAGAAATACCATAAAAATCAAAATTTTATTTATATTTATGATTAATAAATTTTCATTCGCACATGTAATTAAGTTTAATAAATAGATCATAGTGAAAAACAAATTTCATTGATTTGGCCAGAGACTGATAGTTATTAATAAAGAAAATTATCATTTATGTTTTACTTACGATACTCATAATACTCTTTTGGAGAATTTGAGCTCTTATAAGCTAAAATAAGAATATGATATCACTCCCTATTTAAAAATTAATATGAATACTTTTAAGTGGTCGAATCATTGGCACAATTTTCAAAAAAAAAATCACACATTAATCTATATTCAATTTTTTTTAATATTCAAAAAATAAATATAAATAGTTAATATTAATATTAATATTAATATTTAATTTAATTTTCATATTAAATATTTAAATGTTTAAATTTTTTATTATTTTTATTTTAATATTTAAATATTACTTTAAAATATTACATAATATATATATTTTTTAAATAATATTTATATATTTTTTGAGATATTTTAAAGAAATTATCTAAATTAATTATTTTTTTAATAAATTTATATGATAAAATATTTCTAGCAAAATAATTAACTTAATCACAAAATTTTAAATCTAATTTATAATTAAATTATAAAATAATTAACCTAATCATAAATTTTAAATTCTCAATTCATAATCAAATTTTAAAATAATTAATCTAATCATCAACACACTAAATTAAATAATAATTATAAATAATTATATGATATTATTAAAATATTAAATTAAAAATTAATTTTATATTTTTTAAAAAAATAATTTTAAAAAAAATAAATAAATATGATGAAACCAAATGGAGTAATTGACCCTCTGTCACTCCTTAATTTTATCACTATATTTTTTTTATCTTAATATATTAGATCTATATTATATTTATATTTAATATTATTTATTAAAAGTATTTAACACATATAATTTATATTAAAATAAATATATACATATAATATATATAAAAATATATTTATATGTTTCATAAAATATAATTTTTTAAATTCTTATAAAATAAAAATAGAATAAAAAGTGTAAGGAAGGAGTCATTCTTTGACTTCTTAGTTGCATTTTTGTGCTTGAAAATGGCAGTTGATTTGCAAAATAAGAAATGGTACGGCACCTTTACTATCCAAAGTGAACATTACCTCTGCTCATCCAACAAGAATTGGATGTCCCATCATCACTGCCCTTCCAATAAATTGCTTATAAAAATGAAAAATCACATAAATAAAAGATTAAAAAAAAATGCAAAACAAATAATGGCTTTTTATTTTCCTATTCTTCAAGGAGTTAAACTCATTGGGTGTCTAAAAATTTTTACTATGAAACGTTAATGATTTAATTTCTTAGCATGTAACTATATTAAAATTTAATAAAAATTTTATTATTATTATTATTATTTTATATAATTTTATTAAAAAATCTACTTTTATAATTGAAAAGACGATAAAAATTACTGAAGATGAATAATATATTTTTCATTCTCTTTTTTATTTTACTCCATATATTTTATTTATTTATTTTTAATTATTTAATATAAATTGAAGATAATAATTTATTTTAGTTCAAGTATTGAAGAGAATAATTAATGTTGATTTAAGAATAATTTTTTTAGTTATTCATGCATCATATATATAAATAAAATAAAATTTAAAATTTTATTAAAATTTTAATTAATCATACTTTATTCTATAAAATCAATATTAAAATTTAATTGATTGAATCCCAATGTATAAATATATATATATAATAGTATTTTTATATATTAAGCCTATTATATATATTTTTTTATTAATTATACGTAAAGAAGAAGAATATTTAGAAAACTTAATTCGAAATTTAAATAAAACTAATATACACTTTTAGCTACTAAAATATATCTTGGTGGTTGAATATGTTATATATTGATAAAATTAAAAATTAAAATTATTTCACTAAATTTTTAATACTACTTTATTTATATTTTTTTTATTTCGCTATTTATGTATATTTGATAATTTATTTAAAAAGGGACTATTTTCAACATATATTTTATTTTATAAAAAATGAAGTTATAATGATTTTTCTTATTAAGTGCATATTTTAGAAAAAATTTGAATTCTTCAAATTTTTTTTACTAGCCACAATTTTTTTTTTAATTTATTAACATTAAAAATTTATTTAAAGGTAAATATAAAAAATAAAATTTTTTTTTGATAGTATTTCTAATAGGATACCAATTTTTAAGTCTTGCATTGAGACGATATAATAATATTAAAATTACATATATATTAGAATGACGTATCACATTGATTCTAGGATATACATATATTTTTATAAAGTAATCTTAGTAATTTAATTATACAAAAGAAATATTTAAAATATATTACAACAATTAAGATTAATAACTATTTTATTTTAATTAATATTATTTTTTTAGTCATTACTTTTAACATTAATTACTATTTTATTTTAATTAGTGTTGTTCTTTTTTATCCTCTATTTTTAAAATTAATTACTATTTTATTTTAATTAGTGTTATTTTTTAGTATTTGCTGTTGTCATTAATTATTATTTTTAATTAGTTTTTTCTTATATATTTATATTTTGTTGTTATATATTTTTCAAAAAATTTGTATATCCAATTGCCCTTCAAATAATATTATTTTTTATATTTTGTTGTTATAAGTATAAAAAATTTATACTTACTTTTTGTATATTTTATTTATTCTCTAATTTTACTTTTAATTATTATAATATTTTTAAAATTTTTTTATACATAACTAAATAACTAAAATTATTTATAAAAAATAAAAAATATATATTCTCAGCGATGATATCATTTTAGTTTATATCAATACTTTAACTTCTAGCATAGTTTATTTATCTATTTCAAAAGTCACAAATTTTTCAATGAATAATTCATATTTTCTTATAAGCGATGACTAAAACAATTCAGTGTTATTGCATTGTTTTAAAGCCTCTACAACTAAGTATGGCCAACATCCAACCTTCGATTATAATTCTATAAAGAATTATATAAAATATTATTTTCATTCTAAATTAATAAAGACACCTTCTATAATTCTATTTCACAATGATTGAAAAAAATTAATTATTTTAGTTAAATATATATTTATAAATATTTTTTATTAAGTGAAATATAATTTGAGATGAAAAATATATTTATTAATTCGAGACATAAAATATTTAATTACTATGTTTAAATTAAACTAAATTATAATTATGTTCTAAAAATTATATCCAAATTAATTTAGGACCACCAAACACTTCTTTGCTGTAGTGCGAGAGCAACTTATACACTGAGAGTTTGCAATCCAAAATACTACAATTGATGTTCTAATTGAATAATAGATGTATTAGCAATAATAATCACGGAGCCAGATTTTTTTTTAATGATATTACATTTTTCATACCATAATTTAAATTAAAATAATATATATAATTAAGTTCCTTTCTATATATTTAAAAATATCTAATTTTTTTTTTAAAGTTTACGGCCTCTCCTTATCCCTTCCTCACTTAACCATGTTCATATATATATATATATATATATATATATATTAATTTTAAAATTTTCAAATTTCCCATCTAGAATTTTATGAAAAATCATATCTAAGATAAGAAAATGCATAGTTTGAATAGTTTTATCTAATTTTACACGGGTTAAATAATTTTTTGTTTAAAAATTTATTTTTAAATATTAAAAAATATTATTTATTCGATTATGTTTTGATATACATATTTAAAATATTAAATATATTACATCTTATTTTTTAGTTATTCACATACTATATTTTCATTTTATCATGATAATATTATGTTTATGAATTATAATGTTAAAATTTTATTGTATAATTTATAATGTTAATGTAAAATTATAAATATTAAAATTACATTTATGGTTTATTCACTTCTATTATATAATTTTATAATGTTAAAATTACATTTATAATTTATTGTAATTAGTAGTAATTAATGACATTACGAGTAATTAATATTTGTAGATTATAGAAAAAATTTTAGAACTCTTGCCTTTTATCTTCATTTCTATTTATATGCAAACCTCTCCACAAGCATAAAAAAGGGACGCAATAAACCCCCTTAATTCTCAAATGCCTAAAATCAAGACCTTGACCTCTATCTTTCGTTCTACGGCAAAAAAAACCACCAGACCTCCAAAGCAGGCCGCCGGCTCAGCCGCGACTGAAAGCTCACTGACCGGTGATGTAAGTCTTAAACAGTATGTCACCTCACTCAATATCCCAACTCCATCTACATCGCATTTCATCACCGAACACTCAGTGAAATTGCCGGAACCACCTTCTGATCCCTTAAGTACCATTTCCTCTCCGGCCAGTTATTCTTTCCTGTCCATCCTCGACTCAGAAGGCTCTGGTTCAGATTCTGGTGAGTAATTGTTTATTTTTCTTTAACCTTCTTATAATTTTTGTGCTTTCTTAAGCGCTTTTCTTGTTCCCCTTAATGCAGAGAACGAAACCAAGGAGCTAGCCCAGAACATTAGATCTATATTAAGCGGTATGTGTTTGTGAGCAAATTTATTTGTTGGCCTTTAAATATAAAACTGCTTGTGTATACTCTTTGGCACTAAATTATCAAAATTTGATGCAAAGAGTTATGGAAAATACTAATTTTAACTAATGCAAGGCTGAGTTTTTAGGGTTCCATCAGATTGACTGCTGCACTTTAAATTGCATATAAGTAATTGAAAACTTATTGAATCACTGCATAGGTTGTTTCATGCATTTGACAAGAGAAAATTGTAAACTTCATTTCTAGCACCAGTTTTAACTATCTTCCTAAATAGATGAATTATCATCAACAATCTATGCTTTTGTCTTTTTATTTATTTATTTATTGCATTTTTTTAATGTTATAGTATCTATACTATATATTTTCATTTTTTCCTGCAATCCAAATGTTCACTGTATCGGTATTTGATGCCTTATTTCACTCTGCAGATGGCGGATTGGCTAGCTTACCTGATTCGCAAGGAACCGGCAGTGATAAATCTTCAGATAATATGCTTGATATACCTTTTGTTTCAAGTTTTTCTCATAACATTAAATCTCAAGAACAGAAAGAAATGGCCCGATCAAGGAAGCAAAAATGGTTCAAGCATAGTCTTGGCAAGCGCATGGACCAGAAAATTACAAGTTGGGGGCATAAGGTTGGGGCAACCAGCGCTGTTGATATATTTGGAAAATTGGGATATGAAAATTGCGTGGAAGGATACAAGGCCTTGATAAAGATTTGCATTGAGGAAGCTAGGACAAGTGATGATGAGGATGTTAAATTGGACCGAATTTTCAGTGCTCTTGAACTTTTACAGACAATGAAAGAGCGGGGTTGCCTGCTAATAGAAGAAGCTTATGGTCCCTGTTTGTTGTTTTTAATCGAAATGGGTATGGTAGAAGAATTTGACTTTTTCTGTAAATTTATCAAAGATGACAACCCTACTTCACTTGGAAGATTTGGTTACTATGAGATGCTGCTGCATATTAGAATGAATAGCAAAGAAAAAATTCAGGAACTTTGCAATCACATTTCTGGCAACTTGAGCCAGACCATCCATTTACAAGGTATATGGCTTTTGTAGCATGTTATTTCATAAGCTAATTCTTATTTGCTAAATATGTTTCAGTGTCATTGAATCGGGACCTAAAAAATATTAGCTAACTTATTTTCTATTGTGCATTCTCTATAAGCCAATTTAACTTTTGTGCATTTTGCATAAGTGAAAAAAAAACAAGATTTACCCTTGTTGCAGAAAATTATTTATTAGCACTTAGCGAAATGGACCAGAAGAATGAGTTGTTGCAGCTGTTAGAGATTGTAGATATAACAAAAGTTTCATCTTTGGACTATGTGGTCAACGTCTTTAAATCCTTAGGGAGACTATTATTGGAATCCCAAGTAGAGAAGTTCCTTTTGAAATTCAAAGAATGTGGTACGTTTCTTATATTACTATCTTTCTTCATGTGGAGATTCCCTCCTTGACTAATCAATTGAATGTATAAAGTTACAGGTGGTAATTGGAAACTTATATTTATTTGCCAGATAAAATAAAGTTAATTTTATTGCACTGAAATTTTGCAAATTTGGTTTATCTTGGACATTGTTAGTTTCTTATATGCCCTCAAGTTTTCATAAACTATCAGAATTGATTTTTCTCCAATGATTATGTCGAAGATTGTTTGACTTAGTTTTGCAACTTCATTGTGTATAAACCTATCAACTTGCAATATATGATTTTTAGTGTTCTTCACTTTTTTTTTTTTTTTATAAGTTAAGGATTTCTTGAGACCATATAGTTCTCAAGACAAGCAAAACATGCATTTCTCCTTAACTGCTTTCTTCCTTGTGTGTATTATGATTTGTAACCGTGATAAAATGCAGATTATGGCACGGAGAATATCTCAACTCTCATCTCTATTTATGCTACTAGCATCCCAAATTTAGCGGTGAGGAACTTCCCATGAAAGCTGCTGGTAATTTCCTTGAAGTTGTATTGCTTTGAAGTGCTCCGTGTGATGTTTGCTTTGCTATAATATTTGTATTATCTGTCATCCCATATTAGAATTGAATCTTCATTTGATATTATTGGTGGATGGTTCTAATGGTTTACTACCTTTGAAATTTTTTTTATATATACATATGCGTGTATGTTGATTTTGAAAGGGAGAAAAATTTGATAATCTTATCAATAATGTATAAGCCATTTACAAAGGGTATATATACAAGAGTTATAAACCAGCTATTAATTACTAGCCTCCCTATTACTATGCATTTTACTTTTGTACTGAGGAAGCTACATCTTAACACTTCCCCTCAAATTGGTTCAAAGATACAACACATGTCCAACTTGCAAACTAAGGTATGGAAGCTTTTGTTGCTAAGCCTTTTGGTAGACATGTCCTTAAGTTGACCGTCTGAAGTCACATGAAATGGGTTGTAGTCAGATGAAATAGGTTGAGAGAACCATCTACCAACTTCTCCTTTATGAAATGTCGATTTATTTCTATGTGCTCCATACTTCATGTCGAACTAGGTTATTGGCTATACTGATGGCAATTTTATTGTCGTAAAACAAAGATAAATTGTCCTTCCCAAACAAGTTTAATTCCTTTAATAACTTCCGCAGCCATGGTAATTCACAAACCTCTTGCCATAGCTCTGTACTTGACGTCTGCACTAGATTGAAAAAACTATACTTTGCTTTTTGCTTCTCTAAATGACTAAGTTTTCCTCCTACCAATGTGCAGTGGTCAGAGGTAGATCTCCTATCATCAAAAAGATCCAACCTAATATGCATCTATGAAAAGTTCTATTCAAAGATGACCATATAGCCTTTTCCATGAGAAGACCTTCGATATCATAGAATCTGAAAATTTGCTTAAAAATGGGAGTTGTGAGAATTATGCATATATTGATTGACCACACTAACAACATATGTTTTGTCTAGAATAGTGTGTAAGAGATGAATTAATCTCCCTACCAATTTCTAGTATTTCCCCATGTCAATTGAAACTTTTGTTCCTGCTTATAGCTTGTGATTATTTTCAATACGAGGTTCTATTGGCTTGCAAACTAACATACTTTGTGTGTCTGAGTGAATTCCTTAAATACAAATCTAGCATTGCATCTTTCAATCGGACCATCCTCTTTGTATTTTACAATGATATCCACTTGCAGCCAATCAATTTCTTTCTAAAGGGAAAAATGGTAAGTTTCCAAGTTTAAAAATGTGCAAGGGCTTTTATTTCTTCAGTTATGGCTTCCTTCCATTAGGGATCATGGAAAGCTTTTCTCCAATACGGTGGAATAGATTAAAAAAAATAGATAAGATAAAGACTCTGTAGGAGGGAGACAATGAGTTGTAAGAAATAAAATTAGATATAGTATCTTTGGTACAAGATTTGACTCCTTTCCTATGAACAATGTGTTTATCCAGATCATTAATTGAATCAGAAAGTTGAGAAGACTCAGCAAAAGAGTCAGAAGAATTTCAGGATAGAGTGATTATTGACATGGTATAGACTGCACGATGGTGTTCTTTGTTTTGTTTCTCCTCAAATATCTTCTCAGATTAGATCTATCCAATCATCCAACAGTCTGTCCCTGAATCAAACTCTCCTCCCCCTAAAAAAGACTCCTCTTAAATAGAATTGCCTTTGTGAATAGGATTATTAAGAATTATCAAATTAGGATTCTCCTCTTCTCCTCCTGAAGAGGAGATTGGGGTGAATTTAAGTATCACTTAAATTCTATGAAAGTAACATCTATGCTAACAAATTACTTCCCAAAGGGAGGGTGATATAACTTATGTCCTTTATGAGTTGGAGGGTAGCCGACAAACGCATGTTTAAGAGCCCTAGGTCCTACTTTCTGAGCATTCCTAGTATGAATAAGACAAATGCACCCAAGCACCTTTGGAGCAATGATATAAGAATTTTTTTCTTGCAGAACCTCTAAAGGGCTTTGAAAATTGAGAGTTTTAAGAGACATTTTATTGGTAAGGTAAGCAGCTGACAAAACTGGATCTCCCCAATATGGTTTTGAAAGGTTCATAGTGAACATGAGAGATCGAACAACCTCTAATATGTGCCTAGTTTCCTTTTCTGCAACGCTATTTTAGGCACTAGTATAAACATAACTAGTTTGATATATTACTCTATTGGACTCTAGATAGGCACGAAACCCACCATTCATGTATTCCTTACTATTTGTTCTTAGGATTGTAAGGTTAGCATCAAATTGTGTACTAACTATTGTATGAAAAGATTGAAAGTAAAAAAAAAAAACAACTTTTTGCCTTCATTAAATATATCCTAGCTATTTTGGTACACAATCAATAAAAGTAACAAATTATCTTATGACTAAACAATAGTGCTCTAAGTATATACATAAGAAAGAATACTCATAAAAGAAATTGTAATTGTATTATTACTTAGAAAATAGGAATTTGTTGTATGCTTAGCTAAATCATAGGCATCACAATACAAAGAGTTGAATGAAATCCCTTTAAATAGAAGGGTATATCTTTTCTAAGATAAAACATCATGGATGCCTTAACTATCTATGCAATTGTATTATCTCTTGTTTGATATTCTTATCTCTGCCAATAAAGGCTTGATTCATACCAGAAAAAGATAATAAAGGTTCTTTATCGAGCGCTTGAATTCTTATTTGATCATATTTCATATTCAAGCCAACGAAGAAATCATAGATGCATTCCTTCTCTCGCAACCTCTGAAGCTTAACTACATCCCCAATACAATCAGCTTGAAAATTTTGATAGTAATGAGTTCCTGCCATAGATCATTTATCTTTGAAAATATTGTGAAATGGTCATTTCTCCATATTTCATACTATGAACTTTATCTCGAAGTTCGATACTTGGCCATAGTAGGAAATGGTTGAAAACACGGTTGGAAGAAGAAACGGTGAGGAAAGGTCATTAGAAAGTGGTTCACGCGCTTCAATCAACAACGCGTGAACAGTGCTCTAGGATGCTTCGGTCTGCGTTTGTTCCCATGTGCCGCAGGTTTTGGCGGCGAGCTTCAGATGACAGGCCAGTCCTTATGTGCTCTTTCTTCTTGTTAGTGTGGTGGCAACAAATTATCACTATATGTGTGCTTATTGTGCTTTGTTAAAAAAGAACTCTAACTGTGCCCCTTTTTCTTTCAAAAAATGGTGCCGAGAAAAAAAAATTCTTTCTTTAGAAGAGCGGCATTGGTTTTGATACCATATTGATTTTCAAAGGGAGAAAACTTTGATAATCTTATTCATAATCTATAAGCCATTTACAAAGGGTATATATACAAGAGTTATAACCCAGCTATTAGTTACTAGCCACCCTATTAATGTGCCTTTCACTTTTGTATTGAGGAAGCTGTATCTTGTCAACAATATACACACACACACACACACACACACCACATAAATATAGTGGTGCCTTCTTCTTTTTTTTCCTGTACATTGGCAATGCATTCATGTTATCCTGTAGTTGTTTCAATTCACTTTCGTGATCCTACAGTGTGAAATTCATGTCATTTGTAAATCTGAAGTGGTTGCTTCTTCCTTGACTTATTGAGGTAGAAGATAGAATGGATTATAAAATAAGTCTGACTTTCCTCGAAGAGTGCAATGTTGGTTTCTTTTACTAGCATGGCCATAATATTTGTTTTGGGTTTTTTCTAGTCTAAGATGTTAAATTTGTTTATCATAATGACCTTATCTATCTAAATGTTGCCACAAGTTGCTATTCTTATTTTAGTGATTAACGTGGCTATTATATCTTAAATGTGATGCTGCTGTTGAAGGTTGAGGATGTCATTTTAAAATTTAAAAACTTGCACTCGTTGCTGGAGATGACTCCTTCTTCAAAGTCTTATGAGAAGCTCATAATATATAGTTGTGAACTACTTAAGGTATGACTCAAATCTTCTTACCCTTTTTTGGGATATTATGTTATTTGGAATTCATACACAGGCATCTTGCACTCGTTTTTTTCTTTTTGGGGATCTAATTGTTTAATGAAGCTCTATGCAAACTCTCCATAGACTATCTATTGTTGTGCATTACTATTATACTGAGTTGTGTCTGTTTATATTAATGTAGGTGCATGAAGCTCTTGATGTGGTTGACCAAATATACAGAGAAAATTTAACCTTATCTATAAGCACGCTAAATTCCATATTACATGCTGTTGATAAAAGCTTTGAGTATACTTTGGTACGTTGGATTTACTTATATCTTTAACTGTAGCATGGCATGTTATGTTGATCATTTTAAATTAAAACAGGTGCCATTGAGTCCACTTTTCTGTTTAAACATGTCAGACATTTGGAGTGTCATTGATTCTATTCTCATATCCAAATTGGTTATTCATTCACCTTTGATCATCAGTGTTTATCTTCTCATTCATATATCATTTAGAATAGACTAGTGTTGACTGTAATAGCATTTGACCAAAAATGATCATGACACATCTTTTTCCCAGTTATTTACACCGAAACCAGGACTGAATGTTGTTTTTACATGAAGAGAAGCTCCTTCCCTCTTACTTTCCATTATGAACGCCATTAACTAATCCTTACTATTCGTTTGAACTTTTTTACTATATTTGATTGCCTAAATTCATTCTTCTTTTCCTTTTGTTTCTTCTTTTAATTTGGTCTTAAGGTTCAACGGATTTATTCATTGATTTGCCGCCATAACTTGCAACCTAATAATGAGACATTCAGGAGCATGATATGTTTGAGGGTGAAAATGAAAGATGTAAGTTGTCAAATGCTCTCTCTCTCTCTCTCTGTGTATGCACGGATGCACTTGCTTGTGTGCACTTGTGCATCCAGGCATACCATTTGCAAATGCCTCTCTCTCTCTCTCTCTCTCACTTTTCCATAATGTTTTTCCTACTGTTGAGTCCAGTTCACTGGTGCATTCGATATGCTTGATGATTTGAAGAAATTCAATGTGATGCCTACTGCAGGCATGTATAATGCTATAATGGGAGGATATTTTCGAGAGGTAACATACTGGCATTAGAAGTTGCATTTTTTTCCCATTTTAGTTAGTTTTGGCTCATTGCATGACTCGTGGCACTTTATGCTGCATCATTGTGTTTGGAACTGCATTGTGTAAATTGGATTGCTTTACTCAAGAATTTTATTGGTTAAACTTTATTCCTCTGTATGCATTGTGAGACAAAAATTTGTGTATACACAACAGACTTGTACAGCACATTCCCATGGATGGGAAGGTCTACTTCTATGGTTCATCATGATGATGAAGAGAGGTGGAAAGGAAACAGAATTTTTTGATGAAGTAAATTGAGCCATGGATAAAAGAACCTGTTCCTTGTTTATCAGAACTTGTTTCTCTTCATTGTTTTTAGTGGTTTCACTTTCACTATTGAACATATGAGTGGAAGATTGCACCACCTAATGATTCCATATTTCTAATGCTGATTCTCAGTTTACATAATCCTCTCTCCCTCTCTCTCTCATCTCGCCCCCTCATCCCTGAGGCCCTTACTTCCCCTTTCCTTCACTTATGCAGACTAGTAATCTTTAGCTTGCTGGCGCACACACAAGTGAAAATGGCACGGAAGCATTCAAGAACAATTCTACTTTGTTTTGTGGTACAACCACTTGGAACATCTATTCATCATTAGTGAAGTATAACTATGAAGCCATATGTTTGGTTTGGAGAGAGGAGAAGAAAGGGGGAAAGGTTTGAGAAGAAAAGCATTTTTCCGTTGGGTAATTTAGGAACCATAAATCTCCTTCCTTCCATTCAAGTTCACAAGAAAAAAAAATCTCCTTCCATTCCTTCACGATACTGTCCAAATTAGAAGGATTTGTTGGGAGAAGCTAAATGCTTAAGTTAGTTTTTCTGCCCTTATATGGATATAAATTGTCTTTAAATTGCTAATTTGTTGATGCAGTGGAGATCCTCATCCTTTAATTACTTCATTTTTTACCAGACACGGAAGTTCAATCATCCTTCCTTCCTTGATCCTTTCCTTCAGTTCGCTTCCTTTCTATTCCAACCAATCAAGGCTAGTCAGAAATGAATACATTTTTCTAGTTAGAGATAGAAGTCATTGAGGTTTATGACATGGTCAATCGCGATAAATGAGGACTATCCTTGTAGAGAGTGATGGAATTGATTAAAGGGAACTATTGAAAAAAAAAAAAAGACAAAAGCCAGGTTGCAGAATGGGATCATTGATTTTATAAGCTTTGCTAAAAATATCAAACCAAAATGCAGCTCTTGGATTGATGTAATAAATCTGATGTTGTGGAATGGTTCTTACTTCGTCCTATATTTGGCAGTCATATGCAGGCGATTTTTTTTTTATATCCCAGAGTTTTCTGTCCAACTCAATGAATGCTTTCCTAGTATAGTAAATTCAGTAATCACTTTTTGGAAGCATAATTTCATAAATAATATTAATTTATATGCCTTGCGTCGTATTAAAGCCTTGCAATTTCCGACTCATTAATAATCTTGCTTTCCTTATTACATATTTTTATAGATGTAATATTCGACATGCATGTATCTATTTAATCTCTAGAATTAAGGATGGTGTCTTCTCTTATGCATATTTTCTTTCGACATTCGTTTTCGTTTAATTCTTTGCAGAAAAAAATTGATAGCGCATTAAAGGTTTTCAAGAAGATGCAACTTGCAGACGTAAAAATTGATTCACATACTTACAGCTACTTAATAGCCAACTGTGACTGTGAAGATCAAATTATCAAGGTAGTTTAAGATTTATGTTTTAGTCAAGTGTCATTTCTTAATTCTTGTATGCAAAGCAAGTTTTGCAGACAAGCAAATGTTCCTGTGTATTGTGCTATGGTTAGTAGAGTTTGCATGCTAAAAAGATAAAAGACATATGTTGCTATAATATGTGAAGGCGTAACCTGTTGTCATTTCCATCTGGGTTTGATTGTAGTATTATGAAGATGCGAAATCTACTGGAGTTAAAGTTTCAAAGCAAATTTGCATGTCACTTATTAATGCATATGCAGCTTGTGGGCACTTTGAGAAGGCAAAACAGGTATTTACACGTTCAATATGTTGCTTCTACTTTGCTTACATCTGTCATTATAATGTTTCAGTGAAATTCAACTGAATGATTTTGCTTGTCCAATGTAAATTTTCTGTTGCATGAATTTTGCATTATTGTGTGCCTCACTTTCTCTGATATTATTTGCTTTGTCAATTCTTCAGCTATCACTTCCTCTGTTATTTGCGATGCACTATTATCATGTACTTCTAACATGATTTAGTTGGAGTCTTTAGTTGCAATTTTCACTGGCTTGCTTGCTGTGGCAATAAGCTTGGATGTATTATCATCTTCATACTTGTTTATTTTCTATATTTTGTCTCACAGAGGTGATTCTGTGTTTTAGGTACTTGATGAGGTTCCTGATAAGAATCTTAATGAAATTAAAAGTGTACTTGTCTCAGCTCTTGCATCACATGGACAAATGTCTGATGCACTTGATGTATATGAAGAAATCAAGAAAAATGGAGGCAATATAGATCCAAAAGCTGTCATTTGTCTTATTGTAAGTTTTTTCATGGAAGTGTTTTATACTCACTATTTTGTGCCATAATAACCTCTTTTTAACTCCTTCTAGGAGCACCTTCAATCTACAGGTGAGCTAAGTAGATTGATTAAGCTACTAGAAGAGTTGCAAGATGCTGAATATTGGTTGGACGGTTGCTGCAGAGTTATCTTGTATTCAATACGTAATAAGCATCTCAGGTATATTTCTTTTCTGGCCCCCTATTCGTATTGGAGAAAGTGTTATGGCTAATTTCTAGTGTAATCCCCTCTCCTTCCCCTTATCATGTGAGTTAGACCCAGTTGGCAACTTCACATTTTCTTGAACAATCTATCTTGTTTTTGAATTTGCTTGTATTTTCTTGGTTCATCATCCTCTTTATTAGATTCAGATTTTGCTTACATGGATTAGTTTTTATAGTTCTGCTGTTGATCTGCTCAAGCAACTCAATGATAGATTCGGTAACGATGAATTGGCCATGCGAGTTATTTTTGATGAGGTACGGACTGTTCCTTCCTTGCAATTAGTGACATATGCACATGTTACTTTTTCTGCCTAGCATCTTGATTTTTGTCTCATTTTCACTTGTATTATAATCTTTGAGATGTTCATTAGTTAGATGCTACGTTATTGTGATTTGGGAATAATTTCTTAGACTTTATTTCCAGTAGTTTTGGAATTTTGTGAGTTGTGGCTTGACAGATTTTAGATTGTTATTTCTTCATTACTGAATTATGAATTTCTTGTACTTTGTACAAAATATTAGATCTAAGCATATATGTATTTTACAGTAAGTTAATCCTTGTGGCATCATGAACCGATACTGGTTTTTTTTTATCATCCTTGTGTAGGTTTTTGCACTAATTGCTGAGATAGAGCCTACAGATTTGCAGATTGGCTTGGACTTGCTTAAATTCATGAAAGATGAGCTTTGTTTTTTCCCATCACGAAAATCTCTTGATTTTCTCCTCAGTACTTGTGCAAAGGCCAAAGATTTGCATAGTTGTCTTTTGATCTGGGAAGAGTATCAGGCAGCTGGCTATCCTTACAATGTTTTGAGTTATTTAAGGTGCTCTATGCTTGTCCTTGTTTGTATGTGTATGGTAATATGTTCATCTCACTTCTTTTGGATTTTGTTCTTTAATGGTTTGCAGGATGTATCAGGCTGTTTTGGCTTTAGGAGATCATAAATTTGCAAAAGATATGATATCCAAAATTTCAAAAGCTGATCTTCATGTTCGCTTGGTGATCAAGGCCTGTCAAAAAACTTATATCAAGTCCACTTCTTTGAAGGAGAAAAAGAAGGAAAAAAACAAAGTGATTTGAATAGAAAATTTAAATGAGTTGAACATGCAATTTTATAGTACACATGAAGAAATCCATTTCAGAAGAAAAAGAGAAATGCAGTTTATGAAGCAAATTAGCAAAACATTATGAAGCAAAATAGCGAAATATGGGGTTCTTTATGTGATGGAGGACAAATCACCATTGCAGAGGATAAAAAAGAACAATGCAAGTCACTCCTATCCATTTTGACACAGCCTTTTGCTGATTCAAAATATCTGCATCTCCAGTAAGAAGTTGATTCTGGGGATTCTGATACAAGTTGTAGCACCAGCACAAAAGCATTCTGGGCAGGTACTCTTTTTAAGTTCCGGCGTTTGCATCCTGTAATCAAATGGCAGTAGAATATTCTCAAAACCTTGGGAATTTTTCCTATAATCTCTGCATACTTAAAAAGTGTTTATACAGTGGCCATTGCCCTCAGAATAGCAACTGAACGTATATTTTCAACTTCAATTTGTACATGTCCATGAATGATTATTCTACTGCCTGATTTTCTAATTTTGCGGAATTAACTGAAAATTACATCAGTAAGAATGCAAAATGTAATTTCGAATTTTCTTCTGTTCTTCCTCATTTGATACCAGAAGCTATCAGAGCTTTTTTGTAGTAGAATTATGTTTGGAAATTGAAATTAAATCTCGATTAACATGTAAATTGGCTCCAACATATGTCTTAAAAAATGTAGAAATGCTTGCGACTTTTTTTAGAGTCAACTTTGTGAGTTATCTTTTGAATAATTGTCCTATTTAATGATGGAACTTAAAACAGAAAGTATTAATCCAATTGCATAGGTCATAAATAACACATTTTTGTTGTGAAGTGTGTTTAGTCACTAATTACATGTGTTATTGTGTTATTCCTTAAAAAAATAACACATTAATTATTACTTTATTTAAATTTAAGTTGAAATTGGATGGAAAAATGGATGAGAATAGGCAATAAAAGTTTTTGCCTTTCTTCTTTCTCCTTGTTCAAAGATTCTAACCTTAAATATTACTAAAATATCCGCTTTGTTATAATAAACAATTAAATTTAAATATACAACCGATGTGCAACTGTGGATTATAGATGGATTTCAAAGAACTTAATTAATTATTAATAATTAATCTTCAAAAAGAGTTAGCAACAAGTATGGCTTGCCTGCATGTAGCTTTAGCTTGTTCAAGCCTCTCACTCAAAGTTTCTTCTTTAACAGAAGCTTTGACCATAGCCAAATCCATTTCCATTAATTTCAAAACTCTAAACAACTCTGTCACAATTCTTTCCTCTGCTTTCCCTTCATCTTTCAAAACCTCTGCTTCTTCCCTGGCTCTCTCTGCAACTATTTTTCCAACCTTAGCCAATAAAGCAGTAGAACCAAATTCTTTCCCCATTAACTCTTCTAATTTCCCTAAAAAATCCATTATCACATACCCTTTTGGCTTCTCTATTTGGATCGGTTTGTTTCTCTTCCACCCAATTTCAAAATTTGGTGGCTCTGTTTTTGCAAGATCTTGTTTTAGCTTTCTTTAATAATTTCAGATCTTCTTCTCTATGGAGTTGGGTCTTGGAAGCCATCACCACCATTAATGGTGGGTTTTGGTTGTCGTTCTGGTTCTGATTTTGTTTCTGGGCCAGAGTTTTTTGAAGTGCATTTAATTGAGAAGGAGAAGTGTTTTTTGTATGGATTTTGATCTTTTTGGATGATTGTTGTAGATGGGTTTATGGAGATTTGAGTTGGGTAGAGATGGTTTAAGAGAAATGTATTTGGTTTAGAAAGAAATTGATGGAAAGTGGAAGCCATTGCAGCTCTTTCTTAGCTAATTAGCTAAACTATGGGAGGAAGATGAGCGGCTATTTTGCAATTTTGCGTAGATAGTTTCTGGATGAAGTGATGGATGGAGCAAAATATCTAGTGAAATTATTATAATTTTTTTAAGAGATATCATACATAAATGTTAGTCTAATATTGACAAAAATAAATAATTGCAATATAATAAAGATAGAGAAAAATATGTGTAAATTAAATCTTTATTTATAAATTATGACGTCTTAGTTTTAAAACTTTAATTACTATATTATTATATTATTAGTTTTAACATGTAATTTTTAAGTTGGATAAACTCAAAATAGGTCAAGACGAAAAAATATAAAATTATCTTCATTCCACTATTATCAGTGACGTAAAATTTTGTGAATAATTAGTAAATTTCATCTAATTGAATTGTAACTATCATATATTCGAACTTAGAAGGCACTTAAATCTCTCTCTTTAAACTAACCTTGAATTTATATATAAAAAAAAGTATATTTTCTTAATAAAATAAATCATTATTGGTAACTTACATATTGTTACTCAACGGGCCACCTAATTTCTCCCATTAAAAAAGTTAAAAATTTCAATTCCTAAAATATTTCTGAGAGCTCGAACCTTAAAAAAAAAAAAAACTTACATATTATTAAACATTACATTCTCAGTCAGGAATCAGAGTGATGTTGTCATTTTTTAAAAGAGGTATATTTATTAAAAAAATTATTAAATTTTATAAATATTATATAATAATATTTTAATTGAATTAAAATATTTTTTATTAATTTATTAAAATTAATTTATTAATTATTTATTAATTAACTCATTAATAATAAAAAAAATAATTAATTTTTTATTATATTAATTGATAATTTTAATAAAATAATTTTTATTTTACAAAAATAACCATTTTTTAAAATATATTAGGCATTTTTTACGATTTTTTATTCATAAGAGATTGACTTAAATAATAAAATTAATATATAAACATTATGAATAATATAATTATTTTTTAAGAAAATAAAACTTAAACAAAAATGATTTTATCATTAATGCACTATAATTCAATTCAATTTAATAATTAACAAAATAAAAGATTCATACGATAATAATTAAGTTTAAAGTTTAAACATTTTTTTTCTTATTGTTAAATTTTCATTTGTAAAGAAGTTTTTAGTAGTAATCGAAGGCCAGCATTTAATTTTTAGTAGAATCATTCTCAAATAATTTTTTCAGACCAAAAATAGTTTTTTGGTGTTTTTTTTGGACTAATCAGTTTTCTGGTTTGGGTCTTTGAGACCTGAGCTGTTAATTTTTTGAATTTGATGAAATAAAAAAGGAACATCTGAAACTGTGGCTGTGATTCGGTATTCAATGGCGAAAAACGCGTTAGGGAGCGAGCCAGTGGTGGGTACTCTCACGCCATCAAAGAAGAGAGAGTACAGAGTCACCAACAGACTTCAGGAGGGCAAACGTCCCCTTTACGCCGTCGTTTTTAACTTCATCGACTCTCGTTACTTCAACGTCTTCGCCACCGTCGGCGGCAACCGGGTCTGATAACAATTACTCTTTCTTCTCTCTGCGTCCCCTTCTAATAATTTGTTTTCTTGCCAAACAAACAGACCCTTTCGCTATGTTGTTTTACTTTGATTGCTAATTAGAGTTTATACTGATTTTGTTGTCGTATTTGGCTTCTTTAGCTCGTTCAAGGTTCAATTCGATTGAACTTTGGGCCAGAAGTGTTTTTCCCCCAACATTGTTTGCTAAATTTTGGAGCTTTTTTTGTTATATAATGTAAATTACGAACCTTGTAAATGAAGGTTATTTAACTGTTAAAAAATGTCTATTTTTGTTAGATTTTTTCTGGGTATAGACTGATGATAAGTCTTATCTTTGTCAATGAGCATGGCAATACCGCCTCTTCTCCCTTGTTCTTGTTTTTTCATTTTAGTTTGTTGTGAATTTGATAATAAAAATTAATACTTTTCTTAACAGGTGACTGTTTATCAATGTCTTGAAGGGGGCGTTATAGCAGTTCTGCAATCATATGTTGATGAGGATGTAAGAAAAGGCACCACTTATTCTGTTATTTTTTTTTCACCTTTTTTTTATATTATTTGTGCTTGTAGGTAGTAAGTATGTGGTAATGTCCTTAAAAAAACATCTGGAATTTCCATGTGCTTTGTAGATCAGAAGGATGAATCTTTTTACACGGTGAGCTGGGCATGCAATATTGATGGAACTCCATTTGTTGTAGCTGGCGGAATCAATGGTATTATCCGTGTCATTGATGCCAGCACTGAGAAAATACACAAGGTATGCTTTCTTATTATTTTTTGGACTGAGTATCAAAATAAACAGTGTTTTCACTATGAATGGAGTTAGCATGATCTTTAATGGTAGACAAATGAAAATCGTCACGATCTTTAATGGCAGGCAAGATCAAGTATGAAAATTTATGCTTCATTTAGTTTCATTTTTCATTTTCAATAACACAAACAAAATTAGAGAACTACTGTAATCTATTTATCTCTGAGTAGATTTTATGTGTAGTACACCCAATTCTGAGTCTAGTTGAAAATAGATTACACACACAAGACATGAAAGGCTAGTTAAACTTTTTGTCCCTTATTTTTTGTATTGTTATATCTTATGTGCATGCAGAGTTTTGTTGGCCATGGAGACTCAATAAATGAAATCAGGACTCAGCCCCTTAAACCTTCACTAGTTGTTTCTGCAAGCAAAGTAAGTGGCAGTGGTGCCATTTTCTTTTTCATGTGTTTATTTTGGCTTTGGCTTGCATAATAAATTCTTAAGAATGAACCAGGATGAATCTGTTCGGCTGTGGAATGTTCACACTGGAATTTGTATTTTGATATTTGCTGGAGCTGGGGGTCACCGCAATGAAGTTTTGAGTGTGGTAAGTTTTGTAGTTTGCCACATTATTTAGGTTAATTGAACAAAAATCACAACTATGGTGGTTCTTGTAGGACTTCCATCCATCAGACATATATCGGATTGCAAGTTGTGGTATGGACAACACTGTCAAGATTTGGTCAATGAAAGGTGAGCTACTTATCACTTGCATGTTTGTATCAGTAGACAAGTTACAAGTTTCAGTGCAGACTAATGAGGGATTGGATATTTCCATAAATGATAGTCTAGTCCGGTCCAATTTGGCCAACAGAAAGACAGTATCAACTGTATAAATTATGAGATAAACTTAGTGAAATGGAGATATATAAAAAATGAAGGTCTTGGTTCAAATTTTCCTTGCAATAGAAGAGGAAAAGGATTCATTTTATTGTGGAATCATTTGGTTAGGTGGCAAGGCAATGGGAAAATGTGATAATATGTTTAATAGAATAATCAACCAAGCATCATTGTATTCATTTTTGTAGAGTTTTGGACATACGTGGAGAAGTCATTCACATGGACAGATCTTCCTTCGAAATTCCCAACAAAATATGTTCAATTTCCTGTGAGTAGCATTTTATTTCTGGTTTCAGTATATACAACCAACATGTGTTTCCTGTACCATATGGGATTTCTTTTTTCTTTGCAGGTATTCATAGCTTCAGTTCATTCAAACTATGTTGATTGTCATCGGTGGCTTGGTGATTTTATTCTGTCAAAGGTGAATATCTTGGCATCTGCTTTGAGAATAGGGCACTATAGTAAACTTTTTAATAAATATTTGTCCCTATGTGGCTACATTTCTTTTCTGATGCTCTTGAATTGTCATTGCCCTAAGTCACAAATTTTCAAAATTGCATAAATTCTTTTTTGGGGTGTCGGCGGTGGTTGTTATCGAGTTGTTTGCTTGGCATCAACTTTTGGATGATCAATTTATGATGGCTGCTGCAAAGACATTTGACCTAAGTGGAAAATTTTAACCAATGCTTAAATTTCCTAAATGACTGTTGTTTACTTCATTTTAGAAGCTGACAGCAAGACAATTGTTCTATATCACTGGCTAGAATATGGTCCATTACATTGTGAAAACAAGCTAAATGTCATAATTCTAATAAATTCATATCCGAATGTTTTTCTTAGCTGAGATTTCTAAGAATTGTCCATGCTTATTTCAATGATATGTGTTCAATTGCAGAGTGTTGACAATGAGATTGTGCTGTGGGAACCAAAAATGAAGGAACAGTCTCCTGGGGAGGTTAGTGTTTCCTCATTGATATTTCTTTTTGGGAATTATATTTCTAATTGACCTCTGTTCGCAGGACACTCCATTGTCCCTTGTTCCTTGGTTCTTGCTAATTTTGCTTAGTCATTTTTATCTATTAAGAAATGTTTCTTTTGCAGGGTACTGTTGACATCCTTCAAAAATACCCTGTTCCTGAATGTGACATTTGGTTCATCAAGTTTTCATGTGATTTCCATTATAATGCAGCTGCTATAGGTAATGCAGAGTCATGCCAAGTGGCATATCTTTTGCTTTTTATTCAGTGAACTTCTGCTATATTGTGATCTCTTATTTTTTTCAAAATTTGTTTAATTACTTGTGGAGCTTAGCCTCTGTACATTCCATCTAACAGGGAATAGGGAAGGGAAGATCTATGTTTGGGAATTGCAAAGTAGCCCCCCTGTTCTCATTGCAAGGTTTGTTGTATGCTTTTTACAGACAGTTCATCTATCTTTATGTCAAAGAAACTTGCAATTTGACATACGATTTGAGTTGTTACGTTACATGCATTTGCTTGCTACTAATTATGGGTATTGTCTCTACCAGGTTATCTCATAATCAATCCAAATCTCCTATTCGACAAACTGCAATGTCCTTTGATGGAACGTATTTCCCATGTGAATAATTTGTCACCTATCTATTCTTAAGCACGGTTAATCATTAATTTGTTGAATAATGGAATTATATCATGTTATTGTGTGTTGCAGCACCATCCTCAGCTGCTGCGAGGATGGAACAATATGGCGTTGGGATGCAGTTTCGTCTTCTTCTTAATTATATATCCAAGTAGTATGTCATAAATTTGCTTCATTGCTTATTTTTGGCAGAGTAGCTTGAGGCTAATGTAGTTGTCTTTTTTCTTTTCTTTTTCCCCTTAATTTGAACTCCATTTTCAAATTATTGTATAAACAGGATTTAATTTTAAAAACCCATGTTACCAAAATTATTCCTCTGGCGTTAGGAAGATAAATTATTTTACTTTTTTGTATATGTGTATGTGCTTATCTGTATATTTTTTGTTCAACCTGAAGTAGCATAGAAGCATAATAACGGCGATTCAAAGGTTTAAAACAAACTTGCCCTGGTGATATTGCGCCACCCAAATAAAATCATGGGTTTGTTTAAACATTTTAAGTGTGAGCCATAATACACAATGAGTTATCATCTACAGGATACAAAATTTGTTTTAATACAACAAATAAACAGCTTTCATTTTTTCCTCAACCACAACGCTCAACCTGCATCTATAATTCTATATCTTATGTACAGAAAAAAAAAATGAAGTATATATCATATGCTTCCAAAATTGCACAAGAAGGGAATGGCGTGGCAATTAACTATGGCAAATTAAGTTTGAGTCCGTAATTGCCTCACCAAATTTTGCATGCTTTCAAGCATCTGGCTCAGTTGTTTGATATCAGCAAGATACTGAACAGATGATTCTGAAGCTGATAAATCGGTAATAAGGGCAGAACATTTCTCTTGAGAATCCAAAACTGCTTCCTCAAGTGAAGCTGCTATTGATTCTGTTGTTGTCCGTGGGCTTTCGTTAGTCAAATTTGTTGGGGAGAAACCAATACTTCTAGGACTACTACCCGCACTAAATTTTTGTGGGGAGAAAATTTTGTCAAAACTCTCACTTCCTGCAAGTCAAATAGAATGCTGTATTACACAAAAGATTTGTGAAGAAGCTTTGAAGCACGAACCAAAAGGCAAAGCTAACCAGATGATCAGTTATACTCTAGAAATTTAATAATATATAAATGCAAGAGACAAAATGATAGTCAACAATATTAAGGTTAAAAATTATTCAAGAAAAAAAAAAAGAGCGAACGGATTTGCTTATGTAGCAATGCTGGGTGAGAAAAATCTGAAAAAGAAGAAAGCCCACATCCCATAACATATATAAAGCGACAGAAGCTCAAATCTAAATCAATTAGGGAATCAAATGACTCTATGATTAAAGTTAAACAGAAACAACGAGAATTAGTTAAACAATTAACCATACCAATGTTGCTGAGTTGGTCTAGGGTTGCCTGGCCGATGGAACGCTCCAGTTTGAGTAGTTTCAGGATCCCAGCAGCTATTCGACCCATCGCATCAACTTCAGACTTGCACAACCAAGTAAGGTGCTCGAGCTCATCTTTGGTCACAACAGCCTCAATCTACAACATAAAATTATTGTAATGCAGAATGTTCCCTCTCCAATAAAAGGTGCTAATGAAAACATAAAATTATTGTATTGCAGAATGTTCCCACTCCTATGAAAGTCACTAATTAAAAATTGGAAAGTCCTAATCTCGTTACCGGCTGCTTAACAGAGAATTTCAAGTTTTCCACCATCCATATAACCATTTCATCATCAACATTTTCCTTTGGTATCACCATACGAGCTTCAAGATTTATCCCTCCAGTGTCAACAGCTTGTTTCATCCCATTCTCAGGCAGCGAAATGCCCTTTTGTCTCAATGGCTTCAATATTTGCAAGCCTTCAACACCAACCTAAAAGCACTTCGCACAATCAGCAATTTCAAGCAGAGAAACAAGGAGAAGATAAACATAAATCCAGGACTAAAGATGAAACTCTCTTGATCTTGATAAAATTGGCAAAGAAATTAAGACCTTAAGCATTGGCAAAAAAATAATATCATTGGATCAACCCTACAGAAAAATTGCTGTCATGTGAACAACTGAGTTTAAAACATAATGGCAATTGGCTTCTTTCCCCTCAACCTACATGCTTTCTTAACCAGGACCAGAGCAGTGGTCTAAAAAAAGGTAACAGGTTTAAGGCAACAAGCCAACAATTAACTCCAATTAATGACAAAGGGGCACTAGATATATCCTCCAACCACCACCTAAATTGAAGCAACTTCCAAACATATATATGCTCATATTGGCACCCTATAATTACCTGTCATACTGCCTAGGCTATAATATTAGTCTTCAAAGAAGATCCTTGTACAAAGTGATAAAATTTTTGTTCTCTTTTCAAGTAAAGCATGTTTCATGCAAAAATATTATGGTTTACTATAGCAAAAACACTTCAACCCAACACTACCATGATTAATGAATTCCCTAAGATAAAAGAGGGGGGAATATATAGGAGAATAAGAGATCCTTACAGTGACCAATTCCACAGGATATTTCTGTGTTCCATGAGACTTTCCCTTGCCATTCAGCTCATGCCTTGGAATATTTTTTGCTTTTACAGTCAAACTTTGAAAATTCATGTGCCAGCACCTTTCTTCTCTGCTCACATCTTCATGGTTATAAAACAACCTTCTTTCTGCCATCTCTTGTGCACCTTCAAGGGCAAATAACCAATCTTTGAATTCTACACAAACATCCACATCATCTGGCATCTCCAAATTCAGAAAGCCACCATCTTTAACATTTTCTGAACCAGTATCTGTAGAAAAACAGAACAACTTGGGAAAAATGCAGCTATGTAGAAACTTTGAAACAACCCCATATGAGTAAACAGTTAAAACCATCTAAACAAATATTTTCTCTCATACCTTCTCCTAAATGATCAAGCGTGAGGGGTGATGGTTTGAAAAGTTTTGACAGTGGCCCAGTTGACAAATTCTTTAATCCTTTAGAAAGCCCTTTACCAGGACCACCATCAGGCCCAAGTATTCCAAATCGATGCAGAAGGACTTCAGCATAGTTCATTCCACCACCAAGGCGGATGCCAGAAATACAGGCTGATACACTTAAACTATGGCACTCTTTATCATGTTCACTAAATGGAATCACATTTACTATGTTAACATCCAGAAATGGATTTAAATGAGCAATACCATTTTGTAGATGTTTACTTGGATTATGCACCCAAAAGACAGCTCTTAATTGAGGATAGCAATTTTTGGTTACCACACAACCGTTCTCAACAGAAGTTAAAAATTTACCATTTTCATGTGCCAAGCTTCCCTCACTCTCTATGCAGTCCACTTCAACATTCTGCCAATGCAAAGTGGATGAAACAGCAACAGCACCACCAAGGGTTCTATGAGCAACTTTGATGAAAAGATCTTCCCCAGTAAACTGGACCAGTGGCTTTCCCTCGATATCTGTAGCAGAAGATTCTAGAAATCTAAGCTGAAGTCCCTTCACTGCTAAGCTTACTGCAGTATCACAGGGAACCTTATCCATTAGCTTACCACCTGAAGATTCATTCCCATTTCTCTTTAGTTTCCTATTTTTTCCAGCTGAGACAATATTTTCACCCACACTGCCAAAGTAAGCATAAAGATCCAGTACAAAAAATAACTGCTCAACAGAAGTGTTGGACAGATATTGTTGGCAAGCAACGCCCACTCTGACAATACCACCAGGAGGAGGAAAATTTGTTAATGGGCTTCCATCAGCAGTTACCATTGCTACCTCAATAGAAGCATCTTTTAGCTCAACACATCTCCACAAGCCTGAAGCTAATCCATGAGAACTCAGGTGCCCAGTGGAGCTAGCAGATGTTTCTAGAGACAAACCAAGGTGAGATGCACCAGCAGTCCATTTCTTCTGGCTTGCATCAATAGGTTGACCTGGCCACAAACAGAAGCAAGCAGGATCCTTCTCCAGGTTTAGCAGCCTGAGTTTTAGTGAAGGTGACTCTGAGAAGAACAAGTTTTCAATGTGAAGCCTTGCTCCAGTAAAGGAATTCTGAACAGTATTTTTCCTGTCATCAGCTAAACTAACTGATTTACTCATATTAAGAGGAACAGTGACATCTAATTCCTTGAGGATGAACTTGAGGGAATTTACTGAAAAATCAGGCAAAACATCACCGGGACTGACAACAATTCCATCAGCTAAGAAGGAAGATATTCTCAAACATGATTCTTCCTGGAGGTGAACCTGACCAAATAAATGAACAATGGTTTAGGATAAAGTATAAAGGGATGATAAAAGGTCATGGACTGACATCATTAAATCATACCATAAGAGCCTGGCAAGCAATAACTGTTTCCGAAGCAAAAGATGGTGGGACTGGTGAAGGCTTGACTTGAAGGGAGTGAAGGCATATCAAAGGAATGCCTACACTTAACTGCCACCGGTAGTCTCCCAGAGGATATATCGGAGGGCAAAAATTTTTAGCTGTGTAGACAATTGGCCAATTAGATAAATTTTAAAGACATAGGTCCTAACCATATATATATTCACTGGTTTCACCAGTGGCTGTGGAAGTTATCACCAAATGAGTTTTATGGTCATCAATCATAGTAAAATTATGGCACTTATTTAACTTCAGTTTTTTGAATATCACTTATGTCCACTGCACAACTCAATTCAACAAAGTCTGAATCCCAAATTGATTCGAATCAGCTATATGGATTCTCTTTTTCTATCCGGAGTGATTATAGGCTACATCTTCAAAGAGATGTAGAGCCGTAAAATCATACTGAATCATTCTTATCCAAGTTAATTTAAGTTTATCTGTATCTCTCTTAGCTATATCTGTCTCTCATAGTTACTTATGATCACATGTGCCCAGTGTAAGATAATTGATATTCAAGAAGGCTTAAGTTATTTTGCTGGGATCGATTGAAATTTGATAACCATAAACTGATTTAGTGACAACTTCAATGAAAATTGGTCAAATATACCCACATTCACTGGATTAAAAATAAAAAAAACAAGAAGTTTAAATAATACCAAAGTCAGGAATCTGCACATCACTTTCAGTGACAGCCTCCATGGATGGTTGCACTAAAGTACATGGAGGGCGTGAAAAGGTGTCCCTGCATTAAGCAATTCACATGGTATCAAAAGCAAGTTCTGTGATGACACAAATCAATCTCTCCTGCATTGGTACGCCAAAAGCTAGCATAAAGTGGCCAATATGTTACACATCACTATAGTTAGTGTGTCTAATTGAAATATTAGCACTTTTAAGAATCATTATTCTCATGCTCGAATTTCTCTATCTATTAAAATTTTTATATTGAAGACCATGGTCCAATAATTTTAATTCATTTTTGTCATTCCATACAAATTCAACAATATAACTATTAGATCCAATCTCATATCAATCCTCAAAAATCTAAGAGGAAGAAAAAGAAGAGAATGAAAAGCCAAAGAAGAGGAAGAGGAGAGGCCACCTAATTTATAAAGTAATCAAGCAACCACCCCTTCCCCCTGGCAAAGGAATGCCACATGCATAAATGCTAATCCACCACCACAACAACAATTTATAGTTGCATCAACAAAACTCCGCCAAAAAGATAGTTGAATAAGTTAAGAAGAGAACATTTAATAGCACCAACCTATAAAAGCGTAGCAATGAAATTTACCTTAAGAAAAGTCCACCAATCATAACCCTAGTCAAGTTATTAGCAATTTCTCCATCGGAAACTGTTGCCTAGAAGAAAACATCCCAGCATAAGATCTTGCACAGCTAAAAATCACATCAACAAACAACTCTTGACAGAAGTACATATGGAATAATGGTCTAAAACTCTAAAGGATCTCAAAGTTCCTAAATGTCCAAATGCAAATCAAACAGTAGATTTATACAAATTGCCGATAGTGAGGACCACTGGAACTCAACAAATAGAAATTCTCAAGTCCAAGTTGGCATTTCTACATTTAGAACTTAAGGCTTTGAATCACTCAAAAATTTTCAGACAAGAAAATCAAGTAAAAATGAGTAATTAAACTTAATTGTCTTCTCTCCACAATCATATTGACTGGTTTGAGGGTTAACCATTTAAGAAATAAGATATTCCAAGAAATAGAACTTATAATATTCACTCTTGGGTCACTTGAGATGCCATAGCTTCTTCTAACAAAATTTTGGATTAACTGATAAAATGCTGTTATACAATGGAATATCTAGTTATTAGTTATGACATGATAGATCCTTATAAAAAAATTGACTATTAAAGTAACATTTTATGTTATTTCAAAACTTCAAATTTATGTTACAGGACTGTACCCGAGAGAAGAAAAGTGACTGCATCAAAAGTTCAAGCTGGAAATCTGCAAGTAAATTGGATATGTGAGCAAATGTCGAATTCAAGAAAAAGGCAATCTGGTAAAGGAGAAATATCTTGGGCTAAAGTTAAACCCTCCCCCGTAAATTCATCTAAATTCACATGAAAAGTGTGATCTCAGTTGTGGGGCGCACACAATTGAGGTGCAAGGGCAAATATCCACTACACAGAACGCACTTTGCAAACAGAAGCAGAAACAAAGGTTAGAGACGAAAAGAAAATTGATATAGTTCAGATATTTCCAACTAACCGGCATCTCTAATGCAGAAAAATATGTGATCCACAAGAATAGAGACTAGTGAACGTCCTGCTGCTTCAGTAGATCGCTGCCAAGAATCACATAGAGAAAAATAGAGACAGAGATAAAATGAGGACGGTTGAGATTCAGCTGTGACAGTTCAACAAAAAAAAATATACAGCTGATCTTAAAGAACAATATGGGCAACTTGAAACCTGCTGAGCCTTTAGATCCACATCTCCTCTATTAAGGCATACATATAATCCCGTCATGAAGCGGAGAAATGCACGGAGTCCTGGCCATACAATATCACTTAAATGCTTGTTGCATTTATTCCATGTATTATAATATCTGAACATAAAGTGGTTGCTGGAAAACACTTCACTTGTACCTGGTTCACTTAATGCAGGACATACAGCTTCCGTAATGTGTAACTGAACCTCAAGCCCAAGGGGATTGTTTAGTTCAGTCCTCTGTACTGTGATCTGAGATAAATTATGAAGTTAGCACATACATAGGATTACACGCCCTTGCAAAAACTATACAAGGATTTTGATCACTTCCCAATTGTTCAAAATAAAGTAAAATTCATCAAGAACTTAATTGAGATGCAATATTTGCATTACATGACCCTCTCCTGATATTCCTTCCAAAAAACGTTCTCCACCAAAGAAAACCCGCTTTGCCCCATCTTCATCTCTATAAGTTGAACCAACTTGAGAGCGTGCTAATCTGGCATCGGCAAACATATCAGGATGAGGCAAGAGATCAATAGATAAAGACTCCCATTCAAGTTTCTGCAAAAGGAAAAATTTAGTACCATTATATATTTCATAAAAATAACTAAAGGGCATAGACATGTTCTCATTGATAAAGAAATAAATGTTGCGGAAAATCTAGCCAAACAGATGTGTGACACATCATAGGGTGCCCGTCGTCAAGAGCTTGTGTGTTACCTTGAAAACATATATAAACCCTTTGTTATTGGAGAAGTCGCGGGCTTCCTTAAGATTTA
Source organism: Garcia nutans (assembly GCA_947685225.1). Lineage (NCBI taxonomy): Eukaryota > Viridiplantae > Streptophyta > Magnoliopsida > Malpighiales > Euphorbiaceae > Garcia > Garcia nutans. The sequence continues at coordinate 29,348,850 of CANTUV010000015.1, read as the reverse complement.
CAACCTGCAAAGTAAAATTGGATACATAAGTAATTGAACTAAAGAAAGCAATCAAGATTGAGCATATAGCAAAATTACCTGCCAATTTTCATTTGTGGCATACAATAAAAGGTTGTGTATGGTGATAGATGCCAGTGGTGATGCCCTGGAGACAGAAGAAAGATGATGATAAATGTCCAGAAAAAGTGAAATGAGATTTTATCATCTTAAATTTCAATGCTTAAACAAAATTCCCAAACGATTTCTTGGGCACTTGACATATTTAAAACGTGAAGCTAGGGTTTTAAATCAACTGAAGCAGCTCAACCTTGTCTCCTAAAAATACTCGTTGGAGCTCATTCATTAACCAAAAAATCACAATTTTAAGCTTGATTTATTTTAATGAACAATTTAAAACACTTCTAAGCTCAACGCACATTCTTTTGATAAAAATGAAATTATTATTAAGAAGTACCTAAAATTATTTTATTTTCATCAGCCGTTGAACTCCTCAACAAACTAGAGCTCATTTGAGAAATTAGCAAACCAAGCTTGAATAACATTCGAGCTCAATGCAGGCTCAAGCTTGAAACTAATATTAAAAAAATCAGATATTACCATCATGATACTCCACTCAGCTCAATGACTGCCCTATATAAATCTATCCTAATAAAAGCAATAATATTGCTTAGTTAAGTAGAGAAAACCAAATTTACGAAAAAAAAAGATACAAAAATATCCAATTTAGGAGCCCATATACAAAGTTTAGAATTTTTTTGAATCAAATCAATGAGGAATTCATTTCATTTTTAAATGAAATTCATTTGTAAATGACTCCTCATGTTTGGTGTCTTCACTAGGAAGTATAGAATTTATTTGCAGTCAACAAATCTTAGTCGAGTCAAATTTATAACCTTACTAATTTAGCTTTCATTTCAAGCCCCGTCATATTCATAGGATTGGATTTAAGCATAGCCAATTCCATAAGATTAATGACATAGAATTTCAAATGAAATTTCATTTGCACCAAACAAGAAAGTATAGACTACTGATTTGCAAATGAATTCTATAAAGTTTTATGTAATTTCTTTATACCAAACAAGCTCATACAAAATATAATTGATGCCAGCAGAATTCATTTACTGGATCTTACTATAAAGTTGATGAAAACCATAACAACTTACCAGGCAGCACCACCCTCACGTCGAGCACCCCCGCGTGTTTCTAGTAGAAGATTGACAGTGCTAACCTGAATTGACATTCCATCTGCAATCTGAAAATCAAAGGCAAATTTTACACCCAATATTTGCACCCTTAGCATGTAATTAACCAAAAGACCAGGAGGACAAGTCACTTGAGTTGCCATGTAGCATAAACAAGCTTTCATAAACTAAGACCAGAAATATTTTTTTTTTATAACATTGTTTACATAACTGCATACAATTTGTCAGAAAAGGAAAAACAATGTATATATGCATATAGCTGAGGCTAGTCAAGTTATATATAGCAATCCATGTTTTAGGATGCATTCATAACATTTTGCTTGTTAGCTGCCTTATTAGGCTTCTTTACAATTGAATTCTCCAGCAAGAAATTTGAGATGGAAAATAGATATTATTAAGAGAAAAAAATCATCCTGATTCAATTTATAGAATTCAAGAAAGTAAAGAAGTTCTTTTTCGGTGGGAACGGCAGAGGCAATGGAGTTTAGAAAGGAATCTCATTTCCAGAGGCTGATTACAATCATTACGCCAAATTCAACTGCACCCGAGATAGAACCTAACCTTATCAGCAAATCCATAGCCATTAGCTTTACTTGAGGCAGCAGATGACTGGGTACTGCAATATAAAAGCAATCATCAATAGTTTCAGGTACAAGCATCACTCTATAACTAATTGAAGATAAACTGAAAATACCTGTTGGAGCTACTATGTGCATCCAAATCATCATTCTCCTCCAGAACCAAATCGAGCCTATCAATTTGTATAATAATTGGTTCTATTTGTACATTACTCACGTATGGAAGCTGAAGGAAAATACAGTGGAGGCAAAGTAGCAATTCAGTTAAATTTAAAATTTTTTTATATAAAAAAAAAAAGCACTAGCAAGTCGAGAAAAATAAAACATAGAAATGGGATAAAACCCAGAGAATTTCAACCTTAAGCTACAAGTGTTTCAATTCAAAATCCCTAAAAATGTCAATACATGCCATATAACATAATATTGGTTCCACTTTTTCTTACTGACACGTTTTAATACAAAATTTAGATAAATATGGAAAAATAAAAATACTCAACTCAAATAAGCTAGCTAATTAAGTTCATAACTTATTCTCCTGATCTCTCCAAAATTCTTATGAATTAAGAAATTGCAGAATAATATAGTAAATTCACAGGAAATAAAAATAATAACAAATATAAATAAAAGAAAATCAAAAACAAAATATAAAAATACTAACAATTATCTCGAATTTGCCCACTTTTGCCTTGGTTACGTTCAATGCCGGCGGCAATCCCATACTGGCATGCAAAGCATCTCCATTGATATCTACATCCAAAAAAAAAAACTGAATTCAATATTTTTCTAAACTAAAACTTCAAAACCACGATAATTAACTAAACTAAAACTTCAAAAAAAAAAAGAAAAAACTTGCAAATTCCATGATTAAGCGAATACCTAAATTGGAGAGCTGTACGGTACGTCCTTGAAGCTTTAACTGATCTCTGGAAAAAGATTTAAGCCAGTACTTGAGCGTGTATTCCAAAGCTCGAGCCAGTATCGCCTCCATTGACAACAGTGACGATATCAACTACAAACTTTTTCCCCAAAAAACTTGTACAATTTTCCCGAAATTCACAGATTTCTATCAATTTCTCGACCGAAAACAAAACCACATAGAAGCAATTTTCGTCTCGAGTCGAGAAATGTGAAATGAGAATTTGGGAAATGGAATGGAAGTTCCCCGGTGCTGTAATTTTTTTTCCTTCTTCTTTTTGTGGAATCTAAGAACAGTTAAGGTGGCATGCACGTGCGACTATGTGGGGTTGGAACGTGTGGAGGGATGTGGCACGTGCGAATAGCGTTATGCAGCGGGAGAAGCATTGGATCCCGGCCGCCTTGTGTCAGGGTTGGGTTGGTGTTTGTCGGTGTGTACTGACTGGCTTGGTACCTTGGGGAAAGTAACTGTGGAGATAGTTCAAATTATAATTGCAAATTTTTTTATTTGCACCCTTTTTTTTATAATATAATTAAATTCGATTTGCTGAAAATTTTTCCATAATATACACTGCTGACTCATCATATATTAAATTATTTTTATTTAAACTTTATATTATTACTTCTTAATTATTTATTTAATTCTATTTTAAAAATAGTAATCGTATTTATAAAAAAAAAGTCAGGATATTTATTAATTATATTTTTTTAATTTTTCTTACTATTGTTATTTAATTTTTTTATTAAGTTTTACTTAAAATGGCATAAATTATATTGTTTCAGAATATATTATAAAATTTATCCAAGTGTAAATTATTTCACATAAATTATCTTCTTATTATTTTTACTCTATGTTACATAGTTGAATACTATTTGTTTTTATATTTCTAGATTGAATACAAATTTTTTTTGGTACAATACAAAAGTTTATTTTTGAATATTAAGTATAACTCTAGTAAAAAGGTTAATTCGAATTTCAAAATAAAAATTTTAATTTTAAAAATTACAAAATATGATGTAGTAAATTAAGATTTTTAATATTTATGATACAGACAGGGCCATTCTTGAGATTTAGTTGTTCTAATTAATTCAAAAATTTTTATTTTTTATCGACTATTAAATATTAAAAAAATTATGCAAAATTAAAATTGTATTATATTTTTAACTTTTTTTTAGCAAAAGTATACTTTTAACTTAAATTATATAAAAAAAAACAATATACATATATGTATCTTCTTTAATTGTCTTTATATAATTTATTTTATTACCTATATATATATTCATGCCTAAAATTAATAGTTTTTTTTTTATTACCACTTAGGATATATGATTTGTCCTAAACAATGAGCTTTCTGAGTTTATTCCAAAACTGGCCCTGGCCAAAGTGGTAATTTTCGTCCAAAAACTAATACGTCTTATATATGATTTTATTGATCAATTTTGTGATCCGATTAGACTTTTTTCATGTTATAGTTTTTAAGTATGAGCTTAACAACATTGTAAGACACAAATTCTAAATCTTATTATTGAAATGCTATTAAGATATTTGGTAGGCTAAAATTGTGTTAATATTTGAAGATAAATTTATAATAATTTTATTAGGTGAGTTGGTGGTTCAAATATTTATTTTATATTCAAATATAATATACTATAATTCAGACTTAAATATTTTAAAATTGATTAAATAAATTTAGTATAATTAAGTATGTATCATTTAAGAATGATAGCATCAGCTTTACGGTATAGTAAAGGACGGCTTTAACTCTTGTTCAGACTTTTGTACGATGTAACATTATAATGTATATCATTAAAATAATGATGAAGCGAGATGGGGAATAATACTTTAATTATTTAATATATATAAAAAAACAATAATACTTTTGCATTTACAGAACTATATATATATTTAAAAAAACTATATGTATATTATGATGAAGAAATATTATAATAAAATGCATTAAAATACTTTATGATTTTATATCATAATCAATCCCGACATTCCACCACCTTCATGTTTATAAACTAATTATTTTTTTCTCCAAATCCAAATTCTATAGGGCATGGTAGTAGTTTGTACCTCCAACAAAACATCTCTGACTCCATGTAAACCCAAAATCATTCGGTAATAAGGTTTCAATTAAAATGGCTCAAAACAAAAAGTTTCAACTAAATAATAATAATAATAACCTAATTATAAGTATTTAAATATTGGCAGAAAAATTAAAATATTATTTCTATTGTAAATCTATAAAGTCTGATAATTAGAAACGTGTATTATTTCTATTTAAATTTTTTTAATTCAATTTTTTTTTGTGTTTTCTATTCATATGTAATTAATAAAAAAAAACTCCTTTAATAAGTATAATAATTCCCAAGTCATACCCACCCAACCAATAGAAAAAAAAACTACACAATTAATGAATGTTTTAACATATAATTAGATTAATAAATTTGCATATTATTATATAAGAAAAAAATATATCAATAATGTATGAATTTTTTTTATTTTTGTTATTATGGTATATAATTTTTTTTCACTTTGGTATTTGAACTTTTATTAATAGAAATAACTTAGTTGTTATAATATATTAGTGTATAACAAATAAAAAAAATCGGTCAGATCAACCAAATTATTTATATTTATAAAAATTCAAACACTAAAATGAACAAAAAAGTTCATACATTAAAATAGCAAAAATAAAAAGTTTAGACACCATTAATATAATTTTTTCTATAATATTTGAAAAAGAAAATAACTTTATTAAGGAATAAATTATACTTTATATAATTTTTACTTTCTCAAAAAATTAAATTTTTTTGTATATTACAATTAAGAAGTTTTTCACTAAATAAAGGCAACATAAGAAGATAATCTTTGCCTGCTTTGAACTATTATATATCTTTTATTGGATGAGAATTTTCCATCAATTTGAAGGAAACACGACAACTCGAGTGTCTATATTAATAGTGAGATGAAATTATATTATTCTCCGCAATCAAAGTCTACTACTTTACTTTAAGCGTAATTCTTGCCTGTAACTTTCAATAGTCCAAAGTTTCAATTAGGCATAACTTTTATTTTAAAGAAAATTATATCATATGTTATTTTTTTTAATTTTTAAAATATTATATTATTTTTAAATATTTTTAATATATTAAATATAGACTTCTGAAATTGACATATTTAGATATATGCTAGATATGTATATCTGAAAATTAAATATTTTTAAAATTAAAAAGTAAATATTTCTATAATTATTTTTATTTTTATAATATTTTTAGAAGAAATCCCTGGAATCACAGAGGTTCTGTGCTATGCATACTAAGCAATATTGTTTGTTGTTGGGCCAACCCATAACGCATAGTCCTTTTATTAGAATATAACCCATATTCATTTTTAGTTAACTATGCTCATGTAGCTTAATTTGTAAATGAAGAAAAATTAATTAAGTCTAATTAATAATAAAGAAATTGCACTTACTCACTTATATCAAAAGAAAATATTACAAATAAAATAAAATTGCATTGCAACAATAACTTATTTTTCCTTTATCTTTATTCTCAAAAAAAAAATATATATATATATATATATTTTTTGCTTTTCCTTTACAGTTCACAGCCCAAAGTTTCCATATAAATACATTTTTAGCAATAAATGTCATTTTGTCTTGTCAGTAGTATGGGGCTTGCATGGAAGGGAACACGCAGCATTTGCTTCCACACATGAATTCACGTGCCCCACACGTGACATGAAATTGAAGCCAGCTAGGACGACAAGTTGTTTTAGTACTTTGCTGACGCAGCCAACTCTGCTCTCTTTCTTTTGGCTTTTGTTGACTTTGCGGCGCACTTCCGACCAAAAAAAGTACCCGCGGCGCTCGGCTAATGTGGCTCAGCTTCTCTACCCGGCTTTCTATTTTTTAATGCCCAAGTATAATAGCAATAATAATAATAATAAAGCTAAAAATACAAACAAAATCCATTTTTTCAGATATAAAATTCAAAATTTTAGAAGTATAAAAATATTTTTAAAACATAAATTATTATTAAATCCTCACCTGTAGATTTAAAACTTTTAGAATTTTATTTTGATCACTTTTTTATTCTCTAATCATTAATTATAATTTAAATTTCTTTAATTATTTATGCTCTAAACCTAACAAGTTCTATGCAAAGAAGAAATTAGAAAGATATTAGAAAAAGAAAACAGTATAGCATATAATATGAAAATTAGTATACAAATTTAATTTGAAAAAAATATCATTCTTATTCATCATTATTTTAAAATGATAAGTTTAATGATATTTTATTAGACGTAGAAAGAGATAGAGATAATATATATATCACTACAAAATTTATAGTAATTTTATAGAGACATACTAACATATACAGGGGCGAAGTTAGGCTTTGGAATAAAGGGGGCAAATTTTTTTTTGCAAATTTTAGCTTTCTCGTAATTATTTATCTCTTATTTTATTTTAATAGTATTTTATAAATTTATTAATTTATTAATAATATATTTTTATTATTAAAAAATTAATTAATAAAAAAATATTAATATATATGAGTTTAATTATAAAAAAAATATTCATAATAAAAATAAAATAAAGAAAAAAATTAAATAATAAATATAATTTCTTAAAAAATAATTAAAATAAATAAATTCTTTAATTCATTAAATGTGTTCAAATTAATTTAGTTGAAAAATTTATAAATGTGTTCAAATTAATTTAGTTAAAAAATTTATCCTTTTTTTTGTATTTGTATATTATTAATATTTTTTAATTTTTTAAATGAGAACTATTGCTATAGAATAAATAATTTATTATATTTTTTTACTTTTTGTAAAAATTAAAAAAAAGAGGGGGGCAAATTAAATTTTTTTTAAAAATCTTAAAAAATATTATATATATATATAAATTTTCAAAAAGGGAAGGGGGCAACTGCCCCTTCCCTTTAACGTAGCTTCGCCAGTGAACATATATATCTCAACACATACATATACTTAATTTACCGATGTGAAATAAAAATAATCAAAACTCTAGTTCCTCTACCGATCAACACACATACTAAATTCACTAGACCCAGCAAATAAAACAAATTAGGATAAATAATTATTGCTTCCTGAGATTTGTTTTAATTAGTATTTAAGTTTTTATCGCTTGAAAATTAACATTTTTAGTCCTTGAGTAATTTTAGTGAAAAAAGTAATATTTTGAGAGCTTAAAGTATTTTATGATACATTAGTTGATTTAACTTAACTAAAAAGTGTAGGATTTTGAGAAATTAAAGTATCTTATTGTACTCAAATATTTCAATGTAAAATATTTTTAAATAATTAAAATATATTATAATTTAAAATTCTGAGGATGCAAGTAGTAAATTTTACATACCAAAAAACTAAAATGACGCTTATAAACAAATGTTAAAGGCTAATAATACTAATTTTAAACAGTGAGGATTAAATTATCTATTAAGACAAATTTTAAGAATTAAATAATAATTTATTCAATAAATTGAAATCTTAAATTAATAATTAAAGTATAAATATTTACAAATTGTCTAGCAATTTTTTTTTATCTTCAATATAATCAAAATGAGGAAAAGATTGGATATGTAGCTTTGTTTCCAATAAAGAAAAGTAATATGAAATGATATGTCAGAATATTCCTCCTGTGTTGGTCCCTCCTCCATATTTTTAATTGTTCTTTTTAATTACGTGATGCTAAATGATTAGAAATTGGTTGATTAAAATAAGATTTCCCAATAGTAAAAGGGTGATTTCTCATTCATTTAATATTTTAATATATATATCATTTAAATTATTGTTATATATTATTACTTTCATTATATGCCTTTATTCATCATAACTATTTACCTAAGCATATAAAAGTATTAATATATTTATAGAATATTTTATTAATTATTTTTTCTTAAATATATAATTATTATTTAATTTGTCAAATTCATCATCAATTATATTTTAATTAAAATGAAAATAATTTATCAAATTTTCAAATTAAGTAAATTATTATTTAACATCCAATTCATTTTAAATAATTAAATTTAACATTAGCTAATTTGATTCACATATTCCCAATAAAAGAGCAAGGAAAAAGTTTCATTAAAAAATATTTTTTTACTACTAAAATTTCTTCAATGCCCCTTCATTATTTAATTTTTTCAAATTTTAATTTATGTACAAATTAATAATTTTATTTACACATTTATTTTTTAAAATTTTTGTAATAAAAAATTTTTCCATCCTACTTTTTACCAAACAAAGCCTAAGAATATTTGTTTATTGCATGAATACAGCATATATAGCATTCTGAAAATCAAAAAGAAAAAAAAATTGCATTGGACCGTTTAAAATCATGTCAAGGGCTAGGCTTGTGCTCTGTATAATATAGATGGTCGGTCCAAATTATCTATCCAATCTATTATCTGTTACAAATTCTTAAATTCTTTCCCTTCCTATTTTTGTTAGGTAGCATTGTGAAATAGTTTTCTTTAAATATTATTTATATTTATTTATTTAATATGATAAAATAAATTACTTACTCCATACTTAAAAAATGATAAATGATAATTAAATAATATCTTATTTATGATTTTATATTGAGAATCCAACCATACTAAGTAAAATGAAATAATCGCTTATTAACTTTTAATTAATTCTTGAAATAAATGTGCAATGATCTTCTAGCATATATATTTTTATAAAAAATTATGTAATTTATTTGTAAATTCGTATTTGATATGTCTAATGTAATAATAAAAAGCATTTCAAATTTTATGTAATTAATTATATTAAGTCATTAGTAGAATTTGCAAATAATTGTAAATTAACGTGATATAAATTTGATTTGATCAAAATTAATATAATTTGAAAACAAGCTGCATATATATATATATCACATCATATACTTATTTATCTATTCCATAAAAAAATGGAAAATATCTTTATAGGATACCAACTTATTGGCAGAACCTCATCGAGGCCAAAAACAAAACCCTAATTATTAACTAAACCATAACTAACAAAGTCTACCTTATGTCATTGTTTTACTGGTTTGTTAGGTGTGAAGCCCAATTTTATAGCTAAAAAATTTCTCAAATTCTACCTCCCTTAATAATTTTTTATTTAGATACATTTGATCAATATATAAATAATTTAAACTTGAATCCCTACCCTAAAAACCTAATATTCTTTATCTTTTTATGTTAGTGCAAGTATATTTTTAATCTTTTATTAAATATACTTCTAATCTCTTATCTTAGTGCAAAAGGGAAAAAGCAATCATTTATTAGCCAAAAAAAAAAATTCAAGTCTTTCTCAATCACCCACAAAATTTGGCATGTCGATCTAAAGATGCAATATATCACATAGAAATTATGTTTTAAAAAAGGCTTCCTTAACTAGGCGTAATAAATAGAGGGCCCTATATCTTTAATCAGTGCCGAAAAATGAAAATATAAAATAGTCAATACCTAATAGTGACTCTGTCCCATTTAAATTATCTCTTTTATAAAAAAATTATTTTACTTATATTATTATTTTATAAAATTAATAAAAATTAATTAACCTTTTTAAATTATATAATTATTATTAATGAGTTAATTAATAAAGAAAAAGTAGAATACTTTTAACATTAATGAGTTAATGGATAATATTTTAGTCTAATAAAATAATATTATATAATATTTAAGAGAATTTAATTATTTTTTTAATAAGTATGTATGAACTGAATGTACTAATTTAAAGAAACAGAGACAATAAGTAAAATTTTTTCAAAAATATAAATAATTTTTTATTATCTACACTATAAAGTTTTGATCTATACTCGAAATATGTAACAGCCTAATGAGATAAGAATATAGAAGAGAAAAAATATCTATCTTAAAAAAATATTACTAAATAAAAAATTAAAAAAATAAAATACTAAAATATATTACTCTGCTTAAATTTTGAATTTAAATTTTAGGTACTTTTCTACATAAAATTAATAAAAAATATAGTTGATGTATATACCAGCATAGTGGAATAAGAACACATATGAAAAAAAAGGGATTATTTTCAAAAAAAACTTAAATTTTGTATGGATTGTCAATTCTATCACGATTTTTTTTTTGACAAATTGGTACTTGAACTTATTTTTTTTTTAATTTTATCTTTTGACCGGTTGAACATTCGGTGACTAAGAATCGTTTTGACATATCAGTTAATATTTATTTATTTTATTTCAATATAATTATTAACGGAGATTAAAAATTTTTAACGGACGTTAAAAATTTTTAACTTATATTAATTTCTGATGTTAATAGGCGTTAAAAATTATTAACGAGTGTTAAAAATTTTTAACTTATATTGATTTATAATATTAATGGGTGTTAAAAATTCTTAGTGAACGTTAAATATTCTTAACTTATATTAATTTTTAATGTTAATAAGCATTAAAAATTCTAAATGGACATTAAAAATTTTTAACTTATATTGATTTATAATATTAGTTGGCATTAAAAATTTTTAACGTCGGTAAGAATTTTTAATGCTTATTAACATAAAAAATCAATATAATATTTTAAATATAAATATTGTATAATTGCAGGTCCAATTTTGAAATTGTAGTTGCAAAAATGGAGTATATCGGTGTAATTGAATTATATTTTTCTTCAATAGATGACTTTTAAAGCTCAAATTCAGATCCTAAATCAAGTTTTGAATTTAATTTGGAAGTTGCATGATTACAATATAATATTTACCAAAAAAAAAGTGATTACAATACAATAATCACCTAATTAATGAAAACTTAAAATTTTGAAGACCCTGATTGTGTCCTTAATTGAAAAGAGCTTTAATTAAGATTTAAAAAAATTAAAACATTTAAATATATTTGGAAATGATTAAGTAATTAAAACATTTAAAAAAATTATAAAAATTAATCCAAATATGAGATGTCATTTAATTAAGATAGATTATTATGGTTTAGCAAAGTTTTAATTCAAATCAAAATATATAACTTAAATTATACTAATTTATTTAAAAAAATAAATATAGAAAGTATAATATTTTTTTATGTAAGATATTTATTATAAATATATAAATTTTTAATTTGGTAGGATATAATATTAGTTTGCGACATTAATTATTTTTATTTCAAACTCTATAATTATATACATATAGTAAATTTGATAATAGGGTAAGACAAAAATAAAATATAATGGTTAAAACCTTAGACTTAACTAATAAATTAAATTTTAATATGTAGTGATAAAAATGTTACATGAAAGCAAATATGTAATACACCATGGGTTCTATATTAAACTACTGGATTTTGTTGAGGTGAATATTAACACGAGACCCAAGGCATATAGTGATAGAAAAATATAAATATAATTTATTACCATTTTATTTAAGAAGAAAAATTAAAATTAATTTATTAGTTTATTTGAAATTAAATATAATTTATCTAGATTTAATTTTATTCATACTGTTCAGATTATAAAAAATTAATTTTTTAACGAATTTCAAATTAAACAAATATTATGAATTATTTGATTTTATTTTCAAATCTTACAATTTGGCTTAAAATTTATTTATACATATCATTTTATAAAATAATTCAAGCTTGAAATAGTTGATTGGAAAATAGAAATTTAGAATGTATTCTATTCAACTCGTATTATTCTTATTGATGGATTGTTTGGTAAAAAATTGATTAATATAAAAGATTATATTATCGTATTTAAAAGATACAATAAAATATTAAAAAAATAAATTAAAAAAACTATTAATTTATTTGGTTATTATATAACTTTATTAAAAAAATTTGAGTACTATATAAATTACCCTTATAACATCTCTTTTTTATTTTACCATATTTAAAAGTATAAATAAAATTATTTTTTTAATATGAGATCCAATAATCTTGTTTCACTGTAAAATAATTTTTTCTAGGTAAAATATTTTATCAAATAATTGATAAAATTTAATAAATTTAATATTTTATTTTATATGAATTATTTGTAAATAAATATAATATTTTTAATAAAAAAATATTTTAATAATTTTTTTAAAATTCTTATGCAATCAAATGCTTTATAAAATTGATAATACTTCAATATTTAACTAAAAAAAACTATGTTTATTTATTTAATTAATCCAAACCAAAAAAACAGATCTAAAAAAAAGATAGATGAAAAAAGAGGGTGGCCCATTATAGTTTGTGACAAAAGATATTTAAATAATTTTATTACATATATTAAAAATTTTAAAAAAAGTCTTAATTTTTTAAAATAAAACTGACATCTAATTAATTTCTCTCTCTTTCCTTCTTTCTCGGCTCTCTTCCTTTGAACGTGCATGAGACTCAAGAAGGCACTATATACAGCATATGGATTTATAAAAACCATATTAACTCTTAAAAAATATTAAATTATTCAAAATAACCTTAAATGACGATGTTTTTGCTACGGGTCTTGAAAAAAAAAAGTTTATATCAGTAATTTTAAATTCTATTTAATGCAGTGGCCATATCAATATATACAAAGACTAAATTTTTTTTGAAGAAATAACTAATTTATATCATTAAAATGGAATAAATCTATGGGTAAGACTATAATTTTATAAAAGTCAAAATCAATTATAATTTTACTATTTATAAGAAATAAGGGCTATATTGTTATGTTTATGACATATATTAAAAAAAATAATAAAAAGCTTAATTTATTAAAATAAAACTGACATTTAATTAATTGTTCTCTCACTCTTTCTTTGTTTTTCGGCCTCCCTTCCTTTAAACGTGCGCAGGACTCAAGATAGCTTATGGATTTGTAAATACCGTATTTACCTTTAAAAAAACTTGCTCAAAATAATCTTAACGACGTCGTTTTTATTATGGGTACTGAAAAAAGAAATATCCTCAAGTTCTATTTAATGAAGCGAGCTCCACCCATCTATACAAAAACTAAAAAACCCTTAAAGAAATAACCAATTTATATTACTAAAATGGAATAAATCTAAGGACAAGACCATAATTTCATAAAAGTGAAAATCAATTGCAATTTTACTATTTATAAGAAATAAGGGTTATATTATTATGTTTATGATTAGAGGATATATGAGACTTACGTTATAGTTGCTTATTGTTAATTATCAAAGTTCCTTAGTTCAGAATAATTACATCTTAGTAGTTTTCTCTGTTTTTTTTTGTTTCATAGGCCTCCATTAATTTGTGATTTGTGTGCCAAAAGATGTTCCTGCTAATAGTTGCTTTTTTTTTTTTTTGACGAAGATTGTCAAGCTTTTACTTACTGTTTGTGCTTTTATGGTTCCCCAGACCATCTAAGACTATTTTGTACCCCCTCTTTAATTTAATGAAATTATCTTTCACTGAAAAAAAAATCAACTTGATTTGTAGTTTAATAAAATTTCAAAACATTAGAATTCGAGCCAATATGAATTATATATATATATATGCATATAAATATATTGTAAATTATTAAGTTCTAATAATATAAAAAGAATTATTAATTGAATAATTCATCAAAATATTTCAAAGTTTTTAGGAGATAATTTCACAATAATTTGATATAATAATATGTATCTTATATATATGTTTATTAAAGTATTTGACTAATTTTAATTTTCTCTTTAATTATTACAATTTTAATTTAAATATGGTTAAAATATTAATATCGTTTAATTTCTTAATTTATTTTTAGGATATTTATAAATATCATCTTTTATAATTTTTAGAAGTCCATATATCTAGATTTTTAATAGGAATCAATTGAAATTAAATTTCATGTAAAATTAAATTTAATTAAAATAGAATTAAGTAAACAAATTTAAAATTATTGATTTTAATTTAAAATATTCAAATTAAAGATATCTATTTAATGTAATATATCACTTATGAATTGTACAAACCAACCCATATATACTAGTGAGGAATTCACTTGTTGAAACATCATAATGATTTCAATATTTCAATATGTAACGATCTGTTCAATTAATCAAAATTATTCATAACTCACAGAATCAGCAAAATTTTCATTAAACAAGTCACAAGAATGTGTAGTTCTTCTTGAACTTTTCTTTTTTGTATTTCTCTTTTGTTTTTTTATATAAACTTTTTTATGGCATTTTGTTCTCTATAACTTGAGACTGTCTACTAATGAAATCAAAATATACTGTTTAAATATGAAGCAAAAAACTCCACGCCAGTCCTATTAATAAGGAAAAATAATAATAAAAAAAAGACTTTGCACAAAAATATTTTCAAAAAGTAAAAAATATTTTATACTTATTTTACTTTTCTTTATAAAAATCCCATTTTTCAACTTTTTTTTTAATGTATAGATGATAAATTAAAAATATATATAAGGCATATTTTCAGTTAAACTTATAAAAAGATATTTTTAAAATTCTTTTAAAATTATAAAATATTAAAAAAAGTGATATATATGTAATTTTCTTAATAAAAAATAACATTTTAAAAATCATTCATCTTTTAAAGTTATAAAATATTAAAAAAAAAGTTACAAAAGGTGATGGATATGTAATTTTCTTAATAAAAATAACATTTTAAAAATCGTACAACCCCACAATAAAATTGGTCTGGTCAGTCCAAAATGTTGGATCAGGTAATTGGATTTAACAAAGCTCAGTCCAAATTAATTTTCAAGATAGGGGCATTTACAAAACCACCTTAAAAATTAGTTTTATTTTAAAAAAAGCTACCCTTTCAAAAAAAAAAATACTAAAATTAATTTTTTTTAAAAAAATATCTCAATCCTATACAACAATTTTTTTTTTCAAAAAAAATATTCTCTATCATTTTAAGTAATATTTTACTTTATTTTTTTTTAAACTTTACTATTAAATAAATATATTTTAATAAAATAATAAAAATTAATATTTTAAAATATATTTTCAGCTAATAACAAACATTAATTTTTTATAAAAAATTTAATTTTAGTTACAAATAATAAATAATACTAAAAATATATAAAAATATATTAATAAAAATTATTAAATTTATTTTTAAATAAAATTTACATATTATACATATAAAAAAATTAAAAAACTTTAATTTTATTGTATAGATATTGTATGTGTATTATTTGTATTTTCTATATATGATGTAGATATTGTGTAGATGGTATGTTTATATTATATATTTATTATGACTATTGTCTGAATATTGTGTGTATATAAAATTAAAAAAATAAAATTAAAAAATATTAAATTAATTATATAAATATTATGTAGATAATGTATGTATATTTGGTATATATTATTTATATGTTATTGTTTGTTGTGTGTGTATTATATATATTGTATATATATAATATATATTTTTTATTTTTTATTAAAAATAAAAAAATTAGAAAATTATTTATAAATAAAAAAAATTATAAAAAATAAAATAAAATAATAAAAACACCGTTGAAAAAAGATAAAAAAAAGTACTCAAGTTAGCAGGGACGGAGACAGATGGGGTCGCGTGGGGGCTGACGATCCCCTGCCGGCCGCCGGACGTATATTTATAAGAGGACTTTTCTAGCGGCCAGAGCAATGAAGGTGGAGGCTCTATGCTTCAGCCCCTTCACCTCTTCAGCCCCCCTTCAGGAGCAGCTGGCTCCGCCACTGCAAGTTAGCAATGAAAAAAAAAAAACTTTTGGACCGTGTATTTAAAAATGAAAATCTAGAACACAGTAAACTGTGTAAATTCCTCTTAAAGAAAGGTAAGTTTTTTGGTTGGGAAAATATTAGATTTACTTGGGGGAGATATACAAGCTGATATATCATAATCATAATTTATCATTCTCAAAAAGAAAATAATAATTTCATTACCATATATTAAAAAACATTTTCTTACTAATCACGTTGACAATGACCATGATGATGATGATGATGTAATGTTGCTGTTGTTGTGGTCAAACTACTTTATGAAGACACAATCCTCCCTTCAATTTATTTCTTTTCTTAATTTACTTAGATTTTTATTTTATAAATGGGAAAGAAAATGAATTTTTTCTTCAGAAATTATTTTCTATATTTTCATAATCAATAAAAAAATTTAACAGAAAAAATGAAATCATTTCAAAAGTTGTGTAAATTAATAAAAATATGAATGCGCGTTTTCTTAAACGATATAAGTTTCAACATTTACAATAGATAATTTTAATTTAGCAGCAAATTAGCTGTATATTTATAATAGGTATTTTTAACAATATTAATTATGAAGGTAATTATATAAGATAATACTATTTTTTTTCTTTAAAATATTATTTATATAATTTATAATTTCATAGTCTTATTAATTTTTTATTTTTTTAAATTCAACATATATTTAATATATTTTCAACATGTGCTTACCATATATTGTATTTTTATTAATTTTTTATTTATATAGTATTTTTATAAATTTCTTATTTACATAATATTTTTATAAATTTTCTCTTTTTTATAGGTTATTTTTGTAAATTTTCCTTAATTATATTAAAATATTTATTCCTTCATTTTTTATAAAATAAAGAGAATGCAAATGAGTTGATTCTATTTATAAGGACAAAAAGAAAATAACAAAAGACAAAAATTAAAAAAAAAAATCTTTTTCAGTAAATAATTTAAATGAGTGTCAACAAAATACCATACAAGCCATTGCAAATGAAAAGGCCTACATATCATAATTATATACATTCTCTTCCCACAATCAATATTTTTCAAACATGAAAAGTATAAAATCTTAATAGTTTCCTGTCTTTGCACTCAAAAGACTACAAGACCTAAACCAACCCCAATCTCTTGTATTCAGAACAAGTAGAAAAAGAAGAAGAAGAAGAAGAAGAAGAGTCGTCATTTTCCATTTAGAATCCCTGTACTATCAAAATCCTTATGTATGCCTCAATAAAACTTTAAACTTCATGTGTTGGCAAAGCTATGTTACACCAAACTAAACTAAACTTACTCCTCTCTCTATCAATTTCTTCTGTCTTCTAATAGAACTCTCTTCTCAACTTCCCTCCTTCCATGCCAAGCCAAAAAAAATTCCCCAAATTTAATTTTAAAAAAAACTTGAAAAAAAAAACACAAATTATAGCTAGCTACCCCTTCCTTTTCTAAGTCCCAAGTCTCTTTCTCTTTAACAACCCTCTGTTATTTCCCTTTAGAATATTAAAAACCAAACAAAAATAAAAATAAAAATTGTTGAATAAAATACGAAATGTATTGTTCTAGCCCAATTGCTAAGCAAGTTTAGGTAACTGATAGCTACCTTAAACTCCAATGATATCCTTTCCTTTTACAACATATCTCCCTGCACACGGCCTTCTTCCATAACCATTATATTTCTACTTATTACTTCTCCTTTTGATTGATTTCCTAAATGAATTAACCAAAACCATTGCTACCCAATAAACCATAACCAAACAAGAACTAGTTAACTCTACCTAGCTAGCTTAGCTACCTTCTTGTTTTAGTTCTGTTTGGTTCTTGGTATAATTAATTATCATAATAAGAAGAATAATAATGCAGCTTCATGTATCTCCTAGTTTGAGGCATGTTACAGTTCTTCCTGGGAAAGGTGTTACAGAATTTATAAAAGTAAAGGTTGGAGGTAAACGAGTTTCGTATCGATTGCTTTTCTATTCCCTTCTTTTCTTCACATTTCTTCTCCGTTTTGTCTTCGTCTTGTCCACTGTTGACACCATTGATGGAGAAGCTAAATGCTCTACTCTTGGTATGTAATGTATATTTCTTCTTTTCTTTCAATTTTCTAATTCATTTTTCTACCTTAAATCAGTAGCTTATCATAGTATATATGGTGATTTTGTCCAAATAATTAATTTGTTTATGTTTATCAATTAGCTTGTTGAAAATGTAGATTTTTTTCTTAAGCAGAATTAGTGTCTTCAATCTTAATTAGCTTCGCAGGATTCAAATTGATTCCTGCAATGGTGATAAATGTCAAGTGAACAAAAACAAATCTAGAAACATAATTTAGAGGATATTTTATTAAGGTTAATCACTAGAGTTAAATTAATAACATCATTCAATGTTTGTTACCTAATTAAGTTTAATTAATTTATTACCATAGTAAAATATAAAATGTCTATTGCACCTCGAAAGCACCGTTTCCCACGCTAATATAATACATTAATTACTTAATGATTATCCGTTAATAATTAATTAATTAACTTAAATCAACATTTGCCAGTGACTGTTACTCAAATGTTAAGTTAATTTGACAGCTAATAACATGCATGCTTTCAGAAATCTATTCAAAATAATTATTGATATACATACATATATATATATATATATGTTCTTTTTCATTTTTTCAATTTCAAATAGGTGTGAATTCATAATTTTATTATTCAACCATAGATATAAATTTTTTATTGATTATTTTTTAAAAATTTTTATTTTTTAAATATATAAAACTGATTGTAATAAAAGAGAATTAAATATGAATATGTCGAGGAAAAGTATATTTGCCGCTAGATTATATCTTGACATATTATATTTTTTTGTTATTAATTTCATATTAAAGGTAAAGAATTTATGTATTAGGGATAATGGTATGATTAGATTGCTTAATTAGCTTGCAAAAAGTTTTTTTTTTTTTTTTAAAAAAGGGACTCTCATATCTTACCGACCTACATTTTTATGGTAAAGACGTTTGGTTGAAAATCATAGTTAGCCAATTAACACGTGAAATGGTTTAGAAATTAATTAGTACTTAATTAATTAAACCATTGAATTCACTTAATTAGAAAAAAGAGAACAAAAAACAAAAATATTTTCATTGAGTTGAGGTTGAGGTCGGTACATTGCCATTCTTGGGAGCCTTGCTTTGCCAACTAACATTGATAGAACCATCAGAACAACAACTATATACATAGTTTACCAAATTAACATTCACAATATATTCATTAATAATTTTTTAAGATATGGTTTGATTATATTATAAGTATAGATTTAAACCTAAATATTAATTCATTTAATTTAATGATATAGGTTGCTTGGGAAGAAGATTAGGGCCAAGGACATTGGGAAGACGGCTTGACTCTGTAATTGCCTCTCAACTCCTCCAAGTTTTCTTAATTTAAATTTTATTCCATGAATTTTATTATTTTAAATTAATTTAGCTACTAATTATTTGGGTTTTTTTTTGGCCTTGGAATTAAAGGTCCCTGAAGTGATATACCAAGTATTACAAGAACCTCTTGGCCAAGATGATTTAAAAGGAAGAAATGATATTCCTCAAACATTGGAAGAATTTCTGGATGAAATAAAAGACAATAAATTAGATGCAAAAACTTTTGCTCTCAAGCTCCGCGAAATGGTATATTTTCTTTTCTCAAATTTATCTACTAGCACATATTGACCATAATAAATATTTTAATTTTTATTAAAATATATTATATTTTTAATAAAATATATTATAATTATTTTATTACGTGTATAATTTTCTTATTAATTATTTTAAAAAAAGTTATTATAATAAATTTTAATGAAAAATAAAATTTATTTTAATAAAAATTAAAATATTTATTACTACTTATAATGTGTTCTCAGCTACTGCTCTCCGAGCACATTGTAGATAAATTTAATTTTTTTTTTATTTTATGATTTTAAAAGTGATATGACCAATTAATTTTATATTTTTCTCGTTGAATAATAATATTATTTTTATTTTATTTTTTAAATAATATTTTTACCATTTTTCTAATACTAAAAAGTGAGAAAAAATTCTTTACCAATATGCATTTTCTATTTTTTTAGGTTACATTACTTGAACAGAGGACTAGAACCGCCAAAATTCAAGAATATCTATACAGGCATGTAGCATCAAGCAGTATACCAAAACAACTGCATTGCCTTGCTCTAAGGCTCGCAAATGAACATTCCACCAATGCAGCTGCCCGCCTTCAGCTTCCGATGCCGGAATTAGTCCCCGCCCTCGTCGACAACTCTTATTGCCATTTTGTTCTTGCTTCCGATAATGTGTTAGCCGCCTCTGTTGTTGCCACATCTCTTGTCAAAAATGCATTACGACCTCAAAAATTTGTACTACACATTATAACTGATAGAAAAACTTATTCCCCTATGCAAGCTTGGTTCTCATTGCACCCTTTATTGCCTGCAATAGTTGAGGTCAAGGCATTGCATCATTTTGACTGGTTTACAAAGGGTAAAGTCCCAGTTTTAGAAGCAATGGAGAAAGATCAAAGAGTAAGGTCCCAATTTAGAGGAGGAACTTCAGCAATTGTTGCAAATAACACTGAAAAGCCTTATGTTATTGCCGCCAAGCTACAAGCACTCA
The DNA here is from genome assembly GCA_947685225.1 of Garcia nutans. Classification (NCBI taxonomy): domain Eukaryota; kingdom Viridiplantae; phylum Streptophyta; class Magnoliopsida; order Malpighiales; family Euphorbiaceae; genus Garcia; species Garcia nutans. The sequence continues at coordinate 29,327,814 of CANTUV010000015.1, read as the reverse complement.
GTCCTAAGTATAATTCAGTGATGAATCACATTCGAATTCATCTTCCTGAGGTAATTTATTACTTGTACTGATACTCTTATAATCACAAAATATTGATGTATTAGCATTGGAAGAACAACTGATGATAAGTTCAGTAATATTGGTGCAAATTGGTCTATAATTAATGAATCAGAAGTATAGATTTTACAATATCTCCTGTATTTGCAGTTGTTCCCAAGTCTAAACAAGGTGGTGTTCCTGGACGATGACATAGTGGTGCAGACTGATCTTTCCCCTCTTTGGGACATTGACATGAATGGAAAGGTGAATGGTGCAGTAGAAACTTGCAGAGGAGAAGATAAATTTGTCATGTCTAAGAAGTTTAAGAGCTATTTGAACTTCTCTCATCCTTTGATAGCTGCAAATTTCAATCCAGATGAGTGTGCTTGGGCTTATGGTATGAACATTTTTGATTTAGAAGCTTGGAGGAAGACCAACATAAGCCGCACATATCACTATTGGCTTGAAAAGGTAAACCACTAGACACCATTTCATATATGTACAACGCAATTTTCAAAAGCAGCTCCAGGCTTGATTCCAAACTGACCCTTAATGACATAATTGCTAATAATCATAAGTTGCTGTTATTGTGTTGTGGGTGTAGAACTTGAAATCAGACCTCAGCTTGTGGCAGCTTGGAACATTACCACCAGGTTTAATTGCATTCCATGGTCATGTTCATGTTATTGATCCTTTCTGGCACATGCTAGGTCTTGGATACCAAGAAAATACAAGTTTGGCTGAAGCGGAGAGTGCTGGTGTCATCCATTTTAATGGCAGAGCAAAGCCTTGGCTTGATATTGCATTCCCTCAACTCAGGCCATTATGGGCTAAGTACATTAATTTCTCTGATAAGTTCATTAAGGGCTGTCATATTAGGGCATCTTAATATGAATTTTGAGAAATAAAATGTTGGATCTTATTAATGATAAGAATTATGTCTGTATATAAGAGGGTGAAAAAAATCAAAGAAGAAAGAAAGGAGGAGAGGAGTTGTTCACAAATTCAAAGGCTTTCTTTACAGAATGTAAAAATTATAACACGGCCTCAAGAATTTTTTGTTTTTGTTGATTTTTGGGTTCTTTTTTATTCTTTCAGAACTCTTCTTCTATGGATGAAAACTGAACAATTTTTGTCTTTGCTACTACCTTTTTTTCTCAATTCAGTTTTGATAATTCGAGATCTCATAGAACTAAATTACTCAACAGTCAACACTAACTTGTGAAATTGACTCAGAAAGCAAAACTACATTCACTAAATTCAAAAGATTGATTTTTTTTTATTTTTCAAAATTCATAGAATAATAAACAAGGAATCAAAATCAAAACATATAATAATAAAAAAGGAATCCAAATCAAAATCCTAATTCCTTAGTACTTTTTTCCAGTTACATTTTTTTATAAGAAAAATTGGAGAAGATTAAGAAAGATCGTCTAACAACAACACATACAGACAGCAAAAGTGATTAGTTTCCTAGTCAAGTCTAGGTTGTTTATATAATGTTGTAGATGCAAGACAATCTGCTACAAGATAGATAGTGTGGATGATTAATTTTGCAATCAGGTCTAAATTGTTTATGCAATACTGCAGATGCAAGACAATCTGCTACAAAATTACATATTTTTCTAACAAAGACAAAATAACAGCCCCTAAAAAGAACTTGGTAATTACTTTTTTCCAGTAACATTTGAAACCAAATCTTTCAAAAACTTGGCAGATTTTGTAACAGGAGAATTGATAGCCATTAAATTATACAAGACATTCTCAACTTCACCAATGGAAGGCCTTGTCTTGAACTTTGAAACAACTTTCATTTCTCCTCCTCCTCCAACAAGAATTGTCCATTTTTCACCACTCACAACCCCATCTCTCACACACTTGAAAACCACTCCTTTTCTATTGCTTAAAATTCCCCTAACCTCTAATCCTACAAATGAATATATCACCTCAAAAGACCCTACAAATGCACTCAAATCACCAAAATCACTCTCCTCTTTAAAACCCCATTTGGGGTTGAATATGACCACTGGCTTTGGGTACAAATATTCTGTAATAGATTTTGTCTTCTAATTGTGAACTCTCTGGTGCCAAAAACACTACTAACTCAGTAGAACCCAAGATCCTATTATCACCATCTATAATTGAAGATATGTCGACATGTTCAACATTGTTTGATGAATAAGATTGAAATACTTGTATTGCTGTGTTTTTTAATGTGGGGTTTGGCCAAAAGATTAAGATCTTGACCCTAGAGCCTTTTCTTTTAATGGGTAGGTCTTGAAAAACATCAAGAGCAAATTGGGAGAGGGACTTTGGCGAATCATCTATGACAGGGATTTCGACTTGGAATCTTGGTTGCTTTAGCTTCTTGAATTTGCCCGTTAGTTTAGGGTTATTGAGGGGCTTTTCTAAGGTAGTTGAGAGGCAGGTTTTGGCTTGAAGGATGGCTTCTTCTCTTGAAGAAGGTGGACTGTTAGAGGAGGAAGACAAGGAACAGAGGATGGATGGAGAGGGAAGTTTATTATTTTTGGGCTTGTGGAGGTGAGATGGTAAGGGAATAAAGAGACTTGGGTACCAAAACTATGATGGTGGATTTTAGGGCATTGAAGAGATGGGAAAAGAGTTTTCTGCAGCAAAAAGGTCGAAAGATCTGTAATTTTAATGGCTTGATTAAATTTAAGAAGATTGGAAGCCATGAAAGTGGTTTAACAAAGATGGGAAGATTGTAGCTGCGAACCGGATGGCAACAATGCTCTCGAGCAGATAAGATATTATGCAGGTTGACAGACAGCCGCATAATGTCGGCATGTGGCTGGCCCACACGTTACTTTTTCTTTCGACCTTTTTTTTTTTTTTTTCACTTACCTTACATATGGTCCCTCGGTACAAAGGTTATTGAAAAATCCTTCAGAGAATCAAGTCCAATAAATTGTTCTGCGCAATCAAATGGACGGCTGATTAAGCTATTGAGGTTGAAGTTGAAACCTGTTATTACCTTCCAAGCATCCCCAAGTTATCGGATTTATATTAAACATCCAAAAATTGCATACTGAAGGTGATATCTGAGAATATCCTAGGCTATGTTCCGATTGAAACGTAGATAGCTAGATAAACTTATTAACATTTACAAGAACAAGAGCAACAATGCATAGAAAATCCAGATTGCAAATACTCAGTCACCCATTAAATCCAGTTAGAAGACTTCAGCAAAAACTAATACAAACACAATGGCAAAATGAATGCTTTTTTTTTTTTTGTGGTGCAAAATGCTTGCATTAAGCAACAGGTGGACGAAGAACATGATCTTGAGAGGTATCCACTGCAGCAGGTGGCATAAACTGCCACATGGAAACACCTGGATAACCAATGAAAGGAACTAACTTGTTTCCAGGTGCTTGACCTTGAGCAGCAAATGCAGCTGGAATTGCCGGCGGAGGTAAGAAGGTAGGTTGTGCATTTGCTGCTTTCAGCTGTTGCTCCAACTTCTCCTTCTCTGTTTTCAACTTCTGCTTCTCATCACGAAGCTCATTCTTTTCCGCCTACATGAAACAAAATAGTAATTTATTACAGTGTAGCACTCTAAATCCTTTTTCAGACTCATAGAAAGCATGCTGTTAAGAAATTAACAAAGCAAACTCACATCACCTAAATTCTTGCTCCCTATTCTTAGCAAAAAAAAAAAAAGAAAAAGAAAGCAGATTAATGCAAATTCACCTTCAACTCTTTGATTTTCCCCTGAAGACTTGAATTTGAGTCCTTCAGCTTCTGGGCTTCACCTCGTAACTGAGTCACCATCCGGACAGCATCAATCAAAATCGCAGTCTTGTCTGTTTTAGGAGGTCTTCCTGGCTCCAGGATAGAGCCCAATTCCAAAAACCTAGCAGTCAAGCCGAATACAGAATTGCAGTTCCTCGAAGAGAGCAAAATAAAGAGAGGGAAGAGAAAGTAGAGAAAAATATAAAGAGAAGGTAGACAAAGGAATTACTTATCATTTAGCCTATCCCTCCGCAATTTCTCCCTACATGCTTTGGAGCTAGAAGCAGTACATGATTCAGATCTACCCCTGTAGCAGGAAGTATGAGAGAAAGAGAGGGATGGAAAGCATTCTATTAATATAAGACAAATAGATAAACAAACAACAGAAATATGTATTATGCAATTCCATCCAAAAATTGAAAAAAAAAACATAACAGAGAGAAAGAGAGAGAGTGAGAGAATTAGGGTGGGGTGGGGAGGAAGAGAAGAAAAAGGGTTGACGAAAGCTAAAGTTACATAGTAACTCTTCACCACTCCAGGAAATTATTAATTGCGAAAAAATAGTGTAGTGAAACCTTTGACATTGAACAATTTTATCAAAAGCCATACAGACAACAAAATTATACAGCAGTTGTGTAGCTCTGTTCCATCTAGTGGTCTACTGTGTGACACTTCAAAAGTAGCTGACCATGACTAGCAAGTACGCTAGAATAATAAAGAGACTTTCTGACCAAATTGCCACAATTCTAACTTCTGAGAGCCACTTAAGCATCTAATCCTTGACACCAGGCCAGTGTTGTCAAGTCACAATAAAAAGGAATAAAAAAAGGGTCAGACTCTCAGTTCTAGTAGCCAATACTTTTGTAAACAAAGTATACATAATGGAATAAAGTTGTACAGCCTTAAAAAGACTAGCAACCAAATTGCTCCCAACCCTTTCTCGTCCCCACACACCAAAACAAAAGAAAAAAAAATTAATTAAGATTAAATAGAGAAGATTAATGACTTCAGAATACCTTTTCTTGGAGCTGGACTCCGGCTGGGCGTCAGAATCCCCAAATGGTCCATCAATTTCCACACTAGGAAGGTAATTTCACAAACAGAGATATTAGAATAAAAGAACACCACAGAAAAGGGTAAGAAAACAGAAATACTAAAAGCAATTCAGATACTTGTTACATATGTGCAATATAAAATTTCCAAACTATAACAACCTATGTGATACATGAAAGAAAAGGATGTGACAGATAAACTAAAATACTAAACAATAGAACAGTTAATTGAAACAATACAAAGACGTATAAAAAGTAACAAGAAATGGGATTTCGCTTATGAATGAAAACATGGAAGATGTTTTATCGTTTATCAAACAAATAAAAGTAACTGTATTTCATCAACCTTCAAAACGGCAGAAATTATAACAAAAATCATGGACAAGTACACAATCTGGCCCCCAAGTATTGAAAAAAAAAAATCCGTTGAATCTAAACTCACCTCAGAATCTTTGTTTCAAATTAAGACTACAATAGATAATACCCAAAACTTCTCTACTTTCTCATTCCCATTACTGAACTAAACAATAATGAAAGAGGCTAATGAATTAACAGTAAGTAGTTATCTTGTAGCTCAGCTTGGAATCTAACAGAAACAAACCGAATAAAATAATATCAAAAGAAGTATGCATTCCTCATCCCATTTGTCATACAACATTAATTGAATTATATGTTCCGCTGACAAGATGCAACAACTGAAACTGTATCATCCTACCACTTACATCAGGCAAAGAACGAAATGATTTCACTGCCAAGACCATCTTCCATTTATTATATAAAAGATACATATAGACATGAAATTGTTCAATGCAAAGTACAAATAAGTAAATCCCAATGCTACCTATACTTATTTCGGCCTGAGACCCCAAATTTATTCCGTAATCACATACGATCCTAAACAAGAGACTATGTAAATGCCAAGGAAAATACCAAATAAGCAAATGCCTACACCAGCTAATAGAAGTTCCTAATGAATTTGACTAATATAAGCAAAAACCAAGCATCCTTGGCAATTATCAAGCTCATTTCAGAAAGTTGGGTTCTAAAATACCTTAAGAAAAAAAATACAAAAGACAAAAATTTTTTTTTAGTGATTCTCTATAATTCTACGAATCAAAAGGTAGAAAACAAAAAAAAAATCCATAATTCATGGACCTCAAACAAAAATTTCCACCAAATAATCCACCCGAAAAGCACTAATCAGCTCAAATTATAAATCCGAAGTTGGTTAGGTAATTAGAAAAAAAAAATTAAATCAAGTCAACAAAACCCTAATAGACAGAGATCTTTAGTTACCCGACATTAGATGAACCATTTAGGGTTTGCACAGGCCATGAGAAGCTGGAAACAGGAACAGAGAAACTGGCATCGAGAACAGGGGTTTCATCTATGAGGCCGTACTCCATGAGCCAATTCGTATTTTCTGGGGATACCATTTTCCGATGATTGAGGATTCCAAAAATCGCCGGAAAATTATTGTACAGATTTTCCGGCTATGAAAAATTTTCCCGGAAAACAAACGGAATAATATGTTGTCGTGTTTGGGAGGAAAGAAAACAAGGGAAAATTTGGAGGGTTTTGCTATTTTATATTTTGGGTGAAAATAAGGGATATGACATTGATGACGTTGAGAGAGAGAGAGAAGGCGGGCGTGTTTGGTGCAGGTAGTGTAAAGTTTCGTCATCGCATTTGCTGTTGATGGGCTTTTTCTTGAGCTTTGAAGCCCATTATTTTTAATATAAAGTTCACTATTTTGATTTTTTTAAAAAAAAACAGTCCGAACCTTTAGTCCAATCTAAAATTATCACATTGTTTACGTTTAAAAAAAAGATTATCAAACCGGTTTTTTTTCAATATTATTAAAACTACTATTTATAAAATTTGTGATGTTTATATATTAATTAAAATCAATGCAACTTATACTTATAATTAATCATTTTAATCTATTAATTATTTAGAAAATTTATTATCTATAACAATTATAATTAAGCTTATAAATGTGTGTATACTAAAAATTAATAATTAAAAATATGAAAAAGAAAATAAAAAAATATTTATAAATTTATTACTTAATATTTTTGTGGGTCTAAATTATTTTCATGTGAATGATGCACAAATCATTCTTACTTAATAATCATACTAAATATGAAAAAAGAAAATTACAAATTCAATCGTGCTTTTAAATATTTTATTTTTTTTAATTTGTACTTAATTTATGAATAAGGATATATGTTTTAAATTTATAATTTGATTCGAGTTTCAACAATACATTATTTTGTAACTTATACTTCAACTTAATTTTTATATAAACTATCAAATTCAATAAATGAAGCTTCGTTATTCTATTTAAGATTTTTTATTTCTTGTCAATGATTGAGTTTTGAGAGGTGAGATTAGAGTTCAAGAGACTCAAAGCAAATTAAGGATTTTCAGAATGACTTATTGAGTTCACCCTTTGGGTACAAAGCAAAACTATACCGTCTTGCGTTTGTAATTTTTTTTAATTGCTAAATATAACTCCATGTAATTTTCATGTCATCAATTTCTTTTTATTATTAATGTCACATTAGGAATCTTACTAAGTATGATCATATGGATTGAAGGGCTTAAAATATATTTATCATAATTCGAAAAATTTATATAACAAATTATAACAAAGTTCAAACTTAGATAGAATTAAAAAATTAACTTCATTTGGAGTTAAATTAGATAGTTAACCCATAAAACAAATATAGATATATACAAAAAATATACCATACATGAACAAACCATACATAAATAAAATATCTATAAATTTTATTTAAAATTTTTTAATTTTATTTTTTTAATTTTATATACACAAAATATATACGCTACATACGCATAACATACACATAATATATATAATAAATATATAATATATTCACAATACCTATAATATTTACAAAATAAATACATAATATCTATACAATATTCATACAACAAAATTAACATTGTTTAAACTTTATTTTACATATATAATATGTAAAATTTATTTAAATATAAATTTAATTATTTTTATTTATATATTTTTATCTATTTTATTATTTTATATTACTTTTACGAGTGTTATTTGTTATTTGTAATCAATATTCAAATTTTTTCTTTATAAAAATTGATACATTTATATGTTGAAAATATATTTTAAAATATTAATTTTTTTATTTTGTTAGAATATATTTATTTAATAGTGAAATTAAAAAAAAAGTGAAAGATGAAGTAAAATATTAATTGCAGTGAAATATGAAATATTTTTAAAAAATATATATATTTTAGTAAAAAGTGGAGTATTTCTAAAAAAAACCTTGTATTATCTTCACTTTTTTTGACAGAAGTATTATCTTCACTTTGAATATATTTTTAGTTAATTACTTAAACTTTAACTCTTCAATTTAGAAAATACGATAGATTCCTAAACTTATGACAACATTTTTATTGAGTTTTTAACTTTGATTTATTAATAATTAAATTTAATACTCTCTCGCATTTTGATAGAAAAATTCAAATATAAAAGTTTTATAAAATTTTAAAAGAATTATAATTTTTTTAAAAAAAGTTAAACTATATAATAAATACAATTATAAAAAGAAAAATTCTAAAGACTAATAAATGAGGTTTTTATTTTTATACTTTCTATAAATTTAGTAATTTTCATTGCAAAAATATAATGTAACTTTTAAATGTTTTTATATTGTGGTTAACATGTTTTAAATAATAAAATTATATTTCTCATCAATAAAGTTCTTAATACAAAAGTAAAACTTTAAGAACTTAACGCAAACTACACAAAATAGATATAACTAAACATAAGTTTAGTACCCCACAATAGAATTTTCCTTTAATATATATATATATATATATACCGAAAAAATATTTTTTTATGAGCTAGTTTTTGTTATCTAATATCGAATCGAATTCTCTAAAAGAATCAAAATTATGAGCTTATAACCGTTGATTGATTGGAAATTTAAGTTGACTCCTTATTATTATTATTATTTTTAAAAAAGTAAAATTCTGAACATGACAAGCACAATGAATGGTCTTCCGAGTTCTTAGTGGGAATATATGTTTTTTCTAGTTTCTACTATTTGTTAATATTATCATTAATTCTGCCTAAAAAAATATACTCACGTTATTAATGTTATCATATATTAATTAATAATTAATATTGATGCACTATGAAACGTCGCCGCATAATCATGCTCAACAATGCTCCAAATTGATAGGAGACTTTTTGGCAATTTCTTCTGCTTGCTTAAAAAGAGAATAAAAGAAGAGAGAGAGAGAAAAAAAAGAAGTATTTATCCATCATAACCTATCAACTTTTTTATTTATATGATATTAAAATCATAGTAAAAATCGAAAATTTTAAACTTAAATTTTAATTAAATTATATTAATAAATAAATTATAGTAACTTACAAATTTGATTGTGTCAATTCTATCTGTATTATTATATTAAAATTGATTACTATTATTATAATATTGTGCTATATGTTTCATTCTCGTACCACCATATGTCTCAATTTATTAAAATAAAATAATTAATTTATTATTTAATAGAATAGTTAATTAATTAAATGTTATAGATGTTTGTTAAGAGAATTTAAATAAAATTAAAATATTATTTTTATCTTGTCAGGTGTCTCTATTTCTTAAAATGAGATAATTAATTTATTATTTAGTATAATAAATAACTAATTAAATGTTATGGATATTTGTTCACATACTTTAAATATAATTATGATATTTTATTTGGTATTGATAATAATTAATTATTATTTAATAATATAAATTATTTTTATATTAAATTTAAAAATTTTATATTAAGTCTAATTAGTTATTATTTAATGATATAAATTAAATATTAAATTTTAAAAACATATATATTAAATTTTAAATTAAAATTTTAAACTTATTATTTATTAAAATAAATAAAAAATTAATCATTGTTGATATTTATTTGGATAATTTAAATAAAAATACGATATAATATTAAATACTGATATTTTGTTTGATATTGATAATAGTTATATTTATTTGAAGTAGAATTATGATATCTTATTTAATAGTGTAATTGATGAATTCAAATAAAATTAGAATATTCTATATTTGTTATTGATAATAATTATTTATTATTTATTTATATAAAAAATAAAATCTTGTTATGTGTCTCAGTTTATTAAAATGAGACAATTAATTTATTATTTAGTAGAATAGATAATTAATTAAATGTTATATATTTTTATTTAAGAAGTTTCAATAGAATTAAGATATAACTCTTATATTGTCACAGGTCTCAATTTCTTGAAATGAGATAATTAATTTATTATTTAGTAGAATAAATAAATAATTAAATATTATAGATATTTATTTAAAAAGATTAAATAGAATTAAAATATTATATTATATATTAATAGTAATTAGAAAGTTCAAATATAATTAGAGTATCCAATTTCGTATTATAGCAATTATTTATTATTTAATAATGAAAATTATTTTTTTAAATATTAAATAAAAAATATTTATATTAAGTTAAATAGTCAATTGAATATATCTACATTAAATTTCAAATTAAATTTTTTAAATTTATTATTCACTAGAGTAAATAATTAATTAATTATTTTAAATATTTATTTAGAGAATTCAAATAGAATTATGATATCCTATTTGATATTAATAATTATTTATTTGAAGTATAATTATAATATTATATTTGATAATATAGATATTTATTGTTAATTAATTAATAATTAATTATTATAGATATTTATTTGAAGAATTTAAATAAAATTAAAGTATTTTATCTGATATTGATAATAATTATATTTATTTAAAAATTTTAAAAATATTATGATATTATATTTGATATTAATAATGATTAATTATTATTTAATTATATAAAAAATAAATTAATTATCAAATAAATTATCAATAAATTAATTAAAAATATTAATTGATTATCAAATAAATATTAATAAATTTATTGAATGCAGAAATATACAATAGTTTAGAGTGAGATATGTTTATTGAAAGAATTTTTTATGTTCTTCCTAGCAGTATAGAAATATTTATTTGAGAATTTTATTGAATATAGTCAAATGACTATTACGTTTTGAGTATATTCAGACTATTATGTTATAAAAATTTTAAATTAAATTTATTATTAAGATAGATATTTATTTGATATTTATTTAAAAATTTTAAATAAAATTAGAATATATTTTTTTTAAGTGTAACTTATATCCGTAGCACCATGTAGATTCTTTTCTAATTATACTCTAATTTGATTTTTTTTTATTACTAATAATTCCTTTTGATAGAGCTAAAAAATAGTATATTTACTAATATTTTTAAAATGAGACTCCAGTTGAATCAGTTGAACCAATAATTAAAGATTAGTTTAATTTAAAAACACTAAAAAAAATCAAAATTTTAAAAAATTGATCAATATTGGTTAAAACTAATCGGTTGGATCGAACCGGTTTGAACTCGTTTTCTAATTTTGAAATTCTTTTTTTAATAAACGTCGTAGAAAAAAATTTTAGATTCATTTCTTATATATATTAGATTTAATATGTGTTTTTTTTAATAGTGAATGAGTGACAATCTATTCCTTTATTAGTATGCTACAAAAATGGCAATGCCTATTACCATTAAGCATGCGAAAAAAATGTTACTAATGATTTTATTGAGAAAGTATAAGAATCTCTTAACGAACAAAAAAAAATGATGAAAAAGATATATATTTTTGAGAAATATACCCCTACGCTGAATATATATATGTAAGTGAATGTGTATCATACCTAAGACAAATCAATTAATTTTTGTTTATGCGAATTTTAACACTTACTCATAAGTTTAGAAGCTCAAACATTTGCAATAATGAGTTATCTTAAAAGAATTAAAATCTAAGGTAAAGTAGAAAATTTTTATAAGAATTTAATTTATTTAATGAAATCTATAATAAAAAATTACTCAGTTAAATTAATTAAATATGAAAAGGTAAATAAAAAATAATTAAATTTTTTTTATTTTATAATTTTAAATACTTAAACGGCTGTCCTTCAATTATTTTTCTGTGTTTATTCGTAAAATCGCCGTTTCTAGAGACAATGTGCTGTCCCTTTTTTTTTTTTGGTCGTTTAGTGACCGGCTAACAGTTCGTTTTAAGCATTTATCTGGACAGACATGTCGTTTAAAGGGAAAAGGAAAAAGAAAAAAAAAACCGGTTTTCTTTTTACCGGTGGTCTATGGAGAAAATGATTTTGAGTTGAAGCATACTCCGAGTTCCTGTTTTTCATTACTGACTGTTATCAACCCCAAACTGCATTGCAAGAAGTTGAATCTTAGTATAACATTGCAAACAAAAAGCATTTTAGGGCTAAATTGAATTAAATGGGCTTCTGCGATACTGTTAAGAAAGTGCATGTCAAGTGTTCGACAAAATGGGTAAATTAGGTAGTTGCATTCCACCAATGACAGAGAAGAACATAATTTTCTCCTCATATTCAAGAAGTTGATTTCTATGCTTAATTGTATGCAGAAATTTTTTAAGCTTGTAGAATGTGTGATCAAAACTCAGAAGTACAAATGGACTTGCTAATTGCTATACTTCTCATAATGAACGTACTCGCAAAAGTTCTTTTGAGCCCCTGCTTATTTTCACTTTTACATTCTTAAAAATCATAGTCTCCACATGCTCATTTTTATCGGATTTTCAAGAGGGAAAATCTCCATTATTTTTAAAAATTTTTTTCTTTATTTTTTCGAGCTACCATCATTTTTTTAAGATCCACGATGATCCACCATCTTCTATTTTTAGTTTTGATGGCTTATATTGTATTAGTTTTAGTCAATATTTAGTTTTCTAGAAGAAAATTTCATAGTTTCTACCATAACAAAACCATGAATCTTTAGTGATAGTCGATCGTTTTTTATGACCATCTGCAGGTACCCGATGAATTTGTTGCAGCAGCAGCAAGAAATCTTACTTCTGATCTTGCATCAATGCTTCTGTAAAAGTATATTTTGCCTCAATCCAATATGCAAGGTTGATCTCTTTCACACAGCTAGCCATCTATCTTACATATTGCAAAGGTACTCTTTTACCTTTTTTTTTCTTCTCTAATATTCTATATTATATAGCTTATATAAGAACTAAGAACTAAGAAAAGAAACAATTAGTACTACACAATTGTCTTCTTTTTTTTTTTTTAGCTCGACCCCCGAAACACAGTTTTATAGGGGATCGAACCCCTACCCTCTCAATTTAGAGTAACAATATGTGGCCAGTTGAACTACTCCAGCTGATTGTATTACATAATTATCAATTCCCAACAAAGTTAATAAATTTAGCTCTAATTAGGAGTCGACCCTAAAAATTTTCAGTTCTGCATACAACTCTAGTACTATTGAACGAAAAAACTCATTAGGATTGGGTGTTTTCTTTTTTTCTCCTTTCATTTCAGAAAAAAAAATCAGTTGCTAGTTTTACTTCCTTAATCACAATAATGTCTCAGACTCTCAAAACAATCACCATTCTTTCTACAAGCAACTCAATCTATAAAATTAAAAATTAAAAAGAAAGGTTCAAACCAGAAAACCTACAAAGACACACTACAATCTCCCATATACAAACTCACACAAAACAGAAAATACAACCATTAAAGACCTCAATCAAAGATTTTCATGTTCTGAAATGTGAAGCCACATAATTGATTAATTAATTAATTAATTAATCACTCTTTAATTTACTAACATGTACGAAGTGAAAGAATAAAACCACGGATTCTTTTCTTAATCTCATCTGGATTAGCACCCACAAGCTTATCAACCTGAGCTCCTTCACTCATTAACAGAAATGTCGGCATGGCTTTCACCTCCATCTTTGTAGCCACCTCCTAATAATCAACCACACAATTACCATTAAATAACGAATTAGAGGCACATGTCTTGGACTCAATTGCTACTTTGGCTCATTCTTGCACCAATAAATTAGCCCATGAACATAAACTAATAGAATTAAGAAATGATTAGTGGAGTTTAATTATTTAAAAATAATAACAAATTATTATGTGAATTGCAATTAAAAAAGTTTTTAGTTTCAAGTCTATAACTTCTCTCTGAAAATACAAGTGAAAACAAAATATATAGTTTAAATTGTGAATAAATCTACCTCCTCAAATACTAAAAGAAATTCAGCTTAAATTATAGTACTTTAAATGTTATGATATTAATTAAAATTAATTAGCCAATATAATAGGTCATAGACAAGTGAAGCCTTGGTATACCTGAATCATCAAATATATTCATCAAGAAAACAATAAAAGCCAAATATTTGTCGTGATGAATTAGTTATTAATTTAGTGGTTCGATTAAATAAAGTTTTACCTTAACCTCATCCACATCCACAGTGAGAAACAGAATATCTTGGTAAATCGACGCTAGTTCCTCAAAGAAAGAATTCATGGCTACCGAGGGTATGCACCAAGAAGCTGTAAAGTGCACCATAACCTATACATTTTTACCCATAAAAAAGGATACTGTTTTTAAAAAATTTAAGTCATATTCACATTCAAAATTACCATTGATGGAATAATCCAGTTAAAGTATTATAATATAAAAGACTAAAAATTTTGAAAATACTGTAGTTCATACGGATGTGAATTTTGAAAAAAGTTTTTTAAACCCTAATAAAAAAAATCAAATGCATAGCCAATAAATTTAAGGCTCCACAAGATAAAAACTTACAGGGCAGCCTTGATTGGTAGCTTTAGTGATGAAGAATTTCCATGATTTCTCTGAGTCTATTTTGACAACTCTAGACTTCATCACTTGTCCATGTCCAGCCATTTCTTATAATTCTTTAATTTTTTTTTTCTGCTTCTTTCTGAAATAGAAAATGGTCTTATTTATAGAGGATTGGACCAAATGTTGTGTTAGTTAAAGTACTCTTTTTTTTTTTGGTTAACTATTTTGTTCAGATTTAAGGTTGTATTTTCTGAACAAGATGGGACTGAATTGATCAATATAGGATCCAGTTTTGGCTTATAGTTAGTACTTTTCCAAATGTATATATCTATAAATGGTTTGGGCTTATCCATTTCCATGTCACCATAATCATGGAGGTTTATTAACTTTCTTCTCTTCTAAAGAAATTTCTGTATAATTAGGCCCATAACCATATGAAAACAAACTTTATCTAACTGTTGGTATTTGTTTTTAGTAAAGTTGGTAATGACTAATCACCCTTTTAATTTATTTTATATTCCCAATAATTTCATGGACGAATGCAACTTTTAAATGAGTATAAATTTTGAGTTGCAATAAAATACATTAGTCATGAATCCTCCAAAATGATTTTGCCAAATTAGAAAAGAATAAATAGATTCATCTAAATCAAGAGAATCCAACTTATTTTAAATTATTTCACTTTTAATATTTACTATCATTATCATCTATTCATCCATTCATTCATTATTTTTAATATCATTCATTATTGTTTTTAATATATGTGGCCACTTCATCAGTAATTATTTTTTCTGTATTTTCTTCAATAAAAAAAATTAAAATTTCTAATTCGAATTTATGATATCATAACCTGCTAACCTTATTATTAGGCGGACACTAATGTGCTGCCAAATTTTTATACCTAAATTTAGATTAGCACGCCATTTTTGTGATCTTATATTTAGTCTTGTCAATGAGTTTAATAGATATGGAAGTTTCCGTTTTCTTTAGCTCTTCTTATTGTATGAGAAACTAACTAAAATTTGGCATATATTCTTATGCTTGCCATATTCCATAAATTAATTGATGTTGTAAAAAAAAGGTATATGATGCAGAAAAATCCATCTTTCAACTTATTATTATTGATAATAAAATCAATAATAAAATCCATCTTTCCAATTGGCACACGTCAATGGGGGCTCTGCTTTTTTTACTGCACCCATGTCCTTATCAATTTCTAGGTCATAATAATGATATTTAAGGGTTTATCCTTATCACCATCCTGTTGCTGAGTTGAAATCAGTTATTGAAATAAACTGCAGAATACCTCATATGCAGCTGATGTTTTCTGACAGCAAGTTCTATCATCTTTAGTTTCATGTCTTCTATAGCAACTAACTAGAGCGGTGAACTTAACCTCTTTTGTTTGTTGGGGTGATATGACTTTTTTTTTAAGCAATGAAATTATGGTACTCTCTGTACTATGAAATATGTTGCTGAGTTGAAATCGGTTATAGAAATAAACTGCAGAATACCTCATATGCAGCTGATGTTTTCTGACAGCAAGTTCTATCATCTTTAGTTTCATGTCTTATATAGCAACTAACTAGAGTTTGCAGTAAGCGGTGGGGTGATATGACTTTTTTTTAAGCCATGAAATTATGGTACTCTCTGTACTATGAAATATGCACTCTATTCAATTATGGTATTTTTTTGTATTATGATTCATGAAATAGGCATTTAAGCTACCAACCCAATTCGAAGAAAATGAATTTCAACATTTTGTTTATATTTCATAAAGAAAAGAACATACTGAGTAGAAATTGGCAGAAAAAAGGACAATTATTTTATGATTACTGAGTAAGAATAATAAAGAGCTACTGCTGTCCAAAAATTGTAAGATGGAGATTTGATGCTATTCATGTCTATTCTATTTGTAATTCTGCCTATATATTTCGTCAGGGGCACAATTGAAAAAAATCTCCTTATATTCCATTTGAAGTACAAATTACTAAAGATGTAGTCCAAAAAATGAAAATCGCAGAAACCACTTATAGCAAAATGTCGAGAATGTCCTTTAATTAGGATATACTTCTGCTGGTCAGTAATAGTCACTACAATTCATTGAATGGATATAACTGAAAAACTAAACTGTATCAGTTCTACCCTCACTTCAATGGCTCATTCAGCAAATTTAAATGGGATCACTGAAACTTTGGCTGCCTTGCCAAAGCTAATTAGCAACAAGCAAAAAACCCGAAAAAAATAAAGATACTTGGATTTCTATGCAAAAAACAAGTTAATTTTGAACAAGAAAATCCATTGCTGAGACTAGCATTAGGCCTTGCTTCTGTAGCTCTTATTGGAAATTCTGGTAATGGAGTCTCTCTTGCTGAGGATAATGGCTTCTGGATTATCGATCACCCTTTGCCTGCACGTACTGTTGAAAATAGTAAGCTTCTTCTTCTATCTAATTGTTTGGCGCAGCAACTGAGTTAATTTCTTAATTATTTGTGTAATGCAGATATTGCAAATGAGAAAACAGGGAGTCGTTCTTTTCTGAAGAAAGGAGTGTATATGGCAAATATTGGAGTACAAGGCAGCATGTACAGGCTAAAGAAGTGTGCATTTGATCTTTTGGCAATGGAGGATTTGATAGGACCAGACACTTTGAATTATGTTAGAAAATATTTAAGACTCAAATCTACTTTCATGTACTATGATTTCGACAAAGTTATCTCTGCAGCTTCAGTAAATGATAAACAACCTCTTACCAATTTGGGTAATAGATTGTTTGTCAATTTTGAAGAGGCAATTAATTATATAATTATTATGCATAAGGAATTTATGATTATTCTTTAATTTATTGTTAAATTTGCTTGTAATTTTATACTAAACAGCTTGACGATGCTTCAAGAAGGAAAAGTCTACCTGAGACAGAATCTTGTTATCAAGTGACAAAAGTTATTCTTCAAGAAGTCATGGATAGAATGCCAGATATTTGAATGTTTTATCCATTTATCAAGATTACTATTGGCTCAGCCATTTCAGTGTATCAATTAACCCATTTTGCTCTTAAAATGTATTTCTTATAATGTTTGGATGAAATATATATGAAACTAATTTCATTTTTAACTGAAATTTATCAAAAATAAAAAGTAACTATAAGTGAAGAATTTATCCATTATCAACATCATTATTGATGCACCCATTTCAATCCATTCCATTTTCTATTAATATGTATTACAGTTGATACATTTATGTTATCAAATATGTATGGTGTAATACGGGAGATGAACTCCGTGTGAAACTCACTCTCAAAAATATGATAATATAATACAACTTTTGGTAATGTGAGTACAGCCCTTACAAATATAATTTCAAGTGGGCATGGGCAGGCTATCATATGCAACATCTTCTTCACTATACAAGTTATAATCAGCAGCTCAGGTTAGGATCACTCTTCACTTTCTCAATTTATCAGTACCTCGTGATAAAGATAATATTCTGAAATATAAATGATATCATTGTTCTGTTATGAATCAGCCCAAGCTCAGGCGAGAATCTGCAGACCGCATGATAGTGTGTCGCCGAGGAATTCCTATCTCACAGGCATTAACCCTGGCTGCAAACCGGAGTGAGCATAATGACTCGCCCAGTGAAGAGGGATCCGGGGAAATGTTCACAAACATCAGGGTCTTTGAGTCTCCACCCAAACAAGGCTGAATGAATATAGTATTAAAAAGAATGAGCACATCTGTAGATGATCCAATACACCAATACAATTCAAAGTACTAATATAGTTCCAACGCAAGGCAGAAAGTCATGCTGCATTTTCTTGATTAACCAGCCAAAAACTTGACATGGCTTTGATAAAACAGGGCAAGGTCAAATATCAAAGGTGAAAGCCTAAGTTTGCCTTATGAATTTCTTTCTGCAGCAAGGAATGCATAGGAGACTTGCTTGTAGTAAAAAAGAATACTTATGGTTGAGAAAGATGTCAACATTACAGGGGAACTTAACATGAAAATCTTGAGATTCTTTCAAAACAAAAAAAAAATGAAAATGTTATGAAATTATTTAAAAATATTAAGGAAATTATTTGAATAGTTGTATATGGATTTCCTCTTAAAACTGAGACTAGTACATGATTTTGAGACTAGTACATGATTTTTCTATCACATATATAAAAGTAGGACAACTAATATGATCCATATAAAAAAAAATTTCCAAGAAAGTATCTGTTAAACTAAATATAATCACCAGTGTATTGTTAAAACTATTACCTGAAGAAGATAAGTGAGCTTTGAGTTTCTAAATGGTACATGATCCTCTTTCTTTGCCAATGCAAATATAACATCACTTAAAGATGATAAACTTTTGTTGATGGCCTGAAAAAATTAAGAAAAGAAAAAAGAAGAAAATGACATCAAATTAATTGCCTAAACACATATAATGGAAGAGAAATAACAAACATACAATAAAATCATAAGAAATAAGACAAATTACTTGAGTTTCTTTCAATCGATCCCCAATTGAGCCACTCTTAGAAAGTCGCTCACTCCCAGCAAGATCGATAAGATTCAAGATGCCTTGCACTTGTTGGTCTGTGCTCTAATGAAATACAAACATTCAAGTTAAAGGAGAAAAACCTGTAGCATAAATAGAAAAAGTGTGCAAGAAAAAAATGCCATTACCTCATTAATTCCAGATATTCTTAGGGTGAAAACAAAGTGACTTCTAGATGACTGTTCGTTCATCTGGGTCCTGCCAACAGATCTGCCAAAAACAATAACCAAGTTCTCTTTTACACGGTACAGTTCCACTCATGGTGAGTAACTTAAAGTAAACTTGCACTATAATCTACTTATTTTGTGTGTCAAAAGAGCTTCTCTTTCTTTTCATACAGTCAGAATAATTTCAACTTTTTCATTGTCAAGTTTTTATTATTAATAATAAGCATCAAAACTATAAATAAAGATGCAGATACAAAAACATGTACAGAGTTTCCCAATTATGGACTCAACACTAATATGGTTAACGAGATAGATGATTAAACAGCCATTCATTTTGTGAACAAAGTCATATATCTCAGAATATATATACCATACACGAGAGCTTGATGAAGACTTTTTCTTTACCTACTGTTAGCAGCTTGTTCTAAAAGAAATGAGACCTCCCTAGTGCTACGAACATCCACAATGGTGAGATCAGAGACTTGTGTGTTTCCATTGGCATCATGTTTAATTGCATGTAACTTTCCACTAGTACCATTTTCAGGTCGCAGTGGATCTCGACTTGATAACAGATCACGAATTGTTTCATTGTATATTTCTAACATTGACACCTGCAGATGATTGTAAAAATAAAATATATTTTCCAGATAAAAACTACATGTACCACGTATGCGCAGAGTGTAACATCTAAAGATATTAGAGTTCACCTGCATTTCATATGTCCAGCCCTGGGCCAGAAGAGACTGCCTAGTTTGGAAAATTTGTTCTAATGAGCGGGGAATCAACCCCTTCTGCTCTGGATTCCCTGGTTTGCCCATCATGGTGTAAGTTTTACCTGAACCTGTTTGGCCATAGGCAAAAATGCAAACCTGGAGAAAGAAAGAAGAAATGTCATTGAAGCATGCATGGCATCAGACATAAATGACTAACAAAGTGAAGTTGGTACAATATGCATATTCCCTTTTAATGCTGCATGGACTGGTTGTGAATGCATGGTTTTGTAATTCCATCCCAACAAAACTAAGATAAGAAATCACGTTGCAAAAACAATCAAACTGAAGGATGTTAAAACTGGCACAAACAGCTTTAAAAAGAAAACTGATTAAGTATAAGCTCATAATGTGCCAATGCAGATAACAACTCACTATCAACCACAAATTTGTTCCTGAAAGCGTAAAACTTGGACCTTGATAAATTTACCTTATAACCATCTAGAGCACTTTGAACAAGCTGTGAAATTTCCACAAAAACATCCTCTTGTGATGAATCAGATGTAAGAACTTTGTCAAAAGTGAAAGGATATTTTTGCCCTAAAGAGAATATAAGCAATACATAAGTTCTCACATTTCAAAAGCCAGTTCAAATAAGAAGGCATTGCACAAAAATGAATTTTTCTTTGATATCAAGTTTTTGGAGACTACCATTTTGCTGCAAATCAATGCCTCTCCCAAGAGCTTCTGTTGTTGTGGGATAGGATACAACCTTGCCTTCAGCACAACTATCATCAGGCAAAAGAGGCCGCACTCGACAAAATACACGGATATTTCCTTTCAGTTCCTGCAGCATAAGAGGTTTTAAGCTAAATGTATATTATTAAATAGAAAAACTATGGCACTGAGTGTTACCAAGATTGTATTATGTAGCTTTTTGCGGAGCTTCTCTCCTTCAACGAGTTTAAATTCAGCATCTTCCAGGCGACTTTGTAACTCATTTATAAGCCTTTTTTGTGCTTCAAACTCAGTTCTTGTCTCAAATGCAGACAAATCAGATACCTGGAAGGGAATAATTCAATCAATACTAACTTGGCAGCAAATGAACTACCACAAATAGCAGTTCCCAAAAAAAACAGATAGTAATACTCGTAATTTGTTATCTGCAGCCCCTAGCAGCTCCTGCAGTGTTCTTAACTGCTTACTCTGTGATAAGCATCTTTCCTGTGAAGAAATTTTGCATCATTAGAGAACATATTTGTAAATGCAAAGGATCATAGAGCAAAAGCCAACCTCTAATTCACTTGATTTTACTTCTAGCTCTTCGCAATTAACTACTCTGGTCCTTAAATCTTGCGCTTGTGACATGTATTGATCACGATCACTTCTCGCTTGTTGCAACTCTCCCCTAAGAGATGCAACTTCATGCACCAGAGCATCCTTCTGCTTTGTTACTTCATCTAGAGATGTCTGATAGAATTATCCAGCAATTAAATTTTATAAAAAGACCATATCTTAATAGGAGCAATGAAAGACAACAATGAGAATGATTTTTCTAAGACAACAATGAGAATGATTTTTCTAAGACATCTCATATACTTTAATGATTTTCCTAAGACATCTCATATGCTTTACCAGGAGAAAATGCATTTCCAAAAATAATTTATGTTAGAAAATGATTGTTCCTGCTGAATCTTAAGACCTTATATTTAATTAGTGACATCAGACAAATTATTTAACTTCAGACATTATGTTTATATTTGAAGAAGTATAATGAGGCAACCCGAGAAACTAAGAAAGTGAAATACTTGTAAAAGTGTTGGAGTGTCACATCCAAATGGTCTCACTGTTTGAGCATCCAACTAAAAGCCTAAGATATTGGATGCAAAGGCTCATTCTCAATATTTACCTGTACAAGACTGGAAAAAGGTTTAATTTTCATAACCTTCATATAAAGCAGGGAATTCTATATTAGATGGTTGAATTTGGACAAGGACGACAAACCAAAAATGCTGAATAAACTCTTCTGCTGAATGTGTTTTCAATTGCTTTAATACAAAGATGTTCATTTACAAGCATTTCAGACTTTCTAAACAACTCTTTTTCTGTTGAAAGTCAATAAATAGAAAACAAACAAGCCTAAACCTTCAGAACCACAAATCCTCTTATTAAGTTGATTCTCATTCTCACTTGATTGGTTTTCAACCTAAAACTTTAGTTTAGATGAGAAACACCACATTCAGAACCGTTTCATTTTAGCACTAAATGAAAATTTCCAGTTTGCTTTCCATCCATACCTTAATAAAAATAGTGCAGCCAGAAATTTTGACAAAAAGAAGAAGAAAAAAAGATAATTACCTGAATAAAGAATAACAAAATTATAAGAGGACGCCTAAAAGAATAAAACAAGGCATTAATAATATTTTTCTTCCATCTAAAGAGAATTTACACTAGTTTTAGAACCTAGATCCATTTCAAGTGACAAAGAACGTACTAAATTCTCCAAAATATCATTAAAACTTAAAGTTGTGTTCCCTTTACATTATGGCAGTGATTCATACAAAATTCACGGTGGCTGAAAATCTTACTTTCGCCAAGTGTCATCACCCATAAAGTAAAGAATGTAAAAGAAACAACCAAGACTAGATCCAAAAGAACAGCCAAAAAGTGCCTGATAGAAATTTTTGCAACCGTAAAAGTATACTCTGATGCCTTCAACACTAAAGCAAACTATAACAACCACCTCTGTCTTAAAATAAGTGAAATTTGTTTCTAAGGTGCATTTTACTAGCAGTTTTCAGTCATGAAGGATAGAGAATGTTTCTTTCCTTGGGAAAAGTATTTGAAAAGTAGGTAAAATCAAATTCGTCAATGCTCAATCAAGTACCTCCTCCTTGCACTACTCAGTTAACTAATTATGCAATGAGAAAATGATTCACTCAAGAAGAGGAAGAAAAAGAACAGCAAAAGAAAAGCTCACTTTACACAGATCATATTGATCTTGCAATGACATGTATTGACCCCTTAAGTTGCTGACATTCTCTACAATAGCAGCTTTTTCTTTCTCTACTCGCTTAACAGTTTCATGAGCAGCATCAAGATCTGTCTGAAGTTTACTATTATACAGCTGTAAGCTTGAATTGTACTCCTGTAATAGCTTGTACATATCATTTACTGATGTTATCTGCAGTATTCAAAGAACCCACAAAAGATAGGTTATTCTTCTAATTCTAATAAGAAGAATCAGAAGAAAAAGTAGGGAAAGAGTGCTAGTGAATTCAAGTTAAATTTCCTATATTACCCTTTGATTGGCACTTTGAAGCTCCCCTTGAACCTTCCCAAGCTCCTCTGAGAGAGAAGCTTGTGACTTTTCAATACTAATTCTGGCCTCTCTTTCTCTTGCAAGGGAATCTGTAGCGGCCTGTTTGGTGTGCACCAAACAAAAGCGATTCATAAAAAAAAATCAGCAAATGATAAATTTTATAAGTAAAGCATACTGGATTAATTTTCTCTTCTCACCAACTTCTCTGATTCCTCTTTGGAAACTTTATCTTGTAAAGAAGCAAGACTTTTTCTCAGCTCCACAATAATCAAATTCAATTCTTCTTCCTTGTTTTTCAATGTCAACTCTATAATTAAATGCAAGATTTTGCAATAAGAAAAATATATTTAGGAGTAGAAAAAAAAAAGCCAATAAGCAAATAGGTAGAGAACATACCCATTTCAGCACATTTAGTCTCATTAAATTCCAATTCATGTTGCAATTTCTCTTGCTCAAATAGGTAACTTCCTTCTAGCTCTTGAAACCATTTGATACAAAGCCTGAGCCTCTTTATATAATCCATCATATTGTCGCATCTCTCCTAGAAAACCCAGAAACAGCATATCAGAAACTACTCTCAATTGACTCATGCTTCAGAGGGAAAAAAAGAAAAACTAACCTTGTAATTGAATTTGTTTTTATATTTCATTCTCTCATTTAACAATGCATCAACATCTTCTCTTGTGAACTCAATCCCACCACACTCCGATCCAGCAATGCTGTGAGGAGCACTAGTTGGGGCAAGTTCTTGTTCACCATTTACAATTGAAAATGCTTGTCGCATTCTGCCATTGGTCGCAGTCCCAACCATTTTCTCAATTCCAATCTGTTTCCACTTATCTACAAGCACCTCATCCCCAAAACACTTCTATGAAACCAACCAAAAGAAATTAAAAAAAAATAACACAAAACATAAATTTCTCAGAGCTATGATCTTAAAGACAAAACTTTGAAGCCAAATATACACTGCACTAAACCCATTCTTCAAGCTTCTCTTAAATGTTCGCACTTATCAAAGAGAGAGAGAAACTGAATTCACAAGCCCAGAAAAAGGGAGAAACACCCAGTAGCACGTATTAGTAAAACAAAAGAAACCAACACTATATTGCTTTAAAATATAGAAAGGAATCTTGGAAATGGAACAGAAAAAAAAAAGAAAAAAATCGCTTTACTGGACTCTAAAATCCACACAAATTCCCCTAAAAAATAAATAAATAAATAAAAATAATCTCGTACCCAAGAAACATAAAGCATCAGAGATCCATTGACAATACGAAGAACCCAGATTTTAGAAAAAAAGAAAAAGGAGGAAGCTTACATGTGAAGAACTTGTAATGATAGGTGTTGAGTTAAGTGGAGGCTTGTTCTGGTTTTTGGAGGCCATTTTCAAGCAGAAAGAGAGAGAGAGAGAGAGAGAGAGAGAGAGAGAGAGAGGGAATTTTTAATTATTATTAATTATTTTTATTTTTTCATTTATTTTTTATTAGCTAGGGACGGTGAGTTTGGTTTGGTCCCAGAGTTGGTGGGGCCATGAATTGCGTTTAAAGCTAACGATTGCAATCACAGCCGTTGCTTTTAAGAGCAGGAAGATGCACAGATAGCGAAATAAATCCTTCATATTAATATAATTAATTAATAATAAAAATTTTGTAAATATACTAATTTAGTATTATTTTACCGTTGGAATTTGAACTTTTTAAAAATGAATGAGGGCGGCATTAGATAAGGCGTCAGTTAATATCCGTTATGACTAAATTGCCCTTCCCTTTTTATTTTTTTCTTTTCCCAAATGTTCAGATTCTTTATTTTTTTGTTGTGCTATTTTATTTTTCATAGAAATAAAATTTCAAATTGTCCTCTCTGTTTTGTTTTGTTTTTTTTATGCAAGCGATTCTAGAGAAATAAGTTGTAACATGGAAGGTTAAAATGGACATCTTACAATAATCAAATATTTTATAAAAATACACATTGTTACATGACAATTTTACACAATAAATAACTCAAAACTATGACAAAATAAATATATTATTAATTATATTAATAATTGAATAATTAAGTATTTGTTCTATTCTTGAAAAAAAAATAATAACTACATATTTTCATTGTTTTTCATACATATGCTATCAATATATTAACAAATGAGAAATTCATTTAAAAGTGAAAAATTGCGAGTAATTATTTATTTTCATTTTTATTTAAAAGTGAAAATTTTGTTTTTATTTATGACTTTGTCATAATTCGTGAATAATATTATTTTATCATTCTCATTTCATTTATTGACTTTTTCTTTCTCTTTATTTTTTCATTCAAAACACCGAACGTGTTTGTCTTTTTTATCATTGAAATTAATAATTTCACATTGATACACATTACGCTGTCATCTTCATGTTATATTCTGTTAAAAAAAAACTTCAAGTTATATTCCAAAATTTGCAATTATATAAGAATAGTTCTAATGTGAAATTAAAATATATTAAATTATTATTTATTCGACAAATAATATTTTTAACAAAACTATATATATCCAGGGCCGTCTTAAATATTTAAGGGGCCCTGTTCTTAGAGAAAAACAGAATAAATTAGACCATATTCCTAACTTGAACCAAATTATTTTCAAAAATTAAAAAAAAGAAAAAAAATTATAATTTGAAATTTTGACTTTAAAATTCGTAAGTGAACACAATCTGAAGCCATGGTATCAACCTCAATTGCCTGGAAACCAAGCATTTGACTGACGAACTTTACTGCTGTTATTTTTCCTATATCAGGTGTTCCACTTAATAGTACTGCTTTTTTGATAATATAATTATTTAATGAGCATATAAATAATTTTTTTTTATTTATTTTACTATGTATATGAAAAATAAAAATATCTGTGCACATTTATTTTGCAACTGCGAGGGTGGGTTTTATAATTTATTTTATTGTAAATAAAATAAATTCATTGTGTTTGTTATTGTTTATTACTTTAATATTTAATGAATGAAAAGCAAGGAAGGAAAGTAAATTGAGGGCTTGTTTGTCATCTATTATTGCCTAACTGCCTTTTTTTTCCCCTTTTTTTCTCTCATTCTCTCTCATAATCAATGGAAGCATCATCTTGATCCTATTCTTCTTACCCTTTTCACTAACTTCTCCAAGTTAAAATCTTCGTAACTATCCTCTCTCTATCTAATCTCAATACTTTTTGTCTTAAGATAGTAAAGCAGCAGCAGCTCTAATCCCCCCCCCAAAAAAAAAAGCACTCACTCATGGATGCTTCTTATTCTGATCTCTCTTTAGAATTACACTCAAAAGTTTCAGAAACTTAGGCATAAAAAAAAATGGGTGTGTTGTCGTTAGTACGCTCATCACTCCTCTCTCTTTCTAATTTCTTATTTCTAATTAAAAGTGGTTTAATGTGAAATTTTAATTATTTAATTTTTCTGAGTTTTCCTTTTACATACCAAATTGATATGAATATTTTGTTTTCTTTCCTCATATGCCTGCCTGCTACAGGAAGGTGGTTGAGAAGACTATTGTTAAGTAAAGATAGGAGAAAATGCAGGGAAATTGAAGAATGAAGGACCACCTTCTGATTTTTGGTCATGGAGAAAATATGGGCAAAAACCTTCTGATTTGGCCTTTTCCTTTGTTTCATCTTGGGGCCCTGTGCAAGCTGGGGGCCCTGTACAGTAGCCCAGTTTGTACAGGGCCTTCACCGGCCCTGTATATATCCCTACTGTAAGTAGCACACCTAAAGTATTTGTGAAAATTACTTTATTTGAATCCAAATATGCTTAATTTTTAACTAGAAAAAAATTACAGTATTTATGTAATTTTAGAGTAGCCTTTTGATTTTACTGCGATCCAACTTTTCTTTCACATTTATTACTGCCCGCCATTTTTTTATTTTTTTAATTTTTATTTATTTTGAACGCTAATTTTTTTATTTGTATTTAAAAATAAATTTTTAATATTATATTTTCACAGATATATAATATGTATAACATATATAATATCTGTCAAATATATATAAAATATCTATCAAATATCTATATAATTTATTTAATATTTTTAACTTTATTTTTTAATTTTATATCTATACAATATACATATAACATATATAACAAATATATAATATACAAAATATATTTATTAAACATCTATAATATTTACATAACATTCATCAAGTATATACATAATATCTACATAATAAAATTAATATTTTATAAATTTATTTTTTACATCTATAATATGTGAATTTTGTTTAAAAATAAATTTAATGACTTTTATTAATATATTTTTACATATTCTATTTTTTTATGAGTGTTATTTATTATTTGTGATTAAAATTAATTTTTTATAAAGATTAATACATTTTATGGGTTAAAAATATAATTTAAAATATTAATTTTTATTATTTTATTAAAATAAATTATTTAATAGTGAAGCTAAAAAAGATAAAAATTCAAGTAAAATATTGATTATAGTAAGAGATGGGGTATTTTTGAAAGAAATATTATTTTAGCAAAGAATAAAATTTTTTAAAAATTTTATTTAATATTTTTTAAAAGTGTAAATATTCTATTTTTGTATAGAATTTTTGAAAAACAAAGTTTAATTTTTTTGAATAGTTATACAAAAGCCCCTTTTAACTACTTATTTAACACTGCTGGTATACTATTTGTATTCATTCAAGAATAAAAATTTAAAAATATAATAAAATTATAATTATAAAATTATAATTTTTTAATAAAATAATTACAAATTAAATATAATACTAATGTAATTTTATTAAGATAATTTTATACAATAAAATTCTATAATTAAAATATAATAAAAAATTTAATAAATACAAATAAAATCTCAAACTCATAATGGCAAATACGGATTAATAAAAGCCAAAATTAGAATAATAAAATTATGGGATCAGTAGCCAAAATTAGATAAATGTCCAAAGCACATGTGTTGTTATGATGGTTTTGTCTCATTAATACAAGTGATGAATATATTGAATATTGATATTTACGATGATTTAAATTAATGAGTACCATAAATAATTGGATGATGAAGCCGCATCCACCTCTTCCTTCCAAATCATTTTATTAGCTAATGTTAAATGAATTAAATTAATTTATATTAAAAATATTTATATATTAATTATATTAAAAAAAATAATTATTATAATTTTATATTAAAATATTTTTAATTCGAATCAATTTGATTCATAGAGTATTTTTATTTATAAAATTGCATTTATAATGAACTTGTGCATTAATCATTTTATGAAATGTTGAGTTAGCTTTGTGCGAGATTGTTATCAAATGAGACATTAAAAAAATGGTTGGTCATAATAAATTTATGACATGAATGTAAATTTCGATTCAAATTATATGTACGTATTTATAAATAAATATTATAAGAAATCGTCCCGATACCCATACAAATATTAAATTCTTATATTAAAATAATTTAAACCTGAAATCTTTTGGTTATAGGATTTCATCCTTAATTTATTGGACTAAGATATAATTGATATCAAGACTTCAATTAGTTATATTATTATTATTGTTAGGTATAATAGATAGTTTATTTTAATTTTGTGTTGTTTTGTAATATATCTTATTTTTTATTCTATGTCGATTTTACCGTAAATTTGAAATTTAATTGTAATTTTAATCATGAAATTAAATTAAATATAATAATATTTTCATATTAAGTTTAAAAAATACAATTGACCTTAAATTTTATTATACCACACTTTTACGTTATACCACACTATTAATTTAATTTTTAAATTTCAACAGAACATACTTGAGTTATTTAATTTTGAAAATTTAGTAAATTACTAATAACAATCAAATTAATAATGTAATTTATAAAAAAAGTATTTGATTAAAAATTTAGAATTTGAATTGATGATGTGATATAATAAGTTGAAAAAACAATTTAATTTGTTGGGATTTTAATTAATAAATTTTTCCTAATAATTACGAGTTAAGGTAAAATTGAAATTAAATGTTGAATTAGAATAAAATTTACACAAAGTAAAAAATACGATGTAGCAATAAAAAAAATATAAAATTTAAGATAACTTATTTATTAGACATAATTTTTGTTGTTATTTTTCTTTGACATTCTATTATATATATACCTAAATCCCAATATTTAAAAAAAATTAAGGAAAAGCAAAATTTATAAATCCCAATATTTTTAAAAATGACTTGACTGTTCAATTGACTAGGCAAAATTCGACTAAAATAAATAAAATTTTGGTACACGTGAAAAGACATCAAATTTCCAATTAAAATTATTGACCAAAAAAAAATCTCCAATTAAAATAAGTGGAGAGCTCGAATTTTTCTGGATGACCTAATTCAAAGTAATTAGAAATTATAAATTTAATAAATTATAATTTTAAATATATTTAAAATCTCATAATTTTTAAAAAAAAACTATCAAAAAATGAGTAATTAAATAATAGATAACAAATGAACGGAGTGAGGTATGCAGCAGTTAAACTGTATCAACCAAACTACCAAATTCTAACAAACATAAAATAAACGAACAAATTGTAAATTGGGTTAGTTTGGTGATCGTTTGTTACATATAGTAAAGCACCCGAAAATATGATTAACATGATATGATTGATTCAAAACAATTATTGTTTGCGCCCCAATTTAATAAATAAAATGACATTAATTATTATTAATAAAATAAAATGTATTCATAAATATAATTTAATAATGCTAACTCAATTTTTAAATATATATATATATATAATGAGAATCAAGATGATATTAGTATTTAATTTCTTTTACTATTTTTTATTTACGGAAAGTGTTTTTTTCATTCATAAATAATTGTCGATCTAAATTTTTTCACAAAAATTAAAAAGTTTTATAATAATATACTATATATAACTATTTTATTAAATTACCATTTTTATTAATTTATTACTCATTCTATTAGTAATTATATAAGAGTAAATTTTAAATAAAGTTATAAAGTAATCTTAATTTTTATAAAATGATAATTATTTATAAATAAAATTTATCACTTTAAAATAATAATTATTTGTGATTGAAGGAAGTAACATTTAAGAAATTCTCTTAATAAAAATTTAAATTTTATTTCTTGGATAATGTTATGTCTATGCTTTTATATTGCTTCTCCGTTAATAAAGATTAAATAATTAGTTAATTTTTAATTTAATAATATTTTAATTATTTGTAATATTCCTTAATTAAAATACAATTAAAACTAAACAACTATAAATGATTAAATAAATTTTCTTTTTTTTTTCTTATTAAATAACTAATTTTCGATTTCCTCAAATGGGTGTCAAGATTTTTATCTTTTACTTTCTTAGAAAAAAAAATTTTCCTATTACTTAAACCAAATTTGGTAAAAAAAAAAAAATATGTATATATATATAAAAGATGTGAGATGGTGGAGCAGGTGCTCTATCTATTTGTCTTTTGGTGATGAGTTCCATTCATGTTAAGTTTTTTTAACTATAAATTTAATCCCTTTAGGAGTCTTCCTCTTTAGCCAATGGTTTCTAATTTATTTTTGACTCTTTACTCCAAAAGCCAAAAAGTCTGATGTTTGGGATTTTATCCCAAACGTGTTCTACTAATACACATCAACTCTAAAGTACTAATTGATTGTGTATTTATATATGAACTCAGTTCATAAAGGAGTGGCCATTACCATAAAAGTGATGGTGAAATTTTTTATCTTTTTAATACTAGAAAAAATAGTTCTAATTTTAATGTTTTCTTTATCATTAAATTTATTTCAATAATGGGTCATTTAAAATTGTTCGTAGACTTAAAATTTTTGGATCAAGTGTAAAATAATAAAAATTATTATTATATTAATTATAAATATTCAATTATTTCAAAAGATTAATTATCCGAATTGATTATAAAAAAAATTATGATGTACAAAAACATGTTGGACGTTATCTTTTACTAGTTAAGACTCAAATTTTGAAAACAATTTAATAATGAATAATTTTTCTTGTCGAATTGAAAAAACATAAGAACTTAATATATATACAATGTATAAATGAACTATAGATTTATAATATTACCTTAGTACTACAATAAAAAAAATAAAAAAAAGGAAAGAAAACTTTCCAGCTTAAAAACCAGCTGAATTAATCTTACTTTTACATAATAGAAAAGAAATGGTTATACATATCTTTCTCTCTGAGTTAATGTTGATGTTCATGGCTTGCCTTTCTTAATAAGATAATTAGCGAGAGAGAGAGATTGATTAATGTCGTTTTCATTAAATTACTAGTTAGAAGTGATACATCAATCTAATATCATAATATGTATTTTTGAAATATTTTGTTTTGTGGGTTTAATTTGTTTTTTTTTTCAATTAAAATCATGTGACATACAATTAATTAGTGCACGGTAATATGGCATATCGTGATTTGCTTAATTAATTACACGTTTCAATTAAATAATAATAAGAAGAAGAAGAAATTTGGTGGGCATTTGCATTAATTTGATGATATATTTCCTTCTTGTCAAGCAAACTTAAGGATGATAAAAAGGTTTTATCTTCAACCTAAAAATCCTTTTAGGTGTCTTTGGCTTTGGATGCTTATTGAAACATTAAAGCATAGTAGGTGTTCAGAAATTATAATTAGCCAATTGAAAAATCAATTTCAAATATTACATATATTAAGCATATATGGAAAAAGAAATATCCCATGTTGATTAAATATAAAATATATGAATGATCAAAATAGAAAAGAACTCTCTAACGTTAACACTTAGCTTTTATAATGAGTTTTTTAAAATTTATATTAAGAAATTTACAACGTAAATTTTAATATACTAAAAAAATTAAATTAATTAAATTCAGCTTATAAAAATTTATCATTATTATATATGGTCATTTTCACATCATCGGTTATTCGGTTAATCCGTGAGCTTCCATGTATAGAATAGTATTTGGTATCCTATAATTTCTGGCTGTAGTTTACGGCAATTTTTTATGTATAGAAAACCATTTGGCTGATTTCTGAAGTCTTTGAACTGTCTATTAAGAATATGATTGTATTATTTGATATATGCATTAACTGCTCCTTCTTGAAAGGCTTACTTTTAAGTTGCTAGTCATTGACAAATGCCCCAACTTAGGTCTGCTCTGGCCTGCAAGAGAATATATAAGAATTTTTGCCAAATATACTATGTATAGTTCAACTAAAAGTACCTTATTATTTGCATTTTGATTAATTTCATAGACATGTATTTTTCTGAAATCATAGGCAGCTGCACTCTCATTTCATTCCCACATGGCGTTATTGAGTTATGTTGAATAGTTGAGAGTTGAGACGTAGCTTTCATGAGACTATATTTTGGTTTGTAAGTGAGAGACTGCTTTTCTTCAAATTCATACTCGATTTAATATATCAGCAACTGCATAAGCCTTAAATGCAAATAAATGGGAATTACAAAATTTATTGATGGCATTGCAGGCTTGCAGCAATGATAAGATCAAATAAATTAGTTGGAATTTGAATATATATATATATATATATATTAGTTCTTATCAACTTACCATATAATTGTAATATTGATGATGAGAGCTTAAATATTCAATTTCATGTTTTTATTAATATTTTTTAATTTGGGCCTAAAACCATCACAAGCCGACTTAACTCCGTTTTCTAAAGCCCTAATAAAAGCATAAAGCAAAAGCCGAGAGTCTTTGGGGGCTTTAATCCACAAAATGTTAATTTTTTTACGGGATTTCTTCAAAAATAGATAAAAAAAATATTTTAAAAATTCATTTTTTTAAATATCCATTATTATACATTTTATATATTAAAGTATATCTACTCTTACAACTATAAATGAGCTAAGCCACTTGAACTTAACTTGAGTTTTAATTCGATAAAAGTTCATTCAAGTTCAACTTTAAATTGCTAATTTATTAAATAATTTAAGTTCAAATTAAAAAATATTCGGTTCGTTAGCTCATGAGTTGGCTCATTTAAAAAATTTATGAGTTAGTCTCACAAGTTAACTCATTTATTTTTTATATTTAATTAAAAAATACATATAATTCAATTTATTTATTAAATCATATATTTAAATATATTAATTCTTAAATTAATTTAATTTATATAGTTTAGTGTTACACGTGGTAAATAAATTAAATAATTTTAATATCACATAATAATTTAATTCAATAAATTTTATTTGAATTATATATATTATATTTTTAAATTATAAATATTGATATTTATTTAATAGTGAGTAAAATTTTTGTTAATACTATATTTATTAATAAAAAATTATTAAAAATTTTGGAGGAATAAATTTATTACATTGAAGTAACAAATTGTATCATATAATATAAATTATAAAAATAAATAATTATTTAATTAATAATATTATAAAAATATGATGGCTTAATATATATTAAATATTCAATACTATGTATAGTTCAATAATTTATTAATTTATAATAGAATATAAAATTATAGTAATATAATATTTTATTTGTGTTTATATAAATATAATAAGACTATTCATTTTTTATAAACATATTATTAATTTTAGTATTTTTATATTGAAAAGTAAAAAAAAAATAAATTAAAATTAAAAATTAAAATAAGTTTGTTGAATTTATTAAATTAAATTAAATTAAGTTTAAATTCAAAATATATTATATATAAGTTTGAATCAATATAAATTTTAATATAGCTTAAATTAAATTTAACAATTTTATATTGTGCTAAATTTAAATTTTTCGTAATTGGAACTGGCTCTATCATAACTCGAAGACGTATAAATTATAGCAAATGCGCAAACTGTAGAATATTTAAACAAAAAATTTTAAAAATAACAGATATAGTATTATTTTTTTATTGTCGTCACTTCACTCCAATTAAATATCAAATAGAACAAAAATTTTGTATGCTCATTGGTTGTTGGTCCTGGTATTTGATCCAAGCCAACCACAATTTTGGCAACACTGCAATAGCACTTTATCTCATCTCTCCCATCATAACAAAGTAATATCCTAAATGAGAATCCCTTGTTG
Source organism: Garcia nutans (assembly GCA_947685225.1). NCBI lineage: Eukaryota > Viridiplantae > Streptophyta > Magnoliopsida > Malpighiales > Euphorbiaceae > Garcia > Garcia nutans. The sequence goes on along the minus strand of CANTUV010000015.1, from coordinate 29,293,389 downwards.
CAACACTAAAGCATTGTAATTAATATATACAGTCAGTACCACCGCCAACCACAATTTTAATCAGAATCCAATCAATAGGCCTAAATCTATTCAGTGTCAAGCAACCACGGCCAATGGCCACTGTTTGCGGTAAATCGTGAACCTAATAGTAAACTGACAGTTCCATTCATGACCCGAGTTAAAATAAAAAAATTTTAATTTTTAATCAAAACCAAAATCGGATTATAAAATTTTGGTGTTATAAGATTTCGATTTAGGTTTATAATTTTCTGAACAAAAACTGTAACCAGTCTATTCAAATTTTGAACAGTAAAAAAATAAAAAAATTAATATATTTCAAAATTAAAATCTTAGAGTTAATTTTTTAAATATTTTTACATTTTAATTTCAATATTAAATGTATAAAATTATGTAGTTAAATATATGTATTTATAATAAAAAAAATTACATTTATAAAAATTTATCATTATTTTTTTTTTAAGGTGGACGGAACCACCGGCAGAATTTTATTAATATCTCAAATGAGTAAAAGTATTATCGGTCAATACAAAGCCCTTAATAAACTTGGGCAAGGAGTTGAGAGTTTCAAAAATTTTAGACGCTCTATTGACACGACTATAATAAGCTAAATAATGAGCTGCTTGATTACCCTCCCTATAAGTATGAACAATAGAAACAGAGTTAGGAAGAGAAATAAGCCAAGCTAGTGAAGGTGGGACATGGCCATGGTGAGAAGCAAAATCAACTATCTGCATGGAGTCAACTTCAGCAACAATCTGCTTGTAACCCAAAGAGAAGATCCATTGAAGACTATGAAATAGGGCTTGAACCTCAGCATTAAAGGGATTGCTTGCCTGTAAAATAAAACATTTACCAATAATAAAATTACCATGATCATCGCGCAACAAAGCTCCTCCAAACACTAAAGACTCTGAATAGGAAGCATCAACATTCAACTTCACAACCTTCTTCCCAAAATTCGCAGGTAAAATATCTCTAAAAGCTGTAGTATGAACAGCAAATTTAGAAGATGAGAAAGCCACTCCCCAATGCAACAAAGTCTTTGAGATAAGTAAGTGTATTGAATTAAAGTCCACTGTTATACCACCCCAATAAATCTTGCAATAAGCTAACCAAATGGAATATAAAATAACCAATGGGATGAGATGACGAAGCCTGCTTCTTATGTTGGAAGATTTAGCATTTAGCCACCAGCTCATAAGTTCGCCCCGAAGAGAAAAAGAGGAACTCCTGTCATGAGGAATTATTTGGGCCCTATAAAACTTCCAAATATTGTTACTAAACAGGCAACGAAATAAAACATGGTCAGAAGAAGCTTCGTTCCTTAAACAAAAAGGACAAACAGAAGCTAACTGAACTCCTATACGTTGCAACTTATCAGGAAAAGGGAGAGCAAGGTTCACAAGTTTCCATCCAAAAATTGAAAAGCGAAGAGAGATAGCCGAATCCCATAAAGATGTAGAAGATAAAGTTTGATATTTCTTGGGGCGAATGACATCATAAATATCACCAAATTTAAAGCTAAATTCAGAATCTCGAAATCGGTCATACAACTGCTTACCATTTATCTCCACATTTTTGTACCTGTCATAGGTCCGCCAAATTCGCTTCCAACCATGAGAGTCAATAGGAAGAAATGTCATATCACCTGTCCGGCCATACTTTCCATGCATATAGCGAGACCATAATTTTAAGGGAAAAAACTTCCTGGACCACATTCAGAGATCGAATACCCAAACCACCTTCCTTAGTCGGGTAAGTGAACTTTGAAAACCTGAGCCAGTGATGTTTACTTGATTCATTATCTGAACCCCAGAAAAAATTAGCAAACTTTCGCTCTATTAGACCAATCACAGGCTTCGGAATAAGCAAAGAACTCATCATATGTAATGGAAAGGAAGCTAGAACATGATTAATTAAGATTATTCGACCACCTGGAGAAAGAAAGCCTTTTAACCACCCAATAAGCTTCGAGTCAATCTTAGACAACAAGTCTTGACAATGAATCAATTTTTGCATGCCTTGATGAATAGGGGTTCCCAAATATGTAAAAGGAAAAGCACCTCTTTTAATAGCGAGAGATGATTCAATATCATTAATAGCTTTCCTTCCCACTGCAGAAGAGCAATAAAAAGCACTTTTCTCAAAATTAATCAGCTGTCCAGAAGCATGTTGATAAGTCTGCAGAAACTTAGTAAATTCCCGAATTGACTGATTATCACCATTAATAAACGCAATAAGATCATCAGCAAAGACTAAATGAGAAATCACAAGACATTTGCGAGAAAGCTTATAAGGAAGAATAGTGCGATTACCAACCAAAACCTTTAAACCCTGGGAGAAGGCCTCTGAAGCTAGGATGAAAAGAAAAGGAGACAAAGGATCACCTTGTTTCACCCCTCTTTTTGGCTGGAAAAACCCATAATTAAAGCCATTAATACAAATTGAAAATCTTGAGGCAGAAAGATGATTCATAATTAAGCCTAACACCGAACCAGAAAATCCAAATCGACTCATAACAGTTTGAAGGAAAGACCATGAGACCCTGTCAAAAGCCTTAGCCATATCTAATTTAATAGCTAGATTGTGACCACAAGTTTTTTTATTAATATCATGGATGATCTCATTAGCCAACATAACTTGAGTATGAATAGATCGCCCTTTCACAAATCCAGCCTGTTCTTCTGAAATAAGCCTGTTCAAAACATCTGAGAATCTGTTAGCTAAAATCCTGGTACAAATTTTACTAACAAAGGTCGCCAAACAAATAGGCCTGTAATGATTAAATGAAGAAGGATTATCATTTTTAGGAATTAAAATAATCTGGGCACTTCCAAAAGCACAAGGAGCTGGAATACCAAGAAAAAATTCCTGAACTGCACTGCAAACATCTTTCCATATAATATCCCAACACTGACGAAAGAAATAACCATCAAACCCATCCGGACCGGGAGCACTATTGGGGTTAAGTTGCCAAACTGCTGCTTTAATCTCTTCTTTTTGGGGAATAGCCATAAGCTTAGTATTATCCAGAGAAGTAACCAAAGGAGGAATAGAAGATAATAAATAATCCGTATGAACAGAAGAAACAGGAGAATCTGAACAAAATAAATCAGTGTAAAAATTAACTGCTTCCTGACCAATCAAGTCTTGATTAGTAAGACGATCCCCCTGAGCGTTCACAATAGAAGAGATATGATGTTGACGTCTGCGCATCTTAACAAAATTATGATAAAATTTCGTGTTCCTATCACCATCTTTAATCCAAGCAATATGAGATTTTTGTTGCCAAAATATTTCTTCCAATTTAAGTAATCTCACCAAGTTAGATTGTCTATCCTGCCAACAATTCAAATTTTGATCATTGGGATCAAGAACATAGGTTGCTTCAGCTTCCTCTACATCGGATTCAGCCTTAGTAATCCCACTGAAAATATTACCAAAGACTTCCCGATTCCAAGTTTTCAAATTCTGCTTGAGATCTCTAAGTTTAGTAAAAAGTCCCTTCATACCTCCTCCATTGAAAGGTGGCCAATGCCGCTTGACAAAAGGCATGAAAGAATCGTGAGTGGCCCACATATGTTGAAATTTGAATTGTTTGGGGACTTGAATAGTAACGGATTGACAGGAGAATAACATGGGGGAGTGATCTGAAGTTGCACTACTCAAGTACCTTGTGCTAAACACATCAAAAGCATCACAAAACACATCATTAACCAGAATACGATCAAGTTTCTCCCAAACTCTACCATTAGATCTCACACCTGTCCAAGAAAAATCAGACCCCGAGCAAGGAGCTTCAACAAAACCACAGTCATTTATACAGTCAACAAAATCTTGAATACTCAACATATCTGGAATCTCATTCCCTTTATATTCTGTGGGAGACTTAATAATATTAAAATCCCCCCCAATAATCCAAGGAGAAGAACAAGACCTTAACAAGGTGTGAAAAGAATTCCATAGATGTTGGCGAGCAGTTCTAGAATGATAACCATAAACACCAGACAATCGAAATTTAAACCCAGAACCATGACATATAACTTCACAAGAGAGAATTTGAGAAAAATGCATAAATCCGGACAAAGAAAATTGGTGAGCATGCCACATGATCCAGATTTTATTATCCTCAGAAGAAACAACCTCCCGAAATCCAAGTTTATTAGCATAAAATTTATTCTTCCTCCTATTAACCAAGGGTTCCAAACAAACAACCAAACCAAGTTTATGAATCTTACAAAGACGACGAAGACGATTAAGTGATGATCGAATACCCCTAGCATTCCAAATAAGCAAATTCATTGGGAAACATGATGTTCACTAAAAGTTTGAGATAAAATATCATCTTTTGATTTACCTTTTAATTTACCTTTAATACCTTTAGGCCTTCCTCTCTTACGAATTTTTTGAAATCCTTCCGTATCAACAATAACATCAGCCTGTTTATGATTAATATCCTGTGCTATATTATCATCAGAATGGAGAGTTTCATACTCGGACACCGCATTATCTTCAGTGTCACTAGTAACAAACTGCATACAATCAGCTTGGTCAGTTTTCAGTTTGGAACCTGCAAGAAAATGCTCACTTTGAGACCCTTCAAGAGTGTGATTTGGCCTTACAATCTTCAAGTCTGAATCATAAACTTCCAGTCCATCAACCAGAATTGAAGTATTAGCTTCCTGAGGATCGACCAAGTGTGTATCTTTATCATTAATTCGGTCAACCAAGTCTGTTGCTTTTCTATTACATTCATCCTGGATTGCAGTATCTTCAAGAGGATTTATCAAGTCTCCTAGTTGATTGGCTGATACTGCAGAAATTTTTTCAAGTTGGTTGACCAGACCTCCATCAGGGCAATCGATCATCTCTTTCTCTCTACCTTCTGAAACTTTAGTCGTGCCTCTGTTTGTCTCTGTGTCGCCTTTATGTATAGAACTGTGCAAGACTGAAGCAGTGTTAAGATTATCAAGTTTTGGAACCCAGATTTTATCAGGAAATCTTTCTGGAACATTAACTCCACCTTCAACATTTTCCTTTTTCCCGCAAGCAATTGAAGAGTGACCCAATTTATAGCAATTAGAGCAATAGAGAGGCAGATTTTCATAGTGAACAGATTGAGCAAAACCAGAAACAGCATCTCCAATCCATATCTTGTCAGGTAATTCATCAACTAAATTAACTTCAATACATACCCGAGCTGCTGAGGGACGGGTCAGTGAGGCTGTTGCAGCATCAACCATCAAAGGCACTCCAATTACAGATGCAATATCTAACAAGGCTAACTTATTAAACAAATGGATGGGCAAACCTTCTAACGTGACCCAAACTGGAAAGATTGGGCTGTCAGAATGTGGAGAAAAGTCTATTGTCCATTTGAGAACTCTCATACCAAAACCATTGAAGAACCAGTGTTGACGAAGCCAACACCGAAGATAATCCTCTTCCAGTTTAAAATTAATCAAAACATCACAGTGATTGAGCAAACCTAAAGAAAATTCTCCCTTAAACCCAATAGAATAGAAATTCTTTTGTAATTGTTTCATACCTGGTCTGCCAGAGGCGAAGTGACCCACCAGAGCAAACTTGAATGGTTTGGCGAAAATGGAGATTTCCTCTGCCGAAAATTGGACAGCAGGGAGCCCTCTGTGTTTGAGCTTCTTTTGGCCCAAACCACTCCCATTAACTGAAGAGAAAGAACGATCAATGGAGGCCACATTTGGAGAACGTCTCAAAGCATCAATGAAAGAACGGGCAACTGGCTCCGGAGGAGCCGTTGCCGTTGCCGTTGCCGTCTCAGCCGTGTTTAGGAAATGAGAACCCTAGCAGAGAAAGAAGTCGTGTTTTTAGATTACTATTATTATTTATTAATAGTAATTATTATTAATTATTATTATTTTTTAATAATTAATATTATTTAATTTAATATATTATCAAATTTATGAGCTAAATGATTAATCTCATAAAAATATTATTAATTATAATTATTTTTATTAAAAAAATAAATTATTAAAATTAATTTGAACCGACATTTTAAATTAGAATCAACTCATCTTTTAAAGATGTAGATCTTAATTGAACTTGCTTTTATCAGTTAAAATTAATATTCATGATTTTTATGAACCGAAATGCTCTCGAACCGTGATTATAGTTAGTTAGTGGCATCTTAAATGAGACTGCCAATGTTTTTTTATGCAAAAACTACATAATAATATCATATTAATTTTGAACATTAACACCGTTGGATTAACATACTTATTTTTGTTTTTTAATATCAAAAATTCTTTTTAAAAAAAGGAGATTTTTAGAATTTAAATCATTGACTATATCATGAGACAAATATTTGTATCATTGGATAGTCAGAACTACCAGCCTAATGGCATGAATTTGCAGTGAATTGCATCATATAGGAGAAGATTAATTGTAATCAAAGATAGAACATGGCGGTGGAGTCATGATTTTGGAGATGCTGTGGTTTTAAGACAAGGGTTACAGACTTTTAAAGTTGAAATCAATTGAAAGTTCTTTGAATTTTAAGTTCATCAATTTTACAAGTGAAAACTTTTTCATTTTTCTTTCACTTCATCATGTGTTTGTCAATTCTTGGATGAATGACCCTTTCAACTTAAACTATGCTCATGCTTATACTAGATGGATTTATAATATTGGAAGTAGATAGAAATAATGTAGCTCTTACAGAGCTTGAGATATTTTATTCAATACTTATAGGCAAAATGCATACAATAATATTACAGAAAACTTAAAAAATATATGAAGCATTCTTTGACAATAAAATAGGAACAACCAACTCATACGTGTCTAACAAATCAAACAAGAATTTCGGCTGGAGACTTGGTCAATTTGAATACGTTAAACAGCAATAGTAGCAGCAATAATCACGTTGCTTTAACTCTTCCCCTCAAATGAAGGGATGATTCTACCACAGTAAGTTAACGCAAGAATTGGAACCGAGAATTAGTTAATGCCTTCGTAAGACAATCTACAATCTGATCATGTGATGGTACATACTGAATTTCCAGATCTTTCCTCAAAACCATGTCTAACAAAATGAACATCTATTTCAATATGCTTTGTTCGAGCATGGTGCACAAGATTTGATGCTAGAGCAGCTGTACTTAGGTTATCAACCCACACAACAGGTCTAAATGGTAGAGTGAATGAAAATTCTTTGAGAAGCGAAGTAATCCATGATATTTCTGTAGCGAGATTTGCTAAAGACATGTATTCAGACTCAGTACTTGACTTTGCCATAACATGTTGCTTCTTAGAGGACCACGATCAGAGTGTCACCAAAATAAACACAATACCCTGCAACTGAACGACAATCATCTAGACAACTTGCCCAATCAGTATCAGAAAAACCACTTAAACAAAGCCTGTCATTGTATTTGATATGTAATCCAGCAGAAATCGTTCCACTTAAGTATCGAAGAACCCTTTCAACAGCTTGCCAATGAATCAAAGTAGGTTGGTGAAGAAATTGACTTAGCTTGTTGACAGCAAAGGCTATATCTGGCCGAGTATGAGTGAGGTACTACAGAGTTCAAATAATTTGTCTATAAGAATTTGGATTCTTCATGACTTCTCCCTCTTCTTTAGATAAAATTTTCCTAGTAGCAAGAGGTGTAGGACAGGCTTTAACACTTTCCATTCCAGATTTGTGAAGTAAATCCTTAATGTACCTTGACTATGTGAGAAACATTCCCGTCTCATCTCTATGAACTTCGATGTTGAGGAGGTGATGTAGAGAATCCATGTCTTTAAGAGCAAAACTCTTATTTACCTGTGAATAAATGCTTGAACAAGATCTTTGTCATTGCCTGTGATCAAAATGTCATCAGCATAGACAAGTATAATAAAACCTTGCCATGAGTCTTGAAAAAGAAGAGAGAAGTATCACACTTGGAATAACCGAAACTCCAATTAACCAGTGTATTTTTCAACCTGTCAAACCAAGTACGAGGAGCTTGTTTGAGCCCATAGATAGCCTTGTCAAGCTTGCACACAAAATTTGGCTTTTTCGGATCAACGAACCCCTATGGTTGTACCATGTACACATCTTCAGACAACAAACCATTTAGAAAGGTATTGTTAATATCTAGCTGTCAAACCTCCCATCCTTTTGAGACAGTGAGAGTCAATACAATCCGTATCGTAGTTGGCTTGATGACAGGACTGAATGTCTCAAAGAAATCAACTCTAGGAGTTTGATGAAACCCCTTAGCAACCAATCTTGCCTTGTGACGATTAATGCTTCCACTGGGACTGTATTTGAGCTTAAAAACCCATTTGCTTCCAACCAATGATTGCTTTAGAGATGGAGGAACTAAGTGCCATGTTCTATTCTGAACAAGAGCTTGGTATTCAGCTTGCATAGCTGTCTTCCATTTATCATTCGTTAAAGCCGCTGCAACATTTTGAGGCTCTTTCGTGTTGAGACTACCTGCATTAGTTTCAGCAACCTTGACAGCACCCGTAAATGGTATTTTAGGTTTGAAGATACAACTTTTGCTTCTTGTGATCATAGGATGATCATTCCGAATTTCTCCACTTTTTCCCAGCCTTTCATTGGAACTGGTAGACTGATTTGGATCAGCTACACCAGAAGCAGTCGAAGCTTCAACTTGACTTGAGTCTCTTGGTGAATATGAAGTGGAACTTTTAGAAGTTGGTGAAGCTACTGAAGAAGCTTGTGGATGATCCATACAAGGAAGAGTTGCACCATTATTCAAAACAATTGATGCCATGTGCCATGAGGATGGTGAAGAAACAAGAATGGGATTTGAAATAGTTTTTGTATTTAGAAAACCTGTAGCAAATGGGAACTCTTTTTCATTAAACATTACATGCCTTAAAATGTAAATTTTTCCTGTTGAACTAAGACATTTGTATCCTTTGAAAAATTCACTGTATCCTAAGAACACACATTTGATAGAATGAAATTGAAATTTATGGTTTTGATATGGCCGAAGACATGGAAAACAACTACATCCAAAAGTCTTTAGAGATGAATAATCTGGAGTTTTGTCAAACAATTTTTGTATTGGTGAAATATTATGAAGAACGGGAGTTGGTAATCTATTGATTAGATAAACCGCACTTTCAAAGGCTTGCCACCAATATTTTAATGGCATTTTTGCTTGAGCTAAGAGAGTTAAACCCATTTCGACAATGTGACGATGCTTCCTTTCTACTCTACCATTTTGAACTGAGGTGTATGGGTGTATGTTTGAAAACAATTCCTGATTTTTGAACTATTTGTGAGAAAGGTAAGTATTCTGTTCCATAATCTGAATAAAGATGTTTTATCTTAGTTTCAAACTGATTTTCAACAAGATTTTTGAAATGGTAAAAGACTTGAACAACATCACTTTTTATTTTAAGAGGATAAATTCAAGTAAATCGACTGAAATCATCAATAAAATGAATGTAGAATCGATACCCAGATGACAAAAGTAATGGTGCAGGTCTCCAAAGATCAGTGTGAATTAAATCAAGAATATTTTTTGCTTGAGAATGAGAGTTTTTAAAAGGTAAAGCATGTGATTTTTCAAATTGACAAGCATCACAGAAACTAATATTATTAATTACCAGATCAAAATTAAATTCTTTTAAAACTTGAAATAAGACTCTTTTAGATGGATGGCCTAATCTCCTATGCCAAGCATCCTCATTTGAAATACTCAATGAATTCAAACATGACTCAGACTTTGATAAATTTGACGAAAAAGAGAGAATTTTTGAATTTATTATTGAAAAATTAGACTTCTTTGATGACGACACAGCTTCAAGCTTGTATAGCCCAAGTTTTCCTTTGAGCATCACTAGTCCTGTCAGCTTGTCCTTCACAAAACAACCAGAAGAGTCAAATAAAGTAGTCACTTTGTTATCAGTCACCAATCGAGACATACTTAACAGGTTCTTAGTGACTTTAGGAACACACAACACATGATTAAGAGATAGATCTTTCCATTTCGTAGCAAGTTTGGTGTTACCTATATGGTTGATGCCAAGTTTGCTTCCATGGGCAACAGTGAGAGAATTCTTACCATTGTAGTCTTGCTTGTGTTGTATATTCTAAAGGTTGTTTGTCACATAATGGCTGGCTCCAGTATCAGCATACCAAGAGGGATCTTCAACTGTTTTAAGAGTTGCCATAAGAGCATTTGGATTTTGATTTGAAGAGCTGTTGCTCATGAAGTTACGGTCAAATCTATTCCAGCAAATAGAGACAGTGTGACCTCCTTTGTCACAAAGTTGACACAAGATTTTGTTTCCAATGCTTTTGTCTCCTCTTCCATGAAATTTGCTTCTATCGCCTCTACCATTGTTGTTGTAGTTTGATCAATTTTGCCCTCTTCCAGTGTTGAAATTTAATGACCTGTTGTTGGTGTTGATCGTTGCAAGGTGAGCAGTGGCGTGATTCGAATGAATGCCTTCTGTTTGATAAGCATTGAATTGCTCTAGTCTATTCTCATATGTCAACAGATTTGTTTGCTAGTCAATCCAGGATACTGACTCTTTGTCAGTAAGGAGAGTGACAATCGGAGTGTATTCTGTATCAAGACCACTCAAAATTTGAACAACAAGTTCAGATAAAGGTATTGGATTACCTGCTAGAGCAAGATTATGAGCAATAGCTTTCATAGTTGTCAGCTATTCTTCCATTTTCATTTCTCCTTTCCTAGTTTTTTGTAACTCAGCTTTGTAGTAGATAATTCTTGATCATGTATGTGCACCGGATAACTCTTTTGCTGCATCCCAAAGCTCCTTTGATGTTGATTTTCGCATTAGTATGAGAGGCTATGTCTGAACTCATGGTGCTATATAGCCATCTCAAGAGTAACTGTTCATTTGACAGCCATTCTTCATACTCAAGATTTGGTATTTTCATCGTACTTCCTGGTGTAGTTCTTGGCATGAATTCTGAATGGCATACCTTAGTGCCAAGAACATAGCTATCTAGCTTGTGGCCTCTGATGACTGGCATGATCATGGTTTCCCATAGAAGATAGTTTGTGCGATCAAGTTTGATTGCATTAAATTGAGTGGATAAACTTCTGTTTTGAAGGCCGGATAAGATAGGCAGTTCACTTGAGCTAGGGGTATTAGGAGGAGAAGTCATTTTAGTTTTAATTTGAAGGAATTTTGGTTTTAGTTTGAAGGAATTTGTCCAGAAGAGAGCTCTTATACCAAGACAGAAATAGTGCAGTTCTTACAGAGATATGAGATATTTCATTTAATACTTATAGACAAAATGTATACAAGAACATTACAGAAAACTTAAAAAATAGATGAAGCATTCTTAGGCAATAAAATAGGAACAACCAACTCATATGTGTCTAACAAATCAAACAAGAATTTCAGCTGGAGACTTGGTCAGTTTGAATACGTCAGACAGCAATAGCAGCAGCGATAATCACGTTGCTTTAACTGAAGTAAGATGCTCTTGATGTTTTATACTCAAAATGTAAAATTTACAGAAAATCAGAATTTTTGGATACAGAGTCATCTAAATCAGAATTCAAATGAGAGTTTTTGGGGATTCTTAGTTCTAGAAATATATCATTGTTAACATGTGCCTCAATTTTCCTGCAATTTGCATCTTCTGGTAGCTCAAGCTTTCTAACATACCCATGTTCCCACCATTGCCCACTTCTCCAATCTTTTGATTTTGTTTCTCTTTGCTGCTGCTTCCATTGCCCACTAATTTCAACAATCCTCCCATTTTCAGCATACACTCGCACTGTGTTTATCCCAACTCCTATATAACAAAAATATCAGATTTAGAACTCATTCATAAAAAATTTATGAAATTCATCTGTAAATATGTAAATTGCATATAAATATAAATAAGAAATTAGTAACAATGTCACTTACCAGGTAGTTCTGCTTTTAGTACGTAAGCTTCATCAGTCTGAGACCAATCAACATTAGTCTTGCCAGAGCTTCGAAGATTAGATAACAACACATCAGACTCAAATTCCCACAAAGGAAAAGCATCTGAAGGATCAAAAAATTTTCCAAACAACAATGGACTAAACAGTGATCCTTCACCGAATATTTTGTGCACAGTTGGACTTCCCTGCGACAAAAATCTTTTGACCACTTCTTCAGTTAATGAAACACTCCACTTATTTGGAGTTTGATCTTCTGTATGAACTTCAACAAGTTTGTAACTTGTCATTATTTAGAACAACCCCAAAAAAAAATTTCAGGGTTTTTATTTTCCTGATGGAAATTATAAGGCTTTATAGGCTTTTATATATAATGTGAAAAGAGTCACTTTATTAAAAACAAAGAACAAATTCTTTGAGGATATTTGGAGGGATGTAAAGCAAGAATTGGAATATTTTCCATTGGGGGGGGGGGGGGGGGGGGGGGGGGGGGGGGGGAGGCTTGTTTAGTAGTAAGAAGAATGGAGGAAACTCATTTTTCCCCCTTTTTTTAAAAAAAAAATGGAGAATCTGGTGTAATTTTTCCATGGAATTTCATTTGCCCCTAGCTTTGCTTTGCTTGCTGTCCACACAAATTTCAAAAGACTTGACACTTCATCATGTGATTTCTGTCACCAACTTATAGAATTGTCACATTCTTGATTTGATAATTGAACAGAATAAAAACTCCTGTCAGGATGAATTGCTCATTCAATAGGATTGCTGACAAATTCAGGTAACGAATTGAATTATTAATGAACATTTGTAGCTCTTAACCTTTGATGACAAAAACATGTCTTATTTTTAGTTGTGAACATCATTAAAAGGGAGCATTTGTCGAAACTTGAACTCCCTAATTTCTTCGCTTAGAGGGTTAATTTCAATTATTTCTAAACTATTTCATTTGTATTATTATCCTTAAATTTCAATTTATCTCAATAAAATTCTCTAATTTTAATTTTTTTTCTTATTAAAATCCTTGACTTCTGTTTTTCAGCAAAAAAAAAATGATTCGGCGAATTTCATGTAAAGCACTGAGAGCTATGTATACAAAAATAAAAAGAAAAAAAATTACATCATTTACTCACTATTAAGTGTATATTTTATGGAGACAAATTGAAATTTAGAAATATTAATAATATAAGCGGGATGATTAGTAAAATTAACCTTCCACTTCTAACGTGTTTCACATTAATTATAAAAATATAAACTTAAGCCTAAATAGCAAAAGGAGAATGCTAGTTGCTTTGCAGGATTACACTTCCCGATTTTGTATAATCTTTGGGCAGAAATTTGATTTCCAATACAAGAAAGCATATGATAAATCTTTGTCGTAACAAGTTTTTATATGATGTGATTTGTATGCTAAATAATGTTTTAATCCCACATACATCATTTTCCTACCTACTAAACTTATACATGTATATATATAATTCTGAATATATAATTTTTAATATATATTATAAATAATTTTATAATTAATAATTTTATATCCTTTTAAAATATCTTAAAATTATATATAAAAATATAATTATATACTTTTAAATTATAAAATTATATATAAATTATATAAAATTAAAATTATATACATAAAATTATATACTTTTTTTTAAAAGTATATACTTTTAATATATCCTTTATATATATATAATTATATATATTCATAATTTTTTAGATATTAATTTTTAAATTTTTATTAAAATTCTGTAAATAAATTAATAGATTTAAAAATTAAAATATAAAATATAAAAATTTAATAAAAGTTTAGAATTTAATATATAATATAAAATTTTAATTGAAATTTATTTTATAAAAATTTATAATAAAAATTTAAATTTTATTATAATATTAAATATTTAATTTTAATTTTAATTCACCTTTAATTTTTTTTAATAAATTTATTTATTTTATCATAATATATAAATATGTATTTTTAAAATGTAATTATTAATTGTGAGTGGAAATCATAATTAGAAGCAGATGTATATATTGATAAAGCTGTGTGAACGCAATATCTTGGATGCTCATTCGTTGTGGTTCCCATTATAAATGTACTTCAGAAGCGGAAAATTAATTTTTGACTACTCAAATTGATGCTTTGTGCACTGAATTGCATCTGGTCTGGGCATCTGTAAAACTATAATTTATTATTATTATTATTACTTATTTTCTCTAAAGGCAGGTTTAGTATCTGTTTGCATTTCTAGCTATGGCTAAAACCAAAGCCAACTAACTAAATGTTGGAATTTACTAATCAAAACTAAATGTTGGAATTTGAAGTACAAAAATAGATCAACTTAACAGGAGATATATAAGTAAAAAATATTTATAAATTTAATGCCTTGAAATTTTAAGACGTTTATATAATTGCCTTAAAATAATTTTTATTATAAAAATAATATAAAAATTAAAAATATTTATATTTTTATAAAAAATTGAAACAAAATTATTTTTGAAAAAAATATGATGTGGTCTATAAAAATAAAAATGCTAATGCAAAAGGAGATAGCTAGTGTAATTTTTTCTAATATTTTATGTTGAAGTGTGATATCAGATTTACGAAATATATTCTCTTAGTAAGTATATAATTTTTTTTTTAAATAAGTGTATTCTCAGGACTCAATAATTAGTATCCAATAGTTCGACAAGGACAAGCATTGAAACGGTAGTTAAATTTTATGATTAATATCTCCATGCTAAAGAGCAAGGTTACTCTTAATGGGCCAAAACTGATGAAGTAAAAAGACTCTAAGATTATACCATATACTCAAATTCAGAAAAGATTCAGCTCAAGAGAGAGCTCAAACCCAATATAAAGTTCACACTTGAGGAGAAAATTATTGAAATTTCAAATATGAAAAAAAAATATATTGAAAAGAGATTGAATTAATGAAAAATATATAAGTAAGAAAAAAAAAACCTCATAAATTTAATATCTTAAAATTTTTTATTGGAGTATGATGTTAGGCCTAAGAAATTTATTTTTTCATTAAGCTCATAAAGAAAATCTCCTAAATAAATGAATTTTCTAGACTCAACACTAAAACGATGGGCCTAGGCATATATAGAAGAAATGAACATTTATAAGGATTTTAAAAAAATAATTTTTATTACAAAAAAACTATAAAAAGTAATATATATATATATATTTATAAAAAAATTAAAGTAAAATTTTAAAAATACCCCATTTCTTACTAAAATAATATATTTTTTAAAAATATTTTTTCTTTTACTACAATCAATATTTTACTTCAAATTCCATCCTTTTCTTTTTCAAAATTCACTATTAAAATAAAATATTCTAATAAAATAATAAAAAAATTAATATTTTAAATTATTTTTTCAGCATATAAAATTTATTAATTTTTATAGAGAAAATTTTTAAATTTTAATTAAAAATAAAAAATAAATACTTACAAAAAATATAAATATAAATATAAATATAAATATATTAATAAAAATCATTAAATTTATTTTTAATTAAATTTTACATATTATACATGTAAAATAAAGTAAAAAAATATTAGTTCCGCCATGTAAATATTGTATAGATATTTAGTAAATATTATGCGTATATTTGATATATGATATATATATTATATTTATTATTTAAATAATATGTATTTTATACTTAAATTATTGAATATTATGTGAATTTTATATAAATATTGTGTAAATATTATGAGAATAAAAAATTAAAAATATAAAATTAAATAAATATTAAAAATATTATGTATATATATAGTAGGTGTTTAGTAGAAGATTAATATATATTTGATAGATGTTTTAAATATTATTTATATAGTGTGTGTTTTATATTATGTATATATTTATTATATATATATATATATTAAAATCGCGATATTAATTTTTTTTTAAAATAAAATAATAGAAATAAAAAGTAAATAAATATAAATAAAAATAATAGTGTCAAAATCGTAATACTGAAAAAATTATGGGCATTTGACATTATTGAAAAAATAAATCTCTAGACCAGTATATTCTTTAAAAACGAAAATCAGAAATGGGTAAGAGGGTGTAATTTCCTCTAGAACAAAACAAACCATATGCGAATACAGATCATGTAAGAAAAATCATCTTTATTTAATTATCTATTATTCCCTAATAATTGAAAAAATAATAACATTTATTTTTGTTTAGTGCTAATAGAGTAATCTTTATATGAATAGTTATTTGAGTTTTCAGCAGCCAACAGTTTTTTTAATATATTATTTTTTTTTTGGATTTTCGTTTTTTTTTCAATTTTGTGTTTCATTTTTTTTCAAATATACCTCTCCTTCAACTTTTTTTTTAATTTCATTTTTCATCTCTTTTCTTATTTTTTTTCTTTTATCCTTTTTTCCTCCCATTCTTTCTTTCTTTTATTTTCTTTTTTATTTTCAGAAAATAGATTAGGCCTTTCATATTATTTATTATTTATAAATAAATATGTATTTTTCTTTTACTTTTGTTATTTTTCAATTATAATGTTAAAGATTTTATTATTTTTAATGGTATTTTTTTCATATTTAATAAAATGTTTCAAAGATAATTTTCTTTTATTTTGTGAAATTTTCATTTATTTACTATCAATTTATATTTTTTGATTATTGTTACATTTTTTTTGTATTTATTTTATTTTAGTGTCAGTTTGAATTAATCTTGTATTTCAATGTGTATGTTTAATTTTTTAGCATAAATACATCATATATATATATATATATATATTCAATATATGCATGACAAGTACATCACACACACAACATTCACATAAACATGCACAATATCTATACAATATGCATAGATATATAATGTGTGTATATATTATGTAGATTTTTTTTTATTTTTATATTGTATTTTAACTTATAAATCATATAATATTTTTAATGTGATAAATATATTTTGTATTTATATTGGTATATGTTAAATTACAATTTGTAAGAAATATAGTTTTTTATTTTATATAAATATTATGTAGGTATTTTATTTTTTTATATATTTTTATCTATTTTAACAATTGAATCATATAAATTTTTTTATTTAAAATAGTAAAATTATGAATTTAAATTAAAGGGAATAGTTCAATAGCTGAATATATATTAATTCTTTTAATGAACATCTACACAACATACACAAAAAGCATAAAAAGAATTTTTTTTTTGAAAATTTAATGCATTTTTTCTAAAGATATTAAATAAAATAATTTTGTGTCATTTTTTAAAACTATTTTATTTTTAAAGATAATTTTATAAAAATCCCTCAATATAAATTAGCTATCAGGTCCATCCAAGGGTTGCACCAAAAGCATCTTACAAAAAAAAAGAAAAGAAAAAATGCCATCTTAATTAGTTTTATTGTGTTGATAAGCTTCAGGGCATCTGCAGATGGATTGGATAAGATAATCTAAAGAAAAAGAAAGAAAAGAAAAAATCCCATCTTAATTAGTTTTACTGTGTTGATAAGCTTCAGGGCATCTGCAGATGGATTGGATAAGATAATCTAAAGAAAACAGATAATGCTGTAACCCTAAAACTGTGTTTTGCATCCACAATTTTTGGAATTTAATTATAAATTTATCGATTCCTTGTAAGCTTGGCTAAAACATCAAAGAATATTTGATAGCTTTTGCAAAATTTTATCTTCATTCAATTTTTCAAAACCATACACAAATATGTCACTTCCTAAGTACTATTTTTTTTTTCTTTTTGATTTTTAGGTATGCCTGTCGTGTGCTTCACATAACATCGAAATTTCTTTAAAAAGTAAGAAAAAATATATATATATATATATTTTTTTTTGCCGACGAGAAATTATTGATGAAATTTGACTAAAATTTTGGGATAGAATCCGACCACCAAAATAAATTTTAAAGAGGCTAGCTCAATAACTCTTCGCTGGAAATCCTCACTTTAGTACAGACTTATGATAAAACTCTGCACAGAATATATTCAGTGCTATTAAATATTAAATACGTTGTTCAAACAGTTATTTGAACTGACGGCCTCGCTAATATACGCGCCACTCCTTCTACTCATGGTGGGTAAGAAAAAGAAAATATTGATATTTGAATCTTTATCTTTTTATATTATAAAATGGATATATAATAATCAAATTATTAGTCCAAATAATATAGTATAACATATTTTTAAATCTCAAATATTTTATATTATAAGGCAATTAAGGTTTGATTATTGAGCTATTATATTGTTTATATTTTTTATTTTTTAATTTATGTTTTTCGCTTGAAATTTTTTATTGGTTAACTTTTATTTAAAAAAAGAAGAAGATTGAAGTGTATAATAGTTGAAATATAGTAAGCATGAGAGAAATCTCATATTGAAATAAAAAGGACATAATGAAGAGTATATAAGTAAGTAGGATAATAAATTTAATGTTGTAACATTTTGGGTTAGACTCATCATATAAATCTCCCATATAATTAAGTTTTTTAATGCCAATACATAGCATCAGAATCAATGGTTTGGCAAATACAAATCTGAAAACGGTGATCGTATCTCATGGTTGCTCGTATTATTCAATGTGGAAGAGCTATATCAAGTAGATAATTAGTAATATCAAAAAAATAAGGCATTTTTATTTGATTGTTTTTTATGCGGGGAGAAATATAATCTTCTTTTAATTTCCTTACCATGTATGGTTTACTTACGTGTTTATCACTAAATATGTTTTTAGTGTGCTATTCGATCGCTTGGTTGTTGAAAAATGAAATGTAATAAAATTTTATATATTTAGATTATAAAAATATAACTTATGTACTTTTAAATAACTAAATAAGATGTAAAAATAATAGTAATAGTAAAAACTACACGTGAAAGTAGACCGAATAATTAAATCATTTAACTTTTAGTGTGTTATTTATAGTTGTATATGATTATCTTGATAAAATTTTATTGACCGTACGTCCTACTCTCTTTAATTTTATTTTATCAAGTAACTAACAAAAGAAAATAAATAGCAATGCAATATTTCAATAAAAATTATAAATTATTCAAATATGAATAATTTTCAAAAATGATATTTTATAATAGTAATCCATCTTCATTTTGTGAATGGCTAAAAAAATATAGGCTACAAGTAAATTCACCAATTCACAATTGCTTCTTCTTTTCAAAGAAGGGGAAATGATTAATTAGTTCCAACCTAGATTTAACTATTCATATTTAAGTTAAAGCAATACACACTCTTACTTTTTTCTAATCATTGAGACAAATCTTAGAGACTAGAGAGGAAAAAATGATAATTCTTCTTCTTTCTTGTTGCATAAAAAAGGACAGTTCGGTGCACGAATGCTTTCGTAATGAGCGGGACTAGGAAAAAGGTCGGACCTATTGTATCTTTGTACACGACATTTTCTTACAATTAATTGTAAAAAGTTATTTGTATGACTCGAATCTATAATCTCAGATTACATGGCAATAACACTTATCATTACGCTAAGATAAATGAGCAAGTTAAGGAAAGTAAAAAAAAATCCAATTCGGCATATAAGAAAGTCAAAATAATTGACATTATTTTTATATAGCAGATATATTTCTTTTTCCTCTTTATTTCATCTAGAAGATATGAAAGTTCAATTATTAATGTAACTTCAGAGAGGAGAGAACCACAATTTATTTTAACCAATTTTCTCATGAAGATGCAATATTTCCACCTACACATCTTCATTTTTAAAGTTAATATCATTACTACTTATTTATTAGCTTTTCAAAGCTTTTTCTTATTTAAAAAAAATTAAATAGTTTTACTGTGAAAATAATAGCAAGAGGGACAGTGCCGATCCTAAGGCAAGTCCAACAAACTTTGGGTTTAGAGCAATTCATTCTAAGGGGACAACCAAATTAAAAAAAAAAATATTAATACATAAAAAAAGTTATATTATATAAAGGCAATAAAATATATATACATATATAAATATATAAATAGACAAACAAAAGCATTTATTTAGACGTTTTTATATTTCTTTTAAATATTTAATAATAACAAATAATTAAACTTAAGTTAACTGGACTAATCTAAATTCGAGTGCCGGCGTGAAGAGAACCCCTCAATGGGCTAGACTATACTTGAAAGGGTGCTCTAATCATGAGATTTGTTGGGTTATTATTAGTTTATTTTTACTGGGGCCTTTTTCCTTTTTTAATACATAAATAAATTATATTAATAAAACTAATAAATGAACATATTAAAAAACAAGTTTATTATTTACTCCAAACCATGAAGGATCTATTAAGATTGCTGGATGAAAATACTATTTTTTTATATTTAAAATTTTTAATTATTGTGTTATTTTAATATATATATATAATTTAAATTGTTTCTTCAAGATAGAAGATCATTGACTAATAATATTTTAATAATTTTTAGTTATAAGTTATGATAAATTATCAGCAGAGTTAATAATAAAAATTAAAATATAATTATAAAAATATGTGTAAAATTAAGATTATAAATAAATAAATGTCTATTGGGTCCCACAGTCCATAGATGTATTAGAGATTCTACTCTATAAATAGAGGAGTTCTCCATCAGTTTAATACTACGCTCATATCTCTTAGTCTATATTCTTCTTGTCCTCTTCTCTCTTGTCTATTGCCTCTTCCTTTATTTTTCAACACGTTATCAGCACGATTGCTTTGATTTAAGGTTGCTTCGGTGTAAGGTAATCTCATGGTTGTGAATAATTTTTTTAAACTTACTTTGTGTTTTAATCGGCATGATATAATTTTTTTTTGCATTGGATCTGGGATGAAATTTCGATTCGTTTCTCAATGTTAATGTTTCTTATGCCAATTCGTTTTCAATTTTAATGATTACCCATTATCCAAAGATTATTATATCAGTATGATTATATACATCATATTTTATTATTATTATTATTACTTTGCAGTCAATTCCACGTTATCTTGGATAAAAATCCAATTTATTGTTTTATTGGGTATTGTCAAAGTTTAACACATATATTTTGTCTTATTTATATCATACCAGCGATGTTCAAACTAAGAATTTAGATTTTTGTAATCTGTTTTAATGAGCTTAGAACAAATATTCCGTAACTATTAACATTCATACGTTTTACTTTATTTTATGTTTTTATATATATATATATATTATGTTTTTATATTATAGTGTTATCTAATATGAGTATATTTTATTTTATTTTATTTTATTTTTTATTTTTTTAAGCATGGCAAATATTGTGAAACTCGAGTTTGCAGCCCTTGATATTTCGGGCAATAATTATTTATCATGGATTTTGGATGCTGAAATCCATCTAGATGCTAAGGGTCTTGGTGACACTATTAAGGAAGGAAATCAAGCATCAAATCAAGATCGAGCAAAGGCGATGATTTTTCTCCATCATCATATACATTTGGGATTGAAAACTGAATATTTGACTATTAAAAACCCTCTTGTTCTTTGGAACAATTTGAAAGAAAGGTATGATCACTAGAAAACTATTATTCTCCCAAAAGCTCGTTATGAGTGGATGCATATGCGATTGCAAGATTTTAAATCTGTAAGCGAATTTAATTATACCATTTTTAGAATTAGCTCTCAGCTAAAGTTATGTGGAGAGAATATTACTGATCATGACCTATTAGAGAAAACATTCTCTACTTTTCATGCTTCGAATGTTGTTTTACAACAACAATATCGTGAATAGGGCTTTAAAAAGTATTCTGAATTAATTGCTTGTCTTCTTGTGGCTGAGAAAAATAATGAATTATTGATGAGAAATCATGAAGCTCGCCTAACTGGATCTGCTCCATTCCCTGAAGTGAATGGAAGCCAAGCCCACTTAAATAAATCTATGGCATTCCCTGAAGCGAATGCAATTTCATATGGGCATAGACAAGAGCATAATCGTCGTGGACGAGGTCGTGGTCGAAATAACTCTCGTGGTAATCGCAATGGTAGTCGTGGTGGTTATAGAAATACACCATATCATAAAAATGGGAAGAATAATAAAAGAAAAAGAACTAATGAGAATAATGGATCTAATCCATCTTCTAATATTAGTTGTCATCGATGTGGTGGAAAAGGACATTGGCTACGTACATGTTGTACGCCAAGACATCTTGTTGATCTTTATCAAGCATCTTTGAAAAATGGAGGAAAGAATATTGAGACAAATTTTTCCTACAATGATGGGCTAGATGATACTGCGATTGATGTCACCCATCTTGATGTTGCTGATTTCTTCTCAGACCCAAATGGAAATATTGATCATTTAGTTGGCAATGGCAATCTTGATGCCTAAGTTTAGTTTTTGATTATTCAATTTTATTTTCCTTTATGAATATTTCTATCATATTTTGTATTGAACTTTTATAATTATTTGGATTTTACTTTATTATGTTTTTATTTTAAACTTGTGATATTTTATATTCTTTTAAGTATTATATTAATTTGCTTCTTATATTTTTGTGAAGACATTATGGATGTCACACAAACTTTAGTGGAAAAAGAAAATAGATATTTGTGTATTGCTGATAGTGCATCAACGCACACGATTCTTAAAGATAGAAAATACTTTTCCCAATTGAAAATGGGAGAAGAATTTGTTCATACTATATCTGGAAGGAAAAAAATTATTAAAAGTTCTGGAAGAGCAAGTATAATACTTCCAAGGGAAACGATTATTAATATTAATGGTGCATTATATTCCCCATTGTCTCACAGAAATTTATTAAGTTTTAAAGATATTCGCCTAAATGGATATCATATTGAGACAAAAGATATGAATACTAAAGAATTTCTTTGTATTACAAGTACCATATCAAACAAAAAATGTGTATTAGAGGAACTACCTGCAGTTTCCTATGGTTTATACTATACTTGTATTCGCACAATTGAAATTAATATGGTTGTAAACCAGAAGTTTACAAATCCAAGTGCATTTATTATTTGGCATGATCGATTAGGTCATCCTGGATCAATAATGATGCGAAAAATTATAGAATCTTCATGTGGACATCCATTGAAGAACCAAAAGATTCTTCAATCAAATGAATTTTTTTGTCCAGCTTGTTCTCAAGGGAAGTTGATTATTAGGCCATCGCCTAGTAAAATTCAAATTGAATTACCAGCGTTTTTAGAACCCATACATGGAGATGTTTGTGGATCAATTCATCCACTTTGTGGACCATTTAGATATTTTATGGTCCTAATTGATGCATCCTCAAGATGGTCACATGTTTGCTTATTATCAACTCGAAATTTGGCATTTTCGAGATTGCTTGCTCAAATAATTCGTTTAAGAGCTCAATTTCCAGATTATTCTATTAAAACAATTCGTTTGGATAATGCTGGTGAATTTACATCTCAAGCCTTTAATGATTACTGCATGTCAATTGGAATTAAAGTTGAACATCCTGTTGCTCATGTTCACACTCAAAATGGTATGGCAGAATCATTCATTAAAAGATTGCAATTAATTGCAAGGCCATTACTGATGAAAACAAAACTTCATGTTTCTGCTTGGGGACATGCTATATTACATGCAACATCACTTATTCGCATCAGGCCAACAAATTATCATAAATTCTCCCATCTATAATTGGTTTTGGGTCAGAAACCAAATCTTTCCCATCTTCAAATTTTTGGATGTGCGGTTTATGTTCCAATTGCTCCACCACAACGCACAAAGATGGGTCCTCAAAGGAGGTTAGGGATATATATTGGGTATGAATCTCCATCAATAATTAAATATTTAGAGCCTTTAACTGGAGATTTATTTACGGCTAGATTTGCTGATTGTCATTTTGATGAGTCAGTTTTTCCAGCATTAGGGGGAGAAAATAAACAGTTGGAAAAACAGATTAGTTGGAAAGAATTATCTTTATCTCATATGGATCATGGCATTGGGCAATGTGAATTAGAAGTTCAAATGATAATTCATTTACAAAATGTAGCAAATCAATTGCCAGATTCATTTACTGATCCAAAAAGAGTAACTAAATCTTATGTTCCAGCTGAAAATGCTCCTGTTAGAATTGTAGTTCCTGAAGGACAAGTTGTCCAAGCTAGTGAGTCTATTGCACGCTAAAAAAGTGGTAGACCAATCGGTTCCAAGGATAAAAATCCTAGAAAAAGAAAAGGAGCGAATGTTCAAAATGACCAAATTTCTGGAGAAAATGCTCTTGAAGAGCAATTTTTTGAGAAGACACTTGACATTGTGGAAAAGTTTCAAGAAAAAACTCAGGTACCTGAAAATATTGAAAATGATGAGATCTCAATAAATAATGTCGTGTCTGGTAAAAAATGGAATCAAAGCCAAGTAAACGTCGACGAAATATTTGTATACAATATAGCGCTAGATATTGTAAAAGAAGACGAGAATCTTGAACCTAAGTCTATTGATGAATGTAGACGCAGAATTGATTGGCCAAAATGGAAAGATGCAATTGAGGCTGAATTGAAATCCCTTGAAAAGCGTAAAGTTTTTGGACCTGTTGTCCAAACGCCAATGAATATCAAGCCAGTGGGATATAAATGGGTTTTTGTATGAAAGCGAAATGAAACTAATGAAATTGTGAGATACAAAGTAAGACTTGTTGCCCAAGATTTTTCACAAAAACCTGGCATTGACTATGAGAATACATATTCTCATGTGGTGGATGTAATTACACTAAGATATTTAATAAGTTTGACAATTTATGAAAGTCTTGAAATGCATTTAATGGATGTTGTGACTGCCTATTTGTATGGCTCACTTGATAAAGATATCTATATGAAAGTTCCTGAAGGATTTAAGTTGCCTGAAGCACAAAAGTTAAATTCTCGAGAAGTTTATTCCATTAAGTTGAATAAAACTCTCTATGGATTAAAACAATCTGGGCGAATGTGGTATAATCGTCTTAGTGAATATTTAATGAAAGAGGGCTATAAAAATGATGCTATATGTCCATGTGTTTTTATCAAAAGATTTGGATCCGGATTTACCATTGTTGCTGTCTATGTTGATGATCTAAATATCATTGGAACTTTAGAAGAGATATCTAAAACTGTGGATTTATTGAAAAAAGAATTTGAAATGAAAGATCTTGGAAAGATAAAGTTTTGTCTTGGCTTGCAAATTGAGCATATTGCAGATGGTATTTTAGTCCATCAATCCACATATATAGCCAAGGTGTTAAAGCGGTTTTATATGGACAAAGCACATCCATTAAATTCTCCAATGGTTGTAAGGTCGCTTGATGAGAAAAAAGATCCTTTTCGACCTTGAGAAGATGATGAAGAACTTCTTGGTCCATAAGTACCATACCTTAGTGCAATAGGAGCATTGACATATCTTACTAGTCATACTCGACCTAATATAGCATTTGCAGTAAACTTATTAGCAATATATAGTTCTTCACCAACACGAAGACATTGGAATGGAGTTAAACATATTCTTTGATATCTTCGTGGTACAATGGACTTGGGTTTATTTTATGCTAACACATCAAAGTCAGTTTTAATTGGTTATGCAGATGCAGGATATTTATCAGATCCACGTAATGGTAGATCTCAAACATGTTACTTATTTACATGTGGAGGTACAGTTATATCATGGCGATCTACAATACAGACTATTGCTGCTACTTCTTCTAACCATGCAGAGATTTTGGCCATCCATGAAGCAAGTCGAGAATGTGTTTGATTGAGATCAGTAATTCAATATGTTCGAGGTACATGTGGTCAACATTCTCAAAAAGATAATGCTGCATGTATACACCAGTTAAAGGAAGGATCTATTAAAGGGGATAGAACAAAGCATATTTTACCAAAATTCTTATTCACTCACGATCTTCAAAAGAATGGTGATATTGATGTTCAACAAATTCGCTCAAGTGACAATCTTGCCGATTTATTCACGAAGTCGCTTCCTACAACAAGTTTTGAGAAATTTGTGTACAAAATCGGAATGCGCAGACTCAAAGATCTCAAGTAATGTTTTCATGAGGGGGAGTAAAATACGCACTGCACTCTTTTTCCCTTTCAAGGTTTTTATCCCATTGGGTTTTTCTTTGTAAAGGTTTTTAATGAGGCAGTATGTTATCACGTATTCATGTAGTTAGTAATATTTTTAAGACATTCAAGGGGGAGTGTTATAAATAAATGAATATCTATTGAGTCCCACAGTCCATACATATATTAGGGTTTCTACTCTATAAATAGAGGAGTTATCCATCAGTTTAATACTACGTTCATATCTCTTAATCTATATTTTTCTTATCCTCTTCTCTCTTGTCTTTTGCCTCTTTCTTTATTTTTTAACAGATAATAATTTTTTTTACATTATAAAAGAATAGAGATAAAATACACACCACCATACGACCAATGCAATTTTGAGTTAAGATAGCAACTTTAATAACTAAAGATTCAAAGTTAGGGAGAATAATTGAATTTTGACTTTTTCCTTAAAAATTCCCAAAAAAAAAAAGAGTAATGGATGTTGTAATGTCAAATTTTCCGAAAAATTGGCAAATAATTATCTGATTTGATTTTTAAAATAATTTGGTGCTAAACAAAACATTCCATTTGAGATTAAGTGGAATTTAATTAATTTGCATATATATTTAATACAAATAAATAAATATCATTGGTTAATAATCATTATTTAATAGGCCTAACTGTTTTTAAAATAATAATAATTTTTTTTATTAATTTTCTTTCCTTTGCCACGTAACAGCGGAATTTCGGTTTCCTTTCCGCGTCTCTCTCATTATTTCTCTCTTCCCATGCAGTCAATCAAATTCAAAATCCTCTTTTCTCAATAAGAAGCCATTAAGTTTTTGAAAAATCTTATTGGAAATGCTTTGTCAGCTTCTCGACGAATCCTTTTAGGCGAAGAAAAGTCTCTCAATTTCACCGTTTTTACTGGTCAGCACCGTTTCTTGCATAAACAGCTGATGCCTTTTCGAGCTCCTTTTGATTGGATCTGGTCATAATCAAACACCCCTCGGAATATTGGAATTTCCTGCTAACATTTTAGGATTTTCTGGGTCTGTTAATAGGGCTTCATTTTGGGTCTGATAAATCATTCTTAAGTTTCTTTTCAGCTCATTTATATTCTTTCTTTGTGGGTTGTACTCTTCTTTTCATTTGATTCGATATTTTGGCCTTTTCAGGGCTGATAAATTCTGGGTTTCGTTTGGTTGATTGAGTCCTGATTCCAAGTTTCGATTTTTGGGAACAAATTGTATCTGGGTTTTGAAAGAATTTGTATATAGACGTTGGTGGTTGGGTAGTTTTGAGGCTTATCTTCATAGAATCAAAGTGCTCAATAGCCAAATGTTTCAAGTTTGAAGCTGTTTGGTATCTTTGCATTTTGAGGGTATGCTAGGGTTTTCCTTCTGTAAGGGGTTTAGCCATTGATGAAATGAGAAGAATACTGTATGCCGGCTATGCCGATTCAACAAAAAATGATTCGCATAAAGTCAATATGTTTTATGTTGTTAGTGATTCTGCTTTGTGCCGCTGTGGTGGGAACCTTGGAATACAGAATGAGCACAGAGGAAGTACATCTGAACCAGTTAGTCGATCCATTGACTGGGGAGGTTAATGAGGGCATGGTAGGATACTACACAAATACTTTTTTCTTGCTTTATGCTTAATAGATTTTTATGAACGTTTGAGGTTTATTTGATATTTTGTGGTTGAAATTCCTGTCTGCAAAGACTATATGTTGGTTTTTTTTTGGACAATAATATGTTGGTTTATTTTGTTTGGCACATGTTAAGGTATTCAGTTGCTTCGTTTATATTTTTCTTTGCTAGAGTGTAATCTTATGCATCAATGATCAAAGCAATATTTCCTTTTAGTTTGGCAATGATTTCTAGAGAATAATTGTCAACAAAGAGCAGGATTATATCTTTCCGAGCCATTCCCTGTTCCAAATAGAATGCATGCATTGAACTACTTGTAGTGATTAGCTTGAGGTGACAACTGACATGCTGTGATTGCCAACAATTTGTAGTCAGTAACTTGTTTCTCCAAGGCCTGTTTTGACTGGTATGATTTTTGAGGTCTCGTCCATGCAGTCATATCTGTTATTGGATTGACTGAAGATAAGAAGTCTAAAAGTGGACAAGTGTATACGAGTTAACAAACTGTATTACAAATTCTGCTCGCCTTGGGAGTTGCCAGTTAGCTTGCAAATGGTTCACCAATTAGGCGTAGATAAGCTCATAATAAATATGCAGTCTGATATCTCAAATTTTTGGGATCATTTGATTTTAATTTATCAAAATTCTTTGCGCTGTCATCAAACCTGCCATAGGGATATATGATCGTACCATGCTGCATTTCTCTGAAGTAGAAGTAACTTGCTTAAGATTACGCTATTTATTCTTTTAATTAATTTATTTATCATTTGGATTTCCTCTTCCTTGTTCTATTCTTTGGGTGGATGGCAGCAGCAGGTTGAGATGAGGATTGCAATTTACTTTCAGGAGTTTGCTCCTGTAAAAATTATGCTTCAAGATTAGTGATTCTGAAATTATTGAAACTTTTTTTTATATAATTTGTTATGGTCCAGTTGACTAGCCATAAGGCAATGATCTGATGGTAATTATCATGTATTATTTTTACTACATGTAGATTTAGGGAACTCTATACCGGAGACTGAATTTTCATGTTTGTATGCATGACACGTGCCTGTTACATATGCTTATGGATAAAGCTTAATTGTGGAAACTGCATTCTCGACTTTGCCTATCTGCTTATCTTGCTTTACTTTCTTTTGAGAGAGAGAGTAGTGCATGTGCACACCTGAATGCTTCTATGTTCTTAGTTAATGTATGATGTGTCTCAAGGCTCACCTAAACCTGTATAAATTTATGGTAATTTGAAGTTCATAATAGACTCAAGATTTTCTGAAATTATTGGATTGCAGGTGGAGCTGTTATGGATGAGTTGCAGGCTTTTGAAGGAAGCTAATGAGGATCCCAACTTCTATTTTCCAGAGGAAATATCTGATATATCTGGTGAGAGTGATTCAGAGGGTAGGTCATTGGCAAAAGAACGCATTTTGAAAATAATTAAAGCCTTCCAGCATCCTAAAATTAAACGAACTCTTCTAGATTGCATGAGAAAGAACAATGCTCTGTTCCATGTTTCTGGAGAAGGTGGCTCTAGTTTTCAGAATACCAAGTATCTTGATTCCTTTTTTCTCAAGCCAGCTGTTCCAAGAAGGAATCTGCTCCAGTTTGTTGCAGATTCACCAGCCCCTGTTTCCAGTCCTGCATCTTCTCCAGTTCCTATTCCTGCTGATCCTCCAGTTCCTACAGATCCTCCTCCATCTCCAAGAAAGCCGTTTTTCCCCAAAGGAGGTGATAGAACACCACCTCCAGCTGTGGAAGATAATTCTGTGCATTCGGAATCTGGTCCTAGGGCTGAACTAGATAATGAAGAAACTAACCATAAAGTAGTTATTGTTGCAGTAGTTGTGACCGCTACCTTGACATTGGCCTTCGCAGCATTGATCTTTTTCTGCTGTACTAAGGTTTTTAAGCAAGGGTCTGGAGTTGGACAAAGTGATGAAAATCCTCTTCTCAGCCTGACCTTAAGTGACTACTCTACCAGTATGTACTCCCACAACCGTGTACTTCTGGCAATCTACCTTTTGTTTTATCCAGTTCTGATATTGTCTCAAAATCTCATCTTTCAGGTTCTTCTCTTAAGTCTTTTGGTTTGGTGAATTCTAATAAAGAAGAGAAGGCGAATCGTCAATCATTTGATCATAAGTCAACCTATGATAAAAAAGACTCATCTCTGCACAGCTTCAAGTCTGATGCTTTCCATGTCACACCAGAAGAAACTGCATCCTATGGAGCTGCTGCTGGAGCTGCCAAATTGTCTTCTGAATCAATTGGCAAAGCTAGCAATACTGCTGGACTGCTACCTCCTCCTCCTGGAAGGACGAATACCATGTCTCCTTTGAAGCCTCCTCCTGGAAGGGCAGTCCCCCTTCCTCCTGAACCACCTGCTTCTCTTAGGCCTCCTCATCCCCCTCCCCCTCCCCCTCCCCCTCCCTGTGCACCACCTCGTCCTGCAAGAGCTTCTGGTGGTGTGGGTCCTCGCCCCCCAGCGCCACCTCCAGGATCACCTCCTCCTGGACCACCACCTCCTCCAGGACCACCACCTCCTCCTCCACCCATGGCTCGTGGTGCCAAACCTGGTCCAGCTCCACCACCACCAGGACCACCTTCAAAGGGAGGTATGGCTCCCCGAGCACCACCATCATTGCCTGGGGGTTCAAAGCTACCTCGTCCACCTGGATCAAAGCTTCCATCTAATGCATCATCTGGTGAAGGAAATGGAGTGGAAGGTGATACCAGTACTCCTAAAGCCAAACTGAAGCCATTTTTCTGGGATAAAGTGATGGCCAATCCCGACCATTCAATGGTTTGGCATCAGCTTAAAGCCGGATCATTTCAGTATGTCAGAGATTCTCTTTTGATAGTTCTTGGGTTATTCATGAATCGCTAAAAATCATGAACTAATGAATCATTTTTACAGGTTCAACGAGGAGATGATTGAAACACTCTTCGGGTATGCACCTGCTGACAGAAGAACTGATCGTAAGAAAGATTCTTCTTCCCATGATTCTTCAACCCAGTATATTCAAATCCTTGACACCAAAAAGGCACAAAATTTAGCAATTCTTCTGCGGGCACTGAATGTTACAATAGAAGAGGTCTCTGATGCACTTCATGAAGGTGATTTCTCCTGCTGCTATTTCAATTATTTGCTCCTGCAAGATAATTGTATTGGATTGGAACCAAAACATGTCTTCTGAAGGGGAGTGATTCTAAACGAATGGCTTCCTTTACAAATGCAGCACGCATCTGAAGTATTTACAATGGCAGTTGTCGATCTTTGACATCTTGTGCTGCATCTGGGAAAGCAAATTTTATGTGTTGTTTATATCTTATACAGACAATCACCATTCCCTGATAGGCGTGGGTGCTATACTGTTTGTGTTGTTGTCAATACAACATCTGAGTTCTGGAATTTTTGCAGCAAGGAGTTGCTGTTGTTTTAGATTCTTGATGCTTCAACATAGTCTAACCTATCTTGTTAAATATCAGGAAATGAGCTTCCTGTAGAGCTACTTCAGACTTTGTTGAAGATGGCTCCTACAGCAGATGAAGAACTGAAGCTTAGGCTATATACTGGCAAACTTTCTGAACTAGGGACTGCTGAACGGTTCCTGAAAGTGTTGGTCGACATTCCATTTGCTTATAAACGTCTAGAAGCACTGCTTTTCATGTGCACTCTACAGGAAGACGTTACCGCTACTAAGGAGTCCTTTGAAACTTTAGAGGTAGATACTGGATTTTTGTTGCATCAGCCATCTGCTTTTTTTTTTTTTATCATGATTGCTGCTCATTTTGTATCAGTACCTGATAGCAATTTTTTTAAAAAAGTTTAGAAAGGACACGGAGATTTTTTATTATATGATGGGAATTTTCTGTGCTGAACAAAAAGTTGAACAGCTATAACGCATGGTAATGACACAGAAATTTGATTATAATGCATAGTAATGACACAGAAATTGTATCAGTACCTGATAGGAATACTTTAAAAAAAAAAAATAGAAAGGCCACGAAGATTCTTTGATTATATGATGATGGGAAATTTCTGTGCTGATCAAAAACTTGGACACCTATAATGCATAGTAATGACACAGACCCGAGATTTTTTTGGCTTCATAATTTATAGAAGGCATATGGTGACACTATCACAGTTTCTAGACAGCGCATATGCAATTTACTTAAAATTACTTTCTTTTTTTTTTTTTTTGTCAAGAGCCAAAATATAATAAACTTATAAGAAAATTTGATGGTCCTTTTAGTTAATTGTCCCTTGTTTGTCTTCCTTTCTATTTGTCATGTAAATGCACACATGCATATAGCGCTATTTAGAGTAAAAGGACATAAACACTCATGATATGAACAAGGATGATTAAAGATGAGAAAACAGATTGTCCTAAAATGTGCAGCCACTACTAGTGACCACAACTTCTAATGATTCTGGATCTTGAGACTGTGTCTGAAATTGCTTAATCCTTGAATAGTGCTCATGCAAAGTTTTATATGTATTTCCTGCATTTTTACACTAAAATATTTTCAAAATCAAGGAACTGAGCTTTGTGGAAGCATGAACCTTTTCATGGTTCCATGTATTGATGTCGCATGATTCTCACTAATCTCTGTATCTCCAATAATCTGATAGCTGGTTCTGATTCATTTGATGGATTTTTGTGCTTGCTAATTTTGAAACAAAAATGTTAATTCTATCTCCTTTTGGGACAGGTCGCTTGCAAGGAGCTCAAAAGCAGCCGATTATTCCTCAAGCTTTTGGAAGCTGTTCTTAAAACTGGCAATCGCATGAATGATGGAACGTTCCGTGGTGGTGCACAAGCATTCAAACTTGACACACTTTTGAAATTATCTGATGTGAAGGGAGCAGATGGTAAGACTACACTGTTGCACTTTGTCGTTCAGGAGATAATTCGTTATGAAGGTGTGAGAGCTGCCCGTGTAGCAAGGGAGAGCCGTACATTCTCCAATGTCAGTGTCACCACTGAAGATCTCCTTGAAGAAATTACCCCTGATACAGAATCCGACTATCGCAGCCTTGGACTTCGAGTGGTTTCTCGTTTGAGCAGTGAACTAGAACATGTCAAGAAAGCAGCAGTTATAGATGCTGATAGCTTAACAGGAACTGTTGCCAAACTTGGATATTCATTATTAAAAGCTCAAGATTTACTGAGCAAGGACTTGAAGAATTTGGAGGAGGAGAGTGAGTTCCATGAAATATTAAAAAGTTTTGTGAAGGATGCAGAGGTTGATATCATGACATTGCTGGAAGAAGAAAAGAGAATTATGGCTCTGGTGAGGAGCACTGGTGATTACTTCCATGGCAATTCAGGGAAGGATGAAGGCTTACGTCTGTTTGTCATAGTGCGGGACTTTTTGATAATTTTAGATAAGGTGTGCAAACAGGTGGCTGATGCACAAAAGATTGCAGAAAAAACTCTGAAAAAAGAGTCATCTACTGCATCATCTCACTCCTCTGCCTACCAACAACCTTCTCCTGACCTTCGATTGCGGATATTTCCAGCTATTCAGGAGCGAAAAGTGGAAGTTTCTAGTTCAGATGATGATAGTGATTGAGTTACATCTGGAAGAGCCAACGCTATCGCCAGCTATTATATAGTCTCGCTCTGTTCTTTGGTATGTGTTTGGTGGGAGGTGTTCCTTTGCATATATGGTTCAATTTTGCATGAAATACACACTGGGCAGTGAAATCTTCTTGCTACTTCTAAGTGTTGCCTATCGGTTCTTGAATTTATCCAGATCACTGTTATGATGTAAGCTAAAAGAGGATAAACGCTCCATGGATTCTTCCATAGATGTGTCTTGTACATTTTTTTTCCTGAAAAGAAGGGATCAATGAGAAGTAAGCCAAGTCAAATTGTGCTTCATACTTCTCACCAAGACTTAAATTTCAAAGAAGCTTTTTAGCAGAGCTTAACATCATAATCACTTGGTGACCAGACCCGACAGGGAGAATTACTGGTTCAGTAGATTACTTGTGCATTATTAGTTAGATACAAATGTGCTCCATTGTATTTGAAATTATTTTTATTTATAATTTTTGGAAGATTTTTAAATTGGGAGTAATTAGCAATGTAGATCTCAAATTAGAAGATGATGTACTGTCCTAAATTTTTGAAGGAAAAAAGACGTTTGGGTTAATTTCGCTCCTGTTTATTGAATTATTAATCAATGCACATTATGATCCTTCAATTTGAATTTGATATGAATTAGTATTACACATTATGACCAACCAATTTATATTTGGTGCAAATCTTCTGGCTGGAAAGTCTATTCAATTTCTGTTAAGATGATTAATGACTAGCTCATGAGGGTGCTTGCCCACAATTTTCGAAGTAAACAGGTCCATTGCGTTTGGCATACATATCAAAAGACGATTCCATATAACAAGACCAGATGTGATGGCTTAACGTGCTAATGAACCTTTCCCCCCTTCCCCCCGCGCAGGCAAGACTCTATAAGACCTGAGTAAATAGAAGCAGAAGGTTTATCTGTTTGACTGAGCACTTTAATTGCTTCTTTTAAGCGCTTTTCTTGGCACAAAACATCAATGGCTTATTTGAATCTCCCGTTCTTGTATTAGCAATTTATGAGGCTGTCCTTGACTCTCTTTGTTGGGTGCATGCGGCAGTGTTAAATGTTTTAATGAATTTAATTGAATATATGTGGAGCTGCTGTTGCTGCTACTTCTTACATGGCCACTAAATTCCATTTTTGTTTTTGTGCTCATAATTAAGTGCTGAGAAATATACATGAAAATGGCAGCGAATGCCACATTACGATGGGTTGCTTGAGCACCAGATTTCTCATTCTGGCTCTACTGATATTCCCCGACAAGTAAACATCTCAACGGATTCCGACGTTGGGCTACTCGAGAGCTAAAGTAATATATACGATACAAGAATCTCTTATGGCTCTACCAAACAAAAAATTAAAAAGTCCAAACTTCATTATAATACGATAGAATATAATTATCTTCTCTCCTTGTCTTCCAAGTCTAATCATATAACGTCAAATATTCAACCATACACGGCTAAGTTATTTTTCTGTATATTAGGAATTTTATTATTGAACTCAATTGTATTTTTTTTTTAAAATGCAACTCAATTGTATTTAATTTATAGAATAAAATAATTTTTATATCAAAAAAAATCTGGAACATAACCGATGTACCCTCACTCCTCCTATCAGTGTAAAGAAAATAAACGTAAAAATGTAGCACTGTATTTATTAAAATCAATTATTTTTATAAAAGCTAATTAAAATTTTATAATTAGCTTAATTATTAACTAATTATGCGTTCCAATAGCTCGAATAAGTCATTGCAAAGAAAGCAAGCGAAAAAAATGCGGGGCCAAGCGATTCCCTAAATCTGTTATTCATGCAAAATATCACTTTCTATTGAAGTTTGAACTAATTTTAGAAAGTCCAATCTCAAAAATCATCCCAACCAGACACAAACCCACATCTGCCAACAATTAGAGCATGATATAAACCCAATGCAAGAATTTTATCTGTGTCTGCCTGCTTTAGAAAGGCAGAGAATGCTTTTAAATGCAACCATCATCTGACCGCAACCACCATCCAACTAACTCTACAAGAGACAACGACTTTCAACTGGGAAATTACTAATACTTCA
Organism: Garcia nutans; assembly: GCA_947685225.1. NCBI lineage: Eukaryota > Viridiplantae > Streptophyta > Magnoliopsida > Malpighiales > Euphorbiaceae > Garcia > Garcia nutans. The sequence continues at coordinate 29,258,137 of CANTUV010000015.1, read as the reverse complement.
CCCCTACATATACCCACTCACACCCAAATCATTTAATACACAATTGTAATCATAAGAAATGAGAGACTCGAATCTTGCATCAATTGTCATTATGGAAAAATAATCTTTCCACAAATACTCCCTATTTAAGCAACTACAAGATAATCCATTCTATACACAATCACTAACTTTAAACCCTAACTACTGCATATACTTCACAAACACAAAGGAACCAAAATCTAACTTTAAAAAAAATCTACAAAAAACACAGGAGTATAAATCACATTCAGACTTCTAAGAAGTAGTAGTTCTTTAAACACTTTCTTGTTGAATTTAACTGTCGTCATCAGCAGAGGCCTTTGAGCCTGAAGTACCAGTCTTCTTTGGTAGAAGAAGGTTGTGGATATTTGGCATCACACCTCCATTTGCAATAGTAACATCACCCAAAAGCTTGCTCAGCTCCTCGTCATTCCTCACAGCAAGTTGAATGTGGCGTGGAACAATTCTCGTCTTCTTGTTGTCACGGGCTGCATTTCCAGCTAATTCAAGAACCTGAAAAAGCAATAACACGAGCAATATGCAAAAAAAAAAAGATCCAAAATCCATTAATTTCTCGAACAAAAAAAATACCAATTACACAAAAAGTTCTAACTCTTTCCAATTGGAGATTTGGAAAAGAATAGTTATAGATTCAATATCCCTAAGGGGCTTTCAGATTAGAAGAATTGTAAACGCATAATACCTTGACATGGTAATTAAAAAATTCAAAATCAATCCCGATTTCTAATCCCCATGGAGCAGTTCCAGAATTTTTAAATAAAAGTTCATCAAAACCAAACCCTAAATTTCCACATCTTCAAAATTGAAATTATTTCCTCGAACTCTATATCCAATAATTCATAGTAATCGTAAAATCAAATTTAACTTCAAAAGTTTGAAAATAAAGAATCAGCCGCATTAATACGAAATAAAATAAAAATGAAAATAAATCATCAAACCCTAGATGGAGATAGAGATAAAAACAAAATTGATAATATAGAGTAAATCGATAATTAACACGAAATCTAGAAAGTAACATAACATACCTCAGCAGCAAGATACTCAAGAACGGCAGCGAGATAGACAGGGGCGCCAGCACCGACACGTTCAGCATACCTGCCGGCCTTCAAAAATCTGGCTATACGACCGACAGGAAACTGCAAACCGGCCTTGCTACTCCTCGATGTGGCTTTCTTAGAGGTGCCAGATCCTAAGGTCTTGCCTCTACCAGCCATTCTAGCAACTACTATTAGCGAAAGGAGGAAGTAAGAGAGAATCCAAGAAACCAAGCTTTCGTTTTTTCAGAGAGAATTCGATAGACAGGCCGTTAACTCGATTTATGAAAGAAATGACAGATTGCGAATTTATATAGTGGAGAGAGATTCGCGATTAAACCAATGAGACCGATGTACGCAGATCAATAATACAATACGTTAGATTAAAGTTAGAGTAGCGGTGAGGATCCAATCGCCGCTTGGTTTAGTTTGGATCGCGTAACCTGGGACTGGGACTTCATTATTTTTGAGAGAAAGTTTTGGGATAAGCGAAATGACTGAAATGACCTTCTGTATTTTAGTTAGTGGAATATTCACAATCTTACTGTGAGAGAAATTTTTAGGAATTTTAAATTTTGACGCGGTTTTTTTGTTCTTTGATGGCGATTGGGCCCAATTGGAAATAGCCACGTAAAGAGTTTAGTGTTGCTCAATAGCTCTTCTGGATCCAAAGTCCTATAATAGGTAGCATTTAGGGCTGCGCCGAAATAGTTAACCCGTACATAATTGACTAAACCGCAAGTTTTCCGACCAGTTCAATCGGCTCAAAGGTCGCCGACGGTCGATATCGAATGAGAATTTTGAAAAATCTTTAGGTTTCAGTTGACAATTGAATTAGTATTTTGTATTTTTAATTTTTTGAATTCGACAGATATTTTATAAATATTTAATAGCGGTTGCACATTCAGTCTTCATTCTTTATTTTACTCTCATTTTAAAATTTCCTCTCTCTCTCATTCACTTTCGAATTCTCTCAAATTTTTTTGCCCATTTCATATTTTTCTCCACCAATTCACTTCTTATAATATATAAATAGATAAATCTTCATTTAGTTCATGTGATCTTTTTTCAATTTCTATTGATTTAAATCTTTTTTTTTGTAGGTTTTCTAAAATTATTTTTTATGTTTTTGTTCAGTTTTTTTTTTTTTTTGTCTCTGTTAAGATATTTTTTGCTTTTATTTTATTTCTGCTAATGCATTATTATTTTCGAACAAAATAAGGGTTTTTATTAAGTTTTTTTAATTTTATTTTTAAATGATTTTGTGATTCTATTTTGTTTTTTTTTTCTAGTTAGATTTCAATCTTCCAACCCGATTCCATCCGCTTTTAACTAACCGAATTCAAATAAGGATAGGTCGATAAAAAATTTGCACTAGTTCAGTCGAGTTTGGGTGGCCATTTTCATTAAAGGTCGATTTCGGTTGAATTAAAAAAAATACTCTAGATCCGACCAAATCCGACTCATGCCCAACCCTAATAGCATTTCACTTGTCTATTTTTTTTTATTTAAAATGCATGTATTATTTATTTAAAATAAATAATGCACAAGAACACACACAGACATCCACAACAAAATTATAATAGCTTAATTATGGCATGTTAATTAATTATATTGTGGTGTGGCGTCTTCCATTTCTTCCGAATTTGACTTGGCCAAATAGACCTAATCTAAATGTGTGAGAAGTCTAGACAAGGATTCCGATCTCTTTCATAAGAATTTATGTATTATTCTATTACAAGTGTTTGTGCAGCCAAAACACCCATTTATACGAAAGTATTATTTCTAATGATTATGTAATATTTGAGAATTTAATCGAATTCAACTAAATTATTTTACGTAAACAATTGAAAAAAAAAATTAATATGGAATATCTTTTTTTGGACATAAAAGATTTATATTGAAAGATCGGAAAAATACAATCTAAGAGAGAATATTAACTGTTACGACCCAATTCCAAGAGCACGTGACTTATACTGAGGGATAAAAAAACTCGAGATACCATACTCTATAGTCAAACTGAAGAAAATTAAGAGTAAAAATATTCAAACCATCACATCATTCTTTAAATTATATAACCAAATATAATAATTAAACATTTAAGATTTACAAAATCTCTAAAATTTGAAATACATACCAAAACAAAAATAAATATAATTTTTAAATTATTTCATACATAAAATCCACTGTTGGGAAAGAAAAGTAATGTCTCTTAACATTATCATAAATATTTACTCTGAGAACCTGAAAAAAAATAGTGAGACATAGGTGAACATCTCGGCTTAGTAAATAATACCGGCTAATATATATACTTGGTGTCCTGCTCTGATTCTATACTAACATTATAAATGTCATGCCAATGCATCATGTCAATTATACATTCAATCATATAAACATCCAAGGATATAATATAGTCCATAAAAAATCACTCTAAACCTCAAACTAGAGTAGTCGATTTCTCTATCCGACACTCTTATTCCAACATAGTCCTTTAATTTCAATTCATATGGCGTTCGTCGTCACAGCCTAAGCCAAGCAGCGCTGAACATAAAAATATTCTCGTCATCATGCTAGTTCTAAATTTATTATAATATCATCATTCATGCATTATCATAATCCAATCATATCCTATATGGTTCCATATCATTCCAATTCTATCCGGCAATCACAATTCAACATTATCATATGCGTGCACAACCACATACAAATGCGAAAATTTTAAAATTATAAATAATACATAATATTTATAATATTTATATACATACATACATTAAATATTAATGCATAAAATATAAAAAAAAATATTAGAAAGTATCACTCACAATCCAGAAAGAAAGACTCAATTAATTGCTTGGTCCCCGTATGTCAGAATCTAAAACCGGATGGTTTGAATAAATTATAAAAAAATTATTACAATAATACAATTAAAGACTCTAAAATTAAGTATTTTATAATTTAAAATTAGCTGGACAACTATAATTTTAATTTAGGTTCGATCCTTAAATTTTTAGTATTTACATAATTAATTTATTTAATAATTTAAATTTAATTATTAAAATTTAATCATCCTTATCAATATTATTTATTTAAAATATGATAAAATAATTAATGTATAAAAATTTTCGTCTAAAATTAACACTGATCAAATTCTCGCCGGCGTCTCATAAAAAAAATTGACAGAAGAATTCAGTGGCAAATTTGGTACCTATGCATTCGTCTCAACCAAAGAATTTCAAAAATATATATCACTCTCTCTCACTTATCGGAATATGGCTAAAAAATCCATCGAAACGTTTGGCCTTGGCCGAATTTTAATCAAATTAAACTTGCTCCAAAATTATAAATGATATAGCAAAATGAAGCTCGTAAGGAGAGAAGTTGAATGGTACTTGAATAGCTGAGAATAGAGGCCAAAAAATAATCAAAAAGTTTAGTCAAAATCGTTAGCAGTGCACTGTTCAAGGGACTTCAGGCGGCTCGGGAGCCGCCGTCTGGTTGCCATTGACAGTAAGACTGGTGACGTTGGAAGCGTCATTGAGCAGTAATTTTCTTGGTCTTGTTCGTGTCAAAATTCAAGCACAGAACAGCGATATATCTAAAATTTTTTCCTATCTCTTTTCTCTCTTTCTCTCTCTCTTTTCTTTTTCTCTCCCCTCCTTTTTTCCTTATTTTCCGTTACTTTAACTATTATTATTATTATTATTATTATTATTATTATTATTATTATTATTATTATATATGTATATTTTATTTTATTTTATGTTTTTATAGGGCATTACATTAACCAATTAGAATTAAACAAGATGCAAAATTTTTCATCAAATATCTAATATATTTGGATAAAAAAATTCAACGGCATAATTCCCAGGAAATAGAGCAGTAAATAAAGTGTCAAATTTTCATCAAGGAGCAGCATAATCAAGAAAACTTACTAAAAAATATAGTTGAGAAAACTGTTGAAAACATGAAAGGGGTGATTTAGTATCCAGATCGTCAGAACTAAAATCTCTTCAAAAACCACAAACTAATGAGATTTGCAAAAGATTAGAAGTCACAAGAAGCCATTGTGTGTAGAATTGATCAAAGCAGATCTCTCGATTTGGAGCTGATTGTTGATATTTTATCCAAGCTATCAGATATACAAAAACCAAACCATCTTAAAGGTGGAAGACAAAAAGGCCATCGTTACCAACTACCAATTAAACTATTAATTTATTGGGAAAAAACTAGAAGAGAAACAAGAAAAAAATAAGAGATCTAGGAATCTTGTTGGCCAAATGGCTGATAATAGTCTTGGATCTAAAACTAAACAAAGAATGGAGGAAGAGCTGCTAAGAGAGAGAGATAGAGAGAGAGAAAATAGTCAATATTTGTTGACCATATGCAATTAATATGGAAATATTTTTAATTAATTTATATTGAAGGCAAATAATTTTTATTTAAATGAAAACACAAATGCATTTTTTTTGCAATTGTAACACATTATATATGTGCTGTAATGATAAGGAATATAACAAGAGATAGGTGGAAGCCTTGACCCTGCAATCCACTTATTATATTTTTATATAATTAGTTTAATTTTCAATTAATTCTTCTAAATTTTTAATTGTTTTTTCAAAAATTGAATTTTCATAAATAATATTAAATTTTAAAATTGTTATAAATAATTCGCATTCTATAGATATGAAAGATCAATGAATTTATTTAATAAAAAATATATTTTTATGAAAATATAATTACTTAATTTTTTATACAAATGATGAGAAAAAGTCATAACACGTCATGCCTTGCATTTAATAATAATAATAATAATAATAATAATAATAATAATAATAATAATAATAAATAGTAGCAGTAATATTATTATTATTAAGAGACAAACTTAATTAATTACTTTCTTCAAAAAAAAAACTTAATTAATTACATCAAATAAATAATTTAAAGATAGTTAATTTAATAATTAGAGCAGTTAAACAAAAATAATAATTATAAATAAAATTAGAATTATTAATATTAAGTAAGTATTATTATTATTACAAAAATTATTATTAGTAAATTACTGATATTTAAAAAATAAAAAATATAAAAAAAATATATTTAACATTACTATAATTCAAACCTGGATTGGAAAGAAAAAATAACTAGTAATTTACTATTAGGCTAAGTAGCATGTGCCTATTCATATAATAATGGTAAATAATATTTAAGTATTAGTACAAGATAATAATTATAATCAAATAAAAGAATAATTACAGAATAATATATTAACTATTAAGATGAATATAAAAAAATAATAATTATGATAATAATAATGAAACAATCAAATAAATTATATTATTATAATTAAAGTGATGATAATAAAAAAAATATAGGTACGGCAACTAAAAAAAATATGTGGAATATTAAGTTTATTAATTAAAAATAGTAGGTGTTGAATTATTTAAAAAAAGACAAACAAATGATAATAAAAGTCAAATTTATTAGTGGTATATTATAGATGCATATATATGAGCTATAATTAAAGAAAGTAATAAATAAAGAGCAATAATTCTAAGTGCTAAGATTAGTGGGCAAATATGAGTGGTTAAAATTGATTTTCTATCAAAAGGTGAAATAAGTGGTAAATAATGGCCATCAAATTGTTATAATGTCATGACTAGTATATTAAGAAGACTTAGCACCATTAGAAACCAAGAGAAGAAAGAATGAATTGAGAGTTATGGGTTGAGTAGGATTTGCATGCTTGGAGCTACAAGGTTGATTTAAACAAGTTCTACAAGCATGGTGAGTGTTTTAAATATCTTTACTTTAAAAGTTTTAGAAAAATAATTTAAATGGAAACTCTCTTGTAAATTGAGATATATATGTATATATATGATTTACTTGATAATTAAGTTAAATTAAAGGATTGATTTAAAATATGAAATAAAACAAAGAAATATGAGCAAGATGGTTGCTAGAATTTCTATTTATGTTTTATTAAGTGATTTAATCCGAATTTTTAGATTGACTTATAGAAGCTCAATGAGTATAAAATTTTAACTGAGAATTTTTATGTGTTAAGAGTTCATGTATTAAATTTCATAAATTTTAAGCATTATTTACTATTTAATAAAAATATAAGATAACAGACTGTTATAATCAATCTAATATTTCAGAATCTGGTAAAGAAAGCTATTTAAAAATCATAATAAAATAATTTTGAAAAATCTAAAATTTTATATACAGGCTCATATATATGTCTAAGAAATATAGTTAAAATTTCATAAATTTTTATAAAGTTTTAATTATAAAAATAAATTCAAATATTGATACTGTCAGAGTATCAAATGAAAGAATATAATCAGTAGGATTGAATAAACATAATTTAAAAACATATTAAATAAAAGTATAAAATTATGATATTTAATATAAGATATTATATACACATTCATATTACGTGGTTAAAATTTTAAGAATTTTTATAAAGGTTTGGTACCTATAAAAATTTAGAAAATAAATATTGCTACAAGAAATATAAAAAAATAGAATTGGTAGGTTAGGAAAAACCTAATTTTCAAATATAGTAAATGAATGTAGAAAAATATAAAATTTTATATATAAATCTAAATGTGTGTCTAGTATATATTATTAAAATTTTAAATGAATATTTATAGATGAATTAAAAGTTAAAAATTGATATTGCCAAGAAAATTAGATAATTCGATAGATTTGTAGAGATTAAAGAATAAATTATTGGTGTCTAATTATATATATATATATATATATGTAAATATGTATGAAATTAGTTACCTAATTTATAAATTGCTATGTTATTATTATTAAGTAATAATTTTATAAATTAAAGTATTTATTTATTTAAATTATAATAATTATTATTATTATTATCAAAATTTATATAGTAATTAAGATTATTATTAATAATAATAAATTGAAATAAAAGTAATTGATAAATATATATTGATTAATTTAGTAATAATTATTTCTATCATATAATTATTTTTAATGTAAATAGTTATTAATTGTTAAATAAATATATTGAATATATGATTTCTAAATGATTTAATAATTAAAGTATTATGTTTAAAGTTTATAAAATTAATTATTTATTTAAAATTTCTATTAATTAGAATAATTAAATTATTATTATTAATGTTATTATTATTCTCATTTTATTATTATTATTATTATTATTATTATTTATGAATGAACAATAATAATTATTAAAAATATAATTAATGTCTAGTAATAATTGATTGTTAATATTATTATGGTTGTAGTAACTAAGTATTATTATTAAATTTATCATTAAAAATTATTATAATTATTATGACTACTAAATATTAATTTTAGTATTATTATTACTATTATTACTATTATTGTTGTAGTTATTATTATTATTATAAAAATTTAATATGGCAAAATAAAAAAATTAAAGTAAATAATAATATTCTATTTAAAGGATATTTTTATAAAAGTTTAATTATTAAAAAACTATTCAAGTAAATTTATAGTGAATATTAAATTTAAATAATTTTTATAATTAAAAGTAATCATGTAAGTTTATATTTAATAAAATATGTAAAGTTTATATTTAATAAAATAATAAGAAAATATATTATTTTTATTATTATTGTGGTAAGTTAATATTTTTAGAAAAGCTGAAGTGAATAAATTATTAATTATAATTGAAGATAATTATAAAATTATTCTTTTAAAATATATTCAACATCAATTTACTATATAATTTAAATATTAAATGGATATATTGTAAGTAAACTAAATAAATATTATTAAAAATTTAATAGAATAAATTTATTAGTACCATTAATAATAATAATATTATTAAATTATAAGAATAAATAAATTAAATTAATTATATATTAAAATATTTTAAATACTTAATATTTTTGGACAAATAAATTATGATAAATCGGCAAAAGTTATATAGGATAATTGGATAAATATTACCAAAACTTAGTTAAAAATTTAGGGTCCATTTTTATACAAGTTTCTCATGACATGCATATCATAAATTGATAATTCTAGGTTATTCCTTAGTTAATAGTTATTTTTATATCACTCTAGGAGTAGATTCAACAACTGAGGTAAATCACAAAGGTGATTCAGTTGGATTTATAAATTTAATTTTTGGCCAAGGTGAGTAGATAATTATATAACATTGATATTTTATTAAATTATATATATATAATTTGCCAAAAAATTATTTCATGATGAAATTTTATTTTTGATGAATTTGAAAGAAATAATTTTTATATATTTAAAATGAAAACAAATAATGATTTATTGATGTTTGAATTGTGATATGATGATTAATTATTGATATAGCTGAATAAATATTTTGAATACACTCATAATATATTTTCTAATAAAGACACCTGTAATGACAAGATATTAAATAAATTGACAGATTATTATATAATACTGTCTTTGAGATAATGCTTGGTATGTATATAGTTTTTGGGGCGTATATCGGGTGATCGCCATTTGAGGGTTGCTTTGCATATGTGTATGATCATGTTTATTTACTCTTAGTGCTATTATGCGTCGTCATTGCGCCTAAAATATCATGTATTTACCTCAGACTGCTAATAAGTATATATTTATTTACGTCTAAGGTCATATATTATCTATGGACTATATATTTTGAGTATATGAAGATATATATTTTATTTTTATGAAGAAAGTGATGAATTAAATTAAGAGCATTATGATAATCAAAGATGATATTTATGCAGCTATATGATTTTATATTAATAAGTATATAAGGAAAACTTTGTTTGTTCCTCATTTGTTATATAATTATCTTCTCACTGAGTATTTGGACTCATCTATTAATATATAAATATTTTCAGATACAATTTGTGAATAACTCAGTAGAAATTCTTTTTCATTTTGATCCATCGACATGTAGAAGATGTTGAACCAACATACTAGTTTACAGTTTAATCTTATTTGGAGTTGATATTTTATTATAATATATAATATTTATGATATTAAAATAGTGATATGTATTTTAGACAATGATATAAATAATGTATATATTCATGGTTATATACTTATGAGAGATATGAGTATTTAAATTATAAATGAAAATTTATAGCAGGTTAAGTCTAATCTAGCTTTAGAGAGTTGGGGTGTGACATAACAAATATAAATTAACAAGAATAAATCACCCCTAATAAGTTATGAAGGAAATCCATAGTAAAATTCAGTTCCAAAAGATACGAGAAAGATTAAAAAAGATAAATATTTTAGCTTTTTTTTATACTGTTAACCAGTGACCGAACCATAATTTAGATGAAGATTTAAAATTTCTAAGCAAAAAAAAATATAAATAAATTTATATTCAATTTTATTTTCATATTGCAAAATTAATGCAAATAGTTGGTATTAATGTTTATATTCAAATTAACTTAAAATGGCTAAAAAATTCAAAGTACAAATTTTCTCCTTATTACCTAAATTTTTTTATTTTTCTATCAATTTGTCATGCAATTTAATATTTTAATTTCTTTAATTTTAGGTTTTTTAAAATTATTAAGTGAAAATCTTTATAAAAAATTTAATATTATACCTCAATCCTATCATGTATATATTATATATATTATAAAAATTTAATATATATTATAATGTATTGTAGCATATAATATATATACACCAATATATATAACAAACACATATATATTATAATGTATTAAATTATCTTGTTGTACATAAAGTCATAAATACGTATGTCCTTATATAAGGCTAGGCGATAAAAGCTTTGGTTTTGGACTAAACCCCAAATTTGTATTAGGATTCATGGACCCTCCATGCACCGCTTGGTTTCTCCACTAGACTAACCAAAGAAAGGCAAGCAACATTCAAAATTAATTTGTGCAAAAGCATATTATTAACTATATTAAATTATCATATTTCGCATAAAGTTGTAAATACATAAGTTCTTATATAAGCAAGGCTAGGTGATACAAGCTATAGTTTAGGACGTGAACCCTTAGTATATGGATTAAAGACTCACTCGCCTTTTCATTTAGAAGCGACTCCATAGAAAATCAAATTAGTTTATTTGCCAAGTCTTTGACCCAATTCCAATATGTAAAAGAGAATCTTGAAATTACCTATCACAAAGTAGTTACCTTTGACAATAGAAAATCTTAATTCAAGAAATAACCAAGAATAATAGATGAAATATCTTCTAAGAATAAAAGTTCTTAATTTTATTAACCATCCAAAATTTTTCATTACATTATGAAACAATAAGTATTTATAAGTCACAATACTTAACCCTAACTCTAATTCATAAAAGGAAAACAAATCTTAAAAAAAAAATGAATTAATATAAAATTTATGCAGAAAATTTGAAACTATTTTTCTATTTGATAAATTTTTAATCTAGTCTTGGGCTCTTCATAAGAATTGTAGCTATGGGAGTTTAGATGAGTTTGAGCTTTTGAATCACTTAATTTGGATTTTGAAAACTCAAGTTATAGCCATTTAAAGTAAACTGGTTTAGACTGAAATTTTACTGTGATCCAGTTCCAAATTTATTTTTTAGGGCTTAAATCAAACAACTGTTTAGAAGCCCAAACAAACTCAAATTTATACAAATATGACTATTTTGAAAAGCTTAAAATGTCTTTTAAAAACTTCATGAATAATACTTGTTCATTGTGAAACTCCAAAATTATTAAAATCTCAAGTAAAGCTTTAAATGTCAAATCTATCATAATATAAAAATTATAAAATATGACCCATTTATGATCTTTTAACTCTAATATTTCTATAATCAACATTTTAATCCCATATTCATACAAGAATTTATGGACCCCATATGCCCCTCTTAATTATGCCACTGTACTAACCAAAAAAAGGCAAGCAACATTCAAAATTAATTTGTGCAAAACCATATTATTAACCATATTAAATTATCATGTTTCGCATAAAGTCGTGATTACCTGTGCCCTTATATAAGCAAGGTCATGTGATAAAAGCTTTGGTTTTTAGGATTTTTGCTCTTTGGTTCCCAGCAGCGCTTCCTATGTATATTAGTGTGGTCTAGGGTTATTCCCGACCATTTTAGATGGAGACATTCCTAGACCTTTCATTTTTTTTCATTCAGATTCGGTGTTTTCCCTAGTTTTCCTAGTAGCTTTTGTTGTTTTAAAGGTTTTGTTAGCTTTATTTTTAGCTTTTACCTGAGATGGCATTTTGATCTGCTTCGCATTATAGCTTCTTGTTGTCCAGAGACTTCTCTCTGGTGGGGGAGCTCTGGCAAAGGTTTCCTCTACTTGTGGAGTCTGTTCCAGGATCCAAGCCTTCCGGTGGTCCTTTTATTTGTAGATGATAAGCAATCCTCCTCTGGGCCTGTACAAGCTTTTATTTGTGTTTTACCCTTTGAGATTTCTTGGTTGATGCTCCGGTTTTCTGACTAGAAGGTGGAGTTTTATGATTTCTCCCTTCAAATCACCTCCATTGATTTTTCTGAGTTTGTTCCCCATTAGCCCTAGGTTTGGATTTTCCAGCCACTGAGCCTCATAATTTACATAATAAATCTGATGGAAAATTAGGGATTACAGAGTTATTTCCGCTGCCGAGGTTGGCTTCCTATTAGCGATTTTAGTTAATCCTCTTGATGCTGCCAAGGTAATCCCTGTGCAATTTCACTAATGGAATTTTTTTTTTATTTCTGTTTGTTTTAATTGTTTCAATTGTTTCATTAATTGTTCTACAATTTTGTTATTTCTTTTTATTTAATCTACTTTTATCTCCTTTTTCTTTTCCATCAACGGGATCCATGCCTAGCGCTTCAAGGTATCTGCACTTGGTAAAAGAAAATCTCTTTCGAACCCTTATATGCTATCGCTAAATTTCCAAATCAAAAGTGGTTCTGAAAAAGGGGAGTTAGATTTAAGAATTGCTAATTAAGTAATGCTAATACTTAAAGTACTACTTTTCTGTTGATTCTTTGATTGCTTTATAGGGTTATTTCGGTTTTAGGAAGTGTGGAGTCATTGATGCCACTTCACAGTGCCACTGTGAATGCTCGCCTTAAATCCAACATTGCTGCTGATTCCTCTTGCTGGAGCTGGCTTTCTCAAGGTGATGTCGATAGTTTCTATTTTGCTTGTATGGCCATTCCTGCCTTTTGAAAGTCTAGATATGGTTTATTATCATTATCTGTTTGCCTTGTATTTGTAGAGAGATATAAGCAAAAGAGGAGAGAAAGCATTTCACAGATATAGTTGAGTAAGAGGAACTTTTGGTTTTAATCATTTATAATTTGTTATTTTGCTTGCAATATTTAATAATTATTAGGTATCTGAAATCTATGGAATTTATTGAAATTGTTTTGGTATAGTAATTTCCAGATTTAAGTTTTGAGTTACCTTAGGAGTTTGGTTTATTCACCAAATTAAGTTGAATTTGAGCCTTTTTACATTTCTCGCAGTAATTTGAATTCTTAAATTTGATTCATGGTTATATCGTATGGATTTACTGGAATGCCACCTACAACTCCAACCAATATAACTAGCCAGCTTATCACTAGAATGATCTTCAATTACTTTGTGTTCTGATATCACAAATGCTGATGGAAGAAATATAATTATGTTCTCTTTGTAGCTTTCATGGGAGTACTATTGTTCTTCGCTTTGCAGAACGAAGGCGTAAATTTAAAGTGGTGGGGTACTGAAATTGATCACTGTCCTTTGGCAACTTGTCCTACTACACCTGGTATTGAGGTTGCAGGATGTCCGATCTTCAAATAGACATGTAACAGGCCATATGAGGCAGAATTGGCTTAGTTATGAGAGATGGAAGGCAGAAGAGGAGGAAAGGAACTTGAAATAATTAGCTTTGTATATTTTATACAGGCTTCTTTACCTCTATAGAAAGCAAATGGATATTCATTCTCTGTATGCTCTGTGCTTCTATCTTAAAAGTATCCTGATTTTGAAATGTCATACCCAAGTATCGTAAATGTATAATCTTTTTGATCTATCTTAAATGTATAATCTTTTTTATCTATTTAGGGAGAGTTAAATTAATTGTCTTTTTGATCCTACAACAGGTAATTCAATAGAATTTGCAAGGAATTAAATTCATTTTGGGGGTTTTTGGTTAAAGCAAAGAGTCTTGACAGCTTTAGTTGCTTGATGAGATCTGCCTTCTGCTCATTTCTAACATTTTAAGTGATTTATGATATGAAATCCAAAAATCCAACATATGCAAATCATATACGCTGATTTTGCAACCATTGGTCTATATAGTTTTTGGTGTTGTAGCATGTCCCATACTCAAAAATGTGTTGCATTGTTAGACTAGACTAATAAGGGATTGAGGGTTATTGTTTACACTTTCCTGGCTGAGCTAATACCAAATATGGTTTTGAATTTTGATGGGCCCGTGAATGACAATTCTATACCTATCCTGTTTAGGTTGCTACATACCTCAAATTTTTGCTATAATAGCGTGAGCTGCAATTTCAAATTCATGTTCTCATCAAGCATACTTTTCGCTATTTCCAGTGACGATGAAAAATTGAGTAGACAAATAATGGATTTTTTTTATCATGGAAATATATTTACTAACTTTTTAAAAAATCTTTTTAACTAATATAAAGTTATATTTGTTAATTTCTCTAAATTAAATTGAATTAATTACAGCATAAATTGAATACAGTTAATAATTATATGTGCAAACACATTCCTTTTATAGAAAAATATTTTATGCAAAGTTAAAATTAATTATAAAATGCTAATTTTATAATACCTTATTAAAAATATTTTTATAAAAAATTTCTCCCCTAAAACATATATATACATACAAACACACACACACACACACACACATATATATAATGACCATCATCAATTTTTTTTAAAAAAAATGCTCTCATTTTTTCCTTTTTAATTGATTTTTATTTAGTTTTAATAATTTATATAAAACATAAAATTTAATATTTATTATATTATGACTATTAATATTCTATTAAATAACTACACATTAATATAATTTCATAATATTAATTAAATAAATTATATTTGTGAATTTTAATTTTCTAAAAATTAATTAACCATGTATATAATTAAATATTATTGATTAATTTATATATATATTTAAGAAATTTGAAATTTTTTTAAAAATATGGCTCTTAACCTTATTAATTAATTAATTTATTTATTTATAATAATGATTAATTTATATATTTTTAAAAATTTTAAAAATAAAAGTGAAGGATGAAAGAAGTCTGAAATGATGATATATTATCAATTTTCCAAAACAATGTTCTCTCATTTTTTTTCCTTTTTAATTAATTTTTATTTAATTTTAATAATTTATATAAAATATAAATTTTAATATTTATTATATTGTGTCTATTAGTCTTTTATTAAAGAACTACACATTAATATAATTTTATAATATTAATTAAATAAATTATATTTATAACTTTTAATTTTTAAAAAATTAATTACCCATATATAATTAAAAATTATTGATTAACCTTCTTAATAAATAAATTAATTAATTTAGAATAAAGATTAATTTATATATTTTTAAAAATTTAAAAATAAATAATAAAATAAATAATTTTTTTTATAAAATATAAATTAATTATACATTAATATAATTTAATAATATATTCATATTATATATCTATCTATTTATCTATGTATCCATCCATCTATCTATATTATCTATATCTATATTATATATAAATGCCAATAATGAAAGAAGTCTTGAAATGGTGATACATCATAATTTTTTTAAAATAATGCTCTTTTATTTTTTAATTAATTTTTATTTTATTTTAATAATTTATATAAAATATGAAAGTTAATATTTATGGAAGAAGTTTTGAAATGGTGACATATCATAAATTTTTTAAAATAATGCTCTCTTTTTTTAATTAATTTTTATTTTGTTTTAATAATTTATATAAAAAATGAAAGTTAAAATTTATTATATTATAACTATTAGTCTTTTATTAAATAACTAGATGTTAATACAATTTTATAATATAAATTAAATAAATTATATTTGTGACTTTTAATTTTTTAAAAATTAATTACATATTAATATAATTAAATATTATTGATATATTTATATATTTTTTAAGAAATTTAAAATTTTAAAAAAATAGGTGGCTCTATATGACTGTTAACCTTCTTAATAAATTAATTAATTTACTTATAATAATGATTAATTTATATATTTTTAAAAATTAAAAAAATATATATATTTTTTATAAAAAAAAATTAATTATACATTAATATAATTTAATAATATATTTAATTACAAATTTTAAAGGATAAAAAATATATAAATTAATTATAAATTAAATAATTAATTTATATATTTTAAAATTTTTAAAAATTAAATAATAAAATATATAATTTTTGACATTCATAATGCATATATATATATATACACACACACACACACACATACACTATTAATTTTTTTTTAAAAAAAAGCTAACTTATATTTTTTAATTTTAATAATTTTTTAAAATTTAATAATTAATAAATTATATTTATGACTTTTAATATTCTATAAAAAATAATTATATATTAATATAATTTAATAATATATTTATATTTTTTAGAAATTTAAAAAGTTAAAAAATATCAAACTCTTAATATTCATAATAAATTAATTATAAATTAAATATTTTTTTATAATAATTAATTTATATATTTTAAATTTTTAAAAATTAAATAATAAAAAATGTAATAGTTGGCATTTCTAATCTATATTATATATATATATATATGTGTGTGTGTGTGTGTATAAGTCAAGAAAAATGATAGTATTATATAGTGTGATAAAATACATATATGCATAATATGAAAAAAATAATATTTATTACATTTAGCAAAAATATTTATCAATATATGAATATAAAAGATCATATATTTAATAAAATATTAATAATATTTTTAACATAAATTGTTAATTTATAAAGATAAAAGTAATATATTTAATAAATTATTAATATTTATAATTATTAATAAATAAAAATAAAAAGCTTATATATTTAATAAATTATTAATATAAATTTAATAATTAAAAATATTAATATAAAAAGATTAAAATTTATATATGTAATAAATTTAATAAATTTTTAATAAATATTTTAACTAAAACTATTAATATATAAAAATAAAAGATCAAATATTTAATAAATTATTAATAAATTAATAATTATTAATAAATTATTAACTAAAACCATTAATATATTTAAAAATAAAAAATAATATATTTAATAAATTATTAATATATAAAAATAAAATATTATATATAAGAAAATTATTGGCTAAAATTAAAAAATAAATAAAAATATATTATTATGTAATATATATATACAATATAAAAATATTATATGTTATAATTATTTACCTATTTATATATTATTTATGTATTATAGTTTATTATGTGAAACTATAAATATATAAAGATAAAATGTTAAATAACATTTCAACTTTATTTTCTATAATTATATTAATAATTAATAATTATATTAAATTTAAAATTTAATAAGTAAAATTATTAATATATAAAAATAAAATAATTTATATTTAATAAATTATTAATATATAAATATAAAATATTATATGTATAATAAAATTTTTATAACATGGTAAAAAAATTATATTCACACATCGTGCGAGCATATAACAAGTTTTATTATTAATTTCAGTAAATTTTTTATATTCATGCACGATAAGAAAGTGCACTGTAAAATAAGAGTTTATTAGTAAGCAAATAATCAAATTGAAGAGGTTAGGTGATTGTTTAAAAAATATAAGAGAATAAGTGATAAATGATGTCAAATTGGAGGGCCAACAAAAATATTAAGCATTTAACTAATCTTACTTTTCTACGATGGACCAAATAATGACATTAGTTTAAATCCTATCTTCCTCTCGATTCTCTTGTCCCCATTGGGAACGTATTCATTATTATTTTTAAAAGGAAAATTTAAAAAACAGAAAAATAATTACAAGAGTACTATATAACAAAAAAAATATAAAAATATATGCGTTTACTAAAAATTTACAAAAAATACTATGTATACATTAAAAATTAATAAAAAAAATATGATCTATATTAAATATATTTTTAGTACATGTTAAATATATTTTTGATATATGTTGTAAAAATGTAAAAAAATAAAAAACAATATTTTTATAAACTAAAAAAAAATAGTAAAACTAAAATTTTAAAGTGGAAAGTAATTATTTCATCTAATTTCCTTTTTTCAAAATCTTCTTTTTGTCCGTCCAAATAAAGAGGGATTTTTTAAAAAATACCTTAAAAAAATAAAAAATAATTTCAAAAATACACCTTTTCAATTTCAATTTTAAAACTATCCTTTTTTTTAACTTTTAATTTTTAAAATATTTTTTTTCAGAGATATATTTTTTATATACATTTAATATATTAAAGATATATTTTATTTTTAAAAATATATATTAAAAATATTAAAAATATAAAATATTTTAAAAAATTAAAAAATATGCTATATATATTTCTGATTAAAGTATTTTAATAGAGAGCCCATATTGTTCCATCACCCAATACAAGAAGGACTAATGAAGATTGAACAAAAACTCAAAAAAATAACATTATAAACTTATAATAAACTCTTTATAAACTAATAAAAATTTGATATTTTAGTAAATATTTTATAAATTCTATTTTGATAAATATTTTATAAATATGATAAATTTAAAATTATTTTTAATTTTTCTTATATTTTTTTTAAAAGTCCAAAAACTCTGAAACCCAAGTAGCCCACAACACTAAACATAAAAAAAATAGTTTATTAACAATGTGCCCAATTCTATTGGGTTTAGCCCAATACGACACTAATAAAGAAGAACTCTAAGGAACAAAACCACAACCCAAGCAGGGAAAAAACATAGGGGCTTTTACAAAACTATCAATTTTTTTTTTGCAAAAATACTATTGATTAAGGAAAATTTTAAAAATACCTAAAAAATTTATAAAATTATAAAAATATCTTACATCATCATATTTTTACAATTTATATATATTATAGATATCATAAAATTTTAAAAAAATAAAAAATTGAATTTATTTCAAATATTACTTTTTAAAAATAATACCTCTAAGAGAAAATAACGTAATTTTATAAAATTTTTCAAAAAAAATTAAAAATATCATTTTATAATATAATTTTATATATTTCAAATATATTATATATATATGTTACAGATATATCATGTATATATCATATATATATATATTATTTTTTAGCCTTTATATATTGTATAATTTTTATATATTATTTAATTATGGTATATATATTATATATATGTCTTCAAGCCATTATAAGTTGGTTAATTATAATGTATATATTATAGATATATTATAGATATGTTATGTATATGTTGCAGATATGTTATTGTTTATTTTGTGTATTATGTATATATTTATTTATTTGTGTGTATAATGAGAATATAAAAATAAAAAAAATATTTATGAATAAAAAAATATAAATACAAATTAAAAATATAAAAACAAAAGTTAAAAAAAAATACAAAGAAAAAAAATAAAGAAAAAAACGAAAAAAAAAAAGAAAAAAAGTGCAGATCCGTAATTTTGAAAAAAAAAATTATATTGTTCTAATTTTTGAAAAAGTAAACTTAAAACATAGTATTTTGTGTAATTTTCCCAAAAAAATATATATGTTTTTTTCGAAGGCAGAGAAAAAAATATATTGGTTAAATTGAAGATGAAAAGAAATATATTTTTGCTTTCTTCGAGAGCGTATTTCTTATTTTATGAATTCAAACAAATATTTAATAAGATATTTAATTAATATTAATTCTTATCATATATTCTTATTTTTATTGGGTGTTTCCCTTCATTTATATCGGGATGAGCAATTCTCACAAACATAAAAAATTAAGGTTATTTACCTAGCACGTTGTCCAGATTAATTTGGCCTAATATGGACAATTTGAGTTGAACTAGACCATATTTTTTAAAAATTATGAATCAGATTATTCAAGTTTTATATTTTTTTGAAAAAAATTCTTGGTATTGACTCAAAAACTCTCTAGGCTAACCCACTCTACCCGAGTGTATATATATAGACACACACACATTCATTCTCAACCCTAAAACTAAATTCTCCTAACCCTAATTTGTGCTGCCTCTTTCATTCTCTCCATTTTGCTTCTCTATCTTTTAAACCTAAGCCATAGTTTATTTTGAGGAAAATAAATACAAAATATAAGAGAATGAAAATTGTATTTCTTCCGTTTTCTTTATTTGGACAATAAAAAAAGAAAAGAAATAAGAGACAAATAAAAATCAATTTTTTTTCTTTTTTTTTCAAATTCATTAAAATTTTTTCTTGCCAATTTGGAAAAAAAAAGAGTAAAATGAAAAAATAAAAGAGATATAAACTATGAAATTTCTAATTTATTAGTCATCAACTTAAAATGATAGTGATATAACCATAAAATAAATCTTATAAATTTTACTTTCTTTATTATGTTAATTAGATAACAAAATAAAAGAAAAAAAAGAATTTTTTTTCGGTTGTAGTAAAGTCTATTTTGTAGAGTAAAAAATAAAGATGCCTAACTTAGGTAATTCTTGGTAAAAAATGAAAGTGTCTAAATTAGTTAATTCTTAATATAAAATAGAGGTACCTAACTTAAGTAATTTTTAGTCTAAAATGGAGGTGTCTAATTTAGGTAATGAATGTCAAAAGTGGAGGTGTCTAATTTTGGTAAATGAGTTATCTAGCCATTGAAAAAATTCTACCAACCCATTTTTAAAGTTTATATAAACCATTTAGCTTTCACTTGAAATTCATCCTAAAAATTATTAGAGTTTTAGAGAAAAAAATGAGATTTCTTCTAAATATTGTCTTTTTTTTATTAGAGAGAGAGTGTTTAATTTCTTCTATTATAAGAGAGAGTATTGTCAATTGTGCTCTTTTTATTTTAGAAAAAAATTATTGTAAACTTTTTGCTATAACAAAATGCTTTTACAATTTACCTGTGATTTTTTGTTCCAATTAATTTAGAGATTTTTTTACGTAAAATTTTAGTGTTCGTTATTTTTATTTTATTTCTCATTTCTACTTTAGTTATAATTTTTATATCCCGATACACAACATCCTAACATTTTCTTTTCTCCTCTTCATTTCTTTTCTTTTGCATAGCGAACTAAACATAAGCTAACTCACCGACTCCTCTAGTCTGTCTCCCTCTCGTAGAATCTAAAGCTTTACTCTTCTCTCCTTACTGGTTTTCAGCTTTGTCCCTCTCTCCGTCGTACTCCCCTTAGCCTCACTCTCGGCTACACAAGACCACATCTCTTGACTCTCTCTCAAATTCTCAATGCCTTTCTCTACCTCTCTTTTACAGTTCACACTCTTGATGTCTAATGCAAAGATGGCGATGGTTGCAAGCTTCATAGACGAAGATGATTGTTTTTTTTATTTTTTGTGTTATTATATTTGTTAGTCTATGTGTTTTTTATTTTTTTGACATTTTTCTTTATTTTTTTGCCTTTAATTTTTTTGGTTTTGATGTGGTTTGTTTTATTTTATTCAAACATGATTTTATGGGTTTTTTTTATTTTCTAAAAAGCTTACGTTTTGTTTTATAAGACTATTTGGCATTGGTTGTGTAATTCTTGATCTAAATGGCCAGTTATTGCATATTTTGAGATTCAATATTTTTAATAATAATAATAATAATAATAATAATAATAATAATAATAATAATAATAATAATAATAATAATAATAATAATATTAATGAAATGAAAAAAATAAAAAAACATTCAAACAAATTTCATCTTTGTGGCCTGATAAGCTTGGTCTAGTCCAATAAGGTTGACCAAAGGTCCGAAATCTTCTATGCCAATGGGTATAGGGCCAAACTATGGGTCATATCTTGAGGCTCAATTTAAATTAAGGCCGAGCTTTGAACATGTAAAATTTAATCTAATTAAGGAAGATGAATTCATTTGTTAATTAATGAAATTATCATTTTTATTTGGGATTTAATTTAGCACCACTGCAGTTAATATTTATTGAATAGTTATTAAAAAAAAATTACCCAATAATAGTACTACTTAGATTATGAGTAAAATATTAAAATTTTTAATGTTTTAATTATAATTTTGAAATATATTCATTAAAAAAATGTTACAATCATAAAAAAAAAAACTAAGGGATTAGTTTGTTTGAGGGGGTGAGAATGAGAATGAAAATAAGTTATTTCTATTGAAGCGATTGGTTAGATAAAATAGAGAGATAAAAAAATCACATTATCCCATAAAAGGGAATGGGCAATCCCTTATTACTCCTCCCATAATCAAATTTTATTCCTAACTAAAATAAAAAATTAAAAAATACATATCTCTATTTTCAAAATAAAATTAATAAAATAAATTTAATTTTTTCCTTTTTTTCTTAATAAAATAAAAATAAAATTTTAAAATAACATATAATCAATTTAATATTTTTCATTATTTTTTCTAATTATAATATCTCTGAATTTTTAAATAAATAATTTTTTTAATAAAATCAAAAACTAATTTTTTTGAATGTTTAAAATAAAATATAATAATTTTATTTTTTATTTTTTTAATTATAATATCTATAAATTTCTTAATAATGAAAAATATAAATAATTATTTCGATTTCGATTAAAATAAATTAAACAAAAAAAATAAATAATCATTCTGATTATAATTTTGTTTTATTTTAATTCTGATTCTATTTTTAATTTCGGAGTTTGAGCTAAATATCGTCTAATAATTAAAAATTCAATAAATGTATATTAAGATATGTTTAAGATAATTGATCATCCAAAATTATTATAAATTTAAGTTATAAATATACAACTTAAATTTATAATAAATTTTAAATAAATTATTCAAAAAAAATGTAATAATAAATTTTAAATAAATTATTTCAAAAAATTAATATCTAAATGAGCCTAAAAAAAAGTTTCACCAAGGGACTTCTATTGTTAAGCAAGGAATTGATTTTTGACCATGAAAGTTAAGGGTAAATATTGGTCGGGTCAGGAGTATATTTTAACTTGACAGAATTCATTTATATACTTTAAAATTAAATTGAATTTGACCAAAATTATATATATTTTCAATTGATCCGTAAATTTTTAATTTTAATCTAGTTTAATCGGATTATAATATATATAATATATATTACAAATATATCTAATATATATATAAATTTATTGGTCTGATTAGTTTGGGTCGGGTCAGGTTATATAATATCTATTATAATTTATAAATATATATACAATACATATATATATATATCGGTCGATTTTAAATTTAATAAAAAAATAAATTTTAAATTAATCATCCTATCAAACTCAAAATTATTTAAAAATATCAACCTAATTTCACTTTATACATAATATAAATAAATTAAATTCAATAAAAATATATTTAGTTCTTCGAATTTAGCTAGATTAAAAAAATTTACTCACCCCTATGAAAACAAATTTGTCCACAGACCAGTTATTTAGAAAAATGATAAAATTAATGAAATTTTATATTTAATGACAAAAATTAAATGGAAAATAATAAATGGAAAGGACCATCATCATCATGTGGCTGCATTAATAAATGGCGGGTGCATATAAACACACACCGACCCCTTAAATATGGCTTTTATTGTTTTGGCATATCATTGCCCACTCTCAGTCTCACTACTTTCATGGCGTTTTAGATTTTGGAAGAAAATGCTCAGACGCCTTCTTTAACGTGCTACAGTCCAACAGCAGCAGAACAAATCAATCGAAATTTAATTAGCCAAATAACTATTCCTCTTTTCATTTCAAATTAATAATAAAAACATATATATATATTTTCATATATTTTAGTATATATTTCATATTTTTTTTCTAATATAAAATATATTTATTAAATATTTTTAATAAATATCATCAAATATTAATAAAATAAAAATTTAACATATTAATTAATTTATTAAAGTATTAAAATGTTACAATTTAAGACAACAAAAAAAATCTATTTATTAAATTGAGTTAGAGAAAATATTATTTATTTTTTTGAGTAATAAATGATAATAATAAATATAAAATTAAAATAATTATTTCTCTAATATAATTAATGTATAAAATATTTTTAATTTAGATTAATTTAATTCATATATTATTTTTATATTTAATCTTTTTTTATGTCTCTTTTTCATCTCCTTCTAGCTATAAAAAATGGATTAGAAAGTTGTATTGAGATTAGTGTTCAAAACTAATAATGAGATCTTTTTCTCAATTTATAAATTAAAACATTCATCACTTCTCAAAAAATAAAAAATAAAAAAATAAAACATTCATCTATTTTTTTCAATTCAAATTTTTGTACAGTAATCAGTAGTGTCAAAAAGTAAAACTACTTGAGAATTAGATTAGTTCTTAAATTGCAAAAATTACTTTTGATAAAAAAAGAAAAAGAAAGAGATCTTCAATTAAAAATTAATCATCATTTATTTTTGAAACCACTCAGACACACAACACAAAAAATATTATATTTTGCAAATATAAAAAAATAATTGCATTGAATATTATAATTAATTTCTTTTTATGCCTGTTATGTAATGATTAAGAAAACATAACAACATCTTATTCAACTCTAACTCAGTAAAATTTTAATCCAAATTAATCAGAATAGATTATATAAATGTTTAATTTTTATTTATAAATTGTATATTTTCATATATATAACATAACATCATATCCAATCATTTTTATCCAAATTAATTTATATATGCCCCTATCCCTTGTATTTATATCCGATGATGGACCTAGGTAAGATCGTACAGGGCTGATGACTCCCTCACCGATTGCTAGAAGCACTGATATAAAAGGGGATTTATTCTTTGATGGCCGACCATCGTTGGTTTTTGCAAAAAGAAGGGGCTAAGTGGAGTGTGCTGACTATAGGGGTTGAAGAAGATAACTCTATAGTGATTTATAATTTTGTTCCTGTAGGTGTTTTAATTTTTTTAAAGTTAAGTGTTAAAACGACACCGTTTCTCTATTTTAATTTTTTTTTAAGTTAAGTGTTGAAATGATACTGTTTTAAGAGAAACGGTGTCTATATTCACTTGATAAATTTTACCCTCTTGATAAATTTATTCTCTTAATAAATTTTTAATTTCATCACTGTCTATATCGATTGTTACTTTTATCCGAGAGAATACAATAACACTTAAAAATAAATTACTTAAAAATTAATTAGGTTTTTCTTTATCTTATTTGTAATTGGAATGGAAAAAAAATTATTGCTTTAAAGAATGGAAATGGGTTTGTCAACATTAATTTGTTTAATTTTTACTTCTTTTTGTTGGATATTGAAGAATTGAAAAATCAAATTCGTTTAATGTTAGATAGATTTGAAATCTCATCTTCTATGGATTTGAAATCGTATCTTTACTTACTTCATTTTAGTAATACAAACACAACTTTCTTCCTCTGTAAAATGCTTTTGGCCTACACATGATATTTAGTACAGTATTTCCTAATAAATACAATGGCAAAGTTCAATAAAGTCGTTTATGTGATTTTATGTTTTTATAAACAGGGGCCAGAGATTTTTCTTTTCTTTTTCTATAAATGAGGATTTGTGATTTATTCTGTTAATAATAAAGAGTTTGACGCCCATAATATCATTAATTTCAACTGACTTAGCATTAAATTTGGCATATATTTCTAATTAAAAATATAATTTTTATAAATTAAATTAATATAAGTTTGTATTTCAAGATTTCCATTCCTCAAAAATCTTTAGTTGAGTTATATCAAAACTTATTTTAAAATTTATAAAATAATATCAAAATTATTTTTAAAATACACATATAAACGTGTGTATATATATACACACTCACACTTTGAATCACCATATCTATGAACAAGTCCATTCTGATTTCTAACTTTTTTTTCATCTTTTCAAATTTTTTTAGTTTTTTCTATAGTATTAATAATTAAGAACTGATAATTAAATATATTGTTCAGAAGTTTAAATCTTTTCATTATATATATATATATATATATATTGAGGAGGGTAAACAAGTTTCTTTAAAAAAAGTTGAATTGGATAAATAGAAGACTAATTTTATTTCAACAAAATTATGTTAAAATAAACATGCCAGTTAGTTATGTGACAATTCTTATTTTATAGCTTGATCATAAAATTCAAATAATATAATGTTATTAATTAAGTTTGATTAAAAACATTAAATATGTGTTTTTTAGTTGAATTGAACATGTAAACGGATGACTCTGCTAAGTGCCACACTAAAAACTGTATGGCTCAAACAATATTTTATTCAAACATCATTTTAATATTTTATTTTAAAGTGAATATTTAATGAAAAGAATTTACTAATTTCCATCTTAAACACCAAACTTTAATTTTTTTTCTCATTTAAAATAATTCAATTATTTTTATTTGAAATTAACAGTTTTATAGAGATAATATTTCTTAACCAATGTTTCTAGAGTACAACAAATTTCAACCAAAATTAAGTTAGTAAAACAAAATTAGTTATTTTTTGTATTTGTATAAAATTAGTTAATTTCTTTACTCACCAAATCTGTGAAAGGTTAGAAGTAAAATCAATATAAATATTATGATTCTTTTCAAAATCTGAATTTAAAAGTTAGATTTCTGTGACATAATATAAGTGTTCATTTCAGCGTCTCTTTATTATATGACTGTTTTTCTCAGAATATCTTCCTCATTAACTGCCATTTAATAGTGTCATATCTGCTGAGTACCTTGGTTTTTCCATGTTACCAAGGACAAAAGAAAAAGATTCCCCATTTTTTTTTCATTTTCTTTTGTCTTTTTCTTTTATAATGACATTTTCTTGGCTTCTGGTTTTGTTTTGAGTCTCTCTCTCTGCCTCTTGTTTTTCCTCTTCCATGAAAACCCATTTCTGAAAAAGCTCAAAACTTGCTTAATATGATATAACGTTTTGTGGGTTTCTTTATGGATTGTACATAACACAGCTGTGCTTGAAAATTTCAGACTTTTTTGTGGGTTTCTCATGAAAAGTTTGGTTCTTTTTTTTTTATATTTTTTTCTTCCCATTTCTTCAAGTGTGGTTTCTTGCTGAAGTTGGTAAGTGGTGGGTTTCCTATAGTAGAAAGGTTATTACAGGGAAAGAAAGGTTTCTATCAAAATTAGAGAAGTAAAATACAGAGGCTAATGGTATATTCATATTCTTCTTTTCAGTTTTTATGGTGGAAAAGCAGAGTAAAAGGAAATCCAAAGTGATTTGCTTCCCTGGAAAATGGAAAAATGGAGAAGAGTGTATTTAGTACTTCACATTGAGAGGTTTTGATTTTGAAACTAATTTTGTAAAGCCAATTAGAAGAGAAAGCAGAGAAATATGCCAACAGTTTGGTTTTCTTTGAAGAAATCTCTACACTGCAAATCAGGGCCATCGGAAGTTCATGACCCAAAATCAAGAAAGCAGCTGAGCACAATCTTGACAAGAAAACCTTGCAGGTCAGGGTGTTCAAGGTCTATAGCAAATCTCAAAGATGTAATCCATGGAAGCAAAAGACATACAGAAAAGCCACCGAGTTGTAGCCCAAGATCTATAGGAAGCAGTGAGTTTCTTAACCCAATAACCCATGAGGTCATTTTGAGTAATTCAAGGTGTGAGCTCAAAATCACTGGTTTTAGTGGTTTCCAAGAAGGAAATGGCAATGATGCTAATAATGGTAATAATGGCGGTGGTAATGGTGGAGGAGGAGGTGGCGGTGGGTCAACTTTTGTGGGTACATTAAGGCCAGGTACACCAGGGCCTGGAGGGCACCCAACAATGCATTATTTCAATCCTTCATTTAGGAACTCAACAACAACTCCTCCAAGAAAATCTCCTTTTATTTTTTCAGACAGGGAAGGATCTGGATTTGGAGGATCTGGTATTTTTGGTGGGGGTGGCGGCGGGCATTCAAGCACCAAGGTCTCTCTTGATACAGATTCTAATGGGTCTTCTGCAATCACTTGCCATAAATGTGGAGAGCAGTTTACCAAATGGAAAGCTGCTGAAAATCACCATCTATCTAAACATGCTGGTAAGGAATTTTCTGTTTTTAGTCATTTTTACAAATTATTTGATTTTATTTTTGGGTATTGTTTATGTTTTGTCGAAAACATGTCTACAGATTGTTTCTGCCTCTCTTTTTGTTATCTTATCCTCACAGTATTACATTCTTCTGACCACAAATTTGAGTAAACCCCTTACATACTCTTTTCTTCTGGAAAAGGGATCAGTCAGTAGTCTGAAATAGTGATGAATCTTCTTTTGATTTTCAAATTTAGACAGCTTACAGATGGCTGCTGAATTGAGTTCTTTACTTGATTTGCCTTTTTACTTTTTAAAAAGGAATTCTTAATCAGTGTCCGATCTTTCTTTTTAGCAATTATAAAAGCTTGCTTATTTCTTTTTCTCTTTAATTGGGTACTGAGCGCTTAAGTTGGTTTTGAATTTTGACATGTTTTTGCGCATACCCCCGTCATTACTTACCCATATCTTTTTTTCTTGCTTTAATCATGTGAACTATTTTGTTGATTTGCTGTGCTTCTGTGATTTTCGGAGTAGCTTTCTGCATCTGCAGCAACTCATTTTATTTCTTCCATTGGCAGTTACAGAACTCGTGGAAGGTGACTCATCAAGAAAGATTGTAGAAATCATATGCCGGACAAGCTGGTTAAAGAGTGAAAACCATTATGGTAGAATTGAGAAAGTCTTGAAAATTCACAACATGCAAAAAACTCTAGCTCGGTTTGAAGAATACAGAGAAACGGTTAAAACTAAGGCCAGCAAACTCCCCAAGAAACATCCTCGGTGTCTTGCTGATGGAAATGAGCTTTTGAGGTTCTATGGCACCACACTAGCATGCTCTCTTGGCCAAAAAGGGTCTTCAAGTTTATGTACATCAGAGAAATGCTGTGTTTGTCGAATTATTAGAAATGGGTTCTCTGCTAAAAGGGAGCTTAAAGGTGGAATAGGTGTATTCACAACTTCAACTAGTGGCAGAACTTTTGAATCTATTGAAATATTTGAAGAAGATCAATGCATAAGGAAAGCTTTGATAGTATGCAGAGTAATAGCTGGGAGAGTTCATAGGCCTTTGGAGAATATACAAGAAATATCAGGTCAAATTGGGTTTGATTCATTAGCAGGGAAAGTTGGTCTGCACTCAAACATTGAGGAACTTTATCTTCTAAATCCTGAAGCTCTCCTTCCTTGCTTTGTGGTAATCTGCAAACCCTGAAGAAAGCAAAAGAAAATCATCTCAATCTCCCCCTTTTTTTGATAGAGGATTCTTTTTAATCTTCTATATTGAAGAAATCAAATTCTTCTTTCGTCACATGTTGGTATATCAAAAATTCTTTTCTTTTCTCTTTTTTTCTAAAGCCTAATTGTATCCGTCCTTAATTTCTTTTGCATATCTCATGCTTGTCTAACTTCTTCCTCTTCGTTCAAGTCCTGTGTTTTGATGAAATCATTTTTTTTAAGAGTTACATATGTTTTCTTGTCCTTTTTGAAGCTATAACAAAATTTGTTTTGCAGCTAATTGTGGTTATATATGAACATGGAGACATTTCCATGAAGTAGAACTTTGTGGTCCAACAATTTGTCGGTTAGGTAAAAAAATTTTGAGGGTATGTCTAGTAATTGAAGACAATTTAACTTTCACTTTGTGAAAATATTTCTTGTTTGATATGCTGATATAGATTTGAATCACTTTGCATAGCAATCCAACTTCAGTAAATGAGCTGTCAATTCAATTTGAAATGTACTTGGAAGAGTAACTTTAATTTATATGCAAGTGCAATAATTGTTGAGAACTTCGAAGTTATTGAACATAGCATTAGCATCAAAACTTTACACAAAAACTAAACTAATCCAGTTGCTAATCAACTATTTTATTAAATGATACCTTTATTGAAGACAAACAGATTAGTAAAATCTCTTTGTTCACCACAATCAAAAGATTAAAAATTTTTTGTATACACATGGAATGACTTGCTATAAATGATTATAAAGAATTATAAAATATTAAAGTCCACTACCATTAATATTTATTTGATATAAATTAAGTTCACATGTGGTCCATGTTGGAGGCTAAGGCTATGATTGAAATTAACAAGGATTAATTTACATGTAATTTATGTGCACTCAATGACAGATTGATTTTACCCGTTCTGTTTATAACCCTATTTGAATTTATTTTATGCTTTAAAATCTTTGTTCATGTTCTTGTTTTTCTTCACAGCAGCTATTCAGCTAATGTTTAAGAGATAAGGTTAGGGCCTCATTTCTCTTTTTCTCTCAACTCTCTCTGTTGAATTTTTCAAAATGGTAAATTCATCATTCACTTTGTTGGAAGAGACTTTGCTGCAAAATCTGTAAAGGCTTTAAATGCTGGCACATGCACCTAATAAATATAGACAACCACAAGCAGAATTTTCCCTAGATTTTAAGTATTCAAGAAAAATTGAAAAATGGAATTCAAATTCTATTCTTAAATGGTTGCATGGGAGTAATTTGAGAGTGGATGAAAGATATTCAGTGTAGTTGGTTTGGACTCCTCATTTCGTTGGTGGGGGTGCCACCACCTTAGCCATACACTCAAATTCGCCGTATGTTATTTTTTAATTATTATTATTATTATTTTTCTTCGTCTCACTAAAATTGTTATTTTTATAAAAAAAATATTATTTTTAAATTACCATTTTATATAATAAAAAAATAATTAATTTTTTTAACTATACTCTTATTATTATTATTTTTTAAAAAATTATACTCTTATTATTAATAACTTAATTAATAAAATAAAATTATAGTATTAATAAATTAATAAAAATTTTTAGTTTATTTAAAATAATTTTATATAATATTTAAATAATTTAATAATTTTTAAATAGATTTATATGAATTGAAGATGATAATTTTAATAAAATGAAGTGAGTTATTATTATGGTAATCATGGCTTACATAAATAAGATTGGAAAATGAAACTTATAATTATTCCTTGAAAAGATGATTCTAACTTGTAATAAGAGAATAAAAGATAGTCTTTTTGCTCTTTTTTTTTTTCAAATTACAATCCATTTTCTTCCTCATTTTCTCCTGTTCTTCATCCAGTAGTGCTTATAGTCTAGGAATAAAATGGCCTGCATGTGTAGTCTTCGATGATAAGAAAGAAATGTCATTTTCAATGAAGAAGGAATTGTGATAACATTTGTCATCCAGTGATGGATATTGAAACAGTTCATCGATGCTAGCTTGGATTGATAGGAATACAACTCTAATAATGGGGTCCTATTAATTATATATATATATATATACAATATCACAAGTACAAACAGAAAAAAATAGCTGCTACTGTCCAATTAGACCCATCCACAACGAGAGGTTAATGAGTGCAAAACAACACCTTTTATACTCTTTTCATTTTACACTCCCCATTGTAAAAAGTTAATGATCATCAATTGGTTCCCATCTCTACACATTCTTACTCCAATTTTTCCTTGTCATCTCCAACTCTCAAAATTATCTAAAATTTGAATATCAACTATCGTTTCCTCTCATAATTAATTCTCTCGTTATGATGATGATTTTAATTAGAATATGTTTAATTCTCTAAATATTAAAAACTCTTCCTCTCCAAATAACCGATAAAATTTTCAAAATCAACTAATTAAGTTTTCCATGTTCTTTTATCCCTCCAAATATGTAAAAGTAACTAAGTTGTATGAAAAGTTCAATTTGTCCGAGTTGATTAAGAAGTTCTGTAATAATCATGCTAGAAGTCATCACATGAAAGGTCCAAGAATTTCAATAAGACTTGATCTTCAATATTGTATGCATTCAAAAATTTGGAAACCTTTCTAAGGCAATGGCATTGTTTATTGGTTTAGTAAATTTTCTTCGAATTTTCACTTCGGAGTCAATGTTTACATTTTAATGAAATTACTTTATCTGGTTGAATGCATAGTTCTGCATTTGGTAACCTTTTATCTATCTAATGGTTATTCCATTCATGATTATATGTAGCTGTTTGGTAATCAATGATTATTAATCTAAGTTTGTTGATTCAAATTTACACTGTTAAAGCAGCCGTAATTAAATTGTGCCTTTTAGATCAAATTACTCTTACAATTCAAAATTTCTTGCGAGCTCTCATTTATGAAATAAATGAGTTTTTACAACTAGAAGCGTACAATATTGAAAAAACAAAAATATATAGTATTGATCAACATCAACAACGATTAGTTATTATTTAGAATTATGTTGCTTCATTTATTTCTATTTGACTGCTATAGGTCTGCATATCGTTATTTAACTTCTTAATTAACATTTAATTATGATCACCATCTCTAGTTTATTTGATAATGAAAAGCTATAATAATTTTGGTTAAATTCAAAAGAGAAATGAAGTGAAGACGCCATAATTGGCGCCTGTAGTCAAGTTACTTATACAAAGTGCTATTCTATTAGTTCAGAAATAGAATTCACATCCGGTAAGTACTCTTTTTGTTAAACCGAAATCAACTCATATATTTTTATTTAAAAAATAGTAAAATTTTTAAATATTATATAAAATTATTTTAAATAAATTAAAATATATTTTATTAATTTATTAATACTATACTCTTATTTAATAATAAAAATATAATTAAAAAATTAATTAATATTTTTTTATTTTATAAACTAATAATTTAACAAAATAATTTTTTTTATAAAAATGATAATTTCTTCAAGACAAGGGGAGTAATATTTTTAATGGCAATAAATTTTCAGAACTAAAAGTCTATGCTTGTGCCGTACAGAAAGGTTTCCGTCTTTCCCGATGAATTATTATTAGATAAGACTATTTTGCGATCCTTTACTCTGACAAGCATAATGGATGAATTCTACATAAATTTTAAAATTTTAATCCAATAAAATTTTTTTTAGAAAAATTGATTTGATACAAAATTCACCACCTCAAGTTTACTATTGGAAAAGATCGTCGAAAAATTATAAAGATGATTATAATCATAATATTAATATAAAGCAAATAATATTACTGTTATAAAATAAAAATAAAGAATTTTAATGTTATTAAGCATAAAAATTAATAATATTAGTGTTATAAATTAAAGAAAATGAATTTCGAGTTTAAATGTAAATGATAATAAGTGAAGTGTATTTATAATAGCCTTACCCTGTTCCAATTTCTGCTTGTGATTTATGGTTGAAGTAAAATTTTAGTTGATATTATTATTCGAGTTACAATTGAAAAGGCATTAAGATTCAGAACAACTCAAAAATCAATAAATTTTGTATTTAAAGTTTGTTTTTTGAGTTAGTCATAAAAATTTTACAATAATTAAACAATATTTTTAAATTTCTTTTTCCAAAACATTTAATTTTTTTTGAAAAAATAATTCCAATATAAATAATAATTTTAGCAGCCTACAGAAATGAAAAAAAGCAACTTTTACTGTCAGGGACTTGAATGAACTCCAAAAGAAAATTTATCTGAGATATAATCTGATAAAATTCAAGTGCAATATCTCTATCAAATATCAATATTTATGAACTGTAACGTAACAAGAGGGTTTCTTGTTACGTAGAATGGATAAAAAATCTATGGGCACAGGTCTAATAGGCCAAAGTTCAATAATCTGTCTCATGCATACACATGAATGGATATTCAGTGTTGATTAATTGATTATGAAAGCAGTTGCAGATGCTCAATCAATAAATTGCATTAGATACAAAAGACTTACAATGTTTAGGCTAGAAATCTATATCAGTTAGCCATACAATTAATGGTCTTTACTCTGGCGATATATGAACAAAAGGAAGGGCTACACCAAAACAATTTGACCAGTAAAGAAGAAAGGCGAATATAACTCACCTAGAGTACTAGAAGTTTATATCAATTGCCAACTCATACATCGTGTAATTCCTATGAAGCAGCAGCTACTTCAGTTTTCGTGTTCTGTTCTTCCTTCAGTTTCTTCCAGTTCTCTGCACTATCAATAATCTCACCAGTTTTTATGAGGTAACGAACTCGTTTCCCATTATCGAGGGTTTTATGACCCACCCTGCTCACTAGATCCTTGTCTTAAGAGTAGAGCATCACATTTGAACTTTGAATTTGTGCTTCAATCTGTAATGTCAAATTCAAAAGTCCACTTGTCATTCCATGTGACGACAAACAAGAAATCAAATCAATACGGAGTGCTAAATGTAAAACAATAATTCAATGACCAGAAAACATGAAATATCTAAATTTCAACGATGGCATAACACGACGTATACAAACCAAAAGCAGTTGCAATACAAAAAATTTCAGATGAATTTATAACTGTAAGTGAATCCTTAATTAGATGTAGAGTGTGCCAGTTAAAAATGAATGAGATAAAAGTGTAAGAACTTCCTATGATTAAAATGGATTCAAGCGAGAAACAACAAACTGGGTGAGAACAACCTTAATGATCTGGCCAGGTTCTCCTTCTTCTCTGCTCTTCATAAGCTTTGCCTTCAGATTTATTTCATTCACTACCACAATGCTATTATGCCTAAAGATCTTGGTAACTTCTCCAACTTTCCCCTTATCATCTCCAGATATCACTTTAACTGTGTCTCCTACCTTAACATGCATTTTGTGTAAAACTGGAAGGCTATTTGGCTTACATTCCTTCCGCTCCCATCTCTTAAGCTGTAAGAGGAGAGGAAAAATACAATACTGGCTCATCAAAATTTGATTTATCGAACCCCAGATAATGTTAATCATACTAGAGCAACATAGTGCATCTAATTAAAAATGAAAAAAAAAAAAAAGAAAGAATGCATATGTATGGCAGTTAATTCATAAGCCTGTGGCAAATTCCTTTAGCCTCAACTAATATTATTCAGACAGATCTGTATCTCTGTGGCAACTTTAGAACACATTGACTAGAGAATACACGTATCACCCAAACAAACTCTCAAGCATAAGACATTTCTAAAAATATTTATCATATGATATTAATTGCCTGAAGTATCAAGTATGTGTTATCATCTATCACTCATGATTTTTTCATTCAAACCATTACATTCTCCCTCTCCCTCTCCCTCTCCCTCTCATTGCTTTGCTATGTTTTTTATTTGTTCTGCAATACATACTTCAAAATGAGTTAACCAATAACCCTAAGAAAAAGAGGAAAGATGGAATTAGCATGAGAAGGATCTGTGAGGCCAACCTTTGAAACAATGAGACATGGATTCTCTGGCGACTTCACCTGCATGACAAACAAACAGAAAGATCGATATCGAATGGCTCCGTTGATTAGCATCATCTAAATATAGTGAGCTGAAGCAAGTCAAACATTATCTATAATGTTGATGAGAAAATCAGCACTTGGTTCTAGCAGCAAAATCACATAAAAAATTTAAGATCAAAGCTACCTTAATTCCTTGAGGCAAAATTTACTGGCAGAGCTATGATGCCCATACTTCATAAAAAAAAAAAAAGAAAAAAAATGCATACAATATAGAATAACGAGACATCTATCTCCAACTGTACAAACAAGTAAATCTGCTGAAACCAAATGAAGCAGACTTACAAATAGAACTAAGTGAAATAATTGACTTCAGAATAGTAATCATTCAGCAAGTGAAATAATTGACTTCCACTCTGATGTAGAGATGTTTGTTAATTAAGCAGTTACAAAGATTATAAACAGACATGTTACTGTTAATCTTTTGGTTAGAAAGAATAGTTTTCTCTGTAAAATTCTCTATTTCATTCAATTTACACAAAGCTTAGTTATAGTATTACACTGTCACTATATATGGTAAGTATTAATAACACAATATTTTCTTCCTGATTAGGTGCAGATTTGGAGAATCAATCACTTGATCCTAGTTTAGTCAACACTTCCCCTCAAGTTGAGTAGTGGGATCTCCAATACCCAACTTGTCAAGCGTAGAATGAAATAACCTTCCACAAACTGCTTTAGTTAAGATGTCAGCCAGCTGGTCCTCTGATCGAATAAACGGTAGCTCTACTATGCCTTCTTCAATCTTTTCCTTGATAAAGTGTCGGTCAACTTCTACATGTTTGGTTCTATCATGCTGTACAGGATTCTCGGAGATACTTATAGCAGCTTTATTATCACACTTTATTCTGCATGGAAGACGTGGTGCAAAACCAATCTCGGTCATTAATTTCCTTACCCACAAAAGTTCTGTTAAACCTTTTGCAATCCCACGAAACTCAGCTTCTGCACTAGATAAGGATACAACCTTCTGCTTTTTACTTCTCCATGTTACCAGATTACCTCCGACTAAGGTAAAATATCCCGAAGTAGATCTTCTGTCGTTTGGGTTACCAGCCCAGTCAGCATCTGTGTAGACTTCAATATCCAAATGTCCATTTTTTCCAAACACAATCCCTCTCCCTATCGTTCCTTTAAGATATCGAACAATTCTCAAGGCTGCCTCCATATGATCTTCCTGTGGTTGATGCATAAATTGACTTACTACACCTACAACATATGCAATATCTGGTCGTGTATGAGCTAGATAGATTAGTCTCCCAACGAGCCTCTGATATCTCTCTTTGTCTGCCAAATCTACTCCTTCTCTGATTTGAAGCCCATGGTTTATTATCATAGGAGTTTCTACCGGTTTGCAATCAATCATGCCAGTCTCAGCTAAAAGGTCAAGTTTGTACTTCCTTTGAGATATAAAGATACCCCTTTTTGATCTTAGCACCTCAATTCCCAAGAAATACTTTAGTCCCCCCAGATCCTTCATCTCAAATTCAGAGAATAAATTTTCTTTCAACTTGTCAATTTCCTCAGTCACTCCCTGTTATAATCATATCGTCCATATAAATAATTAAACAAGTGATAAGATTATCTCTCCTCTTCAGAAACAAAGTATGATCTCCATTACTCTGTCTATATCCGTACTTCTTCATCACCATAGTAAATCTACCAAACCATGCTCGAGGAGATTGCTTCAAACCATATAGTGCTTTCTTTAATCTGCAAACTTCATCTTTATGAAACTGTTCTTGAAACCCTGGAGGTGCCTCCATGTAAACTTCCTCTCTCAAATCCTCGTGAAGGAAGGCATTCTTGACATCAAATTGATGGAGCGGCCAGTCTTGGTTTGCTGCAACGGAAAATAGGATCCGGATTGTATCAATTTTAGCAACAGGGGAGAAGGTTTCCGAATAATCAATACCATATGTCTGTGTATAACCCTTAGCAACCAGCCTGGCTTTATATCGCTCTATTGTCCCATCAGCTTTGTGTTTGATGGTAAACACCCATTTACAATCAACTGGGCGTTTTCCTTTTGGAAGTATGCATTTTTCCCAAGTTTTATTTCGTTCAAGTGCCTCCATTTCATCATTCATTGCCTGCCACCATTCCCTTTTTTGTTTTGCCTCTTCTACAGTTCTTGGTATTGATTCTGAATATAATATAGTGGCAAATACTTTTGCTGCATTCGAGACACTCCCCCTGACAGTATTACCTACTGGATACCTTGAAGCTCTAGGCACATGTTCTGGAGAATATCTCCTAAGTGGTACTCCTCGATTAGCCCTTGGAGGTAAGGCATATGCTCCTGTTCTTTCTGTTTCAGATAATTGAAGTTCATGGTTATCATCAAAAGAAAGTGATCTAATCGGACTTACCTCTTGTAGGACTTCCATAGAGGGTGGGTCACTTGACGGTGTACTTGGCTCGTTGATCTGTTCCATATCACAAGATAGCTCGGTGGTCCTGAGGCAAGGCTCTTTTGGGACTCCTTCTGTGACAATTAGGCTATCTAACCAAGCGATGGAGTCACTCTGTAACTCCCCCTGACGACTAGGTTGGTTATCATAGTAAAATTCGGTTTCAAGAAAATCACAGTCCATAGTGACATAAATGCTACGTGTATCAGGATGATAACATCGATAACCCTTTTGATTAATGCCATACCCAACAAAAACACATTTACGGGAACACGGGTCAAATTTAGTGCGTTCATATTTAGGAATGTGAACATAGACAGAACATCCAAAGACACGTGGAGGAAGGGTTAGGGTTTGTGGTATATCTGTGTGTGTGGAAAAAAACTGGAGAGGAGTTTGGTGTTTAAGTATTTTTGTGGGAAGTCTATTGGTTAAATAAACCGAGGTGGCAATAGCCTCAGGCCAAAAGGATTTCGGGACTCGGGATTCAAACATCAGTGACCGGGTCATTTCTAGAAGAAACCTATTTTTCCTTTCCGCAACTCCATTTTGTTGGGGGGTATTGGGGCAGGTAGTTTGGTGAACAATACCATTATCAGTAAAAAACCGCTTCATGGTATGATTAACATATTCCCCCCCATTTTTAGATCTTAAAACTCGGATTTTTTTGTTGTATTGTATAAGAACCATGTTGTAGAAGGCAACAAATTTTTCAGGAACCTCTGATTTTTGTTTTGGAAAATATATCCAGGTCATCCGAGAACAATCATCAATAAACAACACAAAATATTGAAATTGACTACTTGAATTTGGGGCAGGACCCCACACATCAGAATGAACTAAAGAAAACAACGAATCGACTCTCGTATTAGTTGCCAAAAAAGAAGTCCTATGGCTCTTTGCCAAAAATGCATGTTTCACAAGAGAACATTTCATTATTATTTTTGAATAAAGCAGGAAAAATAATTTTAAGATAATTGAGAGACGGGTGACCTAGACGTCTGTGCCAAAGCCATATTTGCCTGTCAGGTGTCCCATGAGCCAACATTGCAGTTCCGTGTTGAGCCACCTCGTCAACGTGGTAGAGACCATCGTGTTCAGTACCACGCCCAATGATCATCCCCGTAGGAATGTCCTGCAAAAGGCAAAAATTTGAAAACATGAGTACCACACAATTTAATTCTTTAGTTACTTGACTAATCGATAGCAGTTTACAAGACAACGACGGCACATAAAGACATTTGGATAATTTCAATGTTGGAGATATAGAAATAGTCCCGGCTCCTTTTACTTCGGATAATTCCCCATTAGCTGATTGAATATGGGTTCTGTGAGGATTTCTGGGCTCAATTATGTCTTTTGGATCATGGGTCATAGTGTCAGTGGCCCCACAATCGAATATCCAATTAGACATTTTTCCCGGAATTTCTGTTACATGGTAAGTCTCGGAAATTGGTGGGCCAAGATTCTGTTGGAATTGGGCTAACTGTTGCTGGGCTTGTTTAAAAACTGGTGGGCCAAGTTGGGATTGGGCTAAGTCTTGTTGGGCTTGGTTTGTTCCTTTAACACTACAAACCCATACCCTCTTTTATTTCTTTTTACCCATTCCCGATTCCCATTAGAGTTAGGGTTACCTCCCTCTTCCTTTGCTACAGCCGCCATGCCTGCACCTGTCTGGTCTCCCCGTTCCATGCGCCTGCCGTGGCTCTCATGACTGCCGTTGGTGTTTTCGGTAGCCCCATGGTTGCCAACACCAGTGGCAGTCTTCCCACTCCCCTGTGTTCTGTGACTGTCGTCCCACCATTCTGGGAATCCGATGAGTTTGAAGCAATCTTCCCTAGTATGCTTCTTCATCCCGCAGTGGCTACAGACCAGGTGAGATTTATCCTCGCGCTGTGATGATCGATGATCTGAGCGCTTCTGTCCATTTGGATGCTGTCCCTTTTCTGTGTTCCTCAAAACAAATCTGGATTTCTCTTTGGCTGCTAATCCAGACCCTATGCCCGATGATGATGAATCATCTGGGTTGGTTGCCGGTTTCATAATTTGGAGCCTGGCGGCCTCCCTTCGTACAGTGGCGTATGCCGATTCAACTGAGGGCAGGGCATCTTGTTTCAAGATGTCTCTTCGGATATTATCAAAATTTTCATCTAGGCCTGATAAGAACTGATACAATCTGTGTTCTTGAATTATTTTGTTATATTTTGTTGTTCCCTCAATGCAACAGTTCATAGGGTTTGGTTGCTTTCTATCAATGTTCATCCAGATTGCTTGTAACACGTTCCAATATTCTTCCAATGATTGAGAACCCTGCACTTGCTTATTTGCCTTCACGTGTAGATCGTAAATCTGAAGGGAGTCAGTGCCACTCCCATAAATAATGGCCAGCCCATCCCATAGGGCCTTTGCAGTAGGGTATTCTGCTACCCTGTTAACTAACCTTGGTTCAATGTTTTGTATGAGCCACGAAAACACCATTAAGTCTGCTTGCTCCCATGCTGCAAATGTTGCATCTGATTCTTCTGGTGGTTTTGGTTGCCCACTGATGTGTTGAGTTCTGCCTCTGCCTCCAATGGCAACTCGCATCAATCTTGCCCATAAGGGATAATTCAAATTGTCTGAATTAATTTGAGTTGACTGCCCTCCTGAATTGGTTTTGAGCAAATTTGCAATTTGCAATGATAGTTCCTCAGAAGTTGCCATAGCTTGTCGGTTTTGGAATAAAAAAAGAGGTTTGTTTAATGGTAAATGATGAGCAATTTTAGAACAGTAATCCCTGGATCATGAAACCACGCTCTGATACCATGTTAATCTTTTGGTTAGAAAAAATAGTTTTCTCTGTAAAATTCTCTATTTCATTCAATTTACACAAAGCTTAGTTATAGTATTACACTGTCACTGTATATGGTAAGTATTAATAACACAATATTTTCTTCCTGATTAGGTGCAGATTTGGAGAATCAATCACTTGATCCTAGTTTAGTCAACAGTTACATGTGCATGCAGCGATTGGGGAACTGCTTGTATGAGTTACTACATAAGCATTCTTACAAAGGGGCAAAAAGAAAAAAAAAAAACTAAACGGACAGCTAAAATCTATGAGCTTACTAATGCTTATAATTAAGAAAAGAGTTAAATTTCACAGCCTCTGTTCCTCTAAACTGAACCTCTCCATTAATTCTATCCGGCACAACATCATATTAAGAAAATATCAAGAAAAAGGCCCAAACATCATATTTAAAAAATAACTGAAAAAACAAGAACCTGTTTATTTGAGTTTTATCAAGACAATCCAAACGAAATTTCCACAATCTGGCTAAAACCCACAAGGAAATCACTATCAAAAGCCCGTGAAAGACAATGTAGTTGGATATAAAAGTGACAATTGCTTTATACGATTGTATAATATTAACCCAATAAAGAACAGGAAACTGCAGTTTAAGGAAGATCCATTTTAATATAGTGAACAAGTAAGCAAGGTAAGTTAGAGAAAATAAAAATTGGGAATTCATATTTAAATATTGAATTCAGACAAACAGAAAACAGAGAACCACAAAAACCAAAACAAATAGCAGAGAAATTTTGAGAAAGTAACTTACAGGTACAGGGGATACAGAGGGAAGGGGAGGCGTTGCCAAAGAAAGAGTGGGAGGAAAGGGAAAGAGAGGTCATTAAGCTCTGAAGTGCAGCCATTGCTGCCATTTTTTCGCTGCTTCCACTTGGGACTTCTTGAGTTTTGACAATAAAAGGATAACAAGAGTGCCTTCCTAGCAGATGATATAATGCAATAAACGACGACGTTTACATGCAGGACATTAAAACGGTGTATGTGAGGAATTAGATTGGGCCTCTAGAGTGGCCGCATTTATGGGCTTTTATTGGGCTGCAACTGTATTTTACTCAATATTCTTTGTGTAAATTACATTACATAACACATTTTTTATTTTTTTTAAATACCTTTTTTAGTATATTTTTAATATGTCAAATATATGCATAATATATATATATATATTTAAAAACAGAATATATTTTTAGTATATTAAATATATATATATATATATAAATTACATCTGAAAAGAATATTTTTAAAATTAAAAATTGAAAAAATATATTTTTGAAATAGAAAAAGAAAAAAATGAGTATTTTCGTAAATATTTTTATTTTTAGAATATTTTTAAAGAAACACCATTTTCTATTAGGATTTCAAACATATCCAAAAGATAAAAATATTTTCAAAAATAACAATTTTATTCTTTCAAAAGCACCTAGTTTTCAACTTTCAATATGAAAAAAACATCCCTTATACATATAGTATACTCCATTTTCAAATTTATATATTTAGTATATTTTTAATATACAAAAATTATAAGATATTTTAAAAAAAAAGTTTAAAAAAGTGATATATAGTGTAATTTTTTAAAAATTCTTTTCTTTGATTCTCTAACCCTAATCCGCCAATAAATTAACATTTTTTCATCTATGAAATATAAAATGAGATTAAATAAAATGTTAAAATCCTAATTCATTTTCCCTTCATTAAATAAAATAAAAAAAATAATATTCTTAGAATAATTTTTTTGATAAATTTCTTAGAATATTTTACACCAACTATTAATTTTTTAATTAAAATTAAAATTTACCTTTTGATATCTTTAAATATAAAAATAATAAATATATATGCCATTGTTTTTGAAACATGAACCTCCTTAAAAGTTAATAAGAAAAAAATATTATATAATTAGAATTTATAATTTTTTATATTGGGATCTACATAAATACAGTAATAAATTAGGATTTACATAAATATAACAATGTGTAAAAAAAATTGATGGTGTGTTGTCATATAATTAATTATTATAGTTTTTGAAAGAGTTATTTAACATCATACTATAAAAATTTTTCTAAACTATACAACAACAACAACAACTAAGCCTTAATCCCAAACAAGTTGGGGTCGGCTGTATGGATTCTCAACAAAATAAGCTCAAAAGACACCAAAAAAGATACTCCAGCTTTAGGCCCCTTCCAAGACACGGATTTTACGTCTCCATTCAAGTCTGTCATTAATCAAATCCGCATCAAGATCTAAGGCACGTAAGTCTCTTGCTATCACCTCCTTCCACACAGTTCTAGGTCTGCCACGACCTCTAGCCCCCTCAATCAACAAATTCTCACACTTACGAACCGCAACATTAGGAGGTCTTCTTAAAACATGCCCATACCATCTAAGTCTTCCTTCCCTCATCTTATCTCCGACGTCCGCTACTTGGACTTTTTGTCGAATATGAACATTCTTAATTTTGTCCAGTCTGGTATGTCCACACATCCATCTTAGCATCCTCATTTCTGCCACACTCATCTTATGCAAATGTTGTCCCGTTGGTGCCCAACACTCACTACCATAGAGCATCGCAGGTCTAACAACCGTCCTATAGAATTTACCTTTCACTTTCAGAGGTATTTTCTTATCACATAGAACTCCAGTCGCACCCTTCCACTTCAACCACCCTACCTGTATTCTGTGAGCCACATCTTCATCTATACGGCCATCATTCTGGAACACCGAACCCAAATATTTGAAGTGCTTGGTTTTAGGAACCAAAACTCCATCCAACTTAACCTCATGTTCCTGCTTCTTCCTTAGACTGAACTCACAGTGCATATATTCCGTTTTACTCCTACTTAACTTAAAACCCTTGTCCTCGAGGGTTTTTCTCCACACTTCCAACTTACGGTTTACACCAGCACTAGTCTCATCAATTAAAATAATGTCATCAGCAAACAACATACACCAAGGAACATCGTCCTATATGCTTCTGGTTAGCTCGTCCATAACCAGGGTAAATAAATATGGACTCATGGCCGAACCTTGATGCAGTCCGGTCGTAATAGGGAAAGCCTCAGTGTCTCCACCAGGTGTTTTCACACTAGTGGATGCATTCTCATACATGTCCTTGATGATGTTGATATATTTGCCGTTGACTCCTTTCCTCTTCAAAACCCACCATAACACTTCTCTTGGTACTCTATCATAGGCTTT
Organism: Garcia nutans; assembly: GCA_947685225.1. NCBI lineage: Eukaryota > Viridiplantae > Streptophyta > Magnoliopsida > Malpighiales > Euphorbiaceae > Garcia > Garcia nutans. The sequence goes on along the minus strand of CANTUV010000015.1, from coordinate 29,214,192 downwards.
CTCCAAGTCAATAAATACCATGTGGAGATCTTTCTTCTTCTCTTGATACAATTCCATTAGTCTTCTTAGAAGAGAAATAGCCTCCATGGTAGATCTCCCTGGCATAAACCCAAACTGATTCTCCGAAACTCTTGTAAGCTTCCTCAATCTGTGTTCAATAATCCTTTCCCATAATTTCATAGTATGGCTCATAAGTTTGATACCCCGATAATTTGTACAGCATTGAATGAAATATTTCTCTTTGGTTCTCTTAATTTTATTATTATCATAAGTTAACTCTCTAGTGAGATTAATATTCACCCTTAGATTAACAATAATATTGTATTGAAGCAGGTTTATGATGCAATATCTACAAACATAATATGATAATGACACTTGAAAGAAAGGGGAAAAGAAGAAACTATTGATACAGAAAAGGGTAATTTTTCTTCCATTTAAATTTCCTAAAAGAGAGAGCAATGTACAAAATGAGAAATGTTTCATTTTATCAAAGCAAAGAAAAACTTAAAAAAGAGGACCTAATTATGTTACAAAAAAAAAAATACATAACTGAATTGAATCCTTTAGTTCTAACTCACTCAGGCAGAAATCAGAACTAGAATGAAAAAGCGCTTCCCTCCTAAGTCCCTTTTGGACTGCATGTACGTGTTAGAGAACAAATGAAAATCCAAAACCCAAAACCATTGAATGTAACAAATGAAAAGATAAAAAAAAAGTCCTCTAAACTTCACAAGTACCAGCACTGTCCATAGACTCCTCTCTCCGGTGACATTCAGAGACTGGAGTCTTGATTTCCCCTTGGTCCATATCAATGGAAACTTCATCTGCTGTAGCAGAAAGGGACTTTCTATGATGCCTTCTGTTGTGCCTCAATTTGAGGATCCTTGTAAGTAGTTGTACAATGTCTCTCATGGCAGGTCGTTTTTTCGGTACACGGTTGATACATTTATATGCTACAGCTCCCACCTCATTCAACTCCTGTACGTCAAATTTCCCATCTAGGCGTGGATCTACTAGTTCCTCCCATCCAACCTTTCCATCATTGTTCATTGCTGCCTATTTATTATCACAAAACATTTAAATAAAAAAAATTGAGCATAAAAAACATGATTGATGCAAGTAGACACTTATTCAGAACAGGCTATAAGTAAAAGAAGCATCTTTTTTCCCAAACAATGCAGGTTTCGCTATAATAGAATCCCTTATAGAGTAACCATTTTCTTTTGTTGATAGCTTTTGACTGGTTTTGGAACGTAGTAGTATAGCAAATAATCATGTAACTTTCAAAAATTCAGTTTCATTTATTGAAGGATCATTGGAAATCCTTATGATAATACACTAAGAGTACCACAGCATTATCGTTTAGTGTTTCAAACTGGACTATATATTTAAGTATTTTTCAGTCTATCATGAGAAAATGCACGAAGTTTTTGAAGAAGGGTATCAGTATGAACAATTTCAATGATTTTACATTTTACAAAAGTTATGATTTCTTTGGAGAACGCAGCCTGTTAAGCTTATCTTTTTGCAATCAACCAGATGACTCTTTAAGTCAAGAGACAATGAGGATGAGAAAGGGGGTCCTTACGAGCTCAACATATTCCATGAGACCCTGTTGAGGGTTTCTGCCAGCTATAAGTTCAAAAAGCAATACTCCATAGCTGTAAACATCACTTTTCTTGGTGAAGGTCCTCGTTGATATGTACTCAGGATCAAGATATCCAAAAGTACCCCGTACATTGGCAGTATGTTTATCTACCATCTCTTCTCTTGAAAGCCCAAAATCAGCTACCTAATTGAAGCAGCACAACCACAGACAGGAAATTAGTATGAAAGCCTATGGACTTGCTGATGGAACAAAAAGGCATACATGTAAACTTGCAAGATAAAACACTACCTTAACTATGAAAATAAGGTCCATTTTACATAGAAAAGGATTTGAAATGAAAGCGTATTTGATATTTAATGTTAATATGTAATGATTCACTTTGTGTTTATGTTGATATAAATTTGAATGCACCTTCATTTAAATGCATGCCTATCCAAATGGACCCTAAAGGAACTCATCAAATGGGTTAGATCTTTAGACTGAATTTTACTGAATCATTTAGGCAATGATTTGACATTGCAGATCAGACATACCCTGGCTCTCATAGAGTGATCCAACAGAATGTTGGAAGATTTAATATCCCGGTGAATCACAGGAGGAACCGCCTGGAAAACAAATTATTGACAAATATAGTAAGAATTTTGTCTGGGGATTGAGGTAATAACTAAATTTCATTAGCGCAGAAAGCCACAGTAACACAAATACACATACATACAATTGTCTCAATAAAAATGGAAGTTTACCCCATCATGAAGATACTCCAAACCCCTTGCTACATCTAAAGCAATATAAACCCTCAAATCCCAGCTCAAAGGTTCATGGTCTTCACCTGCATGAAAAGAAAGGTGTCATTTTCATAGAAGTGGCACATATGAGTTGTAATATGAATGTGCTGCGCGTAAGTATTGCAAATCTAAAATCTTTCAACCTTTTGAAGAACTCAAATCAACTCAACTCAATCAAGTCTTAATTCCAAGTTAATCGTGGTTAGCCGTATGAATTCTCTTTTTCCATTGTAAAAGATTATGAACTGCATTTTCAGAGAGATTTATGGCAATAAAATCATTCTAAATCACTTTTCATAATGAGATGAGACATCTAGATAGTCAAAAATGCAAAACGCATCAACCTTGTTCCTACTGGCCATCCATTTCTCCATATTGCATGGAACATGCATTGCCCAATAGTTAGAGCTTAGGACTACAGTTGTCTACTGGTAATCTCAAAGGTGCTTTATGCCTTTTTTTACTCAAAAGCCTCCATAACAAAACTGCAATGATTCAGCTTTCTGACTAGAACCTTCTAACACTGGGACGAGACAATCAGGAAGAGGTTCTTCAATTACTGCAATCTTAGCTATGACAAGTGATGCATTGGATGAAATTTATTCTTGTAACAAAGTGAAGTCAAATCATATTAAGAAATTTGAAATGCATCGGATGGCTAGCCAGCTAGAGGTTCCAGAAAACAAATCAATTTTATTATCATAAACAGAGTTGATAATAAACAGAGTTGATAATAAACAGAGTTGATACTAGCTTACTATACAGATGAGAAGCCAAGCTGCCTTTGCTCATATAGACATATATAAGTATATGCTGGCCTTTTTCTGCACAGTATCCAACCAAATTCACCAGGTTCCTATGATGCAATCTTCCCAACAGCATAACCTGAAAAATAATCAAAAGCAGTTAAAATGTTGAACTGATAAGAAATATGGACTGCAGGAAAAGAACCTATTAGATGTAATTGAATTACTTGCACGTATACGAAACACATAAATTGAATTCATAATTTCATATTGTGTAGCAAAACTAGAACAAGCCTTCCATCAGATAGACCATTTACCAAGCATGTCTATTACATGAGGATTTAGTGGAAAATTATATTTCTTAAGCATATTCTACTTTTTCATATCGAAAACAATAATCATAGTAATAAAATAATAATAATAATAATAATAATAACCATGTTCAATGTGGTACAACTAAACTATACTGTTTGTTTATTGAACTCATTCTTCTCCACTTGTTGTTTAACTACTCTTTTAGTTTCAGTAAAATGTTGTCTCATTCAGTATCTCTTTATTTCATTTCAAAAGGAAAACAAGCAAAGCCAAAAATAATTAAATAATGGTAGGAAATTTACAAAGTCAGACCTTCAACATATAATTAAAGATACTGATTCAGAAACCAATCTAGCGTGTATACGCAAGTTGCTTTGTCTTAACTAAGCCTTAAAATAAACAGATAATTAATGTTACTGAACATGACTTATGCAAGTTGAACATGTTTCGACAATAAAGCAATATTTGTCAGAATGCCTATGATGTGGTACCTCGGTGTGAAATTCTCTCTCCCCTTGCTTGGAATCAGTTGCCAGCACTTTAACAGCAACAGTCTCACCAGTTGACATCTGAGCTTTATAAACAGGACCAAATGCTCCTTGTCCTATTAGTGTTGTAAAATTACAAGTTGCTTTTTGCAGATCTCTGCATGAGTGGCATCAGGAATAAAATTATACACATGAATGGAAGGAGGAAAAGATAATCTTATAGATTAGTGGTAGTGATTTTATTGATAGTTTAAGATGTCCTTTTCTTTGTTCAGGTAAAAAAATTTGATTAGTTGCAAGTATCTCAATGCATAATACCAAAGTTATGTGCATCCTACTCAATTATTTACTCCATCAAAGCACATAATAGCAAAGTAAGCAGGAAATCAAAACCATATAAAGCATTCAAAATCAACTTGCAAAGCCAGTAGCGCAAAAGTTTTACAGGAAAACATACTTGAAAGAATACTCAGGTATTCCTGACACTGCCACCACATTACTCTTCTTAAATCCTTCAAGCCACAAGGATACACCGTTGCGTCCAGATTTAACAGGTGATTCTGGACCAAGAGTTGAGTCTGACATTATAGTACATGAATCAGCACCATTAGCGCGGATAGGGATGGTCGCTGCCCTCCTTGAACTGCTGTTCCCTATCTGGGATCGCTTCCTATGATACCTAAAACAAAAGAGTGCTAAAATAGCCAAAAGCACTCCTATCACAACCCCAATTGAGATCCCAAGGATCAATCCAGACGACTCCCCTTTCATTTCCTTATTCTTTATGATCAGCTATAGATGCCTCCAATCCATTGATTGAACTACAATAGAAATCTAAGTCAAAAACCATATAATTGGCATGTCAAACAAAGGTCAAATGATGTTATGTTGCATTTTCTGAAGAAGTACTACAGAACAAACTTCATATGACATCTGACCTCTCAATTAACAATGTCAAGAGTTTAACATTGCAAGAAACTGCACAAAATTGGCTAATATACATACATCTATATGTATCTGAAAGGTCAAACTGAAAGGTCAAATTAAGAAAAAAAAATGAGGCGACATCCATACCCTCTGAGGGAGGAAAATGTCATTTGGATACAAATACTGAATTGGTAAAATACAAAGAACGCAACAACTCTGTGTTCAAATAGAATAGTCTTATTGCAAAAACTGATTCAACAAGTCTACACTGCGTAAGAAATCCTCCAAAGATATTCAGTTTTTATCCTTAATTAAATTGATAAACATAGAAAATATGCACTAAATTGGTAAAGGCAACAAAATAAAATAAATTTAGAAGAAAAAGAAAAAGGAAAACTCCCCGATATTACTATGGAAAGGTTAAAAATTTTCCTTATCAGGGTCAAAGTTTTTTTTTTTTTTTTTTCCATTCAGGTAGGTTAGCAAATACAACAAAGTCAGAAAGATAAAGCCAAAAATTCAGTAATACTAAATTGTAAGCATCCAATTTTATCCTAAATTACATTTGCTAAATGGGATTTTAACCATATTCATAAACACCAAATGAACTATGCTTAAAAATAAAATTAACTACAGTCTGATTAGTTTTAATCAAAACTTACTGAAAAAAGAAAACCATTATTAAACTTTGCATTGTCTGATGAATTTTCTGTCAACAGATTAATCAAATTAAACTTGAAACTGAAAAATTGGCCAACCATTAAACACATTTCTGATCTGTTTGGTTCCAGAGAAAAGGCAAGAAAAGAAAATCTTTTCTTTCGCACAGTTTTCTTAGAAACTAAACAATCTTTATAACAAGAAAAAGATGAAGAAATTGAAACCAACATACCAAATAATGATAAAAGAACAAAATTGGAAGTAAAGGAGTAAAAGCAAAACTGGATTTTAAAACACAAACCCATAAACCCATGGACTAAAAAGGAAAAAAAACACATAAACAGCAAAATTTCAATTTAAAACTCACCTGAAAAGACCAAGGGTAGAGACAGTTACAAGTTTTCTGAAAGCAAGAACAAGAACAAGAAAAAGAAATTGAAAATTGGTTTCCAAGAAAAGTGAGAAGAGAGGAAACAAAAATGCTCTGAAGTCAAATTCAAGATTTAAAAGAACAGAAGAGAATGAGAGAAAAGAATCTGAAGAATAAAAACAGAAAGGATCTGCTTCAAGAAAACACTCTAAAGCCAAAAGTTCTTTTAGACGATTAATGAGAGTTTTTTTTTTTTCTAACCTAGAGCACAAAAAATAGTTCTGTTTTTCTTGTTTTTGTTTATTATATTCAATACACAAATATACTTAAATTTTAAACACTTTCATAATTATAAAATGTTTTTCATGTTATATTAATTTTACTCTAATATTAAAATTTAGTGGTAATATGTTATTAAAAAACAATAATATATTATTTTCTATTGAAATTAATTTTTTTGATTTATTATAGCATAGTAGGATTTCAATTTTAAATTTTGTACAAAAGTTATTTATTTTTAAAATAATTAAATTAAATTAAAAAATTATATTAATTTTTATTTAAATTATTAAATTATAATAACTAAATAAATTAAAGAATTAATTTTTTTTCTTTAAATTAATAAATTTTCTTTTTTTTTTAAATATTAATAAATTTTCTGAAAATTATAAAATTATTAATATTTTGTTTTGGATTCTTCCTTTTGGTTTTTAATTGATATTTTAATTAAAATTCCGTGATTCGCCGTTTGCATCAGTGATAATAATGCCGCGTTCTCGCAGGTGTTAGGAATTAGGAGAGAAAATTATTTTTTAAGTTCCCAAAATAGCCTCAGATTTTGTAGTTTGACGAATATGTCCTCGGACAAGGAATTTATGTTCTGATCTTTTCGGGGTCAGGATTGGGTGTGGGATGGGACCAGGTTTATGTTGAAGCAATTGGACACGTGGGGCATGTAGGTAGGGCTCAGCAATTATTATTATTGAACACCTGAATTCCAAAAGAAAAACAATAAAAAAGAAAGTTAAATCAAAGCCAATAATGTTGAGAATTAATATTACCCTCTTTGAGGAAAAAAAATTTAAATTAAAATATGATTCATTAATATTGATATGAATTTTTATGATAAATGCATTCGTTTATTAAGGGGTAATCAATACCTTTAAAATACTAATTAAGAGGCAGTTAATTGAGATAAAGATTCAATTAAATAAAATTTTAATTTCTCTTATTGCAATTCGAATGTTCTCAACTTTGTTAATTATATTGTATTTAGTCACACAAAAATTATAGAAAAATTGACTATATAATTTTATTTGAATAATAATATTATATTTTTTTTGCAAATGATCTATATAAAATAAAATATTAGACTTACTAAATTTTACCAATAAGTTAATAAAATATTTTACTTAGAAAAAAATATGAAAAATATTTTACTGAAAAAGTAGTTTGAGGAGTCCATATATCAAAAGATAAGCATATTCTTAATTTAAAATATGATAAAATAAAAAAAATATGTTATAAAAGTAGTTTAGGTACTACTTAAGCTTTTTCTATAAAGTTAGGTTTCAACTAAATAAGTTAATATTTTTTTAATTTATTTTTTCAGTATTTTATTGCATATTTTAAATACAGTAATATAATTTTTTATAATAAAATACAATTCATATAATATAATTCTGTAAAATATATTCTCTGTAATTAATTTTTTCAGCAATTTACCAAACACACTATTAAATTTTCGCTTCTTATCTTTTATTTAATTAGTATGATGAATTTGCTTTTACTTCAACGTACTATTAGAGTTTTTTTTTCTTTTTAATTAGTCACTGTTTAGTACTTTTTTATTTTTTTGAAAAAATAAATAAAATATTCTTTTTTATTAATTATATTTGAGAGAGGAAGAACACGTGCATAGACTCAAACTTAAAATTTAAATGCACGGAAGAAATTAAAGGGTCGTGGAGGGGCTGACGACTCCCCTTTGCCGGCAATTAAAAGCCCTTATAGACAGTGGCTTATGACAGTCAGAGTAGCAGAGGTGGGCGACCCCTCCCCCCACCTCTGTGCTTCTCCTATTTCTATGTAACGAGAAGGTTGAAGATAACCTTCTCGTTACACATGTTTAATTTTTTTTTTACACAAGTGTAACAACGTCGTTTCAGTCAAGGTAAATTTTTTTTTAAAATTCTAGTTGAAATGATATTTTTTCAGCCAAGATTGTTTTAAAAAAAATAAAACTTACGACGTTTCAGTTAAGGTAAGTTTTAAAAAAATATATAAATGAAGAACTTCTTCATTTCCATACCAGTGGTGAGCAGCCATTGCACCAAAGTCAGAGGAGGAGGAGGGGGGAGAGCTGCCGCCTGCCAGCCCAGTCGACGAGCTTTCGACCTCCAAGCTGCCATCATTGGTGACGTCCGATGACAAGAGGTAGGCCATCCAACTATTTTATCTTAATTTTCTTAAATTATTGAATTTTTTTTGTAATTTTACTAATTATGTTTAGATTTTCTTGAAAAAATTTAAAATTAATTTTGATTTATTATTTTTTTCCCTTAGAAATTTTGTCCCCCCTTCATAATCTTTTAGTTTCACCACTATCTAAGCAGAAGCAATACATTTCTCTGACTTTCAAACTATACCTTGGTTGTTAAATAATATATTCTTTTAAACTATGTATTAAAACTATCATTATTTTATATTTTCTATAAATTAACTATTTTGCAAAAAAAAAAATATTGACCTAATAGAAAAACTACTTTGATATTTTCCTAGTTCAGCTCGTATATGGGATTAATTTTATAACGGAATGACAATTTTGATGATATAAATGTTATTTATAATATGCTGGTTGAGGCATAGCCATTCTCTTCCCCCGTCTTCTGTATTATAATATTAAAAAAACGTTATTTATAATATAATTAAATTAATATTAAATAATATTAATTCAACAACCTCACATTTGCAAAACTTTAAAAATATTATCTATATATTTTTACATACAAAAATAATAAAATAGATAAAATACATCTTTTATACGTTAATACATTTAAATAAAAATACAACATTGAAATAAATTAATAATAAAAAATATAAGTATAAATCAATGTAGGAATATACATTATGGATCCATCAGCATCCCTGAGTCGGAAATTAATGTAATAAATATGCATAGTAATTGTTGAATATAAGAGTTGGTGAGACTTATTATTATTTAGAAAGTTTGCTTATCTACAAGTGTATTATATAAAGTCCCATTGAGAAATCAGAAATGGACATTTATCAAAGCTTGAAGTGGTAGTTGGTGTTGCTTTGGGGTGAATAGGTGAGAAAAAAAAAACAATTGAAATTTGGTAAGGAGAAATTGTCTTTCAAACTAACCAACCTAAACCTAATATGAACGGGAAAGATTTAAAATCATAGTCCAACAATAAAAAATTTAAGGGTCATGAAAAATTTGTATCAACTCTATATTTATTTTTATGACATTTGATGATGGTGACAATTGATTTTTTTTACTTAATTGTTATTGCTTTTCAATTGTACTCAAGATTAAGACATTTTTCCACTTTCTAGATTGTATAATTAATGATGAATAACTTTAATAATAATAATAATATAATTGCTGAATGCTAACTGAAATTAAGAATGGATTTTTCAATTGCTTATTTAAATTTTGGGTTTAGTTAAGTAAAAAATGATCATAAATATTTCATTTTGTCCATTGACCATATCACTTCTATTATTGAGGATTTGTAGATAAATTTCCCATTTTTGATTTGATGTTTTCCTTTAAATGAATTAATTAGTCTAGCTTAAGTAAATTATTATATAATTAGTTTCAAATATTTCCTTTAATTTCTAGATGAAAAGATTGTGTAAAAATAAAAAAATATATATTCGTAGTCAAAGCTTTTACTGGACATGGTATCTTATTACTGACTTATAATAGTAGATAACTTGTTAATGAATCAAAAATTAAATGACATTACAATCAATGATATTCAGATATTAATTTTTTTTACTTTTTTTTATTTCGTTTAACTTGTTTTTTAAATTAATTCAATTATGTTCAGTTTTATATATATTGAAATTTTTACTTAAAAGAAGAATATTTGGATAACTTATATATATATATATATAATTCGAATATATCATCACTGAAAATACACATTGCTGGACTGGGAAGTTATATGAGGCAGTCAAGAAAAGTACATAAGAGATTAGTTTTGCAGGTGACAAATTAACGTGTTTAACATGCTATAATTGAGATTAATCAAATAAAACAATAATAAATAATTTTTAAGAGTTAGCTTCCTTCAGAAATAGGTTTATTTTTTCATATTATTCATAACTATTCGAGTTTTGGAGACAAATCTTGATATTATTATTTTTTTTATATGAATCTTTTAATCTATTTAATTAGCTTAAATTGGAAAGACAAAATCAGTATAATGTTTGAAAATCCCTACGGAAACAAAAAAGAAAAAAAGAAAGAAATTAATGGAGATGTGTATTGATTGGTGGAGGTCCTGCACGATGGATTCATTCAATATGAAAAAGGCAAGCATTGAATAGCAAAAGTAAAGGCCAGGCTCAATTTGTCGTTTGCTAAAATACAAGCATTAATATCATGTGGGCTTATGAAAATTAGTTGGCGAGTTTTCACTGATTACATATTTCTCATGAACAAAAAAAATAAATCCCTAAATTTTATATAAATTCATTAAATTAAATTATTAAAAAATAAGAAAAACTATAAAATTCATTGAATTGTTAATAGAAAAACAACTCTTAAAATATGTTAAATTGACAAGTCTCTTAATACAAGGTGGATAGCTCAATTAGTTAAGTATAACTGAATAAATTAGTGAGGGTGTAAGTTTAAATTTCAGTAAATATTTTTTTTAGAAAGAGCAAAAAGTCTTAATATGTAATTATGTTCGAAAGGATAGGGGCTACCATACTTGTAAAAAAAATTGACAAAAGTTAAAAATATATTTTTTATAATTATTAATATTCAAAACATAATCATTTAACAAAATAGAAATAAAACATTGACAATTTCACTAACGTATCAACAAACTTAATTATTGAATAAATATTTTCTTTATCAATTTACAGTAATTAAAAAAACTATATCTTTTATTTTCTCGCAGATAGAATAGCTTTTATAAATAGATTTCATTAATCATTAGATAAAACGGTCAAATTAGGCTCAAAGAAAAGGCAACAGTGGGTGTAGAAAACGGTAAGATTGGTCCCCAGCCAACAACTGGAAAGTTAAAAAAATATATAATAACGAGGAATATAAAAATCAATGCCATTTTTTAAGCTTTACAAAGCAGAAATTCCTGTGTTGCAGTTCTGTAGTACAGATTGTGTAAAATTTTAATTTTGACTCTAAACATGGCTGGGTCTTTCGCACTTACATTCCTTTCTAATATTATTTCTTCATTTAGTTCGATGCTCGAGAATTTTGCTCCCCACACCTTCACTTTTTTTAATAAGAAAGAGAAGAGATTTATTGTTCCCCCTTTATATAAATAACTAATGTGATAATTCAGATTTAATAATGAACTTATACTTTCAAAATGTTTGATATGCATGCAAAGTTACAAACACATATATACATATTCATAATATAAAATATATAATAATTATGTTTTTAGTGTTGAAAATTTTTAATATTTTTTTATTTTAGCAATTTAATTTTTTTACTTAGTTTAATGTCTAAATTTTAATACATATACTTGTAAATAAGTTATTCCATTTGCTACTTTTTTTTATTTTATTTGTCAAATTTGAAATAATGAATTAATAAAAAAAATTAAAAAATTAAAATGAAAAATATTGAAAAATTCAGATACTCATAATTTTCTAAAAACATGATTATATATGGATAATGGGTTAGCATATAGTATGCAGTAGTGATGATCTTCACCTCTTAGCATTTAGAAAGCACTAACATGCGTTACCATGGCATCCAGTTATTTTATTATTTTTTTTGTAAATTAATTTTTTAGAATTAAGCTTGATATGATTATAAAGTGATGCAACTTTTTTTTATTTAATTTTAACGTAACTGTATATCTAATATTGGAACCAAGTATTTTATCCTTTAGTAATATAAGGTTAGATTATTTTAAAAATGAATGTGAAAATTTCGAATTTCATTTATTCTAAATTTTCTGTTTTCAATACCAAAGAAAAACAAAAGGGTCTAGCTAGGCGAGCTTCGCGAGATGAGATCTACACGCATCTCTGTCTGATATTTGTTGTTTTTACAAACAATCCACGTATAGGAAACATATGAGAAATTTCCTATACAGTATCCAAAACATAAAAGTTAAATAAAAGACGGCACATCTGGTTTCATTTTTTTTTAAATTTATTTAATTATGTTTGTGAATATCTATCAAGATTTATCCAATATTTGTTCAAACAAAAACTAATTTCATATCAAGATTTATCCAATATTTGTTCAAACAAAAACTAATTTCATGGAATATTTGACTAACTCAATCGGTGCAAAATATTTATCTTTTGACAAAACTAAATATTAATTATATGAGTAGCTAGAGAATGAATGTTTGTTGAATTTGCATACTAATTAATTTGCACAATATAACCTCAATTTTTCATCCATACTACATGAAGAGATAATTTAATCTTAGTCACGGAATCATAATATTAATAAATAATTTAATAAAGAAAATCATATTATATGTTTTGTGAATTTTTGATGAGTTTATTTTATGCAATTGCCTGGTGCCATCTCTTTATGAAACATATATATTAGTACCTTTTGTAACATATAATAGATGGGTTTGTCATGTGGAAGAAGAGTGGTGCACCATTAAATTAGCACTTACATGTCTTTCATTTTTCATATATACACTACTTGTAAGAGTACTGAGTGACAGTGACGGAATCAAGAATTTACTGAGGAGGATCAAAATTTACTGAGGCGGTTGCTTCGAGCGGTGGCTAGTGGTGGTTGTCGGTGGGCCGGTGGTGATGGGGCTGTCTGCTGCTGGCTTGGCTTGAAGAGGGAAGGGGGAGAGGGAAAAAGGAGAGGGAAGAAGGAGAGGGAAAGAGGAGAAAGGGGCTGCGTTTTTACGCAGCTCCTTTTTTATTTTTGAATCGGCTCCAGCGAAACGGCGTTGTTTCGCCAGGGACTAATTTTTTTTATAAAATGATCCATGTCGAAACGACGCCGTTTCGCCAGGAGTCATTTTATATAAAAAAAATAGTCAATCGCGAAACGATGTCGTTTCGCCAGGGACTAATTTATAAAAAAAAAATTAAAACTATTTGCAGCGAGGAGTTCGTCTACCCCTCACTGCAGAGTCTGCAACTCAACCCCCCTTCAATAGGAGACTGAGTTTAGCTCTACCTCTATCGGCACCTTCCCTTCTAGCCGACGGTGGCGGTGAAGAATGATCGTGTGAACTCATACAATCCCATAGTCGTTTTGCCCATACTAAGTGAGACTCAACAACGGCTTTAACATAGAGGCTAAGACATTATTAATGGACTAAATTAGAAGCAATAGGCAGTCAATGTGGCATGTGATCATGTGATTTTGTTCTCTCTTCACTTGTGTTCCTTATCCTTCCTACTTGGATTGGCTGTTTTTTGTGGATCCCAACCCTACTCATGATTTATATATAGTGAATAAAATAGGAATATTTATTTATTTATTGATATATATATATAACTTTTAATTAAATAAATACACATGTTTATAATAATTGTATTATCCTTTTAACTTTTAATAAATAAAAAAAATCGAATAATACAGTCTCATTGATGTAAATCTTAACTATATTAAGCGTATAAGTCAATGAAATAATACAACAACATTTATAATGTATTACATCTTTATGTTAGTCATAATAACATAATACAATAACTTATTTTGTTATAAACGATTTGAAATAAAAAAAAATTATCATAAAATTCAATAAATTAATCATTCTTAAATGAAATAAAATAGTTAAATCAAAATCTAAAATACCCAAATTAATATATAATTTGTGTCTTTAAAAAACAAAATTTTCATGTGTGTGTGTATAAATAGACTTTATTTACATATATAAAAACGCAATTAATAAATTTGGGAAATAGAGTTTTGATTGGCTGTTTTTTCAGGGAATTAAGAGGGTGTTTCTCAAAACTGGAGCTTTTCAGTTTATTGTGAATAAGTGATTTTTAGATTATAATCAGATTAAAAATAAGCAGTTAAGCGTTTCTATAAACTAGTTAATAATCAGCTGATAATCAGTTTATAATCAGTTAAGTGTTTCTGTAAAATCAGATTATAATCAGTTTTTAATTGCAGAAACTGTCAAAATGACCAAACTGTCCCTGAGTTTATTTATTGTATAAAAATAATTTTTTAAATGTCAATTTAAAATTTATTTTGCAATAATAATAATAATAATAATAATAAAATTTATTTAATAATAATAATAATATTGGTGTTATCAATAAATTATACAAATAAAAAACTACTGCCTTAAGAGAGAAAAAAAACGTAAAAGAATTTTGATGTGAACTAAAGTGTATAGGGTGGGCAAATTTGGAATATTGAAGATTAGATAGAGATAGTATAGTCTTTTACTTGGTTAAAACTGCTTAAAAAATAAGTGCTTAAAAAAAAGTAGCAAAACCCAACTTTTAAAAAACTGATTAAAATCATATTATAATCTAGTATTTAAGTTTTCAGAAACACTTAAATAAACAACTTATAATCTAAAAACTGCTTATAATCAGTTTTGACCAGCTTTTAAGTTTTGAGAAACACCCTCTAAATTTTCTCGTGCCTTTCTGTACAATGAACGTGCCTACATGAGCCCTTTTATTTAATGAAAAATCCAATGGTCCAATTATACCAATAAAAGCTATAAGTTGAGTAATTGACATCATTTTTAACAATTGATGGCAACTTTGATAAATAATAATAAGAAGAAGAAGAAGAAGAAGAAGAAGAAGAGGAAGAAGAAGAAGAATTGACGGCAACTCATCCGATGAAGAACCAAAACACCAAAGTGTTTCTTCTTTTTCTTTGTCTTTTGCATTTACATGTAACAATCATTTTATCCCCTCCTAACAATTTAATTTCCTACAAGTGTCCAATATCTCATTATAAATCCTCACTGTTTCAACAAAACTTTTATTTTTATTGTTCTACTAATACTATTGTATTGATTTTATCTCCTTTGTTGTTTACTGCTCTTTTTGTCCCGTCAAAATTAATACTTTTAACTTATACACACTTATTACAAAGTTATTAAATTATTTAAAATTTATATAAAAATATTTTAAATTAACTAAAATATCATCTATAAATTCAATAATATTATACTCTTACTTCATTAATTGAATCATTAATGATAAAGGTATAGTTAAAAAAAACCAATTAATTTTTTTAATTCTATATAATGATAATTTTAGAAGAATAATTTTTTTTTTATAAAAATGACTATTTCAGCATGATGAAGATAGTATAATAAAATTTTAAAAATTGTAATATGTGTTGAAATTGCACCAACACAAACAATTTTTTTAAAAAATTTGTATTTAGGGATAAAATATTATTAGCAGAGAGACCGTTACATAGTGCATTATAATTCATAAAAATAGTGACGGACTTAATTTCTTAATTTTGAAAGACCACATAAAAATTTATAAAACAGCTAGAAAAATGGAAGCCACTTCTCAAAAAAAAAAAATATAATAAATCACTGTTCAATTGTATATATAATTTTTTCCATCGTATAAATCCAACAAATTACAAACAAAGCTAAGATTTTAAATTCTTTCATCGACACATAGCGTAAGTTTTTGGAATCTGCAGTCAACAAAGCAATGGGTGTGGACTTGTAAAAATGTAAGGCAAGGCCCCATTTCCTTTTATATTTTAACAAGTCAGGCAAGGCCTAGCCTCCCTTGATGGACAGTTGGACTTGGACTTGGACCACCACATTGCACAACAATTAACTATTCATCATTTAACTTTCTATTTATTTGTATTTTAATTAATTATAAAAACTAATGAATGAGATAAAGATATTTAATTTAAGGGCTTTTGATAAACATACAAGAAAAATTAAAAAAAATTTAAATTTACTATATTTATATATTATTTATTAAAATATCAGAATTTATAAATTATTTATTAAAATAACATATTTTTATTAGGTCACAATGAGTTTATTATGATTTTATTATAGATTTATTATGATTTTATAAATTTTACATATTTTATTTATTATGAGTTTATAATAAAATGACTAAAATATCAATGATAAAAAAAGTTAAAAAATTTTAAAAATTATGGTGGTTGATGTTATTTTTCTTTAATTTTAACTAATCCAATTTCTCATGGGGCTTTTACAAAAAATATTAGAAAAATAAAAAAATTAAATTTATTATATTTTTAAAAATATTTTTAGATTTACAAGAAATTATGATTTTTTATAAAAATATCAGATTTATATAATTTATTATTAGATTATTATGTATAAATTATGAGTTTATGAATTTATATAATTTATTATGAATTTATTATAAAATAATTAAAATATTCTTGTTAAAAATAAAAAAATATAAAAAAATAGTGGAGAGTGTAATTTTTTCATTTCTCATTAGGTTCACTTTTTCTAAAAAAAATATTTGAAAAGAGACACTAAATAGACTTTTGATTTTTTACAATTGATAAGTGTAATTATTATTAGGTTTGAAATCGTGATGAGAAATATCAACGTTTAGCCTAAAATTTGTGCTTAAGGTGGATCATTTCACATGAAGAACTCAACACCCGTAAAAATGGAAAAATTCCAAATTGATTGGAAAAACATTTGTCTTTGTATAAATAATTAATTTTTTTTATTCTTAGAAAAATCCCCTCAGCAGAACTTTGAGATTTCCATGGAAAGATTTTACGTTGAAATTTTAGATTAAGAATAATATAATTATCATTGTAATTATAATTAGATAACAAGAAATACTTACAAGAAACAATGAGAAACCGGTGAATTTTAACCTGATTCAAATCTATTTGAATTTACATGAAATTCAAAATAATTAGAATTGAATGGGAGTTAGTTTGCCAACAAATATGCATAACATGTTCAGTAAATATAAAATAATCCCATTTGATTTAATCTGAAATATAATTTATTTGATTTAAAATAAATTAATAATTTAAATTTAAAATTTAAATTATATTGTTAAAAAATATATTAATTAATATAACATAATAAAATTATTATAATTTTATTATAAAATGCATTTAGTGACTATTTTTTATATACGTGTGTTCATGTTTATTATTTAAAAAAATAAATTATTTTGATAAGTTAATAAAAAAATTGAATTCATCCAAATTGAATTTAATTGATGAATTCAATTTTTTAAAAATAATCTTGATTAATAATTCAATTAGCCTACAATCTAAATGATACCATATTATTATTATTATTATTATTATTATTACTATTATTATTATTATTATTATTATTATGGTGAAGTGATTAAATCATGATCAATGGGAATAATGAGTCTATTAAATTGAAAAATCAAATAACAACAAAAATAATTAATTGACTTGCATTAAACTGCGGTTAAATTATATCATTTTTGTAATTAGATTGCGTGATATGATATTATTAAATTTAATTTTATATTTGTATATATATTTAATATATTTATTTAAGTAATTTATAAATTTTTAAATCGTAGAGACAAAACAAAATTACAGATGTTTCGTTCTAGAGAGAGCTTCGTGTTTCAGTTCGATTTTGACCAAATCAAAGTTCAAACCAATTGCATAGCTGGCAGTCAGCAAATGGACCCACAATATTACCTTTAACCATACAGCAGATAAAGTGGGTCCAGGATAGTGACGTGGCATTACACCTATGCCACACTTACATATATATTCACGTGTGTAAAATACCTGCGGCTACAATGTGGTTTTACAGGTGAGAAATGGGAACGCAGTCTCTTGGCTCCCGTTCCAACTGTCTGACTCAATTTTGACATGTCACGGTTCATAATTTATTTTATTTTTTTAAAAAATATTATATTATATTAAATAGTAAAACAGTTTATTCCATATTATTCTTAGTTATGTTGACTAGAGGGATTTATTCAAATCAAGTAATTATTATTTTAATTTTGTTGGTTTTAAGTTACAAAATTTTAAAGCATTTTAAATACCTTTATTCATTTCCGACTCAACAGTAATGATACGATATTTGCATAATTATTTACAACATTTTTTTAGAATCACATGCATCGATTGTGTCCCTTTTTTTTTTTTGAAAAATGAGGCTGTTAGTATTAAACAACGTTTGGGGGGGAAGCTCCCATACATGAGTAGAAGCATTAACAAAAGCGGTTTTAGCTAATTTATAAACCCCTTCGTTAGCCTGCCTCCTAATTTATCTGACCTGAACATCTAGTCTAGAAGTAAGTAATATTTTACAGTCCGAAATAATTAAACCAAACTCAGACAAGTCACTCTCGCTACTATTAAGCGCATAAAAAACAACTTGGGAATCAAGAAAAACACAACATCTGCCAAGCATGTTCCAAAAAATATATTTTAAACCTTCACGGAGAGCTAAAACTTCAACAACTCTAGATTCAAATTTACCATCAAAATACCCGGACATTGCCTTTATAAAATTGCCCTCCTCATCTTCAAAACGGACACCATACCCACTAATATTTGCTGCACGTAGTTCGGAGCCATCAACAAAGCAAATCCAATCAAATATTCCACTGTCTACTTCAGTACCATTATGCATGTGAAGTTGATGTCCCATTTTTATATAATTAATAATGCATATGTCCCTATAATAAACAAAAAATCAAATATTTTCAATTCCTATTTATTATTTTTTTTTATAAAAGCACTTCCAAAAGTATAACATCCAATTTAAAATTCATGTTAGGATTATGAAATCTAAAATTCTAGAGAAATTTTCGTGATGGATCTGATGCAAAAACTTATTTTTAATTTAAAATCTTTAGACTTTTTTCACTAAAATTTTTTATATGCCTAATAATATATGAATGCCATGTCTAAACAAATATTCATTAAAGTTGAATTTTTATGCTTTTTATTTTTTAAACTCAATTCTTTTTCAATATTGGTTTTTCGTTCACACTTGCATTTTCAAACAACTTATTAGAGCATTGAATTCAATGATATTCTTTATTTTAAAAAATAACTTTGTGATATATAAATAGTATTTTAATAACAGTAGTATATTTTTAAATTCAATAATTTTTAAAATTTTAATTTTCCATTTTATTTTTTCGAAAATAATAAATAAGATAATTAAATAACGTGCATAAAAATTATAAAATTTAAAAAACAGAGAATAAGTTTATATTAACTCTTTTTATATAAAGTTATATAAAAAGTATTTTAGAGAAAATGCTTAAGCGGGATATTTGTTTACTACATGCAATTTCTTAGTGTTCTATATGCAAATTTTATTACATTTATTTGAAATAAAGATATTATATTTTTCCATTAATTTAATAATAAAATTATCAATAGATTGAGTGTTAATTTAGAAATGTTAAATTTTTCTAAAATATTACTTATTCAAATCGTAATTTTGTTTACGAATTGACATTTGAAATCATTTCACAATTTAATTAATAGTAGTTACTCAAATTTGATCATCTCAGCATCATTATCTTGTCATAATCCTCCTTTGTCTTTTGGGTTTTTCTTGGGGATGAGGGGATGGACTTTGTCCTAATCCTATCGACTCAAATTAATTACAACTATTAAGGACACATCATGACTAAATTAAAATCATTGAGGGAGGATGTATATATATGGTGAAAAAAGTGAATTTGGTATGCTTTTTTTTTTTTTTTTTTTTTTACTTTTTGAATATTAAAATATGAGAAAAGGGAGGAATCAAGGTTAGTTGCTTGTAAAAAAATATATTTATCGCTAAATTATTTTTTGTTCTATAGTTAGAAAGGTAATTAACAGAATATTATTGTTATTGATAAGTAAAGAAATTAATTATAAGTGCTTTTCCTTTTTAGCACTTGAGACCCTACAAATTAATTAAGCAAGTGATAAGACCCATTACTAAGTATTCTTTTCTTAAAGAGATTTTTATCTTTTCGATGTGAAGGAATTCAATTCCATTCCATTAATTCTAGATGCAATGTGTTGTTGTGCTCACAGATTTCTTGGAAAATCCTTGATTTTGCCTTATCCTTTGAATGACGCCAGAAGCAGAATCCACAGGATCACCATCCCATACTTTTTAAAGGAAAAAAAAATATATGATTGAAATCATAAGGCTCATTTTTCAGCTGAGAAATTAAAAATTCTATTATAATTACGTGCATATAGGATGCAAATTGTAAACCATCACTTTTTAATTCTGTTTAAGGGAGAGAATGACAAATGCACTTCAAGATTATCTCAAAGTCATATGAAAAAACAATTTTTTATGACTTTATAATTTCTGGATATTTATTTTAACGTCCTTAATTACATTTTGTTTTTTGTTATAGTACTAGCATCATCATGCAGTTGTTTTCTTTCTTTTTCTTTTTTAATTTTAAGAATTCATATTCCTTTCTGTTATTTACTTTTTGTTGTTATATAAAAGCATATATGTGATGTGAATTTACTTAAAATTTTTAATTACCATTATTTTTCTCTTTAAAAAAGGAGATTATAAAAAAAAAACCAATTATAAATACATATATGTGTGAAATACCTAAACCGAGTATAATAAAATGTGCTTCAACTTCTAAACAAACAATTGTGTGAGATTTGAAGGAATAAGGAAAAAACTTTTAGTTTCATTAGTTCCATCAAATTCACTAGATTTTGACATAAAGAGAAAAATTCTTAAATTATTGATTATGTTGCTATAAAAACCGAGTAATTACAGTAGAAGTTGGTTTTAAGTGTGTGAAAAAAGGCCATTGAGTCTAGAATGGGTATGATAAACTTGTAGAAAATGATAAATGCTTTGGAAAAAATAATTGCTTTGTGAGAAAAATTGTTGTATGCTTGGAAAGATTTGATTGATTGATTGCAAGAGAATGATGGGATTAATTGATTTGCTTTCTATTGATTTGAATTGATACTATGATAATTATTTGGTTTGATTGGATGATTGAATAAATTGTTGGCCAGATGAGCTTTAGGATTAATTGGATGATTGATCAATCTCTTCTTTAAAGTGTACGACATAGTTAAACATGATGAAAATTTCTATACAAATCTCACTATGCGTATGTTAAAAAAATTGCATTTGGCTTTTAGTCAGCCAGCATTTTTGTTTTGTTTTGTTTTGTTTTTTGTTTTTTTTTTGTTAAAGAGGCTAGCTCATTAATTAACACTAATTAGCTAATTAATTAATTAATAATAAAATAATCAATTATAAAAAGATAAAAATATTTTCTACCTACTGAACCTTAGTACATTTAGACGCCAAGGCCAAATTCGCTTCCTTATTGGGTGTTGCGTGGCCTGTATTTTGCAACCTTTTGAAATTGGATTTATTCTGCACGTAGATTCTTATTATTTTGGCTATTTCTGCATAAAATTAAATGATCACAAGTCATAATTATTTATTCCAAAATTTATTAGCTGAAATTATTAATATAAAAAAGTAAAATATCATATATTTAATAAATTACTAATAAAAATTTATTAATATAAAATTTTTCAAAAGTAAGATATAAAGAACAAAAGTCATATGTTTAATAAATTTAATAAATTAATAATTATTAAAAAATCATTTAATTAAAATTATTAATATACGAAGATGAAAATTATATATTTAATAAATTATTAATAAGCCAATACTTATTAGTTATTATCAATTATCAATAAAATTTTAATCTAAATTATTATTACATGAAAAATCGTATATTTAATAAATTATTAATATATATATATATAATATTTTATATATAATAAATTTATTAATTAAAATTAAAAAATAAAAAAATATAGGTTATCGTACATATATATTATAAAAATATCATATGTAATAATTGTTTATCTTTGCATCTCTCATGATTTGTTAATTGAAACTTTTAATACATAAGTAATTAGACTAGGTTTCAGTTTTATTTTTCATAACTAGATTAATGATTGCTAATTATATTAAATTCAATCAAAAATAAAAAAAAATAAAAAACCAAAAAAGAACTAAAAATGGAGTGATAAAAAAACATGACCAAAGGAGCTCGAGCAACGACGTGAATAGAGTAGAGTTGGAATTAGGGTAGAAAATCCTCATTTTCTGTAAAAAAAATTTCTACTTTTCTCTCATAGAGAAGAGGACAGAAAAAAAACTCTCTTCGTTGACCAAGATAGAACGAAGACAAAAGATGTATTAGTATCCTCGTTCCGAGAGAATTTTCATCCTCGCCTCCATGGGTACCCGATATATATTATATTATATTATATATGTTATATTTTAATTATTTATACATATAAAATAAATTTACTTAATATATTTTATTTTATTTTTTAATTTTATTATACATAACTATTTGATTATTCCCTTTCAAAAAAAAAAAACTATTTGATTATTATCTTATCAAATGTATAATTATTATGAATTATAAATTTTTTATATTATTATATTTTAATTTAAAAAATAAAAAATATAAATTTTACGTTGAATTCTCTGTTCGGTAGATATCCCTGCGAGAGCAAGGACATAGCAGATTTACCTCATTTATGGGTGTGGAGATTCCCAACTAATGCAGGAGAGGGAATAGATATATAATTTGAATTGATTTAATTTAAGTGAAATACTCAAAATAAAAATAATTTATCAATGTTTTTTTGTAAAATTTTTGAGGCTTTTTTTTTATATTTCCTAAGCAAATTATAGAATATAATAAATGTCTATTTTTATAGTATATTTCAGTTTGAATTTTTTTTTAACAATAAGGCCGAGAAACATATATTTTTTTAAATAATAAGGCTGGTGAAATAATAATTAAATTAGATTTTTAATTTTTTAGTATTTGATTTAATTTTTTTTAAGCGATCTTTTAATGTAGTAATTGATTTGTTAGTTTTAGCTACCGTTTTTTCTTGGTAAATCTAAAAGAACGAGTATGTGATTTTTTTTATTATTGACTTGTTATAAATTATAATTTATAAAGTTTAATTTTTCTATAAAAAGTAGTAATTAAATTATCAAAGTAAAATAACAAAATCACATCTCAATGGGGAAAATTAAAAAAAATGATAAAAATGTAGTGCACATTTCGGTCCAAGTCAACCGAGTTGGCACCTTAGACCGTTAATCCCAACAAAACTAAAAATAACTGTATAATTAATTAATATTGGTCATACCCATCAATTTAATAAGATTATCAATTAAAAAACGATTTTTCATAAAAATAAATAAAATTGCAAATGATTACTGTGCAAATCTAATTCGTTGAATTTCATTACATCCACGCAATAAAATGTATTATTTGATCTCACTGCTGAATGAGTCTTTTGTATGGTTGTTGACCACGCTTATGAGCATTTTACTTCAACGAGCTGTTTGGTCGGAACATATTAAAAAAAACAAAATTTCATATATAAAGTCAACTATTAACCACAAAACATGATTTATAATTTTTTTTTGGGTTTTTTATTTAGGAAAAAAAAACAAAAATATTAACATCATGTTACGAAATTATTAAATATTGTAAAATTTAAAAATATTTAAGAAAAAATATTTTTAAAATGGAATAAGAAAAATGAATAAATAGTATTATTTATTAGAGATGACAACGAATTGAATGTTTTTAAATAATTAATCTGTCATAATTTGTTTATATAGAATATAAAGAATTTATAAATAAATTTGAGGGAGTATAAATATATTATAATTATCTGTGATGAATTTAATTTGAATTCAAATACATTACTATAAGTATAACTGTCTGAATCCATTATATATATTAGTTATATTTAATTATATTTTATTTTAATAATAAAAATATATGATATATAATTATTTTAATAAAATTATATTATTATAAAATTTTTATTTATAGTTATTTTATTGAAAAAATATAATTTTATAATTTAAATTTTATAATATTTTTAAATTTTTATATTTAACGGATAGTTAAACGAAACATATAGTAAATATATAGTATTAAACTGATTTAAAATAGATATGAATAATAAAATTATATATTTAGAATGGATAGGAGCATTTTAAATTTAAACTAATTTAAATTTAAATAAGATAGATTTCATAAATACCTTGCATCTTGTCCCATCTAACTTTAATCCTTATTATCCATTATCTTTTTGCTAGTACTCGTCGATTATAAAGTAAAATACTATACAAAGTTTGAAGAAGCATGTCTTTTGAAAATTTTCTTCTTCATCATTTGACACATAAAAATCAATTTCATAAAAGATAATTTTTCTAGAAAAAAAAAATATAAGACCAATGGTAAATACAATATATATTTTTATAAATTTATTTTATAACTTATTCACGTAGATCTAGTTTAAAATATGATAATAATCTTTAAAAATAAAAATACAAGATCAAATTGACAAAATTAAAAAATAAAAAACAATTAATATTTCATTTATAATTTGAGCTATTTAAATGCTTCTTAAGAAATATGCGTAGGTGTTCAGTTTTGATTCTTATGAATCCACTTGCACTGATAGATTGGTGCAGTGAACGCGTGATGTGTAAGGTCAAAGCAGTCAAACAGAGTTGCCACGTTTCATCCTAAGATCTTATTAGTGTCATTGATGACGGGGCCGTAGCTTCTCTTTGCTTTCATTTACACGGCCAATAAAGTAGTCATGCCCCAGTCACGTGATCGTCAAAACTCCGTTTGGGTTTAATATTATATAGAACCCATCCTCTCCTCTTCGTGGGAAGAAACTGTGTAAGACCCACTCATTACTCATCGCGCGTGAATCATTCTCTCCGGTGAAAACGCATAAAAAGCAAGATAATTGTGAATTGAAAATTAAGATGAATTATAAAAAAATGGGGATCCAAAACAACATACACTTAATATCCTTAATTAAATTTTAAATTTTCACTTAATTTGAATAACATTAATAACAAATTATAAAATAATTTTATACTGTTAAATCTCTTTGATATAAGTATTTTTTTAATATAAACTTATATATTATGTGTTAATATTTTAAAAAAGATAAATTTATCAATTTGTTATTTTTTTAAAAATATAAATATATTATTAAAATAATAACTTAACATTTAAATATTTAAATAAATCTAGAGCATCTAAATTAAAAAAAATTATATAATAAAAATATCTGAAGTGAAATTTTAGATAATTTAACATTCTAAAAAAATCAATTTATAAATAAAAATTAATAGTTTAAGACATATTAAAAATTATTTTAAAAATTTAAGCTAATTAATAATTTTTTATTAATTATATATATATAAAATAACTAAATCCGAAATTAAACTTTAAGCTGAAATAACGTATACTTTTAACTAATAAATTATATTTTAGGGGTTAAATTATTAATAGTTCAATGTGTGTACTTTAAGGTAGAAACATGAATATTAAGATGCGGGTTTGCAAATAGCGCGTGGAAGAACAGAACGTTCTTAGAAAGAGGCAAGAACGTTCAGCAGAGTTCTTAGAAATGGTCGGCGAGGTTCGCTCTTACGTCGTTTATGACGCAGACCCAACGTTGAGCTCAGTCTATCCTTCTCAAAACTCGTTTCCGTCATATTCCGTATAAACTCTCCGTCAACTCTCTCCGCTCTTTTCCTATATATAAACTTCAACATTTGCTTTTAGCTCTCTCGAAACGCTTAAACCAATTGCCTCCAGGAAAAATTTATCAAGTCCATAAAATTCACACCTAAAAGATCCAAGAAAGTTATTATTTATCTTTTCTGTTCTTTTCCCTGGAAGTTTCAGGTAATTTTTTCATTTATTGCTCTTTTTTCTATTATATTTCCATTCTTAATCAAAGATAACTAAGCTAAGTTAAGGTATTTAACTTAGTAAATGTTGGAACTTGACAAGTATTGTTTCTATTGTGTTTGTTTACTCTGGATTTCATCTGGGTGCTGGTTAATTTGTATAATTTAATTTGTGCTCTGTTTTGGCTACATAAATTAAACACGAATATAGAAGAAGCTAAGGTTAATGAAGTTAAACTTCTTTTTTTATACTTCATTTAGATGATGTTTGCTGTTTTAAATACTGGGTTCTTGATATTGTTTGCTATTGTTCAATAACTATTCTCGTTTGATTTTACACTCTTATTTTTTTGAATGAATAATAATTATTACTGTAAAAGTTTGTTGCTTTGTGCTTTATTTTATTCATTCAGGATGGGTATTTTTGTTTATTTCATAAGTTTATTGAAAATTCTTCCTTTGAAAAAAGAAGCCATAGATTTTCTCCGTTATTTCTATGTATTATCTTTTCTCTCGGCTTCAAAATATGATATTTGGATTAGTTCTACTCTATTGAACATGAGATTCTCTGGACCTAATACTTGTCAAATGTAAAGAAACAAATTTGTATGGTTCCATTTGTGTGAGAACTGCAACTGGGAGAAGTCATATTGTTTGCAAATTGCATATCTCTAATTCTATAAACCTAATTTATTTTTGCATTGGATATAGATAATACATGCTTATTTTGCAATTTCTTTGGCAAAAATATTTAATAACAGTGAAACTTGAACAGGTTGGATAGATAAAAAGCCTATATAGATATAGGTATTTGATATGCTCCAATTTGGTTATCTTTTCTGTTCTTTGTTTCATATATACATCCTATTGATGGATTAATTTGTAAAATGGAGATAAGGAGAATATACAAGTAATAGCTATGCTACAAAATAGTAATAATGTAGAAGTAATTGAAAGTGAGACTTAATTAGCAGTTTTCTTTTGATCTTGCAGGCTGATATTGCTTTGACACAAGTTTGGTTTATACATTGGTCACACCACTAACTCTTTCTGAATCACCACTGGAAGTGTAGACGGCTGATGCTTCAATTGTAGTATGGAGCACCAGCATTTCGGATACGGTGTCACTGGTGCAGGATTATCCTACTCATCTTCTTATACAATTGCTCCTTCAATGCCTAATAGGTTCTTTGGGTCTTTCACAGTTGATACAGGAAACTCACCTGGCTCAACCTTTTCGAATCAATTTGATTGTGATACCAGTACAACTTTGAGTGATGGCCAGGAGCAGTATAGTTCTACTGAGAATTTTTCAGGAGCAAGCCCTTCTTGTAATTCTTCACTGGAATCCAGTAGTTATTATCATCGGCCAAGTCCTTCCTTGCTGCCAGATGCTAATTCTAGCCAGAACATAAAACACGCACTGCTTCAATTGGAGAATGTTCTGATGGCACCAGATGATGATGAAAGCATAACCAAGGCTGATATTTCTGTGGGGGCAAGTAGTAGGCAAACCTCAGGTCAGAGAAATAGAGCATGGAACCAGGAACACCAAGGTTCTCATGTGGTTCAGACTCAGTCATCCTTTGTTTATAGGCATAGGCAATCTGGTGAAGGTGCTCATGTTGAGAAACATCAGAAGGCAATGGAAGAATTAACTTTACAAAGTATACCTCCAGGCAATCTGAAGCAATTGCTCATTGCTTGTGCTAAAGCTTTGGCTGAAAACAACATGAATGATTTTGATAATTTGATTGAGAAGGCTAGAGATGCGGTGTCCATCAGCGGGGAGCCAATTCAGCGCCTGGGTGCATACTTGGTAGAAGGTTTGGTAGCCAGAAAGGAGTCATCAGGCAATAACATTTACCGTGCCCTCAAGTGTAGAGAGCCTGAAAGCAATGACTTGCTTTCATACATGCAGATCCTATATGAAATCTGTCCTTATCTGAAGTTTGGTTACATGGCAGCCAATGGAGCCATTGCAGAAGCATGCAAAAATGAGCATCGCATCCATATCATAGACTTCCAAATTGCTCAGGGCACCCAGTGGATAACTCTGCTTCAAGCTCTTGCAGCAAAGCCAGGTGGACCTCCGCATGTGCGTATTACAGGTATTGATGATCCTGTAAATAAACATGCCCGTGGTGATGGGTTAGAGGCAGTTCACAAGCGCCTAGCTGCAATCTCTGAGAAATTTAATATCCCAATAGAGTTTCATGGTGTACCAGTTTTTGCTCCAGATGTTACAAAGGACATGCTTGATGTGAGGCCTGGGGAAGCTCTGGCTGTAAACTTCCCATTGCAGCTCCACCACACTCCTGATGAGAGTGTTGATGTAAAAAATCCAAGAGATGGGTTGCTTCGGATGGTCAAGTCACTGAATCCCAAGGTCGTCACTTTGGTGGAACAAGAATCAAACACGAATACAACCCCTTTCCTTACTAGGTTCAGAGAAACTCTAGACTACTACTTGGCGATGTTCGAGTCGATAGATGTGACACTGCCAAGGGACCAAAAGGAGCGAATTGGTGTGGAGCAGCACTGTTTAGCCAAGGATATTGTGAATATTATTGCTTGCGAGGGGAAGGAAAGGGTAGAGCGCCATGAACTTTTTGGCAAGTGGAAGTCTAGGCTGACTATGGCAGGGTTCCGGCAATACCCTTTGAGCTCGTACGTCAACTCTGTGATTAGGAGCTTGCTTAGATGTTACTCAGAACATTACACACTAGTGGAGAAAGATGGAGCCATGTTGTTGGGCTGGAAGAATAGGAATTTGGTATCTGCTTCTGCATGGAGTTGATACAAGAGAATATGACAATTACTACATGTAGTTGGGTATGATACAGTTCATATTGATAAACATTGATAGGAGCATTAGGAAGGTTGAATTATTTTCTTTGTCATAGTCATGTAATTCATAGCAAACAATAAATAATGATATTTGTTCCTGTATAGGATTGTCTCCAATGTTCTTTTGCAGAGGACGCGTTCTGTTATTAAATGTGGCTGATTATTATTTATAAAAAATAATATTTAATTTTCAATTTTCAAATTAAAATCATATAAAAAAATTATTATTGATAACAAAATTCTTGTTTTTAAAAATTTATTTGTAATGATATAATAATACAAGTATATATATTTAATATATACTTTTAAAATTTAAATTTTTTCAATTAGATTTAATTAGATTTTTCTTTTTCTTTTTCTTTTTAACCAAATCATTTGGAGCGATTCATTATTTATTAATTAACAATAAATTTGAATTTTTATCAATTAAGTTCAGTCGATTTTCAAATTTTCTGAAGTGAGTCAAATTACAACAATTAATTAAAATCTAAATTTCAATAATAAACAATTAAGAAAGCAAATAAAATGACTGAAGTCGGCAGCTCGGGTGTGCATAGAAGTTGATTTATCGAAAGAACTGCCGGACAAAATTTGGCTTGGGGGACAAGTCAAAGGTTTTGCTCAATCGGTAACTTATGAAAATTTGCCTCAATACTGTGTTTCTTGTTGTTGCTTGGGCCATAAGTCATCCTCATGTTCTAAAAAAGCTTCTTATGTTACTAAGAGTGACCCTCCTATGGCGAAAGTTGAAGCTCCTACAACTAAGCAAACTTGGATTTTTAAGAGCATCAAACAACCCGAACACAAACACCCAACTGAAATTAATAAATCATCTTCCAATGCTCCTGTTGATTCTGGAAAACCTAAATCTCATCCAATTGATATGGGTCAGACAAGCAAGAAGGTTGAAATAATTGAGGTCACTGTTGACTCTCCTTCGAACGGCGATGCACCTGATATTAGTGATGAACCTGTTCAGCCTCATGAAGAATCGATAAAAGCAGTTCCTGACGCCACTGCTCCCTTATTGGCCAATGCTTTCAGTGCATTAGTTGATGATGAAGGCACTGATGATACCGTTATTTCTGAAGTTCCAGAAGACGAGGTTAAAAACTTGAAAGATGATAATTTGACTGACGTGTCTTCATATTCAGGTGGTGAAGATAGTCTGGCTCCTACTAAAAAACAACGAGGATGGCCGAAAGGCAAGAAACGAACTAAGAAGAAACATAGGGGTCGCCTAAAAAAAGAGGAGGCTGAAAATCCCAATACCAATGATCAATCCACTGAAGTGGTTGACCAGATTGTGTTGGCGGATCAGATTTTGCAACATGGCTCAATTAGTGACATTGGAGAGAAAGATGAAAGTAACAAAGTGAACTTTGACTCCAAATCGGATGATGGCTATGTTGATCCAGAAATTCATGATGACTTGCAGCAATCATTAACTCTTCCGGACCAGGTTCTACCTAATTCGTTCACTAGTTCTTCTCTTAACACTAATATTTCCAAATGAATATGCTAGTTTGGAATATGCGTGGTTTTGGTACCTCTGAAACTAGACTTTTGTCTCTCATTAGATTGCATAATCTTGGTTGTTTGATTTTGATTGAGCCTTTTATTGCTGCCTCGAGATTGGATTTTTGTGCAGCAAAATTGGGATTCAACTATTGCAAAAGCATCGGCCTCCAATAAGATTTGGTTCTTATGGAAGAATCATGAATTTCAGTTATCCTCTTTTGTGGATAATGGGTGTATGGTTTCTTGTTCGGTTAAATATGTTCCTACTTCCTTTTGCTTTATAGTTTCTGCTGTTTATGGGGGTCATACTCGCTCTGCCAGGCAAGAGCTTTGGAAAGCTATGTATGATCTATACGTGTCTATGACTGGTCCTTGGATTGTTGGGGGAGATTTCAACATTATTAAACAGGCTTCCGAATACAACGGTGATGGGCAACCTGACACCCTGGCTATGCAAGACTTTGTTGATTGTTGTGATGAGTGTGCTTTGATTGATCTTCCTTTTCAGGGCCCTGAGTTTACCTAGACTGGAGTTCGTCAAAATGGTCGCATTTGGGAAAGGTTAGATCGTTTGATGGCTAATCTTGCCTTCTATGATGCTTTTGATTCTGTTAGTTGCAGGCATTTGAGCAGAATTTCTTCAGACCATACCCCATTACTATTGAACTGTAATAAAGCTTCCTTCCAGGGTTCTAAGTCTTTTAAATTTCAGCACATGTGGCTGGAAGATGACTCTTTTATTCCGATGGTTAAAAGGCATTGGGAAACAAACTTTTCTCATGGTGGGATGTCGGGATTATTTAATAAGCTGAATACTCTCAAATTCGAGATACAGATCTGGAACAAAAATGTGTTTGGCAACATCTTTGATGATATCAAGAAAGCTGAGAGTGATTTGGCGGAGGCGGAAGAATGCTTGAATGTGAGTCCCTCTGAAGAGAACCAGAAAAGATGGATTGATCAACAGTCTTTGCTTGCTAGTAAATTGCGCAGGGAGGAAATTTTCTGGCGCCAAAAGTCTCATATTGCCTGGATTTCTGACGGTGATCGCAACACCAAATATTATCATAATTCTGTTAAGATGCGCAGGAAACTCCACAGAATTGTTTCTATCAAGGATGTTTCTGGCAATTACATTTAAGATCAAAAGGCTATTTGTGAAGAATCTGTTCTCTTCTTTAAACAACTATTCACTGAAGATAGCATCTGGGACTACCACAAGGCAGATTACCTGCTTCACAGCATTCCCTCTGTCATCTCTGCCTCTGATAATAATTCTCTTACAACTATTCCTTCGAAATATGAAGTCAAGCAGGCGGTTTGGCAATTAAACCCGAACAGCGCTCCTGGTCCGGATGGTTTTGACGGTCAGTTCTTTAGAAGTTGTTGGAGTTTTGTTAAAGATGATGTTGTCAGTGCAGTCCAGGAATTCTTCTTGGGTATTCCCATCCTGCGGGTTTTTAGCAGTGCTCTTATTATTCTTCTCCCGAAAGTTAAGGATCCTGACAGCTTCTCTCAATATCGCCCTATTTGCCTTGCAACATTCATAAGTAAAGTTTGCACGAGAATTATTGCTAACAGACTGGATCCTCTTTTGAAACTTATCATTTCCAGGGAACAAGCTGGCTTTCTTAAGGGCAGGTCTATTCACTCTCATATTATGCTTGCTAATGAGCTCATTCATGATATTAACAAGAAAACTATTGGGCACAACCGTGCTGTCAAGCTTGACATGGCTAAAGCGTTCGACAGGGTTTCTTGGCAATTCTTACAAGCAGTCTTGCTTAAATTTGGTTTCTCCCCTAACTTTGTGCAGCTTGTTATAAGACACTTAGAAGCAACTCATCTCTCTATTCTTATCAATGGAGTCAACAGTGGTTTTTTCCAGCCATCTCGTGGGGTTAAACAAGGTGACCCACTATCTCCTCTCTTGTTTATCATTGCCTGAGGCTTTCTCGCGGGGGTTAAATGCAATGATTCAAAAGGGGTCGATATTGCCTTATAAAACCCATGGTGGTTGTCCTATTGTTTCCCACCTAGCTTTTGCGGATG
This sequence comes from Garcia nutans, assembly GCA_947685225.1. Taxonomy (NCBI): domain Eukaryota; kingdom Viridiplantae; phylum Streptophyta; class Magnoliopsida; order Malpighiales; family Euphorbiaceae; genus Garcia; species Garcia nutans. The sequence continues at coordinate 29,181,881 of CANTUV010000015.1, read as the reverse complement.
ACCTTTTGGTTTTTATTAATGGTGATGACCGGTCTATTAGGAAGTTCAAGAAATTTCTAGATATCTATCAGGCGGCTTCAGGACAGCACATCAACTTTGATAAATCTTACTTTTATATTTCTGATAATGCCAGCCATGTTTCTATTCAGAAAGTTGAAAGACTTTTGTCTATTTGCAAAGGCTCCCGTCCGTTTCATTACCTTGGTGCTCCTATATATAAGGGCATTAATAGACATTCATACTGTCAATACTTATTGCAAAAGGTTGATCAGAAGCTTCAGGGGTGGATGAAAAAATTCCTCTCTCCGGGAGGTCGCCTTGTTTTGATCAAACATGTTCTTAGCACCATACCAATTCACACTATGGGTGCGATGTCCCTACCTTCTGCCACTATACATGCTTTGGAAAGGCGTATGGCAAATTTTTATTGGTCACCTGATTCTTTTACTAGTAAGCATCACTGGCTAAGCTTTAGAAAAATGTGCTTTCCTGTGAACGAGGGCGACCTTGGTTTGCGTTCTATTGAGGCTCTCCAAAAGGCTTTTTCCATTAAAACCTGGTGGCTCTATCTTAATGGCTCTTCGCTTTGGGCGGATTATATGTCTTGCAGATATTCTAGGGAGGGCTATTACAGGTACTTTCTCTCCGACTCTCCCAGTTGGAAAAGAATATGTAAGATTCAAAACCTTTTTCCAGACATCTTTGAAATTCGCGAAGGCACTGTGTACTTGCGTGGTGGAGATTGCTTCTCTCTTAAGAAAGCTTATGAGCTTACTCGCCCTAAAGGTCAAGTTTCTATTTACTCTATGGCTTGGGACAATATCATTCTCGTTAAATACTCGGTCTTTTACTGGAGGATTGCACATAACTCCTTGCCTCTACCTCGCAACCTGCAAAAGCTGGGCATATACACAACTTCTTTCTGTCCATTTTGTGTCTCTGATGATGCCAATATTAATCATATAATGTTTGATTGCCACTATATCCGTCGGCTATGGGACTATTATAGAGCTATTTTACTTCCTTACTCTCATCGCTGCTGTAATCTTAAACAAGAGCTTCTAAACTGGTGGAGATTTGGCAAATTAAAGTCAACACGGGGGAAGCTTTGTAAGCTCGTCCCTATGATTATTCTATACGAGTCCTGGATTGCCTACTGCCATTCTACTTGGGGACACAATGCCAGGTATGTTGATTTTTTATTTTACTCAATTTCTAAGATTATCTGCAATTGGAGGCAAACTTATTCGGGAGCAAAGTTTGCTACACCTGTTAAAGAACTATCCTCTATTCTCCCTACTTGCTTCGGCCGGCATCGCCAGCAGGCCATTGCTATTAGCTAGAGTAAACCTGCTATGGGTTACAAGCTTAATGTAGACGCCTCTTTTGCCCACTCCGTCTCTGCTGGCGGTGCAATTGTTCAAGATGCTCGTGGTGACATGGTTGCGGCCTGCTATTTTCCAATCCAAGCCAATTGTCCATACCAGGCAAAGCTTAAAGCTTTGGATTGGAGCCTTTCCTGGTGCAGCTCGAAACAACTCCTTATCTCGGTTGTGGAGCTTGATTCCTTGGCTCTGGTTCAACAAATTCAACCTGGTTGCAGTCAAGTTCCTTGGAATATTATGAAATTAAGAGCCCAGCTTCATGCATCCTCCATTCAAGTTGTTCATGCTATGAGAGAAAGTAACATGGTGGCACATTATCTCGCCAAGCTTGGTCGCCTTCTCGGCCAGTCCTGCTTCTATAACTCTATACGGGATCTTCCTAAATATATTGCTGGTTTGATTAGGCTAGATAGGGAAGAGGTACCTAACATTAGATTTTAGCTTTGCATGCTTGTTCATTTTCTTTGGACATTGGTGTATTTGAATATTTATTGGGGTTTTTAAGTTCCCTTATTAATAAAAATCTGGGTGGTGCCGTCCACCTTTAAATAAAAAAAAATAAAAAAAACGATTGAAGTTATTTTTCTATTCTTATACATGTGTTGGACTATTATAAGATGAACTAATGAAAATTTGTCAAATTCTACCTTCTAATAGATATATTAGTAAATATCAATAATATGAAACATTGACATATAAGAATTCAAAGTATATATCTCAATAATATTAAATATCCCAATTAATACTTGAAAAAAAAAGTCATTAATACCATGTTACGTCAGATGTCCATATAAATCCATCATGTTTCACATTTTTAAATAAAAATGATAATAATTATTTCTTTATATATTAAATTAAACGTATTCAAATTAATGTTTAAGTTTCAATTATCAAATTAAATCATATAGATAAATACTAAATTAGGTTGAAATCCTTTAGATAAATTTTAAATTAAAAAAATAGAAACAAAAATATTGTTTATAAAAAAAGTTTACATTTCAATTTTCAAATTTTAAAAATATTATTTATAAAAATAAATGTTTAGGTTTCAATTTTCTAATTAAAATTTTAATGTTTATAAAAAAATATTTAGGTTTCAATTTTCAAATTAAAATCTTAATGTTTATAAAAAAATAATATTTGAGTTTCAAGTTTCAAATTAAAATCATAAAGATAAAATCTAAAGTAAATTAAAATCCCTTAGATAAATTTCAAATGAAAAAAAAATGAAAAATTAATATTTGTAAAAAAAATGTTTAGGTCTCAATTTTCAAATCAAAATCTTGATGTCTATGAAAAAATAATGTTTAAGTTTGAATTCAAATTAAAATCATGTAGATAAATTCTAAATTAAAATTTCAAATTAAGTCTAAAATTAATGCAAAAGATAAATGTATTCCTTATTGCACAATTTTTTTTAAAAAAAAAGGTTTAGGTTAATTGTACAAATATTTAGTAGTAGAGTTTACTGTCATAAGTTATTGATATTACTTTGAAGAAAGATATATTTACAAACTACCCAAAAAAAAATAAACTTTATTTTAAAAATACTATAAAAAATAAAAATATTTATAATTTTACAAGAAGTTAAAATAAAATTTTAAAAATACTTTACTCCTTGATAAAATAAAGTATTTTTTTTCAAAAATACTTCTTCTCTCACTATAATTAATATTTTACTTCAATTTTTATCTTTTTTTTTCAAACTTCACTATTAAATAAAAATATTTTAATAAAATAATAAAAATTAATTTTTTAAATTTTTTTAGCATGTAAAAATTATTAATTTTGATAAAGAAAAAATTTTAATTTTAATTAAAAAATAAAATAACACTCATAAAAAATAATAAAAAAGTAAAATATATAAAACATATTAATAAAAATTATTAAATTTATTTTTAAATAAATTTTATATATTATACACATAAAAAATTTAAAAAAATAATAATTTTATTATGTAGATATGGTGTAAATATTTTATAGATGTTCTTTTTATGTTTAGTGTATGTTATATAGATATTATCGATATTCGATAGATATTGTGTGTATGCTATGTATTTAATATATATTATGTATATATTGTGTTATGTTGTATGAATAAAAAATTTAAAAAATATTAAATAAATTTTATACATATTTGATAGATGTTACGTGTATATTATGCAGATATCTATTATTTATTGGGTATATATTTTGTATATATTTTTATTTTTTTTGTGCATATATTGAAAATATGAGAAAAATAAAATTATTTATTAATTTAAAAATATAAATAAAATGAAAAAAATAGAAAAAATAAAATAGAAAAAAATAAAAATAATAACGCCATTTTGGCGTAAAAAAGAAAAAAATAATAAAAGAGGAAAGTTTCAGTTTTGAAAAAAAGAGAGAATGGCCGTGGATTTGAAAACGGAAATCTAATTTCCCTGTAGCGTGTAAATATCTCTTGAAGAAATTTATTTTATTTTTGAATTAATATTGTACAAGTGAAATAAAAAAAAAATTAGTGAGGCTTATTTTCTTCTCTTGCTATTTCTCTTAAAAAGTTAACGGATAAACAAACTGTAGTTATAATTTCCTACAATTTTAGACTAAAAATTTATAAAAATTAATTCATTGCATTAAAACTGACTTTCTTGCTAAAATAAGTAGCCAATTGTAAAAAATTTAATTTTATAAATATTGGGATAATGAATTAACTTGCTTAGATAACACAAACTTTATATAATTGTAGTAAAAAAAAATACAAATTCAATCTATCTTTTTGATCAATTTTTCTTTTTGGATTTTTTATATAAATAATTATTGTATCATATTATCAAAAAAAGATAAAAAGTTATAGATAGGAATAAAATAATTATGAAAATACTAATTATATACACCTAGATTTTTTTTCGTATATTGAATACTCAAAATACTCAGTTTTTTCTTGATCATACTATATTTATTATTGTGTCTTTGTATTCTAATTTTGAAGCTTTATATATATATATATATATATATATATGTACTTGCAAAGAAGTATTATTGAAACTAAAACATTATTTTGGTATACAAGCCTAAGCATCTAACAATAGTTATAATTTATATTGTTATTTATATTTTTATATTTCTTGCTACGATAAAGAAATACTCTTTTAATGGAATACCTATTCAATATGTTCTTTACTTTTATTATGGTTTTACTAAAAATATAGAAAATACTTTATTTAGTTATGGAATTTACATATATAGGCCTATATTATAAAATTTTTGAATAATACAATTTAATTTTGGCTTAAGTAGTATTTCTATTTTCAAATTGAGGCTTGATTTCATAGGGTTTTTCTTTTTAATATTTTCAGCATGTTTATATTATTCTTTTTTTTTAAAAAAATTTGATCATTTTTATGTTAGATCTTTACATTTTGAAAAGACCACTACTTTCATATTGGTTATAACCGGATTTTATACTTACTAAAAATTTAAAATAAATTAAAAATTATAAAATTTAATACTGAAATTTATTGATTAACTTCATCATATTTTTGGAATTTTAAATAATTCCCGCAGCTTCGCGGGTGGTGATTTTCTAGTTTTTGACAAAAGAAATGATCACAATAAATAAAAAATCTCATGACAGAATGCTGAACATTATAATTCTAATCTCTCCACATATTTTCTTGTACATACCAAATTAGAATACAGCATCATCTTAGCAAGCAGTACAGGAAATTTGGGAAAATTATTTTAAGCACACCATACTACATACAGTTATTTTAGCACTCTGCTTCTTCTGTTCACAAAATACAAACTTAAGTACAGGGTCCTTGAGAATTGCAGCAATATATTCTTTCAAAATATAAGAATTTGTGTATCCATCATCATCTTTGTATATGACATCCATTGCTTGTGTCAGATGCAAAACTCGCTCTAGCAAAGGCATAGGAACTGAGGTTGGCTTTAGGCACTCCTCATTTATATCTTTCCATGCATTTGTAATCTCTTTACGAAACAACTTAATCACTTCTTCCTCTGAAACTTCATGTTCCTTTATGTAGCATTCAACTCCAGAAGCAACATGCTCTCTCTTTTGCTCGAACTATAAATATAAATAAATTTGTTGAAACGACAAATATAATATAGCATATTTATATCTAACATTAAAATGCTCTTTTTAGTTACTTACATCGTGGGAAACTATTTCGTCCATCAGTCTGCAAACAATCGTTGAAGCTCGAATAATCTTAGGATTATTCAACATCCACTCAAAGGCATTTTTGTCTGCTATTTCCCCCATGCCAAAAAAGCAAGTAGTTGCAAGCATTGGATAACAAGTACTTGTAAGTGAATTTTATTATTATTATTATAAAATTTTGGCCAAACCATTTGACCATGGACACAATTCATTTGATTAATTCATTTGATTTGTGTCCATAATGAATTGCATGCATGAGCCATGCAAGTAAGAGAAAAAAAGGTCAAACCCAAACTTTGAATTTTGGTTTGGTAAAAAAAAAATCTAAATTTAAAGTTTGCGTTTGTATTTTGACTCCCATATTTGAGTAAATATGAGAGAAAATCTCATATTTTGATAAAATATGTGACTTTCTCTCCTATTTTAGTAAAAATCCCCCACCTAATCAAAATTAAATTAATGATGATAAAGTATATATTAAAGTTAAACTAACATGAATTAGGACATATATTAACCTGTGGATAGCTTGTGTGAAGAACTTGAGTTCTTCACATGTACCATAGTTATCGTAAGTGATCCAATAGGGATAAAATGGCCACGACTCTAGTCATAATCATTCTTGCAAAGGAATATTGCGGTTCAAAGTAAATTCCCATCATCCAAAAGTAACATTCCACTATTTTGTCTCTTGCACAAGGCAGTTTTGTTGCCACTTCCATGTTTTTCCACCACCTAACAGTTTGAGCAACGTTTTAAAAATTTAGAAACTTAATGTTTTTTGATATGCTAGTGTTGTTTATTAACAAGGGAAACTGAACTCTGTAACGGTATTTAGTTCCTTCTGATGCAGTTCTTGTAACATGTTGAAGTCTAACTTGGCAAATTTCAATGGTATTTTACTGTATGATTTATCCAATAATCTATAGGCATCAAGGTAGTGCCTTGCGTCTAATCTTGGTTAACATTTGAGGATGGGTCGGTTCAGGGCATGGCTTACTTGTTTTGCAAGGTCAGGACTTAATTGAGGTAATAATAACTGGAGGTTTTCTATAGTGAAAAGTATGGCTTCGTCCAATATATCTTCTCCTCTTATGCCTAGAGGTGCAGCCTCATATAAACTCAGCATACCCAAACAATCATTATTTAAGGATTGTTTGAACTTTCCTTCACCATCTTTGAACTTTTCAAATGTTTCTTCATCACAAAAACAATTATTAAGATAGCTAAGATTTCTAAGTAATGTTTAGCATTAATTCTCATACTATCCATTTTGAGGACTTGAATCGATTGAAGGCATATCATATGAAACCTTAATTCCGTTCTATCTAAGCAAGCAAAATCGGATAGCAACAGTGTAAAGATCATTATTATTATCATTGAAGTTATGATAAAAATTTTGTAATGCATCTTCAATTTCACTTTTAAAATGGTAACTAACACGTAAGCGTTGGACTGCATTGTGGAGAATGATTTAAGTTTGGAAGAAAGTAATTCTTATTAACATATATTTGATTTACAAGAAAGCATTTATAGTAATACATAAGTGATAAGAATGGTTACAAAAAACTAACAAACTGAGAAGTTACAAACTAACTGATGAAGTTTAAATAACTTATGTTAAGTGATAAGAAGACATGTGAGGGATAGATATCCCAACACCCCCCTTAAGCTGAGGATGGGAAAGTATGGAGTTGAAGCTTGTCTCTGAACTGCTGAAATAATCGAGTGGAAAGAGGCTTTGTTAGGACATTCGCTAGCTGATCCTCACTTGAGATAAATTGAACTTTAATAGATCCCAATCTGACCTGCTCCCTAACAAAGTGGTAATCAAGTTCAACATGCTTAGTGCGAGCATGAAAAACAAGATTAGATGTCAGGTAGATCGCACCTATGTTGTCACACCAAAGAGTTAAAGGAGCATCCGGTGAAAAACCAAGTTTAGATAAAAGTGATCGTACCCAAATAAGCTCAGTTGTAGCATTTGCAAAAGACTTGTATTCACTTTCAATGGATAAGCGAGCAACAGTGGATTGTTTGTTGAGCACCAAGAAATTAAATTTTTTCTAAGAAAAACCAAATAGCCATTGGTTGACTGACGATTGTCCGGGCAGCCGGCCTAATCACTGTATGAAAAACATTGAAGATGAAGTGAAGAATTATGAGATATGAGTAATCCAAGGTGTGATGTCCTATTAAGATATAGAAGAAGACGTTTCACTGCTTGCCAATGAATATCAATTGCACAGTGCATAAACTGTACAAGTTTATTGACACTGAATGCAATGCCAGGCCAAGTCAAAGTCACATATTGAAGAGCACCAATTATTTGCCTATAATGATCACCATTCTCAAGTTTAGAACCTACGGTCTTGCTTAGATTAGGATTGGTAGCCATTGGCGTTAGGTAAACCTTAAAATTTTGCATTTTTGTTTCAGCAAGAAACTCTTTAATATACTTCGATTGAAACAAAAGAAGACCATCAGAATGTGATTTAACATCTATGCCAAGAATGCAATTAAGAGAACCCAAGGAAGTCTTGCTTAAGTGCTTAAAGAAACCATTGTAACTTTGATGAATAAAAGGAAGTAACAAAAATATCGTCAACATAAATTAACACATACAATCTGAGATTACCTTGCTTGAGGATAAACAATGAAGTATCTGCACGAGAGGCAATAAAACCAAGCCCAATAAGAAATTCAGAAAATCTATGACTGTGGTACCTGTTTAAGTCCATAGAGGAACTTGTGAAGCTGACAGACATGATCAAGAAATTCTGGATGTTTAAACCCTTAAGGCTAATCCATAAAAATTGCAGTGTCAAGATAACCATGAAGAAATGCATTGGAGATATCCAATTGATGAATAGGCCAACCATGCACTGTTGCAATAGAAAGAACTGTTCTTATGGTAGTGAACTTGACAACAAGTGAGAAAGTTTTCATTTAGGCAACACCAGATTGTTGGACATAGCCTTTGGCAACTAATATCGCCTTATAACGATAAACACTGCCATCTACTTTTCGTTTGATTCGAAAGATCCATTTGTTTCCAATCACATTTTTGTCTAAAGGACGAGGAACAAGAGACCACGTGCCATTTTTAAAAAGAGCATTAAGCTTTGCCTGCATTGCGTCACGCCATTGAGAATGTGATTTTACTTGATTAAGTGTCTTGGGTCAGTTTCAAGGTAATTAGAGAAGTGGAGAGCAGTATTAACTTGTCTTTTATTTAAGGTGGTTGTCCTTAGTTGCATATTGATGCGTGCCGTATGCTATATGCAATTACCGCAAGTGCACAGGTCGCCCAAGTAATATAATAGTGAGTGAGTTATCGTTCCACTGAGGACAAGGCCAAGCACTAGTGCAAACCTCAACCGTTGTTTAGCAAATTAATATTTTTTGTGGTGTTTTGTAATTAAAGACAATTAACTTAAATGGATGCAAGTAATGAAATACAACAAACCTAATGAATGCAAGTAAAGATAAATTGAATGTTGTGTGTAAAAAGGATTGATATAAATGATACTATCCAGATATTGAATCCCCCCTAGCCACAATTACATCACACATGATGGAGTTGAATTGGCATTCCTCTAACTTAGACTAAAACCTCTCTCGAGTGAATTAATCCCTAATCGCTAAGTAGAGTGCCGGAATCTCTTCTCAAAACACAATTAAATAGGTCATGCATTAAGAACAAGGAACTATACACCAAAGGATCTTGTAGGTCTATCTCTAGCACCCCAATCAATCCTCAACCCTTATGAGTAATCAATTCATGCCAAGCTTTCTCAAGTCAATAACATGAAAATGGCAACCAATCAATAAGCATGCTATCATCAATTGGCAATAATCATTAAGCATCACAAGAATAAAACAACTCAATCAATTAAAAGTATCTAGTTATACAAATAGGCTAGGGTTCTTCAATATCTAGATAGATAATGAATTAGTTCATGTTCAATACAATTAATACAACAACAACAACAATAACAAAATACATAAAAGGAGAAAATAGAAAAACCCCCTTTCAATGTGTGCTTCTTGAATTTGCAGGAGCTGTCAATGGAAGATGAAGATGATGGAGATGGAGGATGAAGATGAAGAGTCAAGGAAAGTGTCACTCCCTCCTTGCCCAAAACGTGTATGCCTAAGTCTCCTCCTCTCAAATCTTTCTTCTCTGTTTCTGTCTCTGTTTTCTGCAAAAACCTGCAACTCTCCCTCTCTGCAGAAGCTCCTTTTCTTCTTCCTTTCTTCTTCTTTTTATTTCCCTCCAAGCTCAAGTCCATGCTTTCCAACTCACACACCTCTCCATTGTCCCCCACATTCTCTTTGTTTAATATTTCTTTCCATCACTTAGGCAAGCTTTTCTCTTCTTTAATCTTTCTTTTGGCAAAAGCAAAGTCTTTTTCCCCCACTTTGTCCATAACTCGTGCAGAAAATTCAACTTTTCTATAGGTGACACGCCCAGTGACACGCCCATGTCACTGGGTGTGTCGCAGCTACTGTGATTTTGAATAAATGGCACGCCCAGTGACACGCCCATGTCACTGGGCGTGTCACAGCTACTGGAAACATTATAAAAGGCACGTTTGGTGACACGGGTGTGTCCATGAGCGTGTCCATTGATGAATTTTGCTCTTTCTTCATTGTTTTGACCATCCAAGGGAGTTTTTCCACTTTAACCTAAAACAAACACTTAAAACCAACTTTAAACAAAAATCAAATGAAACATTAACTAAAAACACATTAAAATCATACTAAAAACAAGTATAAAATCACTCTCATCAAATACCCCACACTTAAATCCTTGCTTGTCCCCAAGCAAGACTAAACTCAAAACAAATTAAACACATTAATTTTGTCAAGTTCAAGAGTTATAAAAATTGTATTAAGACTTCCCTATCCTTAAATCCGCAATCAATATCAAATAGAACAAAATCGATACCAAAGCAATTAAGTGGCTTTCCATGCACAACCTACATTGTCACTCTCTCACCAACTCTTAAAAAGTGTTTGATCAAGGTGGTATTTACACTCATAACAATCAATGAAAGATTATTGCCATAAGCTTGCTTATTTATCAAATCTCCACCACTTAATTACAATCAAGCATCAATCAAAAGGTCTTTTATTGGGTTGTAATGGGGTTAAGGTAGAGGCATGATATTTAGGAAATGTGAGCTTAATCATTAAGTTCAAGAGCACTTCAAGAATGAAGTAACCAATCATATGTATCACCTAACTATCTCAAAACACCTTGCTCTTATTTACCCCTTGACATTAAAGAACTTTTCAAGTGAACTCACTTATTACATCTTGCAAGGATTATTTCTAAAACATATCCAACCCTTTCAACAATAACAACAATTTTTCTTATTTTTCTTCTTTTTACTTGATTTTTATTTTTTATTTTTTTATTTGCAATCTTAAACCTACTAAATTTAACCCCACACTTAATTTAACACAACACTTGGTCATAAACACTCTTAAAATGCTCTTGACCTAATGAAAGGGTAAGAGTTAAAAACAAGGTTCAAGCTAATGGTGTTGTGAAAAAGAAAGAAAAGGAGAAATGAAATAGGCTCAAAATTGGCTAACTAAGGTTAAAATTTGGGTAGGTCTTTTTAAGCCAAAGTGGGTTCACCTAATTGCCTTAATCATCTTGATACCAAATTGCAATTTTTATATAGTCTTAAAATGTATGTCAAAGCAAGTTCTAGCAAGTCATCAATCAAAGATGTCCACACACAACAAAAATAATCAGTTGATGGCTCAATTCCTCACTAGGTTGATGGTAATGCAAAGAAAAACCAACATAATTGACAATAAGCATCAATTCTACTCAATTCTCAAATTCATGCTTCAAAAATTAAAAGGGTCATCAATCAACAATGTTTATAACAATTGAACTTTTCAAAATTAATTTATTTAAAGAAAAACATTAACTAAACTAACACAAAAATAAACTAAAATTAAAAACACAAAACATAAAATTAACAACACAAAACACAACATGCACCCCACACTTAAAATTTCACATTGTCCTCAATGTGAGCATGCATAAACTAAAGAGAGTTTAGATAAAACCTGATTTCCACCGCTCCCATATGCGATGTGTAGGGCCCCTTCCACCCGTAATGCAATTGGAGTTCATGATTGAGAGGATAGACAGCATGCAACTTCGAAATGTGCCCAATGCATTGCAAAGCTTAGGTAGTATCTTTGGTTGAGCAAATGGCCAATGAGAACTCATGAAGGCTGTCTTGGGGAGATTTTCCAATGCTATAGGAACTTGGTAAAAATATTCTTCAGTATGCAACATGGTTATATTCATTTTTTGTTCTTTCTCGCTCCCGAAATTGGGAGGGATAATCATTGATTGCATATTGTTTTCCCCAACTAAAACAAATTTCAAAATTTTTGTTGTCTTTTGGAGTTCAACCAAGTTTGGTTGAATCTCTTCCTCATCCTCTTTAGCAATTTGAAGTTTCATCTCAACAACCTCATCGTTTAACAGTAATTTGCTCTCCTCAATTTTTAGATTGGAAATATTAGGCTCCACTTCTAAAGTCATGGCTACCTCAAGCTTATCTATATTATCTTGGCTATAAGACATGTCATAGAGTTCAGGAATATGCATACCTTGGTTTTCTTCCTCCAGCCTATATGGGGAATAAATTGGTGGCATAAAAGGATTTGGAGTCTCATGTAATTCTATCCAAGTTGATGCTTCTGGATTCTTCTCCTCCTTTGATTGACTCATCTCCTCCATGTTGGATTGGATCTCTTCGCCATTTTCTTCTTGATTGGTCCCTGCATCAAAGAAATCACAAAAATTGTTATAAATTACTTGTTCACTCCTTAAATTTGTGATTACCTGAGTTTGCTTCAATTGGCTAGGAGACTCCTCTTGTTGGTATGCTTGGGGTTGATGTGCCAGCTGCCCAATTAGAGCATTCAACCTCCTCTGTGTTTCTTGCAAAAATTCAGACCTTAACTCATCTTCCACTATGTATTGAGTTTAAAACTTCTCTGTGTCTTGAATGAAAGCATTCATTCTCTCCTCCAAAGTGGGTTTCTCAAGGTGGTCTTGGTGTGAAAATTCTTCTTGAAAGTAAGGACCTCCTTGGTAAGGCTGAAAACAATTTTGAGGTGGAGTGTACTGCTGATCTTCCCAATAAAAATTTTGGTGGCTTTCCCAACTAGGATTGTAAGAATTGAAATATGGGTCATTACCACCAATCTGCTCAAAATTTTGGTATTGCTGAAAATTTTGGTAGTCATATTCTTCTTCGTGCCATTCTTGGTATCGTTCGAAACCAAATGAACATGTATTGGCACTATGTCCTGCATTGCCACATGCTGCACAAATCGTGTTAGAATTATAGTCCTTATCATAAACTTCTCCGTGCCTTGAAAACTGCATCTTTACAAAAGGCACTCAGCAATTTAAAGAAAAACAAACGAACGAACAAACAAACAAACAAATTCAAACTCAATAAACAAACAAATTTACAGAACACAAACAAACAATTCAAAGAGAAACACACAAACAATTCAAAGAAAAACAAACAAAAAAAGAAATAGAACTAAATCAACAGTCTTAATTATATTACTAGTATTGAAACCATTGTCCCCGGCAGCGGCGCCATAGTGGTGAGTATTCCCGCCTGTCACGCGGGCGACCCGGGTTCGATCCCCGGCAGCGGCGCCAAAAACTTGATGCGTGCCGTATGCTATATGCAATTACCGCAAGTGCACGGGTCGCCCAAGTAATATAATAGTGAGTGAGTTATCGTTCCACTGAGGACAAGGCCAAGCACTAGTGCAAACCTCAACCGTTGTTTAGCAAATTAATATTTTTTTGTGGTGTTTTGTAATTAAAGACAATTAACTTAAATGGATGCAAGTAATGAAATACAACAAACCTAATGAATGCAAGTAAAGATAAATTGAATGTTGTGTGTAAAAAGGATTGATATAAATGATACTATCCAGATATTGAATCCCCCCTAGCCACAATTACATCACACATGATGGAGTTGAATTGGCATTCCTCTAACTTAGACTAAAACCTCTCTCGAGTGAATTAATCCCTAATCGCTAAGTAGAGTGCCGGAATCTCTTCTCAAAACACAATTAAATAGGTCATGCATTAAGAACAAGGAACTATACACCAAAGGATCTTGTAGGTCTATCTCTAGCACCCCAATCAATCCTCAACCCTTATGAGTAATCAATTCATGCCAAGCTTTCTCAAGTCAATAACATGAAAATGGCAACCAATCAATAAGCATGCTATCATCAATTGGCAATAATCATTAAGCATCACAAGAATAAAACAACTCAATCAATTAAAAGTATCTAGTTATACAAATAGGCTAGGGTTCTTCAATATCTAGATAGATAATGAATTAGTTCATGTTCAATACAATTAATACAACAACAACAACAATAACAAAATACATAAAAGGAGAAAATAGAAAAACCCCCTTTCAATGTGTGCTTCTTGAATTTGCAGGAGCTGTCAATGGAAGATGAAGATGATGGAGATGGAGGATGAAGATGAAGAGTCAAGGAAAGTGTCACTCCCTCCTTGCCCAAAACGTGTATGCCCAAGTCTCCTCCTCTCAAATCTTTCTTCTCTGTTTCTGTCTCTGTTTTCTGCAAAAACCTGCAACTCTCCCTCTCTGCAGAAGCTCCTTTTCTTCTTCCTTTCTTCTTCTTTTTATTTCCCTCCAAGCTCAAGTCCATGCTTTCCAACTCACACACCTCTCCATTGTCCCCCACATTCTCTTTGTTTAATATTTCTTTCCATCACTTAGGCAAGCTTTTCTCTTCTTTAATCTTTCTTTTGGCAAAAGCAAAGTCTTTTTCCCCCACTTTGTCCATAACTCGTGTAGAAAATTCAACTTTTCTATAGGTGACACGCCCAGTGACACGCCCATGTCACTGGGTGTGTTGCAGCTACTGTGATTTTGAATAAATGGCACGCCCAGTGACACGCCCATGTCACTGGGCGTGTCACAGCTACTGGAAACATTATAAAAGGCACGTTTGGTGACACGGGCGTGTCCATGAGCGTGTCCATTGATGAATTTTGCTTTTTCTTCATTGTTTTGACCATCCAAGGGAGTTTTTCCACTTTAACCTAAAACAAACACTTAAAACCAACTTTAAACAAAAATCAAATGAAACATTAACTAAAAACACATTAAAATCATACTAAAAACAAGTATAAAATCACTCTCATCACATATGATGGGTTCGAACAACAAAGTTATGGTGAGAGGAAGGAGGGGAGGATGGATATTGAGTTAAAACAACGACAAGAGAGAAACCGTGAGGGGCTAATGAGGTAGATAATGATAAGTTTGTTGGCGAGGAAGGAGGATCAGTGGATAATGATAAGGGAGTAGTAGCAGATGTGGATAACAGTGAAGTAGGATTAATTGATGTGGTAACTGGTGACAATGGCAAAGGTGTTTAAGTAGATGTGAATAAGGCTGGATGAGTAGGGAAATTTGGTGGGGATAAGGGAATACTATTTAAATTAGGTGATGGAGATGAAATAAGAGTGGATAGAATCGGTTGAGTGGAAAATATAGAAGAATTTAAATATTGGTTAGGTGGATTTACGTGAGAGTCCAAGTGTGTAGGGCCATGTGTGATAACATGTAGCCAAGGCATGTTGGAAGAAGGTGGGCAGTGATGGGCATCAGCAATACGAAAAGGAAAATGAGTGTCCAAAAACTTGGCATGACGAGCTAAATATATGCGACCAATAGACTTGTCAATACACCTATAAGCACTATGAGATGGACTAAGACCCAAGAAGACACATGGAGTTGTGCAAAATTGAAATTTATTTTTATTATACGGTCTTAACAAAGGAAAGATCGAACAACCGAAAGGTTTGAAAGTTAAATAATTGGGTGATTTATTAAAGAGAAGTTGATTGGTGATTTATTTTGTATGATATGTGAAGGTAATAATTTAATAAGCATAGCATAAGTCTCTAAAAAATAATTCAAGAACTTGAGTGGCATGTTTGCATGAGCAAGTAGCGTTAGACAAGTGTCAACAAGATGCCGAATTTTTCATTCAGCAGTACCATTTTATTCATGAGTATAAGGACATGCAATTCGATGAATGATACCAATTTTTTTGAAGTATGTTTTTGATATTCACCTCCCCAGTCAGAGTGAAAGGAACAAATATGAGCATTAAATTGACTAAGAATCATTTGTTCACATTGAAGAAAAATAGAATAAAATCACTTTTATTCTTTAAGAAACAAATCCAAGTAAAACGCAAAAAATCGTCAATGAAGATAACAAAATACCTATGACCTAAATTTGGATGAATAGGGGCAGGACCCCATACATCTGAATGAATTATTTCAAAATGAGCTTTGCTAGAATGCTCAACAGAAGCTAATGACAAATGAGACATCTTTCCTTGTAAACAACTGGAACATGGACTAAGACTAGACGTTGAACATGGACAAGGGACTTCAACCTTTTGACATTAGGATGACCAAGCCGCTGATGCCAATCATCAAGAGAGGGAACAATTGCAGAATGAGCCATTTTTGGTGCCCAGCGTAAGGAGTAGATGCCCAACTCATTTAGAACCTGTAGAAGAATCTGGTGGGTTCTTTGGTCCTTAACAAGAAAAATGGGTTGGCCAAAATTCAAAAAAACAATGATTATCTGTGGTGAATTTGTGAATGGAGAGAAGGTTTTTAACAATATTAGGAACACACAAAACATTATTCAAGCAAAAGGATTTATTAGGAGAATTAATTGATGAAGTATCTGTGTGGGTAATAGGCAGTCCTCGTCCATTAGCAACATGAAGCTAATCATTTCCACTGTATTCGTTCATAGCATGTAAGACATTAAGATCAGGTGTCACATGATAATTTACAGCAAAGTCAGGGAACCAGGTAATAGGTTGGATCATTTGAGAATAATTTGCAGTTGGTTGTGGGTAAACAAGTGGAATTGGGCGAGAATTGAAAGAAGAAGAATTTTATGGGAAGGATGAAGGTAGATAGCGTTTGCGACATGTGGCTGCTGAATGATTGCGAAGACCACATATCAGACAGGGGCCTCGTGGTCTGAATTGCATGTTATTGTTGCGAGAAGTTGAATTATTTGGTGTGCGATGAGGATTTATGGAAGAGAAGGATTGATTGGTTTGGAGAGTTGACCTATTTTTTAAGGCAATGTTGACAGTTAGTTCATGAATGTTTTTGAGGAGAATTTCATGAGCACTCAATTGACTATGAAGCTCTATGAAAGAAATTGGTTCCGAAAGAAGGTTGAGAGCAGTTATTATACTGTGATATTCATATCCAATGCTGTGATAGATTATCACATCGAATTCTGCTGTGAAGAGTGGTCTTCCAGCGACACTAAGCTCATCAGCAAGAGATTTCGCCTTCTGTAAGTATTGAGAAATAGTAAGATCATTTCTTTTTAATTCTTGTAATTCAATGTGTAGCTGTAACTATCCATTTTGCGAAATAGACTTGAATGCATTTGCCAATGCTTTCCAGACTTCATATGATGACTGGAGTTCGATGACATATGAAAATATCTCTTCAGTGAGAGAAGAAAGAAGCCAGGAATGGAGCATCTGTGTAACACCCCTATACCCCATATAGGTACACCACATACACCCACATATGTAATATACATATACCAGATAAAAGGATGTCACAGTTTATTTGAAATAAACCAACCTTTAATCAAATCATCATTATATATAAAACATTTCTTGTTAAAATACATATATATATATATATATATATATTCATTACCTCAAAAGTTTATCCAAAATATACTTTTAATAAGCAGCGGAATATACATATGTATATATATTAAAAAAATGTTTACAAAAATATAGAGTTTATACATGCTTGGCAGTTCGTCTATGATATTGAAGTCCAACAATCAATACTTCACAAGGGATCACAAGCCTAGACTCGACTCGGTCTAGCTGAACTTTCCGGCTCAACCAGATCTACCCTGTCACCTGAGCGATAAATCACAATCGCGCTAAGCCAAAGGCTTAGTGGTACAAACCACGATAACAATATGATTCAATATAATGCAAATGTCAAACTTTCAATAATTAGAAGCAATATACAAGGATCTCATAGTTCATAACATTACATCGTTCAATTATTCCATTATTCATATTTCACATTAAAGTAAAGACAAGCATGGTTCCAAAAGAAATTAATATGTCATTCAAATTCCAGAGTTACTGTTTTGGTCTAATAATCACATTTATCAAGCCCGTAGGTGAATCATTATCACAATGAGAAACATCTCATATGTAACATCCCAACTAGGCTTCAAGGACTAGGCCCAACCAAGCTTCAAGGGGAGCTCAGCATCAACCCAACTTGGCTTTAAGGATCAAGCCCAACCCAGCTTCAAAGGAGTGTTACCTTTAGGCATGCCACCAACAACAAAACTCTGAAAATTGAATAACATACTAGGCACACAATTCTTTCATTCTTTCATTATCAATTTAATTCTCATTTTCTCATGATCATTTAGGCACAATGCCTCAATATTTCATTTACATCATTATAGCCAACATCAATGGCTTCACATTTCATCATTTGAGTGCACATCACAACTTACATTGTTCATTTATTTTGAATCCTCAACATATAATTCACATAATGCACATAATACAAATCATTGCACCATTCTCATATATCAACAATATAATAGGTAACCTAGCACATTTTCTAACCAAATGTGTTAAGTCCCAAAATCATGTAAATGTATGTAATCATGTAGGGTTTGTACTTACCTCAAGAGCAACTCACACCAATCTAACAACCTCATCTTCTAAGAATCCTTCAACACTTGGATTAGGGCAACTCAATCTTTTCAAAACCTAATCCAAAGGTGATTATACATAAGAAATAAGAACAAGAGCTAACTAAGACAAATCTTGCACATGATACGCTCGACAACACGGGCATGTCCCTGGTCGTGCCCTAAATCCACAACACAGAAGCTTTGACACGCTCAGTGATACACGCTCAGTGATATGGGCATGTCACTGCACGTGTCAATTCTCCTCCAACACAGTAGCTATAACACGCTCAGTAACATAGGCGTGTCACTGGACGTGTCAATCTTTCAACAACACAGTAGGTATGACATGCTCAGTGACATAAGCGTGTCACTGGACGTGTCAATACTACTCCAACACAGAAGTTGTGACACGCTCAGTGACATGTGTGTGTCACTGCTCGTGTCACCCATACTGAAAACAGAACCAACGACAAGCCCAAAGACATGGCCGCGTTCATGGGCGTGTCAGGCCAAAAACCTGAAATCGACACAAACATATCATATCCAACAAACATCTTTCTTTTATCTTTTTCCACTCCAAACAAACTTAACCAAAACCATCAATATACCATAATAAACTTGCATAACATCAAAACAACTCAATAACATGCATCAAAACACAATCACAATCATACTTTACAACTCAACACATACACAATCCACAACTCTTGTCTCTTTCACCAAATTTAACATTTCCTTCAATCCATCCCCAAAATCAAAGCCAATAAGACCAAACAATCTCAAACATACCAAAATCAACCATCCACTAAACTCAAAACACATCTATACCAAACAATCCAACAAACTCAAAAGAAATCAAAGGAACAAGTTGGAAACTTACCAAAAGTGAAGAAAATCTTTCAAACTCCAACTTGATCTCTTGAAACACCCTTCAATCTTGAGTTTGTAAGCAACAAAATCTCTCTTTTCTTCTTGCAAAAGTGATGGCCAGCTAACCAAGAAGAAGAAGAAGAAGAAGATGATGCTGAATAATAAAGTCAACCTCTTTTAACCACTAACCTCCCTCTTTAATCTCAACCAAGCAATTAATATATTAAAATAATACAAATATCATCTTCCACTTAATTTTAATTTCTATTTTAAATAATTAATAATCTCATTTGACCATCAATAAATGTTGACTTGTATATGTTGTATATATCTCTATATATACAACATATACACACTCCTTCTTTATCATATATACACCTTAAATCACTTAATCCAATTACAATAATTAATATTTCTAAAATTTTAGGGTATAGTTTGGGATATTATAATTTGGTCCTTCTTGAACCATTGATCATACTTAGGATTGGGTTATTGTGTGTTTGGATATGTGGAAGATGTTCTTATTTTAGAGGGAGCAGTTAATGTGCCATCAATAAAACAATGCAAATTTTGATAGTTTAGAAGAGGGATAAACTGAGCTTTCCATGCTAGATAATATTTAGATGTAAGTTTTACTGAAAATGTGTGAGACGAGGTGGAAAAGAGAGGAGAAGAAGAGGTTGAGCTCGTGGGAACGATGAACATGGTGAATTTTTTTTAAGGCTTTGATATTTTAAACTCTTAAAAATTAATTGATTTATTTTATATTAAATACGATTTTTTATTTTTATTTTTGTTATTTAAGCTCCTTCTGTCCATAATACTTACACAAATTTAATGCTAATAAAAATTGACAATATTATTTTCGTAACGTGATATTTTTTCTTTGAGAGGAATTAAAGTGATGTGAATATACATACATATACACACACACATATATTTATGTGCATGTATTAATTTTAGCATGTATGAAATTATGTCAACGGCTTCTTGCTGTCCGAACCGAATTGTTTTTTAATAATTAATTTATTAAAAATATAAATTTATATATAAATTTATTATTATATCATTATTTTAGTATGATAAATATTTATTAATTAATTTAAACATAAAAAATATAAATAAGTAACATGAAATATGAATAAAATATATGAAAATTTAATATATTATTTAACTCATTAAAATGATACGTGAATTATAATTTGAAATAAATGAAAAAAGAAAGTATATTTGTTAATTTGTTGGAAGAAGAAGTATTATTAATTTCAATATTTGTTAAGTTAATTTTAGAAGAAGAAAATGTTTATAAAAACTTATTTAAATGTTTGGATCTTTTAATTATTAGTCCAACATGTAATTAATAAGCAATAATTAATAACCAACTAATTAATCATCTTACGTAAAGAAAATTTCTTAGACATAATAATAATAATAATAATAATAATAATAATAATAATAATAATAATAATAATAATTGGAATTTATGTTAAAAAATCCGTAATAATTATATTTGTATATACACACACACTGCACCTTGGTGTCATATTCGTATGTAAGGAAATGATTACCCCAGAGAGTTGGATGATAATTACAAGAGGAAAAATGTTTAACCCCAGATGCTGCTGCTGCATTTTGGGTTAAACTTACGACCGCTGAAACTCGAAAAGACATCTTAATTGCTTGTTTTGCTTCAATTGTGTATTTATGTTTTTCAGATAATTGTGTTTGTTCTGGCTGATGAGCTCTTTACCAACGGTATTTATAAGGCAAAAATGTCCTTATCGTTTTAAGATTTTATTGAATCTACTGAACAGACCTTTCAATACAATACTTCCATATAAAACGTTGGGATAATTACGCTGTATACGGACTAAAAGTTTCACTTTTCATAGATACGGACCGCTTTGCTTCTTTTTTTTTTTCAAAATTACTTTTAACGTTAATTTTTTTTAATTTTTTATTTAAAAAAATTTTAACTTCATATTTTTAATATAGATACAAAAAAAAATATACATAATATATATAAAATATATACTCAACAATACAAACCATATTTACAATATTTATAATACACCTACTATACATCTACATAATATTTTTAATATTTTTTTATTTTTATTTTTTTAATATTTATACAGTATTCACACAATATTCAAAAACTTTTATATAAAATATACACAATTTAAATAATAAATATATAAAATACACATAATATTTATAACATATATATATAATATACACAAAATATCTACATAATAAAATTCTATGTATTTTTTATGTTATAATATATAAAATTTATTTAAAAATAAATTTAATAATTTTTATTAATATATTTTTATATTTTTTATTTTTTATAAGTGTTATCTTTTATAATTAAAATTAATTTTTTATAAAAAATTATAATTTTTATATATTAAAAAATGATTTAAAATATTAATTTTTATTATTTTATTAGAATATTTTTATTTAATAGTGAAATAAAAAAATATAAAAATTAAAAAAAAATTAATTATAGTGAGAAAAGAGATATTTAAAAAAATTATTTTAATAGAAAGTGAGATTTTTTGAAATTTTATTTTAATTTTTTATAAAAATATAAATAATTTTAATTTTTATAGTATTTTTGAAATAAAAATTATTTTTTTAGGTAATTATATAAATATCATAAAACGGTTGACATTAAACTAGTGGCCCGATTTAATCCAAATTTAGCAATTTTTTTTAAAGAATTACTTTCCGGACAATTACTCAAAAGTTGTTTATACATAATTTTCTTATAGAAAATTTCACTATTTTAATTATTCCATTTAACATTTTAAACATTGTATTTTTTCTTGAAAAAGTAATAAAAAATTTTATCTTATAATTTATTCTTTTTCTTAAAAAGAGCCAAAGTTTAACCATCAAATTATGACTTAGTGGTCAGAGTATATATTATTCTCATATATTACTTATATTTTGTATATGTAATTAATTAAAAAATGAGCCAGATTTTTCTTTTTCAAGAGTCTTAAATTTTCATGATTATTGAAGTTAAAATTTCAATTATATCATCAACATTTGATTATTTGGTATATAATACCAATTAGAAAAATATTGGTGCAAAATTTTATACACTTTAGAACATATACATAGAATCTTTAATTTAACAACTGTTTGCTGCTACTGCTTTCTTTCATGAATATCCAATGTGCTGAATAAAAGCTAATAAATTGAAAAATTTTTAGGATTACGATTTAAAAATATTTTAGCATTTTTATTTTAGTTTAATTATAAATAACGAGTTTAATTTTTAGAATATATAACTGTATTAAAATTTAATAAAAAAATATTATTATTTTAATAGAGAAAATATAATTATTTTTATAATTTTATACTTTAAAAAATAATTTAAAAAAATTAAGCATTTTAAAAAATACAAAGATATTCTTTTTTTACTTTTTCCCCCTCTGTTTTTGAAAAGAGAATTCCTAGTGTACCATTGTATACATGGAGAGACTATGTACACGTTTAAAACAAGCACAGAGCTCCAAATCCACTATTGGCCCATTTCATCAGAAGGTACTCACAAGAAGGGGCCACACATTTATGGAGACGCCACGAACACGGAACACGTTTAAAACAAAGGAATTTACGCTATAGTTTCACTTTCCACGTTATTACGGCCGTAAGATTTTTTTTTTCTCAATAATGTATATTGCGGGTAAAATTGTTGAAATTGGTCATGATATATAAATATAATATGTAAAATATATAAATTTAGATTGTTAATATTAATTTTAAATGAATTAATATAAAAAATTCATTAATTTATTTATAATATATAACTTTAAATAAATCGTATAATGAATTAACATATAAAATAATTTATTTAGCTAAAACGTATATTTTTTTATATAATTTAAAACTATATTATTTTATTATTATTTGTTATAAAAAATAAAATAAAAAGTATATATTTATTATATTATTATAATTTTATTATTATACGGTATATTATTATTTATTCAGAAATAGTTTATTTGATTTATTAATTATTTTATAAAAAAAATTATTAATTTCATCTAAATATTAATTTTTTATTTTTTTATTAATTTAATTATTAATTAATTTAAATTTAATTATTTATTAATTTTAGAAATCATTTTTTTAAATTAAATTTAAAAATTAAATAATTTTATTATTTAAAAAATCTAATATTTTATATTAAATAACTTTTTTTAATTTAGAATTTAGAATATAATTTATTAAAAAATATAATAGAAAAAATAAATAAATAATAAAACAAAATTTTCAAAAAACTTTATTACAGAATTTATAGTGATAACTATATATTACCTTCTTATTTTTTTTTTTTTGATAGTTAAATTTTTTTTTATTTATACCTCAAATAAGGGATGCCCATACAATCAGAAATAATAAGCCCTTTAACATCTTTGGGCAAGGAGTTGAAATCATTGAAAAGAAAGGGTGAACCATAATACAATCAGAAATATTACCTTCTTATTTTTTACTAAGTTTTAATAGTAAAATATAATGTACAATCATCATTTATTTCATATTAATTGTATCATATATTTTAATTTTTATATATTTTTAAAAATTATTTAATATATTTATATTTTAATTATAATTTTATTATGTGAATAATTTTTTAATTGATTATTTAAAAACATAAAATTATTTTAAATTAAAAATATTATATAGGTTAAAGGGTTATTTAACTTATATATAATTCATTTAAGTAAATATGTTATACATTTCGTATTCGTGTAACCCATTTAATTTTGATATCGTGTTCGTATCGACACGAATAATAAATGAGTTATATTTGTATGAACCTTAATTGCGTCATTATAGTTGATCAATTTAACACAGACACAAATCATTAACTTATTTTGACACCTCTAATTGCGATGTATGTTTTTTAATTTTCAAAAGTTTTTAAACAACGATTTTTTATTTTTTTGGTTTTAGTTTTATTTATATTTTTTATTCAAAAATATTTTTTTAATATTATATTCTTACAAATACATAACATACATACAATATCTATTAAACATACATAATATTTATATAACATCCATTAAATATATATAAAAGATCTACCAAGCATACACAAAATATCTATAAGATTTATTTAATATTTGTACAACTTTTTTAATTTTATGAATCATACACATAATATCTACACAATATTTACATAATAGACACACAACATACACAACAAATACATAACATAAATGCAATATCTACTAAACAGTTACAAAATCTACATAACATATACAAAACATACAAGCAACATCTACATAATATTTACATAATAAAATTAAAAAATTTTAAAATTTTTTTACGTGTATAGTATGTAAATTTTATTTAAAAATAAATTTAATAAATTTAATAAATATATTTTTATATATTTTATTTTTTGAGTATTTATTTATTATTTATAATTAAAATTAAAATTTTTTATAAAAATAATATATTTTATATACTGAATATATAATTTAAAATATAATTTATTATTATTTTATTAAAATTTTTTATTTAATAGTGAAGTTTGAAAAAAATAATAAAAATTGAAGTAAAATATTAATTATAGTGAGAGAAGAATTATTTTTTAAAAAAAATTATTTTATTGATGGGTAAGAAATTTTTAAAAATTTATTTTAATTTTTTAGTAAAAGTATAAATATTTTTATTTTTTATAATATTTTTAAAATAAAATTTATTTTTATAGTGGTTTTGTAAATATCCCTTTTAAAAATTAGCACACTAGCGTAAAGCTCCAAATCCACTATTGGCCCATTTCATCAGAAGTACTCAGAAGAAGAGGCCATCTGTGCTTGTTTACAGATATATATACAAATTTATTTAAAAAAATAATTTTTATTTTAAAAATATTTACATTTGGCAAAAAGTTAGAATAAAATTTTAAAAATATCATACTATTTACTAAAATAATTTTTTAAAAAGACTTTTTCTCTCACTATAATTAATAATTTACTTTAAATTTTATCTTTTTTTTAACTTCACTATTAAATAAAAAATATTTTAATAAAATAATAAAAATTAATATTTTTTATTATATAAAAATTATAATTTATTTATAAAAGATAAAATTTTAATTTTAAAAAATAAATAAAACTCATAAAAAAGTAAAATATATAAAAATACATTAATAAAAATTATTAAATTTATTTTAAAATAAATTTTACATATTATGCACATAAAAAATAAAAAAAAATTATACATAATTTCTGTATCACCTTTATACTCTATATACATATAATATATATAGTCTGTATATATAAAATACTTATATAAGATATAAGAAAATCACTATAAATAACTATAGAAAATTATCTCTCTTAATATTAAAAATAAATATAATTTATTTAAAGGTAATTTATAAGGTAAAATATTTATTTAAGCTTAGTATTTCAATAATTTTTATGATAAAATCTCTGTAAAAAATTTATCAGAATTTTATTCGTAAATAATATATTCTTCAAAATCAAATAATAATAACCTGAAAAAAAAAACTCCCAATAATATTATAAATTTCAAATCTCCATATTTCTCCAAAATCATTCAACATCTCATAACCATATATATATATATATAATGTAATACAAATATTTTACATAATAATATAATGTATATAAACATAATGAAATATTTACATGATATGCAAGTAAGTTTTGATCTTATGGTAAAATGTCGGACTTCAAGTGCTAGTCCAAAAATCTAGACCTAGTATGATCTAGCAAAACTCTATGCCTTAATCCTGTTAGCTACATGATAAAACCAAATCGCGTTAAGCTACTAGCACAGTGGTACATACTTTGATAATAAAAATAATTTTAAAATATTGCATTATGTTTTTCACTATGCTATATAATATAAAATGCTAAAATGCACACTTCACTCACTAAAGATATTATAGTCACATATATTAGGCCCCAAAATCTCTATATAATATTCATATTCTATAATTATTATTTCAGCTAATAGTGACACTAGAGATCTAAGTGTCACGTACCACTCAAATGCACGTCCACTATTGACACTAGCATATCTAGCTCGAAGACACAATTATAGTAACAATGTCATACCAATCCAATAATATCAAATATAATTTTCTGGAACATAATATTATATAAGGCAGCATACATCATATTTTATCTATTTTTGCTCCATTTTTCATAATTATATATAATTTTCATATTATCAACATATTTCACACTTTTCACAAATACACATATTAATGCTATTAGCTATTCTACAATAACTTAACAATTTATATTATATGTAATTCACACTTCATCACTCAACATAATGCATCTTGTATGTAAAAATCAAAGCCAAAGTAGCTTAACACATTCATAATTTCATAATGTACTAGGTTAAACCAAATGTAATAAAAATACATGAGATCAAAATATATACTAAATTTAAAAATGTTAAAATCCAAGGTCAATTCGCTTTCCAATCTTAATTTTACCAAATGCCCTTCTTTACTTTAATTGGGCAAATTCACTTTACTCACTTATAAACAATATTATAAGTACAAAAATAGCATCAACATCTTATTCTAAGCCATTTTAATCAGTTAAATTATACTCTTACTATCCAAATTTCACTAGAAATCCTATTTTAAATACTAATTTATTTGTTACTTCATCCAAACTACAACAAAAATCTAATTATTTCAATCATCAAATCTTAAAACATTACATATGTATCAAAATAACTTCGTGGCAAACTATTTTAACAATTATTGAAATTCCCTTCAAAATTTCAAATCCTACATATTCAAATTTTTTTTAAAAAAAAGTCTCTTAAAATCAAAAGAAACTTTATTAGTTTTTGTGATTTCTTTGAAAATACCTTAAATCCTTGGAAAATATTATAGAATTTGATGAGTTGAAGAAGAAAAGCTCCCTATTATCTGCCATGGATAATTCAGCCACTAGAGAGAAGAGAAAAAAGATGAAGACCAATTTTTTGACTTTTAATTTTCTATCTTCTTTTCTTAACCACTTATATATATATATATATTAATTAATAATTAACATATTTATCATCTTCCACCCAAAATTATTTTTAATTTTTAATTTTTTTACTTTTACTTTTAATTTTTAATTTTTAACTTTTATCTTTTTACTTTTTTGACTTTTTTATTTTCTAGTAAAATTTATATTTTATATATCTAATATATACGCTAGGTATACATTAGTTATTTTCTTCTTTTAACATATTTATTAACCCTTCTAAAATATTTATTTAATTATGTTTACTAAAACTATGAACGTTCCAAATTATATGCTATAGATGTTATTTATATGCTATATTTTTATTATCTAAATTATGTTTATTTTATGTAAAAATTATTAAATATTATGTAAATATTATATAAATATTTTGAAAATAAAAATAAATAAATAAATATTAAAAATATTAAAAATATTATATAGATATATTTTAGATGTGTTGTAGATGTGTTATAGATGTAATTTATATCATTAAGTATGTATTTTATATATGTTTTGTATATATTATGTATATATGATGCTATATATTTATTTTTTGTGTGTATATTAAAAATATGATATTAATTTTTAAATAAAAAATAAAAAAATAAATTACAAAAAAATTATAACAAAAAACATCATTTTTTACTTAATTTTTTTTTTTAAAATGCATGTTTTGCAAAAAGTGAAAAATTTTTTTGGCCTTCGTATTCTTGTAAAATAACCAGTGATGGCGTGTGTACAGTGAAAATATCCCTTTTTTGAACATGGATATATAGTGTCTCCATTTGTATATAATAATAATAATAATAATAATAATAATAATAATAATAATTTTTTAGATCAATGATTTATTAAAAATAATAAAAAAAATTAAAAATGCCACTTAAAAAAAACATGTTTAAATTCAACTAATCCCAAATAAATATATATTATCAGAAAAGTCTTTTCTTTACCTTGGGTAAATAAAAAAAATGATTATAAAATTGTTAATATTCCATATTTTCATAGAGAATAATTAATATTTTTTATGGGATGAGGATATTTCCTCGTTATTTTTATTTTAAAATAACTAACTTCCCTCGCTAAACTCTCTTTAATTTTATTTTGAATTAATAAAAAATCCCTTACTAATCCCTCGTTACTTTTATTTTGAATTAATTCAAAATCCCTTATTAATCCATCATTATATTTATTATGAAATAAGTTAATGTGTAAACTGATCCCTTGTTAGTCCAAAGTTAAATTAATCCATTGCTAGACATCCCTAAATAATCTATAGTTAAATTGTCAGTATTTTTATTGTGATTTAATTATATCCCTCGCTAATCAGTAGTTAAAATTTATTATGAATTAATTTAAATTCCTCACTAATTTATTGTTAAATTTATTATGAATTAATTTGTTTTTAAAATTATCCTTTGCCAGTGCCTTGCTATATTTTACAACTTTTTATCTATATTTTACAATTTTTTTGTTAAATTCCTCCGTAATCCATCGTTATTTTTTATAATATCTTATAAAATTCGTCGCTAATTAAATAAAATCCCTCATTAATTCCCTTATTAAATTTTTAATGAATTGATAATTTTTATTTGAATTCTTCATTAAATTATGTTTGAAATTAAAATTTTTCACCTTGCAATTATATTTTACTTAAAATAAAATATTCAACTAAATTAAAAATTCATCAATCATCGTTCCACGCACAAATATGAGTTCCGATATCCAACTGCTAAAAATGAAATAACATTAATAAAATGATCAATCCTAAATATAATAAAATATGCATTTGTTCAATCCTAAATATAATATTAGTAATATAAGTGATCAATTCTATATATAATAAAGCATGCATTGTTCAATCCTAAATATAATAAAATATGCATTTGTTCAATCCTAAATATAATATTAGTAATATAAGTGATCAATTCTATATATAATAAAACATGCATTGTTCAATCCTAAATATGGCATTAATAATTATCAATTCTAAATATAATAAAACATGCATGTTAGGACATTAATAGCTGTTTCTTTAGCTACAAGTGCACAAGTCATGAATAAGTAATATAGTAATGAGTTTATACTTTACGAAGAAGGTGATTTTAAGTACTAAACAATTAAATTTATCATTTGAATAAAAGAAGTTTAAATTTGAGATTAAGTGAATTGATTAAAAAAATTGATTTGCTTTTGATTTTAATATAATATTTTTAAACTTAGGGTTATGGTACCTTACTTGATTTACTATGAATTTTCTAAAGTATTAATTTAATTTTAGCTCTTCTTTGATTAATGGTTTGATTCTCCTAAATTAAGTTTTAGTTTTTCTCAAGTGCTAAACCTAATATTAAATTTAACCTTATATCTACTCTCGTGATCATAAGTAATTAAATCAATTTATTAAATTTTGTGAGGACCTTATATCATCTTCTTAAGCGTTTACCTTATCTCTAAGTGAAAACTTACTTAATATTGTTACCTCCTTGGACTAATATCATACTTCCACTCTCATTCCATCACATAACATCTCAAATCAATTAATTATTGGTCAGATAATTAATACATTAAGATTAAAGATAACAATATAATCAAATAATAAATTTAATTAAATCAAATAAGCATAAATTACTCTATAATAAAATCAATATAATGGGTCAACCCTAAATAGAAGTTTTAATGATTCATAATAGAAATGAAAGCAATGCAAAATTAAAGACAATAATTGAAAATATTATAAATTAAAGAACAAAAAAAATCAAACTCTAGATCTACTTTAGGTTGAGGAAGAACTCCACTTGAAACTTGAATTTTCTTCCTTAAACCAAGCCTCACTCTTCTCTCTAAAGAATTTCAAGATTTAAAGAAGAAAACTAAGATGGAAGTTTTATTCTTAGATGCTTGGAGATTACTTGTTTTTATAGAGGCTTGGAGGCTTCTTTTCAAAGTGGAAAAAATTATTTTAATCAATCCCATAGGTGTGACTTTTCATGCCATGGTCGTGGCCTAGGTGGATGTGAGATGACTAGCGCGATTTTTCTTTTAGTGTCTTTTTAAGTCCCACAGTTGTGGCTTTTAATTGCTATGGCTGTGGGTTTCATCTGACTTCTAGAACTTTGTCTCTCTTTTCTTTCTCTTTTAGACAGTAGGTGAATTGATTTCATAGTCGTGGCTTTTGATTGCCACAGTTGTGATTTTTAAATCTTCTCTGAAACTTTGTTTTTTCTTCTTTTCACTTTTTGGCAGGTTCAATTTGAAGTCCATGGTCGTGGCAATAGAGTACCATGGGCGTGACAATTGATTTCTCTATATATTTTTTTAAAATTTTCTTCAATTTTGCACCACTTTCAATTAAAATCCTATGTTTTAACTTTTTATGCTAGAATAAAAGAAATTATAATTTCAACAAAGAAAATTTATCAAATTTAATTTAAAAATAATTAAAAATAAAGTTAAAATTATCTAAAATATCAGGCAAAATACGATTCTATCAACTCACCCAAATTTAAACCATTGCTTATCCTCAAGCAATTTAGAATAAACTTTCTCACAATAGACTTCATCATACGCCAGGTTAATATGCATAATTTTAAATAGTTAAATTTTAAAATTTAAATCTAAATTTAGCTTCGTAACCATACTTCATTTTTATCTCTTTCGAATAAGAAATTTAATTAATTGTAATCAATTGTTGAACTTTTTATAGGCATATATTTTTATAAATTTTTTTTATTCTCATATGCATATTTAATTGAGTTTTCTCTAATAATAGACTTTACTAACTCAAGAAAAATTAAAAGGTCTTTTATAGGCTTGTAATGGTGTCTAAAAAGGATAAGATTAAAATAATGCTTAATAAATTAGGATACTTATCTTTTGAGGCATTTCTCAAACCAGTGAATGCAGCTATGATATTTTGAGAATCTTTTATCTTAGCTCCTTGTTTTAACTTTTGTTTCTCCTGTGATTAAATTGAGGGAATACATAATATATATATATATAAATTTAACATTCTCCCCTAAACTTGAATTTAGGACTATAGAAGCCATAATAACTTCTTTACTTATCTCCAAATTGAGCAAATAATAAGAGAAACTAAATCAAAAAATAATTAACCAAGAAAAATAGGTAGACATTAGTGTTTACTTCAAAATGAACCCAAGCTAAAAAAAATTTCAAGTTAGGTTCAAAGGGGAAAAACTAGAGATAATGTTCAAATTTAGTAGATATAAGATTTTGGCTCAACAAATATGCCTAAATTATTTTTTTCTTTTACTTAGCAAGTTCGATTAGCCTCAAAAGCACTTTTAAACATATTCTAGTCCTAGATAAAAATGAGAATATGCCATTTTCTAAATATTCATAATTAATCACTTTCAATCAAACTTAAGAACTTATTTGGTTCAAAATCCATAAAGCATAGTTATTTTACCAAATTTTTTATTTTAAATTTTAAAAAAATTAATAAAAAATTTAGGTATATAAAATCACATGCAAATATTAGTCCACTATGGAGTCAATTATTCTAAAAATCTCATTTGCCCTTAGCAATTTCTATAAACAAAAATATAGATAATAATATCCAACATTGAAACATCCGAAACATCTAAAACTAAGGCATTCAATAAAATAAACAATCATCCCAAATAAACATTCATTATAAACATCAATAAAAAAAACCACAAATTTAAGCATCCCAGATAAACAAACATCCAAAACAAATATTAAACAATCCTAAATAAACATCAAACCAATATCCATGAAAATCCCAAACAAACATCATAAGTTTTCAAAGTAAGGTACTTTACTAGTTTGTTGAGGAAAACTCCCCCAAACTTAGAATACCATTGCCCTCAGTGGTCATCATCACCATCATCAAGAGGGGTCTGCTGTGGAGGAGGATAATAGAGGCTGAACTGGGCAAAGAAGTTGGTGATCTGAACTCAACCCTGTCATCTATATGGAAATTGTGTGAACTTTCTGCTTAACACCTCAAAACTGCTACTCTATATTGTCAAATCTTTGATCCCATGTTACATTCCGGAGATTCATTTATTGTTCAAAAGAATTAAATATATTAAACAATGATTCAAGGGAGTTAAAGGGGCATGGAAGGTCTAGTCTTGGACTAATGAGGTGGAGAATGGTGTTGTTCCTCGGTGTCTTAAAAATCTTCTACTTCTCTCAACTAATCATCTTCATTAAGTTCCACATTTGCATCAATAGGCCCTAAAACTACATACATACAACCCCTTTGCTCTGTTAATTTCATGTCAAGCATAATGGCCATGTCTATTGTAGTTTTTCTAGGGATTAGTGCAAGATTATCAAATCCGTTGCCCAAATAATTAGCAATTTTTGTTATCATACCCCCCCCCAATCACAAATTTTGCTTATTGCTTCCCTACTTTCTCACATTTTTTGGCAAACAAAAACAATAGTTAAAAATTTTATTTTCTAAAATATAAAAGGAAAATTGCAATTTTTTTTAATTTATTGTTCCTTGGCTTTCTCCTCGATGAAAAATGGTATTGACCAAGATAACATGTAAATACCTGTAAAAAGGGTTGGTAAAATTTAAAGCTTTAGAAATTTTACTATCGAACCTATTTGACCCCCAATCAGGTCCAAGTCTCTTAGTCATTAAATCTATGGGCCTTTCCAAAGGTCCCTTGCAATCCCACCAAACCAATAGCATCTCCAAATTCAATAGTACCCCAATCATAATCAGTATTGGCTAATCTAAAGGTCACTTTGCCATTATGCCTACATTTCTTATCTAGTGGTGTGAATTTAAAGAAGCTTAAAAATTGTAAAGTAGGTTCTACATATATGGGAAAGTGCATTATGGAAAATATCAACCATTCTATAGCAGTGAACAATGTCATCAATTCAACCTAATTTTTCTATAACATCCCCATCAATAAATGTAGAGGGCACAATTTTCTAGAGTTAAGATTATAGTACATTTTTCTTTGAATTTCATCCTTGAATTGAATTTGATGATACATGTTTAGAGTATGAGGAGGTGGTGGTGATGATTCCCTCCTTCTCTGTGATGGTGAAGATTGAGTTAAGGATGGTGTGGAGCTTCCCCTTGACGATGAACCTCTGGAAAAATCAAATCTCTTTGCTAGTTTCTTGGTTAAGTTCATTTTCATTGATAAAAATTGAGAATTTAAGGTAAAAATTGAGGTTAAAGGATGGTTTGAGAATGGGGTGAGAGAGAGATGTCATGAGTTTTGAATTTGGGCAACCAAGGTTTGTAAAAAATAAGAGGAGAGAGAAAAAAGAGAGGTTTATACAGTGTCAGGTGTGCCACAGTCATGGGTGTGAGTGCCACGACTATAACTTTTATTTGAACCAGGTCAACCTTGTGTGTATAGAGATTTTACAAATAAATTTCAATTTCCATGGCCATGGGTTGGGATGCTATGCTCATGGGTTCTGTTTTGGTTCTGTCTCCTATGCCCAATTGAACTACACTTGGTGTCTAGTTTCAAGAAGAATCCTATGACCGTGGGGGTAATTTTCCACGGTCGTGGACATCATTTAGCTACTGCCTCTCCTCTTTCTCTTTTCTGCTTTATTTCTATAGTCCTATTTTATATTACATGGTTGTGGGCCTGAAATAATTTATTTTTGCCCAGCCAAGGATAAGAGTTGGAAATAAAGTGGCTTTAATTTAATGTTGATTTCTAAATTTAAATTATTATGTTTATGTGAACGTTATTTAAAAATATTTTTATTTAAAAAATTAAAAAACAATTTTTTAATTTGTTATTTTAATTTTAGTATTATAATATGGAAAAGGAGGAATAAAATCTGGATTTATTTAGGGAAAGTGCACTTGTAACTATGGACAACTTAGAGAAACATTGTAAAGAAAAATATTCTCTCATATTTTTTTTATACAATACGTACAGGAACAAAGATATTTATAGGTAGGAGTCTAACTTTCTAATCACTTTGACTTTATCTCTAACTCTAACAAAGTGATAAAGATAAATTTGTTACAATAATAAATAAATGTGTCTTTCCATGTAAATTGAAATTAAAAATATAATTAATATAACATACATTATATTATAAAAGAATTAATTTCAATTTACATGGAAAGACACATTTATTTATTTACTTGGAAGAATAATTAGTATTTTTAATTGGAATATACATTAATTTGTACTCTATTTTCATCCTGAGGAAAGTATGAAAATTTTTTTATTAATGAGCAAAGTCAAAATAATAAAAAGATACAAATTTATTAAATAAAAAGTATGTCTTTTCATGAAACATCACAATTCTTAAATAACAAAGGTTTCAATTGTTTCAAATACCCAAATGAGATGTGCCCTAGCCTTCGGTGCCACAACCACACTGTTATTGCACCAAGTCCTAAGGATCAAGATTGAACCGAATTGCAAAACCTCTCATGACCCTCGGTTGTAAGATCTATAGAGCATAGGTGGTTTCTTTTAAAAACAAAGCCAAGCATCCTCCTCGTCAACAGGTCCTGGAAGACACAATAACCAGGAAAAAAAGTAACACAACAATGTAAAGTTATGGTTATACGGCTGACAGATAACAAATTTTGTTTAAGAGTAGGTACAGTAAGAACAATATCAAGTGTGATAGTATTAGAAAGTATAGGTGTTCCTTCTCCGAGAATTGGTGTAGTGCTTCCTTTGGCAGAAGATATATGTGATTCATTACTTTTTCATTATCTAATTATTTCATTATCATTCATACTCATATGATCAGTTGCCTCGGAGTCAACAATCCCAGTTTGATTCTTTATAACATGCATAGAGTTTTCGGCCTTACCTAGCTGGACTGCATTTGCAGATGTAGCAGCATTTTGCTTGCCTTTGTATCATTCAAATCCAGGTGATATGACTTTCCTTAGTGTTTTGTTGAAATCCCACCACGTCGAATATCCAAGTTTCTCATAGTAGCGTTTCTCCATATGACCCGTGCCACCACAGTAATTAAAAAGCATTTTTGAACCTGAATTTTTACCTCGTGGGTTTCCTGCTGCTAGAGCAGTTGGTTCAGTTGGTTTTATAGCTGACATGATTTGTTGCTGTTGTACTGCCCTGCTAATGTATGCATATGTTTTTTCAAGATCCATCTTTGGTTCATCTCGCAACACTTCTCCTCGAACCTGGTCAAATTCAGCATCCAAACCTCTAAGGAAAATACGGACTTTCATTCTCATTAATATATTATGAGTTTAAACAAAACCAGCAACAATACCTTCCATGGTGTCATTTCTCATATCTATTTCTTGGAACCACGAGTTCATTATAGTATGTTGGTAGCGGTCGTCCATTTTGCACCATTGTGAGGGACCTCTTATTCAACATAAATAATTGTGTTTCATCTGTACCATCATAGAATGTCTTGGCTGCAGCGTCCCATATTTCCTTTCTTATTGATAGTCAAAGAAAATATTGCATATTCAAAGGATTCATTGAATCAATTAGCCAGCTTTGTACCTTATGATTGTCTGTAAGGCAAGCTGGATAGTTTGGATCGGTCTCTGATGGATTTAGGGTTGCTCCAGTCAAGTATCCAAGCTTGTTTTTGGCACCAATTCACATTTCCATCAATTGTCGCCATAATGCATAATTGGTCTCATTCAAGATTACAGTGGAGGTGAAGCTAGTGTTGTCTCGCTGCACAATTATCGATTGTGGCAAGGATACGTGGTTTGGGTTCATGTTTACACTTGGTAGAGTAGGATCGTGTGGTATCTGTTTGGTTTCATTCTTCTCTAAATCTTCCATGAAAGCTCTGATACCATATGGACAACTTAGAGAGAAATTTTAGAGAAAAATATTCTATCTTATTTTTGTATACAGTACGTACAGGTATAAAGGTATTTATAAGTAGGAGTATAACTTCCTAACAACTTTGACTTTATCTCTAACCCTAACAAAGTGATAAATATAAATCTGTTACAATGATAATTGTCATCTAAACAAACTAATTCTAATATTATCACATGGTAAAATTGTTCTAGCTAACAGTAACTAGACTATGCTTCAACATGCTTATATTTATTAGTTGATAGTTCAGTTTTAAAAACTATTTTTAAATTTTACTAAATGAAAATTTTAAAGTCCTAAAAATTAGGAATGAGCAAAATTATTCGAACTAGATCGACTCGACTACAATTCGACCAATCCGACCAACCATGCTAGTTTAGACCGATTAAGTTAGTCGGTTACAACTTATATATTTACTGATAAAACCCAAAGAACATGACTGAATCCGACCGAATCGACTTATAATGGTCAGTTTTCAAAGATAGATTTTTTTTATTGATTAGTGGTCGGGTTGGCCAAAATTTACATTTTCAGCTCGTTTCAGATATGCACGAGCATGTGTTCCAATCGACACATCAATGCCAAATTGGATCTCATGACACAGTGTCAAAATTATATTCATAGGAATGTTGTTTGAATTTGACATGTCTGTGCAAATAAAATTGCTTATGGCCATCTTCTTTATTTATGATATTTTCTACATAGGCATGTCGTTTGGAATGACATGATCATACAAAAAAAATTTGCTACTGGATCCCTTAACTCCTTGGCTCACAGATTCATTCTCTTTGGCGTGGTCATGTTTGGGATAATCAGTATGACCATGATGACCACAATACTTCTAAATTTCACCTTTTTATTCATTGAAAAGCTCTCCTTTTTATATCTTAAGCCACCAATATGTTAGATCTATAAATAAAAATATTTTTCATCATAAAAATATCTAAAATTCACAAGAAACAAGATAAACTTGGTATCTTTTTAATCCATTTTTAATGGTGATCACGGATTCATCAGTCGTGGAGGTATTTCCCAATTCAAGCACAATCATTGTTCGTCATCAAGGTATTAAGGGTTTTGATTTTTTTTTAAACCTTCTTTTTTATTAGGGTTTAATCTGAATTACATGTGGTTTTTTGGGGCTTGATAGGTTAGAATAATTGGATTTAATAAAGACAATGTGTTTTGGGTATGCAATGTGGGGCTTTCTTTTTCTCCTTCTTTGCTTTCTTTCCTAAGTTTGGCTTCCCTGCCTGGCTATACCCATTTTTCTCTTTGTAATGGAAAACACCAACCTCACCATTTTTGGCCCTTTGATACTTTTAATAATAGCTAACTTGAACCGAATGAGGAGGCTTTGAACCAACTATGGCTTTCTCTTCTTGTTTGTGCATTTCTCAAATCCCAATCAAGGTATGAACTTTTTGTTCTTTTCTCATTCTTTGTTTTTGTGGTTTTAATAATTTATTTCATTACCTATGAGATTGAGCCTTTTTTTATATTTGTTATATTGTTCCCTTTTATACATTTTTTTATTTCTTGTTAAGTTTAAAGGCAATTATAAAAAAATGATTTTTAGATATTAAGCAAAGTTGATAATAAGCAAAATGTCTATAGTTAGTGAGTGATTTATTTTATTTTTTCCCTTAAAAATTTTAGTTTCTATTTGATTCAAATCTAAATTTTTCTTAGTTCTATATGTAAAATTAAATTCTAGTAAAGATAAATCAATATCCTAAAATAAAAAAATCTCAAAATTTATTAGATTATCAAAATTTTCATTTAAAACCTTAAATTTTCAATGTTAAATTTTTAAATAATTTCTTCACCATAATTTAATTTTCTTTGAATTATACCTATTAGAGATTGTAGCTATTTATTTAAATAGGAGTTTTTAATCAATTATGGTGATTTTACAAAATTGTTTGAAATTTTTAAGTAGGAATGGGATGAGATGAATTGTGATATAAATATAAATTTTATGTTATTTTTGCAACTCAATGAATTGTAAAATAATAATAATAATAATATAAAATTTATTTTATCAAAAATATAATACATTCCATCTTGTTGATGAAATTTTGAATGAAATTTGAAAATTTTTAATTATGAAAATTTATTAGAAATTTTGTGTTATTAATGTATAATTTTAGCCACTTTTCATGTGTAATTTTGGATCTGCTCTTGTTCAATTGTTTTATATATTGTATTATTATTTTAAAAATACTGAAATATATATTATGATGACAGATGATAATATCATTTATATTATATATATATAAGAAAAAAATGGAAGAATTATTTTAAGAGTAATCTATCATCAATTTTTTTAAAATAGTATTATCTCATTTTTAATTTTTTTTTTAATTTTTTAATTCTAATAATTTATATAAAATTTTAAATTTAATAATTAATTATATTTATGACTTTTAATTTTCTATTAAATAGTTATAAATTAATATAACTTCATAATATTGATTAAACAAATTATATCTGTAACTTTTAATTTTTTATAAATTAATTATACATTAATATAATTAAATAATATTTATTAAATATATATATTTTTAAAATTTTAAAAAGTTTTTTAAAAAATATGATTATTAACCTTCACAATAAATTAATTATAAATTAAATAATTTTTTATAATAATGATTAATTTATAATTTTTAAAAATTTTAAAATTCTATAATAAAATATATGATTTTTGATATTTCTAATAAATTAATTATACATCAATAATTTATTTAAATAATTAATTAATTTAATTAATAATTTATTTATAATAATAATTAATTTATATCTTTTTAGAAATTTTAAAATTTAAATAATGAAAAATGTGACATTTAATCTTTCTAACAAATTAATTATATATTAATAATTTCTGTAATTATATTATTTATATTAATAATAATTTCAATATAAATCTATAATTATAAATTCTTTCACTCACATTTTTCTTTCAATTTGAAAAAATTTATTTAAATTTCTATTTTATTTTTTATTTTTTTTATATAATTCATTATTTTTATAGCAAAATATATATAGATTTTATTTTTAATTAATAAAAGTATCAAGTTACACAATAAAAAAATTATATTCACTCATCAATATTATTTCAATGCAACTATTTTAAAAATCGAGATAAATATTTTATTTTATATTTTTTACAATAAAATTTATTATTAATTTATATATAAATTATTTTATATTTATTTATTAATTATATTTATTTATATTTTATTATTCTTATAACTGCACGTCTCCGTATAATAGACTAGTTATTCTTACAAAATGAAGCAACTCTATAAGTATTAAGTACAAACCTTAGATTTACTTTAGGAAAAAAGAATAATGACGACCATATAAATTAGAAAATAAGAAATCGATTAAAAATTTACCATTATTACATATTTTATTAATAAAATTTAGATGTTAATTGATGTTTATATATTTGGACAAACAAGCAATATTAAACACTTGTATTGTGACATGTTGACATATTTAAATATAATTGACATAAAAATAATTTTTTTTATTTCACAAAAATTAAAAAATATTAATTATTTTTATTCAAAATATAAATTTATATATATTTTTTCATTAATATACATATTTTAATGTATGATATATTTAATAAGTAATAATAAATATGAATATTATAAAAAATTTATATAATAATTAATTTATTAAAATGGTAAATGTCATATAATTTTAGATAATTAAAAAAGAAAAATTAATCTATTTTTATGAGACAGATGAAGTATTATTTTAAGAGTTTAAACAGATTTAATTTTTAAAAAAAATTATCTTATTTATTTATATATTAAATTATTTAATTTTAAAATTGATATAATTAAATAATTTCTTATAATTGTTAAACGGATTGATAAAGCAAAACAGAATCCAAATAGGCCATGACTGTGTAGGAGCAAAAAATAACTAAGGTCCAGAAAGAATTGGGCATTAGCCAGTCGGCATACTCACAGGATCAACGGCTTGATCTACTTCCACGTCGTCATCCGACCCCACTTCTTCTCCCAGCCAAAATAGGAAGATGCATATTCAATTCCCCCAGGCCACTTTCTCTCTATCTCTCTCTATATATATATAGAAAACGTGCCTCCTTCGATCAATAACGAGCGAGCATAATGTTACAAAATCAATTTTAAAAAATTCAAATAAAAAATGGCAGCCGCGTCTATCTTAGATCCTGAACTCCGATCGCCACTGCTCCAAACTTCTGTTAAAAAATCCGATTCCGAACCCGAGAATTTAACCATAGATGACATGCTTCAAAAGCACTGCGGCGAATTCGGTTCATGGCAATTGCTTCACTTTGTGCTAACCAGCTTGGCTTGGGCTTTAGAGGCCTTTCACAGCATGGTAATGATCTTTGCCGACCGTGAACCGGATTTCAAATGTTTAAATTCGGGTGCGACGCGACACCCAAAACTGTTTGTTCTTTTGAACCGGGTTCGTGGGAATGGGTCGGTAGTCTAGAAAGCTCCACCGTTGCTCAGTGGGATTTGTTTTGTGGTCAGAAGTTTAAGGTTGGATTGGTTCAGGCTATTTTCTTTGGTGGCTGCATGATTGGTCAGTCTCTTTCTCCGCGTTTTTCCCGTCTTTTCTTTAATTTTTTTTTTAAAAAATTATTCTTCTTTTAAAAGTGTTAGTTTATTATGCTAATCCTAAATACTAATTTTATTATTATATTATGTAGTTTAGTTGCATTTTTGGACCAGCAAATTTGATACTACTCGATAGTATCAAATTTAAATACTACTCGATAGTCTGATTGATTTTAAGATATGGACAAGGCAGACATTGGATAATTAGTATTTAAAAATAATGTTTATCGCATGACTATATCATAGAAAAAAATGAAAATGTTGCATCTTAATTATATATTTTATTATCTAAATTCAATCATAAAATTGTTTTTTTTTATTAATAAGATATATTTGTTATTGATATGATCCAATCTTATTAGCTGTTTCCGTCAGTGATTGATAATTAATAATTAATTGAGGTTGAAATATTTCAGTATTTTAATTATAATTTTTTAAAAATTTGTAATACATGATAAAGTTTTTAGATTATAAGTTGTTTATTTAAGTGTTTCTGAAAACTTAAATAGCAGATTATAATATGATTTTAATCAGTTTTTTAAAAGTTGTATCTTGCTATTTTTTTAAGCACTTATTTTTTAAGCAGTTTTGACCAAGTAAAAGACTATACTATCTCTACCTAATCTTTAATATTCCAAATTTACCCACCCTATACACTTTAGTTCTCATCAAAATTCTTTTATGTTGTTTATTATTATTATTATTATTATTAAATAAATTTTATTATTATTATTATTATTGCAAAATAAATTTTGAATTGACATTTAAAAAATTATTTTTATACAATAAATAAACTCAGGGACAGTTTGATAATTTTGACAGTTTCTGCAATTAAAAATTGATTATAAGCTGATTTTACAGAAACACTTAACCGATTATAAACTGATTATCAGCTGATTATTAACTAGTTTACAGAAACGCTTAACTGTTTATTTTTAATCTGATTATAATTTAAAAATCACTTATTCACAGTAAACTGAAAATTGACACTTTGAGAAACACCCTCTAAATATTTCAAATTTTAGCAATTTAAAATGAAATATTAAATATTAATGTCCGACGGCTCATGATATAAATATAATTAATTTGACTCGTAGGATCATTTTCTATGAAAATAGAAAATTTGTTAACTCGACCAGACCACCTATTACTTGTATCGAGCCCTCCATCTATATAATAATAATAATTACAATATTAGCTTACACCTTTTAATGCATTATAATAACAGGTTGTAGGACAAATACCAATTAATTAAGAATCATGCATATGGTCATATGCTTCTTTTTAAATAAATTAATCGTGTTGGTTAAAAAAAAAGTTAATTAAAATTCTCATATTATTGTATTCTGAAAAATAAATACTCATATTGGTGAATATATTAGACTATTTAAAAATAATGTAGAAATTAAATTATTGTTTTTAGTGTAAAAAATAAGAAAAATAATAATAGATAATAATATTGTAAAAGAATAATATAATTTTTTGTACTATAACTCGTCAGATGACGAAGATATAAGGTATAAAATTGGTGATTAGAGTGATAATACTGAAGTAACTATTTCTTCGTCCAAAAGGATCGTAAAGCAATCTTCATTAGTGGGGGCTAAGATTATTAATAACAATGGTGACTGATTAAGAGTCAAACTGTGCATGCTTGTGGAGGAAGTGGAAATTATTTAGACGACTCTCCATTTTCATTTGTTGTTTATCTAATGTGACGTGTTTTTTGTTATTTATTACTATATGACAATGAAAGGTTTGATAAATATTTGATTATGTGATCAGTGTAGTATTTTATAAGTATTAAATTTATTAGTTGTCGAGGTGAAATAGGTTTAAATAGTTAAATTATTATTAATAAATTTTATTACTATCCAATCAAATTTATTTAATTTGGTTCAAATGGTGTATCATTATGACATGGGCAGTTGTGAAGTTCCCTTGGTCCAAGCTGAAATTATACTCGCAAATGCAATATTTTAATTTGTCCCCACATTGCTATGAAATAATGATTAAAGTCCTCTTCAATGTCAACCCCATAAGGAATGTAAAGTTCATATTTAATTTTGACATTAGAGGTAGCTATCTAGTTAATAATGATATCATTCGCCTTTTTTTTATCAGAATAATGGTATCATTCACCTTATCTTGGAAAAAAAAACAAATCATAAACAAATTAACGTTTTAATATTGAACATGAACTCGAGT
The DNA here is from genome assembly GCA_947685225.1 of Garcia nutans. Classification (NCBI taxonomy): domain Eukaryota; kingdom Viridiplantae; phylum Streptophyta; class Magnoliopsida; order Malpighiales; family Euphorbiaceae; genus Garcia; species Garcia nutans. The sequence continues at coordinate 29,138,883 of CANTUV010000015.1, read as the reverse complement.
TAAATCAGAAAAAGAAAAAAGAATCATGAATGCAATAGGGTCACGTGAAGCAAATCTATTATCAACAATGAATTTGTAGATAACTGTATATGCAAATCTTGTACTCTGCTTTTTTATCTTTTTTCTGGCTAACTGTTGAAGTTTATGTTATTTTTCTTTCATCTGGGCCATTAATAACTACCCCTTTATGCTTTTTTATTCCTCTGTTTCTGGCTTGCTCCATACTTTTTTCAAACTTTTGGAAAGCATGCCTCGAGCTCAATAAGACATTGATATGATATGATCCACTTGTTCTACACTTTCCACTTGTTCTACACTTTCCACTTATTCTACACTATTGGGTTATCAACCAATATTGGATACATCAAGTATTTAAGTTACATTTTTGGGTTGGAATGAATGATGTCCTGCTTGAGTACAATAATAATTTTTCAATACAATTTCAGGAGTATTTTTTTATTTAAAAGCAGTTTTACCTCTTGTCTAATCTTTAATACTTCTATTTCTTATTAATACTTTGATGTTAGTATACATGGAATAAAATTAAAATTGTCCATAGCAGATAATTTAGTTTGAGATTGAAGCTCTCATATGTTAATGAGGCTTCTCTAACCGCATTAATTGAACGCCAATTTATTTATGTCCTTGAAGAAATTATCCTGTATATCTGATTCTTACTAGCTACTATCATCCCATAGATAATATTCAGGTTGTGATAGCATTAACTGTTGCAAAAGTACCTTAAATATCATCTTGATTGATATTAGTTATCTTGAATTTTTTAGGTGCAGGAATTTTTGGCCATCCCTCAGACTCCATGCTAGGAAGAAAAGGCTCCTTAATAGTAGTTTGCTTCTTAAATGCCTTATTTGGTTGCCTAACGGCATTAGCATCAGACTACTGGAGTTATCTCCTCCGTCTTCTCACTGGATTCAGCACTGGAGGCGTTGGCCTCTGTGCCTTTGTCCTCTCCACTGAGCCTGTTGGCCCTACTAAGCGTGGCACGGCTGGCATGTCCACCTTCTATTTTTTCTCAGCAGGAATAGCTGTGTTAATCAGGTATAGCGTACTTTTTTCGCTCTTGGCGTGCACTTTACATTGCTTCTTCAATACCTTCTATTATATTCCTTGTCCTTGTTCTTCATTTTATCTCTGAATTCCCGCGATGGTACCTTGTTCGTTGGAGAATCAATGAGGCAATGAAACTAATGCAAAAAATAGCTAAATCGAATGGAAATCATCTTCCTGATGGAGTAATTCTAGCCCTGGATGAAGAAGCAAACAACATTAATTCAAGCAATGACCAAGATTACAAGGAAGCGCCAGTAAAAACAGAAGCAATAACAATTCTGTAATTGATGTAATTTGATAACCAATCACTCGAATTCGCTTGTTTTTAGCCGTGGCTATCAACTTCTTGTGCTCCGTTGTGTGCTATGGAATTAGCTTAAATGTTGTCAATCTCGAAACAAATCTTTACTTCAATGTGCTATTAAATGCAGTAGCTGAAATGCCAGCGTTCACTATAACAGCAATCTTGCTGAACAGGTTTGGGAGGAAACCATTGGCGGTTGGAACACTCTGGTTCAGTGGGATATTTCGCTTTATGGGAAGTTTAATGGGAAATGTTGGAGTATGGAAAGTGACAAAGATGTTTGTGGGGTTTTGGGTATTTTTGGGATGGCTGGAACTTACAATTTACTGTTTATATACACAGCAGAATTGTTTCCTACAGCAGTGAGAAATGCAGCCCTTGGTTGTGCAACACAAGCAGCACAAATGGGGGCAATATTGGCCCCGTTGGTGGTGGCTTTGGGTGGTGCACTGCCATTTGCAGTGTTTGCAGTTTGTGGAATTATAGGAGGATTGCTTGCATTTTTCCTACCGGAGACCTTAAATAGGCCGTTGTATGACACAATGGCTGGAATGGAAGATGGAGAAAGTGGCTGGACAAGTGTTTGAAGTTTTGCTCATGTGAAACATGTATTTTAAGATTTTGTTTCTGGTTTTAAACAGCTTTTTATCCCCTCCGAAGTAATTAATTGCAAATTGTTGAGGCATTTTACCAATAGCAATGAATCATGAACCATTAGTGGGGGGTATAAATGGTTTTTTCACCCTCTTCAGATCCACTTTTTCCTGTTTTAATTTTGGACTTTGTTAATGCAGCTACTCTCTCTATTGCTAATTAATTCATAATCATATAATATCAAAAATAAAATAAAATAATTTCCTTTTCAAAAAATCCTTTCAAAAAGTACCAATAATACTAATAATATTTCGGGTGTGGAGCTCTTCACGAAGCCCGTATTTAAGTGTAGAGTTCTGGCGATGAGATACTAGACTAGTTCTCTCTGGGTTTGAGCTACTTAATAGATTAGACTGATTTTGAAGGAGTGATGGTCTCACTAAACGACAGTTTCCAATTACCAAAAAAATATAATAATAATAATAATAATGATAATAATAATAACTACTAAGGTGTTTGTATGTATCAGTTTTTGCATCTTCTTAAATAATATTTTTTTTAAGATAAGTGTGAACATAATTTAATTAACCGATCCAAAATTCAATTTGATTTATCATTTATTAATATATTCGGTTAGTTCGGTCGATGTTTATAGAAAAATTTAGTTTTTGCTAAAAAAAAATTAATCGAATTGTATACCTATATATATATATCAAAACGGATGCACTTCATTCTTTAATATTTATATACGTACATTAAATATTTATAATTTTAAATAATACTTTTAAAATTTTAAATATTTTTTAAATTTTAATTAAAAATTATACTAATATATATATATAGTTTGTATATTAGATATTCATAATTTTAAATTATGCTTTTAAAATTTTAAATATATTTTAAAATTTAATTGAAACTAATACTCATATATATATATATATGGTTGGTATAAATGGGAATTGAAGATGGGACACTTTCTAGGCATACTGGTGTGCAACCATGCTTGCCGAACTGTTCAAAGTTCCCAGGTGGTAGCACCAAGGGCTGAGCATGATGACAACACTATGGATTTGCTCTTAGTTCACGGTAATGGGCGACTAAGGCTATTGAGATTGTTCATGCTGTTGCAGATGGGGCAACATCTTTTGCCACCATATGTAGAATGCATCAAAGGTATAGGCGTCTGCTTTTTCATTTTAATGCCTCAGAACTGCATTGATTTCATTTTTGAGTCTGAACTGCATATTGATTTCATTTTAAGTCCACAGCTGCATATTTAGTTTGTGGAATTATATTAATCTGCAATTTGACTATCAAAAAAAATATGGTTAGTATATCAGATATTTATAGTATTTCTAAAATTAAAAATTAAAAATTTGATTTTTTTTTATATAACTACATGTATTCCTGAGTTCACTAGGCCAAAACTAATCATATTTACTTCATATCGGCCCACTAAAAGATAAAATATTCCCAGCAAATAGTGATTTCATTTACAATAATCGAACTTGTGACATCTTACTTAAGAGATGAGAATACCGAGTCACTCACACCAATCACTTATTGGTAAAATTTAATTTTTTTAAAAGCTTTTTAAAATTATTTTTACTTTTTAAATATTTTTATATAAAATCTAAATAGTCAAAGATTATTAAAATTTTCTATCAACAATAGTAACAAAGGCCAAAGGTTCCCATAAATGCTTTAGAAATTTTTACTTTGCCCAAAAAAAATTTAAAGCCAAATATTCGGTTAAATGAAAAATTAATTGAATTAATCGAATTGGTTTAGTTAATTAATTAAATTGATCAAATTTTGAATTCTGTCGGTTATGGTATAATTTTATGCGTTCAAAAAGTTTAGTTAAAATGAAATTTAGTCAGTTAATTAAACAACCAACCGAATGTTTATTCCTATTCAAAGGTATATAATACATAAACATACACATAGGATATTAATTTTGTCTAATTTGATGAACATTCGATCATACTCGATACGATTAAATATGGTTATATCAGATTTGTTTATAGTTAGAATAGGATATAGACTAAAAAAAAGCATATCCGATATGGATTTGGATCAAATGCAGGTTTATATATCACTCTGTCTAAATATAATTTGATTATATATTTTTATTATAAATATTTATATAATATCATATCAATTAATTTATGTAACTTTTATTTAATATTTATTAATTAATTTATTTTGAATAAAAGATATAAAATGTGAAACAAATTTATGTAATTAAATTTATTGATAGATTAAATTCATTATTTAAGTTAATTAATTAAATAAAATTAATTAAATTAGTTATTATAATTATGTTTTTCATGAATTTTTTATATTTGGTTTTCGTATATAAATGTGTTTTATAAACCTAAACAATATATCACTTAATTCTATTTATTTTAGAATGGTATGTGATAGTAGCATTATTTATATTTAAATTAATCTAATTTGAGTTGGGTCGAATGATGGATAAAATATATTATTTCACTTATTGGATAAGATAAGAATTTTAATAAAAGCTCAATTCATATCCGATTTATTATCATCCCTACAAATACATGTATAAAATAATAACTAGATACATCTATAATAAAGTCATGATAATTTTATTTTGATATACTAATCAATATATTTTCTGAACATGCATACTCTTTTTTCAACGTGAGAGGACAAAATTCTTGTTTAGACTATTATTATTACATTTTTTCACAAACTATTATTGTTATTTTTTATATTAACTATAGATGTTACTTTTTGATAATTGCATATTGAGCCAAATTTTTTACAAATGGGCCAATTGAAAATTAATAAAAAAAATTATATATTGATTATATAAATTTTTATTGAGATTAAAAAAAATGATAAAATAACTTCATATAATAAATTTAATTTTTGATGAAATAATTTTATATAAATTTTTAATGTTTGAGAGAATTATTTTATGTAGGCTTAATTAAAAGAATATTTATCTTCTATTAGATTTATGTAGATGTGAATTCTATACATCATAACAGTTACTACTAGTGCCCAATTATATCAACATGTTGAAAAATATGAAAACTAGATATATGAGATTTTATTTATTTGTATTAGAAATTTCTAAGGATGAAATTTTTAAGGGTTAAAATATAGTCGAAACTAAATGTACGTAAATATATATAATTAGAAAATTATATTTAACTAGTTAAAATCTTAGATAACATCAACTATTATATCGATTTTTTTAATTAAATTATATATTCAAGTTTAATTACCAAATTTCCGTAGACGAATCAAATTGCACAAACAATTATTTCCTACAAATTCCTCCACCGATTTGGTTTGCCAGATTCAAAATCTAAAACTTTCTAATTAACATTTTTATATCACTGAAATCTGCTGTCTGCAATTGAGAATTTGAGTACAAACTATTGCGTCCTTTATAACCATACTGCTTGAAGCTTTAGATATAAAGATTTCAAATATGAAACAATAATTTGTATATTTACACGCTAAAATTTTTGTTTCTCCTCTGTAAATTTGATAACGAAACAGGATCGGTAGAAATAATATTGTTGTACACGCTAAACTTGGGCTTGGCGTTTATTAAAGGAATTTTTTTCAAAAATACTATAAAAATGAAAATATTTTCAACCTTTTTTTTTGGTCAATAAAGGGTATATTTTTATTGCCAAAAGGCTGACTGTACAATCAATATTATTAACCAACAAAACGGCAGACAACAAGAATTAACTAAAATTCATGAACACAAATATAAGCCAAAAGCAGAGCTGCAACAGCGAAAAGAATAAAGCCTTTAACCAGCAAAACCAACTCAGCAACCTCATCTATCGGCAGATCAGCTACGCACCCACATCAAACCTCAAACAACTCCAAACCACCAGGAATTCCACCACCTCTATGCTCCCCACCTGTCAATGTTTTCCAGCAATTCAAAAAACATAAAATTGCATCAATTCCATCTATCTCAGTTGTAATCATCACTATCAGACCAGCTACTCATAATAACATACTTAACAGAAAAAGAAATATATTTGCACACGCTGAGCTGATCACCACAGCCATTCTGGAACACAATCTTATTCCTTTCACTCCACAGTTCATATGCTGTCGCCAGCAGAGCCGCCCTTCTCATCATAGCTTTCACACTTTTACCAGTGGTTTTCCGGGAAAACCTGCTAATCTCTCTCCTCCACCTCAACTTACGCCTGTTAAATCCACACTTCAAAAAAACATGCTCCCAAATATGCTTACGAAATTGGCAATCAAAGAAAAGATGCTCAACAGATTCTGAATGCGCCTGGCAGAATACACATTTGTCATCAGTAACAACTCCCCACCTTATCAGTCTTACTTTAGTAGCTAACCTACCTCTTAATGCCAACCACATGATGAAGCTTTGTTTTGGAATACATCCTTTGTCCCATATTAGCTTCCACCATGAAACAATAGCACTTTTTGGCCTAATAGCTTCCCACGCACTTTTAATTATATACTCACCAATTCTAGACAGCCTCCAACTCAGTGGCGGAACGAGGTGGGGCCGTATGGGGTCTCACGACCTCCCTAGCTGGCCGACTGGAAACAAATGTGAGTGGGAGCTGGGAGCTTCCTTGGCTGCTGGTTGTACAGCCGCTGCAAATGAGCCCCCTCTTCTGACAACAACAGTGAAAATTTTGCCTCCCTTGGCCAGTCACTAGTTCTGCCACTGCTCCAACTAATCTCATCTGTTGTCCCTTCTCTCACCCTATACCTTCTTACCACATTCCAAGCCTCATCAGCTAAATCATCAATAGGATCTGGTAAACACCAGTTTCCATTCCTCCAATATTCTCTCACCCTTGCTTTTTTCATTATATCAGTATCTGCAATACTGAGGCTAGGAAAATTATCAACCAAGCTTTTTCCATCTAGCCAACGGTCAAACCAAAATGAAAGATCTCCCTCTCCTAATTTATAAGAAAAGAACTGTTTAAACAACTCCCTCATTTTAACCAAATGTCTCCAAGTCCAACTTGCATCAACAGGCTTTAAGATACCCCAAAAACTCATGCCTTTTAGCTTATTTCTTTCAATCCAATTAGCCCATATAGAATTTTTATCATGCACCAGCTTCCAAATATGCTTCCCTACTGCAGCTTGATTCCAGGAAACCGAGTCTTTAAGCCCCAAATCATCTTCTTTTTTTGGTTTGCATAGAGTATGCCAAGCCACCACCTTCTTACTAATATTTTCAGCTGAACCATTCCATAAAAAATTCTTACATCTCCTGTCAATCTCCAAAATTACTTGCTTAGGAAGATTAAAAACACTCTCCCAATACACATGCATACTCCTAAGCACTGAGTTGATTAATTGCAACCTACCTGCATAAGACAACATTTTCACAGCCCATGTATTAATTCTTGAGGTGATTCTATTAACCGTGATTATCAGATCGCATGAGGGGAGACTCCTTGATGGTGTGAATTGATTCCTATTCGGCTATAAACTCAGATTGGATTGTTAATTCTCCTTCCCCACTGGAGGACATTCTCTTCTGTGATTTTAATTTTTCTTGAATGAGATCTATCACCACGATAAAAACAAAAGTATTGTTTATTATGATTATTAATTTAATACTTGTACAGTTAATATTTGATATTCACTTACATATTTTTTTTTATTTTTTAAAAAAGTATTGTTATTATTAATATTTATTATTATGCAAGAAAACTCACCTTAAAAACTATAATTATGAAAGAATAGGGAAAAAAAGATTTGAAAAATAAATAGTATTTTTGAAAAAAAATAAAATTGAAAAAAAATTACACCTTTTACCATTTTTATATAATTTTTTTTATTTTTATCAAAAATATTTTGATTATCTTATAATAAACTCATAATAATATATATAAATTTATAAATTCATTATAATTACTCAAAAAAACTAATAATAAACTCCTAATAAACTATATAAATCTAGTATTTTTGTAAACTAATTATAAATTTATTTAAATCTAAATATATTTTAGAAAATATGGTAGATTTGAAATTTTTTTATTTATTCTGGCATTTTTATAAAATCTCCTAAAGTATACAGTGGATTTTTCTCTTATTCTTATCTCATCTTTTCGGCCCATTAAGTACGATGCTTGGGGGATATATTTATGTAAACTCTTTGGTAAGATTGTCTAATATGCCTCAAGTGAACTATTCTAATAAATGTTAAGAGAAGAAAAAATTAAGGAGCGCAAAATCTCCATGGGAAGATGCTTTATAAGCAGCGTAGGATGGCATAAATTATAATATACTTTTTTTTCCATGCACGAGATTAGTGTATAATGAACATTTTTTTCTCTTATAAAATGGTGACAAAAATCCTTAGAAAACTAAAGAGTTAGCTGAGTCATGAAATAATCACCTATGTAATTCAGTAGGTATTTGGTAAAAAATGTGCAAACCAGTAGAAATGTGAGTAGAATAAGATGCAAGATAATCAACGGCAAAATTTTCTTCCCGATAGATATGTTCAAGTTCTACACTCTATTCTCACACCAAATTAGCATGAACTGAACAATAAGATGAAGAGTTCTGTAACAATCAGATAGCACAAAGATTACTTGTCTCAATTCGCAATCTACGAATACCAAGATGTTGTAGTATATAGAAAATAATATAAAAACAATTATAGAAGCAGAAAAGAATTGAATGAAAAGCATTAAAAATTGATTTTATGTGAGGCGTTTTTAGGAAACTATCTTTAGAACAGTAATTTCCCCATCAGATGCAAATGGTTCATGGAAATTCTATTCAATGATACAATACCTCAATAAAAAAAAAATCAAAATTTCACTTTTTGATTTCTTCTGCAACAAGAACTCAATTCAATATGATGAAAAAGGAAGTTTAGAATAAAGAATTTGTCTGAAATATTCTAGGAGGAGAAGAATGAAGAAGAGGAAGAAAAAGAACTACAACTTATGTTAGAGAAGTTGATAATTTATTAACTTTTAAATATAGTAGTTATGAGCAGAGGTGAAGATATGAGTATTAGAAGGGGCAGCTGCCCCTTCTATTTTAATATATATATATTATTAAAATTTTTAAAATACTTAATTGTTTTTCTTTAAATTTTTTTAAAAAATATGATATTTTTATTTTATCCTCTTCGATAAAAAGTCTGGCTTCGCCCTTATTATCAGCAGTTATTTGTCAAGAGTTGCAAATTTTCAATTTCTATTTGTAATTATTGAAATTTTACATTGTTAATTATTAAATAATACGGAGTACTAATATATATATATATATATATATATACTCAACCTGCAATCTAAGAGTTAACCTACTTAGGATAGCCAACGCTAATGAAGTCATGAAACAACCACCTATGCAATTCAGCAGACACTTAGTTAAGAATATATACATTAGTAAAAAAGCGAGTAGCATAAGATGCAAGATGATCAACAGCATAATTTTCTTCCTGATAGATAATTAGATATGATGAAATTCCACATTCTATTCCCATGCTCCAATAACATTTTCTTTATGAAATTTTTTTGATAAGTTTAGTCATATAAAAAATTAGGATAAGATAGTTGGAGTCCAACACAGCGCATATATATTACTTGAATAAAAAAAATCCAACTTGGAATCCCTTGTTGAATACTTGAAAAAAATTCATTCAATTAATAGAATTTAACACATTTTTTTTATTATTATTTGTTGTTACTAGATGTATGTTATACCTTTTTAAGAGGATTTTTTTAAGATTAAAAATTAAAAATTGATGTTTTTTTAAAAGAAAAAAAAAGGATATTTTTAAAAAATATTCTTGCTTTTTAAAATACTATGTGTATCTAATTTCAATAAGGGAGGAAGCTTTTCAAAATTGAATTTTAATTATTGACCCTTCAAACTCTCCAATATTATTAAATGTACCTAAATTATTTGACCATAGCACACTAAAAGTCAAAAATTATTAGCATTCCCTACAATTTAAGCAACCCCAATTGGCAATTATTGATCTCTGATTATCTTGAGCGTGACTAATAGTATTGACATTGCTTTATGCACATGAAAATAAATTCATTGTTGAATCTTGAAAGCGATTTACAAGTATAAAGCGTCCAAAATACAAACATTTACAAAATTTAAATGAATTAGTTCGTACCGATATAAAATTAAACTAATTAAGTACTTAATAGTAATATAGATATTAATTTTTTAAAAAAATTTATAAATTTATTTTAAAAATTTTATTACTGTTAAACTTAATAAGTTTTTTATGTATAATATTTAGAGGATCATATCTCTGATTACACTTCAGTAAGTCATTAATAGATGTTAAAAAAATTTACACCCTTTTAAATAGGCTTGCTCATCATATATCAAGTCTTAATTTGATTAAATCTAACAATTTTCTTTATAAATTGAGATTCATAATTCGACTTATAAAAAAAAAGTTTATAGCGTTGAGTGATAAACATTTAGAAAACTTCCCCTTACAAATCCACTCTTCAGAAGAAAATTTATTTGCCTATGTTTATATTTACATCCACTATATTGAACAAATCAAAGGCAAAAGCTTTGATTGTTTAGCAAATTAATTAAGGTGCTAAATCATGAAAGGAGTCGCTGAGAATGTTGGAATTGCCGTGAAGTGATTACTTCGCCTGAAAAAAAGCACAGCAAAAATTTTTCATTTCATTACAAGGAAAAAACAAAATAAAACTACAATTTCATATTGTCATATAAATAACTAATTTTTTTTAGGATTAGAGAAAAAAAATCAATTAGAAATTGTAATGATCAAGTTATATACGTTGAATTATAGTACTTTTGATTAAGCCATAATCTCTAAAAAATTGACTATATAATATTTTTTAACTAATAATATTATATTTATTTATAATTAATTCATATAAAATAAAATATTAATTTCACTAAATTTTAAATAAAAAAATTCATTAAAAAAATAATTAAAATATCTCATGTTAAAAGATAATTATATCATTACTTTAATATTTTAATTTCTAAAAATATAAATATTGCTCAATTTTTTTAATAAAATTAAATTATAATTAAATAAATTAAAATTTTTAATATATTCTTTTAACATTTTATTACATATTTTAAATATATTAATATAATTTTACTTATCCCGATAAAATATAATATAATTAATTTTTTCAATAATCAATCAAGCAAATTATTATTATTAAATTATATCTTAATAAATGAATCAAACCTAAAAATAAATTAAAATACCTACTACCTACGAATACAAGTCTTAATTTTTCATAATACCGGTGCGCAGTAAATATTCAAGAAGCATGAATAAATTGATAATTACAAAACAAAACTATAAATAATTATCATTTCAAATATTTCATCTTTAAAATTAAAATTTAATAAAGTATTTCCATCGAGTATTCTTGTTAAACGAGTGCAGTCATTAATTATTTACCAATGATTCTAGTTATCGTTATATTATATTTCAGTGTACAGCTTTTAAAATATATTAAAAAAAAGACCAAGTTATAAATTATTAATAAATAAGGAAGGGGACAGCTAATTTAAAAGATATGCTTTTCAAATAATTCAATTAGGTAAAGGTTCAATTTATGAATAATAAATTTGGTATGAGTTCATAAAAAATTAGAGAACTATTACTTTAAAATAAATTAAACTAATAGATGCAAATAAATTAAAATTAAAGATAAACTAAGTTATACAATTTAAAAAAAAAAAGAAAAAAGAAAAAATTGAAAAGAACGGTTACCTGTAATCTTCATTGAATCTAGAAATGCTAGCTGCATCACGGGACCCACCAGCACCACCTACACCGCGGCTGCTACCACTGCCCTTCCTCTTCGCCGCCCTATCCGTTCCCTCCTCCACCACCACCACCACGACGTTATCTTCCGATATTGAGGTCAGCGTCGGTTTCCACTCAGCCACACCAGTCGCTGATGACGACGATGCAGATGCCATACCCCTCTTTCTCCTTTTGCTTCTCCTCATCGTTATTGTTTGCGATGCCCGGGGAGATACCAGCGCCCGGGTCTCCTCAGAACTCCGGCCGTGGACCGAATTCGGAGCATCCTTCTGCAAATCTTCACCGCCGGTGGGAACGCAACACGGCACGAATTCCAAAAAAAACTTCATAGTTTTTATATAAAGAAGCAAATAAAATAAATTCAATTGAAGCGTGAGAGAGGAGGGGCAAAACTTTCTTCTTCTGCCATTATCGTTTTCGGGTTTTGGGTGTCGTTTTTAATTATTCAATTCGGGTGGTGGGGTGTGAGTGAGAGAGAGAGAGAGAGAGAGAGGGCGAGGGAATTGGGTGAGTTTTTTCTTCGTTGAGGCTGTGGGGTTTTTATAAACAGAATCTGGTTAGGGAGCAATGGACATTGAATTCTCATTATATTACAATTATGCCCCTTAATTACCATGCGGATGGATCTGGCGGCGGACACGTCGCGTTGTTGGCGATTGCTACCCGCTTTTTACTCCAAAGGTTGTGGAGTAAAAATAAATTTATAAATTATTTAGATTTTTTCCCAAAAAATAAAAGAATTTACTGGATCAGTTTTTTATATATATATTGATACTGATGTTTTTCCCCCCTTACCCTCTTATTTTTGCCTTGGCAGAGAAAAGGAACTAATTTACATTCTTATAAATAAAAATAAAGAATAAGAGAGAGAGTTTGAGACTTACGAATTCGATACAAATTGTAAGTTAATAAAAAAATTAATAAATTTATGATATTATGGTTTTTTAACAAGTTATAAAAATAAAAACTCTATATTTTTATAGATAAAAGAATTGTTAATATATTGAGAAACTTTTTACAAAAAAACACATGTACTGACTAGCGGGACATGATCGGGTAAGGAACTAAATAAGTCAATCCTCAGTCAAACCAAAACAAAAATTGCTTCCGTTGCTAAGGTGAAAAAAGAAATCCTAATGAATATGAAATTGTGCTTGAAATTTTAAATCATGCTTATTCTATTATTTGTAGTATTTATAAATTTTTTATGAAATCAAAAATTGAAATAAATAATATAAATAAAAGTTCGAGGATTGAATATGTGTAATATAATTTTATTTTTATTATTAATTTTTTTTATTAATTATGCTAATATATAATATAATATTGTATAATTAATATTATGGATATTTTAGATTTATAGGTCGTACCATTCAGACGTGCCCGACTCAAAATTTATTAATTTTAGAGAATTTTACATAATATATATTTTTTTAATTTACTATGATAAGTTTCGTTTTGCACTTTTATACTTTGTTTATTTTAATTTTACGGACCATTTACGATTTTTTTTGCATGTCTACTATGGGGCGCATTATTTTCTTTTTGTTATATACGTAACTAAATATTTAGTTAATAATAATAATTAACTAAAATATCTAAATGTCTAGTTATTTTTTAATATAAATATTGAATAATAAATTATTATTTTATTTTAAATTTTTTATTTAATAAAATTTTATTTATTAAATTAATCTTTATTTAATATCTATATATATTATTATTTAATGTTATGCAATTTGTAATTTTTAAATATATATTAAAAATAATTTCTTTAGATATTAAAGTAAATTTCTTTAGATAAGTTTCACTATATATTGTGATTCTCTTCAATTTTTTTTAATTTTTATTGTTTTTAAATTGTTATATATAGTTATTCTATATGACTATTATATGCTTAATTATATGTGAGTAAATATTACATATAAATAGATATATATATATATATAGCAATATATTTGAATATATATTATAAAATAATAATATATGTAGGTTTATGTTATATATAACCATCGATATATGTGTTGATTAAAAAATTAATAGTAATTTATTTTATACATTGAATTATATATCGATATATATTATATATAACTAGATATATAAAAAATATCGGTATATATTATATATAACTATAAATATATGTTAATTTTGAAAAGAATTGGTTGGAGTATTAAGAATTGTATACTTATTATATATTAAAGTTATATAATTTTAATATCAATAATTTATTTTTATCTTAATAAAAGTTATATATATATTTTCATTTATTTACTTTCGAAGCAATTATAACTCATATATAATAGTTGTATATTGATATTCTTTCTCCAACATAATAGGTATATATAGGTATATACTACATATACTTTTATAGACTAAGATATTATTATTGCATATTGACATTATTCTATAAAAGATAATAGATATATTTAGTTATAACTAGTATATACTAAATATAATAAGATATAATAACTGCATACTGATTTTTTTTATTTAAAATAATAGGTATATGTAACTATATGTTACGTATACTTTTATATATTAAAATATTACAACTGTATATTGGTATTTCTTTTTTAAAAGATAATATATATGTTGTTATAGTTAGTATATACTTAAATATAATAAGATATAACAACTGCATTATGATATTATTTCTTTAAGACAATAGATATATGTATGTATATATTACATATAACAATATATAATTAAATATATATTACTTTTATACTCATATTTGTTATTATATGACATATATAATAAAAGGTTGAATAGTGGAATATTAAAAGAGAACCATAAAATTAGTTGGAGTGTTAAAAAATGTATATCAATAATTTATTGTTATTTTAATAAAAATTATATAATTTTTTTTCATTTGTTACTTTTGAAGTAAATATAAATACATATATAATAGTTACTAATTTATATTTTTTCTTTAATAGTAGATATATGTTATATATTTTTTCATATATTAAGATATTATTAATGTATATTGGCATTTTTTTTTATAAAAAATAATAAATAAATGTAGTTATAGTTAGTATATATCTAAATAGAATAAGATATAACAACTGTATACTAATATTCTTTCTTCAAAATAATAGATATAAATAAATATATGTTACATATACTTTCATATATTAATATATTACAAATATATATTGACATTCTTTTTTAAAAGATAATATATATATATATATACATATACAATTATAGTTAATATATGTCAATATATGTTCTATATAAAATGATATTTTTATAATTTTATATTAAAAAATATTTTTAAACAATCTTTATAGTATATATTAAAATTATTTTAGAAAATATAAATTAAATAAAATATATTAATATAAATAAAAATTTAAATTATATATGTGGATATTTATTATATATAAATAAAAAATTAATATAAAAATTTTTAATTTAATATTTTAAAAAAATTATTTTAAAATTAAAAATAAAAAGAATAAAAACAAAGGAAAAACAATGGCCGCTAAAAAAATAAATACAAATAAAAAACAATAGTCGTTATGAAAACAGTGGCCTCTTTTTTAGCCTGTAACTATTATAGATATTTGAGTGTACAAACAGCCACAAGGAATAGGTTGACAGCTCCTCTATACTTTTGCAATTTGAAATAATAGTTTTCGTAAATTTAAATTTTTTTTTATTGCACCGTAAATTTAAAAAAGGCATTAGTTTTTAAGTTATTTTTGTAAATACCCCTTAATTTTATAACGTGTCAACTTTTTTTTTTTATTTATACCATCTTTTTTTTGTTTATTTATACACGTAGGGCTTATTGAAACTGAAATAATGTTATTATGAGTTGCTTATAATTCATGTTTTTCTTAGTCAATTAATATGTAGTGTTAGAAAGCTTATTAAATAGTAATCAATATATCTTATTATTAATTTATTAATGTTTATATTAATTTATTAACGTCAATTCTGAAATTAAAAGTAATTAATATTAACTGTATTAAAATTAAAAAAAAAATATTAAAGCAGTTTATCATTTATTAATTGATTAGGTATTTGTTTGTTATTAATTGGCTTAAGCAATATAATTTATACTATATGTATGTATTTGAAAAAAAAATACTAATAGAATTGTATATATAATTATGAATATGAATTGAGAATTCGATCGAAACTACATAAATAAATAAATTCATTTAATACAATTAAGTTATATGGTGTCTATTCTTTTTTAAGATAGTCGGTCATCTACTTATTTAAGCAAAGTAATAAAGATACATTAAATATAGATGTGGGACTCTATAAAATTAATTAAAATCCTCAGAGGCCTTCATTTAATTTAGCATAACTTAAGGAGGCAGGGTTATCTACTTTGCAGAAAATAGGTTTCTTCTTTTCTTTTTCTTTTTTTCTCTCTTAATTACGGTTTACAAAAATAAATGCCACTAAATGAATTTTAAATTTTTAATATAACAAAAGTTGACTTTTTGGTATCGGTGAGGAGACAATCTACTCGTTCAACCACCTTAGATTTTTATGAAATTTATGTTTTTTCAATAAAATTTTTTTAAAAAATTATGTATTGTGAAAATGACTTTGGAAAATCCTTATTCATTGGATCAAGGGCTGAGCATGATTTCGTTCGTCCAAAGATTTAAAAATCTCTTAAATTAAATTGAAATTTAAAAAATTTAAAATCAATAGAATTGAAACCAAACCAAAATATAAAATATATTATATTATATTATTTCAAAAAATAAATTCGGTTTGGTTTTGAGATTAAGTTCTAAAATAACGATTTCGATTTCAAATAAAAACAAATATTCAGATATTTAAAATTATTTTTTAAAATTTAAATAATAAAATATTATTTTATTATTTTAGCCATAAACAAATAGAAAATTAAATTAAACTCCAATATTCATATTGCAAACTATTCATAAAATTAAAATTTTCAATATCTAATATCAAATAAAATTATCTAAACTTTAACATTAACATTACAAATAATTTATAAAATTAAAATATTTAACATTTAACATCAAATAATTTTATCTAAACTCTAAATAATTATAAATTTAAAATATAATACATAAATAATTCACTATCATTACTCATTAGTATTAATTATTATTAACATCCACACTCATTATTGTTATTAAAAACTATTAATATTATTAATTCAAGGTACTTTATTAAGCATAAATTATTATAATTAGTATGAATTACCATCATTAGTACTAGTAGTAGTAATTATTCATATAAACATGTTAATAAATTATATTTAGTTATAAAATTTGAAATTAAATTAAGAAAATAATTATTTAATTATATTTTTTATTTACTTATATTTTAGTTTGTACTCATAAAATTAATATTATGAATAAAAATAAAATTATTTTTATAGTTTAAAAATAAGTATTTTAAAGATATACTAATGACATCTATATATTCAATTAACAAAATATAAAATAAAGAAATCAAGATATATTTGTATATATAAACTATAATATAGAAAATTAAAAATCTCAAAGTAAATATATAATATGATATAATATGAATTAATAAAATAATTTTAATATATTTTAAAAATATCAAATATTATTAATAATAAATCAGTTATTCAGTTCGGTTAGGTTTGATCCGATTTGATTTGATTCTCAGTTTAATTATAGACTAATATTTAAAATCGTTCCATATAAAAAAATTGATTCGATTCTATTTAGATAAAGTTAAAAAATCAATAATTTTTTTTACTCTAGATATTTTGATTAAAATATTTAAATCGATTCAGATATCTCCAGCATATGTACTCGGCTCTAATTATATATACCCACTAACTTTTACATTCTCAATCAATTTTGCATGTAAAACGAATTAACATTTATGAATTTTGTAAGTTTTTGAAAGATCATTGAATGACGATTACAATATTTTTTTTATAATTTAACTTCAACCGAATTCGAATTCAAAATTTCACTAAAAAATTCATTGATAACTGTTTCATTGCTATGAAAATAAAAATAATATTTATCAATAAGTGATTTGTATAATTGATTCGACATTCTCATCTTTTAAATAAAAAATTACAAGTTCAATATTTATAAATAGAGTCGCTATTTGTCAGGAAAATTTTATTTCTTAATAGGCCGACTTAGTACAAATATGATTAGTTATGGTCCAGTATATTCAGAGATACTTGTATTTATAAAAAAATCAAAATAATGTTTAATTAAATTTCATCTTAATTAAAATAAAAGGAATATTTTTTTTTCTAATAAAGATGTTTAAGAATATATATATATATATATTTTTAGAAAATATATTAGTTAGTACATTATAATAAAATTATTATAGTTTTTTGTGAGATGTATTTATTAAATATTCTTTTTGTCCATGTATTTTTTCTTAAAAAAATAAAAATGTAAAAATATTTATGGACAGTAGGCCCTATTTTAAAATCTTTTGAATTCTAATTCTTCACTTCTTTCAAAATCTTGTTTTAGTATTAACAATTCATAATTTTTTTTCTTAATATAAATTTAGGAGGATCAATATTGTTTTGGTATTCTTCAAATTTTAAAAGCTTATCACTATACAAATTGAAAGTAATTGAAATCAAAGTACAAATATATGAGAAATGGATTTGTCAGTATAGATTTTTGACTTCAATATCACAGGAAATTTCTTAAAATAGATTTATGATAACTAACTTTAAAATCTAACTATTAAAGTTTGAGAGTCCATTTATATGTTAATCACTCATAGGCTTTATATTTAATCAACATATAGGACTTTTTTTTCCCAACATTAAATAAATTTAGAGTTGCAAATCAATAATCTGATGAACGGAAAACCACTAGAAACAGTTATAAGAAATTATATATTTCTAGAAGTTGATAAATATATTGAAGCAAAAATTATTTCAATACTAATACACCAGATAAAAATTTAGATATCAATTTAATTTTTTCATATGAATGAAAAGATATTAGCACAAAAACTTAAATTATATATATAATAAACAAAAACTGCATTAAAAGAAAAACTGCAATATTGGTAATATTCCAACCCTTATATATAATACACTAAGTGCCCTTAATAAGCAATTGTTCAATAAATACCACAGCAATTTACAGAAATAATTTTCCATCTCTATACACACATACACACAAAACAAAAATTAATTTTCCACCATAAAAATATTCTAACATATTATTAATAATAATATAAAAACTGGTATCTTCTCTACCTTTTATTTCACAAAATAAAAATTAATTTTGCACCACAAAAGATTGTCCAACAAATAATTAATAGGTTATAGAATCTTCTCTATTCTTGCACATTCTGCCAGTTGAGATGCTTCTTCATTCTTTTATTTCCTTTTTCTCAAGAAAATTCTCTTTTGATATTTAACCTTAAAAAGAAAACAACAAAATAAAGAAAAGAGTTAACCCTACAGTAGTATAAATTGACATATCAAACATGTCATGTACATATCCCAAGTGTCCTCCACATGTTTCTGAAAAATGCTATCTGTCAAGAAACGAAGACGCATTAAATTTTATCTTTTTATATTTTATAGTTTCCTCCAATTAATTTTGTACAGCAAAATATTCAAATTTGTACTATTATTATATATATATTTAATCATATTTTGAAATATATTAAGTATATATAAAAAAAATATTATTTTTACATTATAAATTTGATAAATTGTTTAACAAATGAAAGCCGGTTACAAAAATAAATTTTTATAATTATTTTGAAAATAAAAAATAATAATTTAGATTTAAACAAATAAAAATGTATTGTTGGCATAAATTACAGGTAAATTTATCAGATAAATTTTACTTTATGTGTCTTTTATTTCTTTTAATTAAGAATTTATGTTTTTTTACATTTATAATATTGCAAAAGAAAAAAATATTTATTAAACAAGAATATATTTGACTTAATAAATAGTAGTAAATTTTTAGAAAAATAGTGTAGTTCCATAAAATAATAAATGTTTAAGAATTTAATTTTTTTTCTAAGCACGATTTTAAATATAATTAGCCGTGTTTCATAAATAATTTAAAGAAACATTTATTTTTTTAGAAGAGAAATATTCTTTTAAATTAAATAAATTTTTTTTAGTTTATTATTTGAATTTCTAATATATATATATTTTAAAAAAATTATAAGTTTATAAAATAAATTTATAAAATTTGGGGATTTGAGATACGATAATGTTTGGTTGTTATCAATGTTTTAAATATGGGTTCGGATTGCCTCAACCAAAGGGCAAATTCACTATGTCTATTGGCCCATTTGGAAAATAATATGTTTTTTTTGGGGCCAGCTATGATTTTTCTAATAAATGAAAAAAACAATGGTAGATTGGGTTCTGAAATGTTGTGATACAGACATAAAATTAGTTTGATTTATTTAGATTTTTAGAGTAGTAAAGTGTTGTGTTGCATAAAACAGGAATTGAAAGTTTGAGGTAGAAAACAAAACCCTGAAGAGAAGTTGAGATGGGACGAACACTCATTAATATTATGTGGTCCAGTGGACTTTGATGATATTTCATGTTTTGGAAATTCATTAATTTTGGTTTAGTAGTCAATTAATTAATGTTTTGTTGGAGAAAAAGAAACTCCGTTAATTGTTATAGTATTTATTTTTATTTAGGAAGAGAAGTTATCATTTGTAAAATAGGGTACAAGGTCCTCAATGCATAAATATTTGTACAAAATAATTAAATAAATAAATAGAGAGAGAGAGATACAATTCTTTCCTCAATCAGTAAATATTGAATAAATATTTTATAGTAATTTAATAATTGAATGTTTAAACATTTAATTTAATTTAATATATATAATTCTGTTTTCAATTGAGGGTTTAATTCAAAATGTATCTCTTTTTGTTTTTAATTCAAGATTTATAGTCTGAACCAATTTGGGAGAAAGATTATTTATTTCAAGGTAAAGATCTGAACTAGTATTATTTTTCCTATGAAACTATTTTTGAATTCTAACACTTCAAATGAATGGACAACAATTTCGAACTATCTCTTCCCTCTAACTCTCCCACCCCGACTAAAGATGGTGTTAATCCCAAAAAAGTCTCAAGTAAAGGATTAATAGAAATTGATCCACAAAACCAAATCCTGCCAACGATAAGCACATCATAAATGCTGGAAAGAACAAAAATAAAATAAAAATGACCAAGGACAAAAAAAGAAAAACGGAGGAGAACAATCTTTAAACTACTAATATGCTTGACAGGAATCAGCGGAATCTACAATACACCTGGAAGATCTGTATAACCTAGATAGATCACAGCACGAGCTAGTTCTGTATACCGGCTACAGTTAAAAGCTCCAGATGACTCCGGAAAAACACAGTAACTGAGTTGATATAATAACTTCCAAATTAAAAACAGTAACTGAGTTGATATAATAACTTCCAAATTAAAAACAGTAACACTACAGTTGATAAAATAACTTCCAAATTCTAAAGCTATCTACTAAATAAAGAAATTTGATTTTGAACATCAGCTGTAGTTCAAATAATCAAATGATATCCAAAACAAACTTTTCAATGGTAAAATTTCCAGGCATTTACCTCAGTTCACAGGTAAATGATTTTTGTAAGATGAGGGAAGCTTAACATGTGACATTCTCACGTATTTCCGAGTTCAATCTGCATAGTGCAAGGCCATCTCCGAGACTTTTAAGTCCCAAGTAATGATATAAAAAACCAAAACAATGTTGAATAATTAGTAAATGCTCCTCGCTAACTAGAAAATATTATAACATGCCAAGCTCATTGGCTGAAAAACTAGTCATTGATGGCCATAAGCAGTAGCCCTATCCTCACCATATGCAGGCTCAGAAGTATTCCCATGTGCACGACTTGTATCGCTATCATACACCGGATCATCTGCCTGACCAGTACTGCTACCATACATAGGACCATTGTTACTCCCATCAGCAGTATCACATGCAAGACTAACATTGCTCCCATACACAGGGTCACTGTTACTCCCGTACAGAGGACTGGTAGCATTCCCATATGCAGAACTTGTATTCCTCACATTTGCAGCACCTGTTGTATTCTGATATTCAGGATTCCCATACAAAGGACCAGTGCTTCTACTGAAAGGGCTCGTGGTATTCTCATATGCAGAATCATTGTTCATATTTGCAGGACTTGTGGTATTCCCATATGCAGGACTCCCATATGAGGGAACAGTGCTGCTACTGAATACAGGATTCATGTGATTCCCACATGCAGAACCTGTGTTGGTATTCCCATATGCAGGACCTGTGTTATTATTCCCATTTGCAACCGTGTTGGTATTCCCATATGAAGGACCCTTGTTGGCATTCCCATATGCAGGATCGGTATTGGCATTCCCGTAGGCAGGACCCCTGCTGGCATTCCTGTACGGAGGACCCCTGCTGGCATTCTCATATGCAGGACCCGTGCTGGCATTCCAGTATGCAGGACCCGTGCTGGTATTCTCATACGCAGGACCCGTGCTGGAATTCCCGTAAGCAGGACCTGTGCTGGCATTCCCATACTCAGGACCCGTGCTGGCATGCCCATATGCAGGACCCGTGCTGGCATTCCCATATACAAAACCCGTGCTAGTATTCCCGTATGCAGGACCCAAGCTGGTATTCCCATATGCAGGACTTACAGTATTTCCATATGAAGGACCCGCATTGCTCCCATACGCACCCGCATTGCTCCCATATGCTGGACTTCTGTTGCTGCCATATCCAGGGCCCATGTTGCTACCAGTTGGAGACGGTGATTGCCTGTTTCTTGCATATTCAGCAAATATAACCCAACCGTCCAAAAACTACATAGGCAAACAAATGAGAGAACTAATAAAATAAACTCATGTTACCAAAATAGGCACATTAGATGAATAAATGAAGCCCTAACAAACAAAAAATTTCAGTATCTGTGAATTTTTTTGCCAGTTTGTCCAATACTTTTAATTTTGCTAAATCTATCCTGATATTAGTATCAAGTTTAGTCAATTTAATGAAGAACAGAAATGTGCACATAAAGGCTACCCAACTATTTAAATTGATGAAAACAAAAATTTGTACTTCAATGTTGTTGATTATAAAATATTAACACATTGTTTTTCTTTTAAAACATATTCATATAAACTTTTACAATAATCAATATGTAACAATTTTTTTTTATGAAGGAAAGAAAATAAAAATAATGCTTCATGTTATCAGCATTGGAAATAAATACAAACTAAAAATTTTGTGCCTATTAGAGGACCCTTGTGCGCTTTACAAATAGCTTAGAATACAAACTCTTGGCCAAAATTGTTGCCAACATCATATAGTTAGCCAAACATTAACAGAACTAAAAGTATTGCATAAAATTGAAACATGCACAAAGGTTGAAGATACTTTATCATTAGGTCATTAACAAACTACAAAAACTAAAACAAATAAAAATTCTTATTCATATCATGGAAAGTTGAAGTGGCAAAGTAAGCACCAACAAGTTACAGTTATAGCAACAGATAATGCATCCATTGTAAAGGAGAAAATAATAATCTCAAAACCATTCTTCAATTAAGTCCTTAAGCATCCTTTTTTGTCTTCTCAAGTATGAAGAAAACAGCAGACTGCCAAATACAGCAGAATTAATTATCATATTCTTGACTATCCAATGAAACAGCCAATTTGGAAATAGGCCATGGAAAGATAAGGCACAATACCCACTAAAATTTCATGGTCTGAATGCAAGGGGCAAAACCTTGAGAAAGAAAATGCATACATACATCCAAGCAAACATGACAAATTGCATGTTCCTGGTTAAGAGTACCACAATTCCCAAATTATGCACCTTCCAACCGTTAATAGCAACATCAGATGTCCAATTGCAATAGAAGGAAATAGCAGTGCATCTCATTCAGAAAGCATGTTCCACATGCAAGAGAAAATGGATGCTACTCAGCTATTTGATTAATCAGGAATTACACTATATAATTATCATTTCTCTTTGCTCCTTATTCTCTAAGCTTATATACAGAGAGTTTCACTGTCCTAATTTATTCAGCTATTAAGGCAAAAATGCTCCACTTATATCTGGTCCATTTTAAAAAGAAAGATACTTGGGTATTGATGACTAACAATAGAAATCTTATATTTGATATTCATTGGATCATCCCTTTTGTGAATTTCTTTTGGAATGCATCTTACATTTTTGGGCGTGGAATTTCCATTAGAGTCCTCAAAATTCCATAGCTTGTTGTGTGCCTTGACACCTATGCATAAATCATTTTGTGGGTGCCTTGACACCTATTCATAAATCATTTTATGGGCATTGGACAATTCTCATAGTTTAACTTGTCATCTTTTCCTTTCCTTACATACTTAGAATTGAATATAAGAATACTTAACAAATTTTATTAATAGAATGAAAACACTAAATTGTACACTCACCTTGCCATCCATTCCTTCGATGCCTTTCGAAGCATCTTCTAAGGTAGCATATCTGACAAAACCAAACCCTTTAGAATATCCTGACACCCTATCAGTCACCACTCTTGCTGGACATACCAAGATGGAAAATTGTTAGCAATTCACATATGCAAAATTTCTTAAGCATTTTAAGGAAAGTAAGCACAAACCATGAGCCACTTCACCAAACTTGGAAAATGCTTCCCTCAGCCCCTCCGTAGTAGTTCGTTTGCTAAGCCCTGAAAGCAAATTTAACAAAGTACCAAATCAAAACCAATGAATTAACCAAACTGACTTGCCCATCTCAAATAAAGTTTGTCAAAATTGCAGAAATTGTCATACATATACAAAAGAACTGAGGAGAAAATAAATTGAATTTATCATCACTGATCACCAGTCTGTACATATGAACTAAAATTAAGAAATTCAGACAAATGAAATTTGCACCAAACTTTTAGCACTTTCTTGGGACAAATAGGAATAAAACAAAAAAAAATACAAGGCAAAGAAATGCATGAGCATTTATAAGATCCACATTTCCAAGGAGTTGTTGAGTTCAAAGGATCAGTACTAAAGGCCGGAAAAGGAAATGACCCATAAATAAAGAACATTTCTCACTTGAAAGGCCAAAAAAATGCAATTACCATGAATAGCTTTGAATTAATATCACATAATCAGAAATTATTTCAAACAAATTAATTCAATGAAGGATATCTCATCAATGTAATGTTCACCTAATTTCAGTTCATAGTTATACCAACTTTAGATCTTATTCCTCGAGAAAAGGTTTCATGGAGCTGCGAATTAAAATATTCTAGATATACTACCTTGATTCCACCCTTCTTCCAGATTCTGTCACTATATGGTACGTTAAAACAGTAGAATGTTTTAAGACTAAACATCACATTTTTCATGGATAGATGCAAAATGATATTAAACATGGAACAATCATTTTCAAAAGAAATCTACACATCGTTGATAGGTAGTTCTGTAGCACTAGTGAGTTTTATTCTCATTAAACTACCAAAGGAAAAGAATTTGATTGAGATTAGCAAAAATTTGGCACATTTATTAAAATGATTTGTGTCGCGAAATTTATGCAAGGATGAGTATTGCACATATATATTTACCACTATATCTCACTTGAACTGTTTAGCTACCATAGGTTGTAAACTCAGAAAATCCAAGTGCCAAAATCATTAAATTATACAGATTCCCAACACAAATTCTACATCACATGTATTAATATTAGTCCTAATGTTAGATGTTCCTATACAGAATATTCAACTAAGAAATGAAATGAAATCAAAGGAGAGAGGGTGTCCGTACCAGAGACGAAGAGATTGCAATTAGGCTCAGCTTTTTCTCGATCAGAAGACGCCTGCGTGGTGCTTTGTGGAGGAATAAAGGACGAATTGGCGGTTGTTGAGAACAGCCGCAGAAACCCACGGGGAACTGCCGCCAAAGCCGCCTGAGCTCTGCTTCTCATAGCCATGATTATGTTTTCAAGGGTTTTACCTCAGCGAGGGAGAGAGAGGGTTTTTGCCTTTTGTGTAGAAAGTGTCAGTTGAAATTACAGTCTTAGTCTATCGCTCTGTCTAATGGAAACAACAACAATACCCTTGACTGGGCTAGCTAATTTTGGGCCCAAATATTTTTATGATTTCTTCAAAAATATACCAAAAATAAAATTATTATTAAAAATACTCATTTTTTTTTAATTATCACTTTTAACTTTTAATTTTAAAAATATTCATTTTAACTTTCAATTTTAAAACTGCTCTTTTTCAATATATATTAAAGATATACTAAAAAAGTAAAATATTAAAAAATAAAAAAATGACTTATAGTATAGATTTTTTTTAACCTATAGTTTTCTCAATATTCTTTTCTACATTTTAACCTTAAACAAATTTGAAATTCACAGGAAAGTTTAATAATAAAATAAATGGAATAATAAGAAGAAGAATATAGTTTGAAAAACAGTTGACTTTGTATAAAAAATAAGAAAGATGTATGATATATGATGTGTCAAAAGGTAAGAATTATTTGTTATTTGATTTTTATGGGTTTAAATTTACTTAACGAATTTGGTATTTAAAATTTATTTGGTACAAGTTTTGAATGAGTATAAGTTCCATAATTTTATTTATAAAATTATATTAAAAAAATGAGGAACATATAAATGTAATACTAAGACATCTCTTATTAAAATTTTAAACTATTTGAGTAGAGTAGAATATAACTTCAAACTCAATTTGTAAGCCAACGATAAGATTTATTAAGTATTAATAAAAAAGAGGATATAAGGAGAATATGATTCCAAATATAATGATTAGCATATAGATTCGATACTTGAAATAAAGTATGAAATTATGTTTAAAATTGAATCAAATTATTTTTTTATATATCACATATTTTTAAAGAAACTTGACTATTATGTTTTAAACTCAACATCTAAATATGCATGGGCTAGATTTTTTTTTAATATTAAATTAGGGAAGAAGAAATAAATCTTAGGTTTATTGTCAATGAGAGATACATTGGTCTCAAAATAAAAATAAAAAAATTATTATTTTATTATTATTTTTAATTAAAATTGGAATTTTTTATATAAACAATATTGATGAAAAAGTAGAAGCAAGAAAATATGGCATTGATAGAATCTATTGATTGAATTTCAAATTAAGAAAAGACTGACAAATTTTGCGCTTTAGAGTGAAGCTTTAAAAAGCTCCCCATTCCGAATGTCTCGAGCACCATTCGTTGAAGAGCATTGGCTCTTTCTCCCTTAGAGATTTGCGGTTATGGTCCTCAGTCTTTCTACACCACTTTGTTAATCTTTCTTAGATTTTAAGCTTTTTATTTTTCTTGTTTTTATGTTTTTTAGTTGATTTTTGTTTAGATCTAACCATTTGGTGGTCCTTTTTGTTCTCCATCTGCATGATGGATGGGTTTTTTAAAGATCTACTCTTTTGAAAAAAAAAAATCATTTAGTTGCAGAGGTTTTTCAATACTTGGCCAGCCATTCAGAGTTTATGGCATTTTACAGTGCTAATCAAGAGAAATCTGCTGTTCTCAGCAGTTAGAGGACTAAGAATATAAAGTGGGCTTCAAGATTTTACTGCCCGGTTTACTTTGCTTCTAAATCCAGTACCTTCTTTTTGCCTTGTGGTCAAGAAAGTTTCCTCCTTTATGCCTTCTCATGAAGAATCTAAGGCGCTTGATCCTTCTCTGGTTTTTATTGTTCTTAACAAGGTTGTTAAAATCGGGATTCTACCTTGAATCGAAAACTAATTCTAGAATCGTAAATCGGTAGAATCGTATTTGAATCGTAAGATTCTACGTTAAATGAAAATTTTACCACATTTCATAAATAAATTACATTTAACATGTTAAAGAACATAAAACCATAATTAAATGATTAATTTCACAAGTTTAAACATAGATTCAAACTACAAATTGAAATAAAAGACATAAATTAACATAAGTTATAAATAATTATTAAAGATATTAAGTAAGATCAAAGATATCATCATCATCCATTGCATCATTTGGAGCATCACCAACGTCCAAACCAATAACATTATCATCATCATCATGAGGGAGCTCCAAATCATCATCCATAACTTCTCTATCTTGAGTCTCCAAATTCTCTGCATCTTCAGCATCTTCATCTTCATTTTGTTTCTCCTCTCCCACCTTTACAATCCACTCATCATCAGAGGAAACATCAAATTCTTCTTCACTTTTATCAAGTTCACTTGGACCAATATTTTTCTTAACTCTCTTTTCCAACTTCAAGTTATACATTACAAATACCAAATCATTCATTTTTTTTTTGTATAATCGATTTCTTTTCTTTGTATGGACCTATATTAAAAGGACAAAATTATCAATTGGTAAGATGAATGTAAATGAAAATAATATAATAATGCAAAATGAAATATTATATGAGGTTTTGAATCGTAGAATCTTACTGAGATTCCACCGATTCTAACGACTTGAATCGGGATTCTCTGGGATTCCACCCTAAAAAAGATTCTACAACCGATTCAAAACTTAATTCCATATTCAACTCGTAGAATCGTAAGATTCTACGTTTTGAATCGGGATTTTGACAACCATAGTTCTTAATGATGGTTCTAATTGCTGTCGTATTAGAACTCTGCAAAAAGTTTTTACACTTAGCTCTGTTAGCTTCTGAATTTTTTTTTAGGTTGTATTTTCTTTGTTCGTTAATGGAAATCTCATTTCCTCATTTAAAAAAAAAAAAGCACCATTCATTAGGTTATGAAGGCTTGCAAGCATAGCCTACGAAACTAACACTAATGTAACTTAAGACACAATCGATAAAATGATGACACCGTCAACTGCCATTCATTCTCGGTGTATGACTAATGCGGCTGTTTAACTTAATTATTAAATTTGTTTGATTTTTTTTTTTGTAGTAATATAATAATCAAATATCTATTCTATTCGTTTTGAATTAATATATTTTTTTGTTTATTTTAAATTATATTTTATTCATTATTTTTAACAAATTAATTAATATATTAAATTTATGTTATATTCATATTTAATATTATTTATTAAAAATATTAATAAATATATTTTATATTTTTTGATAGAAATAAATATATTTTATATTAAAATAATGATATAATAAAATACATATAAATTTATATCTCTAACAAAAACAATTTTTTTTAAAAAAATTTTATCTAATAAAAAATATATATCAATTTAAGATAAAAAAAATAATACATGTGTGTGTGCACGTGTACAAAAAAATTAAATAAATTAAAATGCTAATATTAATTTTTAATTTTTTAAAATTCTCTCTAAATTATACTACTTGTCTTGCAAGTCTTAATTTAATATCTGTTATAAGATATGTAGATGACTATTTAATTGGATTAATTTTATCATATAAGGATTATAAATAACTTTATATTATTCAGATTATGATTAACTTCGTAATTTTTTGTTCTTATCAAAAGTCTATTTACACCACTATATATATCTCATTATGGATGATATATTTAATACAATTCATAATAAAGAGATTTCTCAGATTTATCATTCTCTATATATCTTCTATCTTATTTTATTTACAACACGTTATCAGTTCGAAACTCTATCTGTTAAAATTTACACGTATGAATTTAAAAGATAAAAAATCATAAAATTTAATATTTTCATTGACAATATTGATTTAGGTACGCTTTCGTATATTTAATTTATATTGTTTAATAATTTAATATGATTGATCTTAGCTTAACTGAAATTTAGTGTTTTTTTAAGTTTATCATATTTATGAGTTTTTAAGTTGCTTATTTCGTCAACTAGCTATTCTTAATATAATATAATAATTTTTTGCTCAACAATAAGTTTAGGTACTTTTGAGTCTTTGGTTTGATATTAATTGATAAATAATTGATGTAATTTTTTGAATTGTTTATTAATTTCGTGATCCAATATAAAGCATCACCAAAAGGGCTATGATTTATATACATATAAAAAAAAAGTAAAAGAGTTGATATTTGTATTGCTTTTTGAATGGATTAAAAAGTATCCGCATTATTAATATTCACGTAAGCACATTTTACAGCATATATTAGAAAATACAACTTTTAACTTGTGAAGTAATTCAATTGATTCTTTTATATATTATTAAATTTAATATGAAAGTTTTGAATTACATGAATAAAAATTATTTTATTTATTTATTTGTATATATATACAATATATTTTTATTGGATCCAGATAGTATATAAATACAATATTTATATTTACTTCATGATTAAAGTATACATATGCATATTTATAATAATATATTTTGGATTATTAACTGTACATAGATATTGTTAAAATCATGTATAAATAAATTTTTTTAAAATTTTATTTGTAAAATTTAAATTTAATAGTTATTTTTGTGTCTATGATTATATTTTTAATTACTCGATATAATATATGAAAATAAAAGAGATATAAAATTATGAGTAAATATTTATGTATTGAGAAAAGTTGGTAAATAAATTGATATTTACTTTTATTTAATATGATCAATTACAACTTTAGAGTTATGATATTTAAACTCCAATTGTAATTTTTAATTTTTATTTATTTGACAGTTCCATAAGCTATCTAATTTATGATTTTTATTTAAATTTAATATATTTACAATATTAAATATCATAAAACTTGAATTTATTACCATTGATATTACCTGAAGAAATTATTTATTATGTGTACTTAATAATAAGATTCACCACGATATTATAAATCTTAGATATATTATAAAAAGAAAATCAAACATCCTGGCAGAATCGCTTATAAGTAATAATTTTTCTTTTGATTATTCAAACGATAAATTGAAATTTGATTATATTAATATTAATTATTTATTACAGTTTTTTTTGTGAATATTAAAATTTTTATGTTTCAAATGTGCTCCTGCAGTAGTAATATTGAGAACATAAATTAATAAAAAATTATGAACTAATTTCTTGTTTATCTGTAACTAAATAAAATTCTTGGCTTTTGATGAAAAATTATCAAACTCGTCCTATTAGCTCAATATTATTTCTTGAAGTGAATATAATATTTTCTTATGGTCGTGGACGAGGTCATGATAAAAAAGATCACTGTGAAAATTTTTTCCTTGCCATTTTTAAAACAAAAATACCAACTTAATATCATTTTCTGAAGTGAATGTAATATTTTTATTTTCAAGACCATGAACGAGATTTTGATAAAAATGGTCATGATAAAAAAAAAAATTCTTTACCAATTTTGAAAATAAAAGTGCTAAAAGATATATATTGGCACAATTTTCATAATTCTTCATAATTTAAAAATATTTATTATAGTTAACATTAGCAGAAATTAATGTTAAAATGATATCTAGTTCTGCAAATATGATTGAAGACTCCAGAAAAGTCCACTTTATATTCTGAATTTGAACATTCTGAATTTGAGTAAAATAATATTTCGATGATGCATTGTAAATCTTGAAGAAATCTACTAAGTTTCAAAGAATACTTTATAATGAATATTCTATTGAAATAAATTGAAAAAATATTAAATTTTTATGTGTTAACTCTACAAATTTGAATCAAAAGTTCATATATTGTACTTTATAAAAAATAAAGATGGTTGAGTTACACTATATGTACCGAAAATGTATAAATATTAAAATTTTTATACTTTTCGTATGACTATGTTGGTCATCCATATTTAAATATGTTGTGATGTATTGTTGAGAATACAAATGGACATCCACTAAAAAATCAGAAAAATCTTTTGTTTGATGATTACTTTTGTGTTTTTTGTGCATAAGGTAAATTAATTGTGAAATTTTTACCATCTAAATTATATTTAGAGTCCTCTGAATTTCTACAAACATATATGAGGATATTTGTGGCCATATTCATCAATTTTGTGAACCATTTAGATACTTTGTAATTTTAATTGATGCGTCAACTTGATGGTCACATGTTTATCTATTATCGACTCATAAGATTTCTTTTTCTAAATTTCTTACTCAAATTATAAAGTTAATACCAATGTTTCTTGATTATTACATCAAGATAATTTATTTGAATAATGCATATGAGTTCACTTAAAAACTATTTTATGATTGAACATTTTATTGCATATGTTCATACTCAAAACTTTCTATATCCATTTAGATATATGTTTGGATACATATTATAGTTTATATTACATCTTTAATTTGTATTTGGCTGTCTACACATTACAAATTTTTCATTTTGCAACTTGTGTTTATCTGACTTAATATGTCTTATTTAGAATTTGCGATATTAAAATTTTTTATTCAGTGTATATATTCTTATTCTATCCCCTTAAAGAAATAAATTGAATTATTAATATTATTTTGATATCTATGTAGGTTTTGATTGTCTACATTAGATATTATAGACTTTTACCTATAAATTTTCTAGAGCAAGATTTTTAGTGAGTTGATTTTTCTACCATTAGGGAAAGATAAAAAGTAAAGGGCTAAAAACAAAAGAAATTTGTTGGAATATACCAACTTTGTTCAATCTTGATACATGCACAAATAAATATGAACTTGAAGTTCAAAAACTAATTCGTTTGCAGAATATTATATATCAGCTACCAGATATCTTACAGATACTCAGAATGTATCTAAATCATATGTTTCAGCTATTAATACTCCTACTTGATTGATTATACCTGTAGGACATCTTATTAAAATGACAGCCAATGAATCTAATATACGTCTAAAGCGTGGTGGACCACTTTGTTCAAAATATTATTTTTGAAAGAAGAAAAAATGAATAATTTTAAAATGATACTCCTGAAGAGGTCAAAAACAACATAGATCAATAACCACATATTTCTAGAGAAGTAAACACATAAGTGATTTCAGTACAGAAAATTTTTGAGATCTCATTAAAATCCAGAAATATATGAGAAATGGGTGAAATTATTTTGAATATGTTGCTGCTAAAATTCTTGAAATATACTTGAGCCTAAAAATTATTGAAATTATAGACGTCGAAGTAATTGGCCAAAATGAAAAGTAATCGAGGCTGAACTATATTCAATTGCAAAACATATAATATTTGAACCAGTAGTCCAGACACCAAAAGATGTCAGACCCATGAGATATTGTATGTAAAAGAAATAAATCAAATAAGATTATGAAAAAAGTACATTTCCTCTATTATGAATGTAATTACTCTTAAATTTAGTTTTGTAGCATCTGAAGGGCTCGACATTATAATTTGCTCATATGGCTCCTAAGAGAAATGAGTTAAAATTGTGAAATACAAGGTACAACTTGTGACATAATAATTCTTACAAAGACCTTGTATAGATTATGATGAGATATATTCCTCTGTCGGTGATGTTATTACCTTTAGATTTTTGATATGTTTGGTAGCCTCTGAAAGGCTCAATATATATTTGATAGATGTTGTGAAAATTTACTGATATGGTTTATTAGATAATGACATATATCTGATAATCCTTGAAAGATTCAAGATGCATAGAGCATCAAAATGCCTGAAGCATATAATACATTGATAGATATATTATATTGAGCTCTAGAGATTCTTGTATGAGCTAAAATAATCTGGGGGAATGTGGTACAATCACCTCACTAAATACTTAGTGAATAATGGATATGAAAATAATTTCATTTGCCCATGTGTTTTTATCTAGAAGATAAATTCAAAATTTATTATAGTTGCAGTTTATATTTATAATTTAAATATGATTTCAATTACTGCAAATTATTTAAAGAATGATTTTAAAATGAAGGATCTTGGAAGAACATAATTTTATCTTGGATTTTAAATTGAGTATTTGTCAAATGAAATTCTTATCCATCAAACATTATATATTAAACTTGAAATAATTTTATATGGATAAATATTATCCATCATGTACTCCAATAGTCATTCATTCTCTTGATGTAAAAAGAGATTATTTTCACCCATAAAAAAGATAATGAAGAGATTATTAGTCTTGAAGTACCACATCTCAATGCAATATGGACGGTTTTATATCTTGCTAACAATAAAAGACCAGATATTATTTTTGCAGTTAACTTATTTGCAAGATTTAGTTTTACACCAACTAGAAGTCATTGAAATGGAGCGAAACATATTTTATGCTATCTACGTGGCATATCTGATATGAGTTACACCTTCACATATAATAATATTACTATTTCATAGCTATATGTGAAGCATACAATCACTACTACTTCACTAAATTATTTAGAGATATTAGTCATTCATGAAGTTAATCGTGAATGTGAATGGTTGATAACCATAATCAAATATATTAGAGAAGCTTGTGGATTACCTATAGAAATCAACAAATCAACCATATTGCACGAAGATAATGCATTATGGATTGCACAAATCGAAGGAGATTACACAAGGGTGACAAAACTGAACATATATCACCAAAGATCTCTTATACACAAGAAAGAATGAAGAAATGAAAAGTCGATATTTTCAAAGTTTGTTCAAGCGAAAATCCAATAGATTTATTCATAAAAACACTGCTGACATCAGTCCTCAAAAGATATGTATACTATATTAGGATGCGTTCACTTAAAATATTTTAATTGAATGTATTTTTGAGGGGGAGTCACCTATGAATACTGTACTCTTTTTCTTTCGCTAAGTTTTTGTTCCACTAGATTTTTCTTAGCAAGGTTTTAACGAGGTATGTTCATAGGAGTAGTCATCTAAGAAAAAATATTATGAGATATGTGGATAATTACTTAATTAGATTAGTCTTTTTCTATCAGGATTATGATTAACTTTATTCTATTCAGATTAAAATTAAATTCATAGTCTTTTATTCTTATTAAAAATCTATTTATATTACTATATATACTCCATTAAGAGTGATATATTTAATACAATTTATAATAAAGAAATTTCTCAGATTTATTATTCTCTATATATTTTCTCTTTTTTTTATTTACAATAATACCCATATTTTAATTTGTTCAAATATTTTCCTTTACTAGAGGCTTTGATATTTAAAGAATACGTGTCACTATTATGTTGAGGTTGATTATTATTATTGTAAGTATTTTTCTTTTGTAAAATAGATATAAGTCGGGGATGATTACTTGATTTTCGTACTTTATTACATAATAATAATAATAATAAGAGAAATATTAAATATAATTATTTTAGAAAGTGATTGTGGAATAATTTTTTTTATTGGTTAAAAAATATTTACTATAAATCTATTTATAAAGAGAAATATTATAATAAATATTTTTTAACCAATAAAAAAATATTATTCAAAAATTACTTTCTAAAATAACTTCAATTAACATTCTTCTAATAATAATAATAATAATATACAAAATATCATTTTTCTAATTACTGAACAAAAGTTTACATTGGCCAAAAAAAATAGAACAAAAGTTGACTTGGATAATACCATTCCCCATAGTCGAAGTTGCGCCCGCTTCTAATTTCGATTATTCTCGCTCTTTAGAAAAGGAAAAAAAAGAAGGAAAATAATTCAATAAGCAAAGAATTGTTGCTGCTTATCATGTGTGTCATCACCCTGTTTCTTCTAGCAAGCCCCTCAAATTTCCTGACCCTTTTATTATTAAATTAAATAAAGTTGGTCTATTATAAGATTCCATGTTGTTTTTTTTTTTTGCCTTTTTTTTAACAATTAAGAAATTCAAACTCCAAATAATTATAAATAATAACCAAAAATCCAATGATATATATATTTATTTAACTAATGAAATTTCGATTAGAATTCAATATTTGAAGCTCATATCCACACATTCACATGAGTCTTAAAATTAATAAAAAAAATATTAATTAATTAAAATTTTGACTTTGATTTTTAAATTTATAATTTTATAATTTAAAAAATAATCAATTATAATATCACATTAAATTTAATTTTAAAATTATATAATTCTGATACGGATTCAAATATCACTCAACTTATAAAATTTATATGTTAATTTGAAAAAGATGAATTTTATTGTTATATAAATATGTATGCATATATATATATATATAGAGATAGAGAGAGAGAGAGACAACCTCCCAAAGCCAACCTAACATATCTTAAAAACACCTTCCATTGCAAGAGAAACCCACATGTCTAAATGTCTTTTACCTTATTTCTTCTTCTTCTTCTTCTTTAAAATTAAGTAATTAACATATAAGCATTCCCTTTCTCTTCTCCTTCTTCTATATAAATATATTAAAATCTACACCTACCTATCTAATAACAATCCTCCACACCTAATCTTTATATATATTTTTTTTCTCTTTTTTATAAATTATCCAATGTATAAAACATTCATCATTATGAGCCTAATCCTCCTCTTCTTCTTCTTATTATCCTCTCTTCTTGCGAACTCAGAATCTTCCATTAGCAGAGCTGATTTTCCCACTGGCTTCACCTTTGGAACTGCATCTTCAGCTTACCAGGTTCTCTAATTTCTATTTATTTATAAATATATTGTGTATATTTCTGAACAAATTTAATGATTTTTGTTTGTTTTTATATATAAATATAAATGCATGTATATAGTTTGAAGGAGCTATTGAAAATTTAAAAGAACAAATAAAAATATGGAAAATGAACATAGAAATTACATTTTGTACTCAATCATTTAACATAATAATATGCCTATTTATAGGCTTACAAGAGAATCAAAAAGTACCTAAAATCACTCAAAAATATTATATTAAATGCAAAAAATCTGCACTAAATAAAAAAACAAATCACAAAAATATTCTAATAACAAATAAATAAATTTAAATATTATGTTTTAAATTAATATTTCAACATCCCCCCTTAATTTAAATATAATATTTAAAAAAAGGGTTGAATGTTGACATTATTGGCTTTAAAAAGGGTTTGATTCATACTGGTTCAAACTGATTTGATTCAAAATAGTTCAAAATGATTTGGTTCAAAAGGTTTAAAGATTTGGTTCAAAATATTAAAAAGATTCTGGTTTGAAAGATTGAAAAGGGTTTGGGTTTTTTAGAAAAGACAATACTCTTCAAATTCAACATTGACCAAATTTGCTTCAATATTGTCACGATCCTTTTTATTTGATCTGCACACTTTTGCGACATGACCCAATTGTTTACAGTCTCCACCAACAATATTTTTCTGAATGTGAAGACTTCTTGCAGCACAATTTTGAATAAGAGATTTAGCTTTATATCTTTTGGTTTTCTCATCAGAATGAGCCTTGATTTGAGCAAGGGTAGGATTGTTTGGAAGAGGTGCTATAGGCAGCTCTTCAAGAACAACTTCCCAAAGATCATATGCTTCGAGGTATGACTGCATTTTCACAGACCAGCTTTGATAGTTTTCACCATTGAAAATTTGGGGAGTACTTAGAGAAAGATTGATGCTAGCCATTTTGAAAACGAGGTTGAAAAATGGATTCTAAATTCAAGTTCTTCTTAAGAACAACCAGCGCTCTGATACCACTATTGAAAATTTAAAAGAACAAATAAAAATATGGAAAATGAACATAGAAATTACATTTTGTACTCAATCATTTAACATAATAATATGCCTATTTATAGGCTTACAAGAGAATCAAAAAGTACCTAAAATCACTCAAAAATATTATATTAAATGCAAAAAATCTGCACTAAATAAAAAAACAAATCACAAAAATATTCTAATAACAAATAAATAAATTTAAATATTATGTTTTAAATTAATATTTCAACAGGAGCTGTAAATGAAGGAAATAAAGGAGATAGCATATGGGATACCTTCACAAGGCAACCAGGTGATTAATGATAATATTACAGATTGAAGCTTCAAGTTTAAACGAAATTTGATATTGAAGAAAGAAAGAAAGAATTTTTGATAGAAATTTGGAAGTTTGTTTATTAATTAATGTGTTTAAACAGGAAAAATATTGGATTTCAGTAATGCAGATACGGCTGTTGATCAATATCATAGATTTAAGGTAAATTCAAAAAAAAATTAAAAGACATTTTATTTATTTTTCGAATTTAATTTTTTTTTACAAAGAAGGAAAAAACTTGTTGGAAGAGTTTGAAACATAAGTAGAAAGGGTTGAGTGATAAACTTGTTTATTAAACAATTATGGAAAAATAAAATATTAATTTTATACATCCTATATATGGCCTGAGATTTAGGAAATAAAATTCAATTGGATAAGAATCTTTGCTAAATTTAATACTACATGATATGCTATTAAGATGAGGATGATGTGTCACCAACCTAAGTAACATAATATTAATATAATAATAATTATAAATAAAAAAATAAAAAACAAATAAAACAAATAATTTGTTTAGTTAATTAATTATATTAAGTAATTAATTCATTTTATTGTGGAATGTGTCTGGAAATGAAAAACCTGTTTTTATATGTTATTCACTCGAAAAAAATTATAATTGTATTGGAAATGAAAAACCTGGACTTCTACAGGATGACATAGATTTGATGAAGGTTTTGGGAATGGATGCCTATAGATTCTCAATATCATGGCCAAGAATATTTCCAAGTAAGTTACATATTTTAAATCCTGAAAAATTGTTCTTGCCATTCTTATATTTTCCAGTTCATTTGTAACTAACCATTCTTGGAATTATATACTTGATAGATGGAACAGGGAAACCTAATGAAGAAGGAATAGATTACTATAACAGCCTCATAGATGCCTTACTTGAAAAGGGTATTACTTAATTCAAACAGCCATTTTGATTTTTTTTAATGTTCAAGTAAAACAGTATGAATTGAAGCTTTTTAGCTGATGTT
Source organism: Garcia nutans (assembly GCA_947685225.1). Classification (NCBI taxonomy): domain Eukaryota; kingdom Viridiplantae; phylum Streptophyta; class Magnoliopsida; order Malpighiales; family Euphorbiaceae; genus Garcia; species Garcia nutans. Next base: position 29,100,288 of record CANTUV010000015.1, on the reverse strand, counting down.
CTTCTTTTTTCTAAAAAAAATCAGGAATTCAGCCTTATGTAACTCTGTACCATTGGGACCTTCCACAAATACTTGAAGATAAATATGAAGGATGGTTAAGCAAACAAATAGTGTAAGTAAATATAAAGAAAAATTGTATATACTTGTGAAAAAGAAGGGAGTTTTGTACAACGGAAACGACTATATATATATATATATATATATATATATAGATATTGAAGAGCTTATTAGAAGAAATGTTTTTGTGGTTACAGAAAGGACTTTGAATATTATGCCTTTACTTGCTTCAAAACATTTGGAGATAGAGTGAAACATTGGATTCCCTTCAATGAACCTCATGGTTTCTCCATTCAAGGTTACGACACAGGTATTCAAGCTCCTGGCAGGTGTTCTATTCTTGCTCATCTCCTTTGTAAGACAGGAAATTCATCGGTCGAGCCATATGTTGTAGCCAACCATATCCTCTTGTCACATGCTGCTGCTTATCATTGTTATCAGTTACATTTCAAGGTAAAATTGTATCCTTTTTGTCATTTTGACAAGTTAAATTTTTATCAGATTGAAAAAAGGTCTGACGGAAAGTAATTTCTAGGAAAAACAAAGAGGTCAAATTGGAATAGCATTAGATTCCAAGTGGTATGAACCGATTTCTGAAGCTGATGAGGATAAAGATGCAGCAAATAGAGCAATGGATTTTTCAATTGGATGGTAAATACTTTTTAGTTCATATAACATTTCAAAATGAATCAAATTCTATTCCAAATCTGTTTCATTTTTAGAACAAAATAAAATACTGAATCAGGTTCCTTGATCCACTTCTCTTTGGAAAATATCCTGTTTCAATGAAAAAGCTAGTGGGTGAAAGGTTACCTGAGATCACTTCAGAAATGTCTAAACTTCTATCAGGATCCTTAGACTTTATTGGCATCAACCATTATACAACATTGTATGCTCGAAACGACAGGACTCGAATTCGGAAACTAATATTACAGGATGCCTCATCTGATGCTGCAGTAATTACAACCTGTAAGATTCTTTAAACACAATATTATGAAAACATTTAAACAAAAACAACAAAATGCACAAACTGGTAAATTAAACTGTTAAACTTGTAGCTTATCGACATGGAGTTGCAATCGGAGAACGAGTATGTTCCAACCACTTACAAGACCATAGGATTTTGTTATAGATTTCAAATTAAAGTCACCTTACAAGTACTTCCTCCTCCAGGCAGCTTCGCGCTGGCTACACATCGTTCCTTGGGGAATTCGAAAATTGGTCAAATATATCAAAGATAAGTACAGGAATCCACCGGTTATTATAACAGAAAATGGTAAGCGTTGCAGGCTATTAAAGGAGAAAATTCTCAGTTTTGAATTATTTCATAGTTTCTAACTTTGGAATTTCAGGCATGGATGATCCAAATGAACCATTTATATCCTTAAACAAGGCCTTACAGGATGATAAGAGAATAGAATACCACAGAGACTATCTGTCAAACCTGTCTGCTGCTATAAGGTAATGGTAACAATAACTGTGCAGGTTCCTGCAGAGCATTCTTTTAATTTCCTAACAGGAAAATTATACTGATGCAGGCAAGATAAGTGCAACATTCGAGGCTATTTTGTGTGGTCTGTGCTTGATAACTGGGAATGGAACTCAGGGTACACCGTTCGATTTGGACTATATTATGTAGATTACAAAAATAATCTTACAAGAATACCAAAAGCTTCAGCTCAATGGTTCAAAAGTGTACTCAGATCAAACAATGATATGCATAACCAGCTTTAAATTGTATATATGTATAATGTATTTGTTATGTACATAATGTACTATGTAATTAATATTTAGAAACAGAAAGAAAAATTGTAACAGAAAGAAATTGGAAAGAAAAATCAAAGAACAGATAAAAGGAATACCATTGATCATTAGTGCAATCATTTCTTGATTAATTAGACTTTGCTTAACTTCAGTACCACTAAATCAAAAGTTGTTAGTACAAAAATTATGTTTATATATGGCTAAAATGTTGAATTAATTGGTCAATAATCAAACATTTGATCATAATAATGAAGTTACTGTTCCTTCTTATAATGTGGTAAGAAGAAAAACAAAGGGGTTTGTATAATCTTTTCTATCTTCTTTAAAAACATTATATAGACTGTTAATATGTTAAGCTCAAAAAATCTAAATGCGAGGCATGAAAATTGATAATGAATCAGTTAATGTGACGTTAGTGTGACTATAACACTACCAAAGACATCAAAGTTTTTTAGTATTTCAATTTTTTTTTCTTTTTTATTAATTTGGCCTAATATCAATCAACAATTATGGGTGTGTCCGGACTACCCAATTTAATTAAAATATATGAGAAATACTAAATAAAATCAATATCTTTTTTTTCTATTAAAATCATTTTATTATATATATATATATATATACACCAGCCCATGTAAGAATTTATATTTAACATGTATGAGAAATTCACGTCTGTCAAATAACTTCAATTATGTTCCAAGTACCATTGTGCATAAAAATAAATTATTTTAAATGAGTCCTAAAATAATTTAGAAGAAAATTAACTATTCATTAATTGTTAAAACAAATAATATAGAGTTATGAAACTTAACAATATTGTGTTACAAATAAAAATGAGATCCTAGACATACTAGCTTGGACATAGCTATATATATTACTTAACAATCAGACAAGGGGAACTCAATTAACCCACAATATATATACTAATCATCATTCATATACATGGGGTAATTAAAATAAGGAACTTGTGCAGTCCATATAATTTACAGAAGCACGTGCATGGCGGACCTTGTCCAACATTTTGCCTAGGAGGCAACATTATGGGATCATCTCTTTCTGTAACTTTCTAATTTAGATCTGTCAAAATGACAAATATTGTGATAAAAAGGCTAAATAATTATAAAATTTTTAAGATTTTACGTATTATATTAGTTATTTTATGTATTTTTAAAATCTAATTTTTATATTTTTTATTTTTAAAAATTAAACTATTTAGTTCTTCTTTTAATATTTTCATCCTAAAATTATTACTCAACTACTTTAATATTATAAAATGATTTATTTGTCATTCTTATATATATATATATATATATATATATATATATATGTGTGTGTGTGTGTGTGTTTTTGTTATTTGTTAAGTAATGCTTATTTTTAATTTTATTTATATTTCTTATAAATAATTTATTTTAATTTTATAAATATTATTAAAAAATAATTTTAAATAATACTAATAATATCTTTTATTATTTGACAGACAATCCATATATATTATTTATTTTAATTTTATAGATATTATTAAAAAATAATTTTAAATAATACGAATAATGTCTTTTATTATTTTGCAAACGATCTATATATAAAATAAAATTAAAAATGAAATAAACTTAATAAATAACAAAGATAGATATATATATATATATAAAGGAAGAACAAATAAGTTATTTTATAATATTAAAGTAGTTGACTAATGATTTTAAGAAGAAAATATTAATAAAAGGACCAAACAGTTTAATTTTAAAAAATACAGGGATACAACAATTAGATGTTAAAAATATAAGGACTGACTAGTATAATATGTAAAATCCCGTAGACTTCATAATTATTTAGAAAAAAAAAATGAAGCTTATAATGCCTTACTGAGTCACTGACTGAGAATTTGAAAGCCAGTTTATTTCGTCAAATTCCATTTATGTGAATTTGCATATTCTAAAGTGGGTGGGTGCATGTCTCTGTGTTTCTGAATATGCCAAATCAGTCTAGCGCGCATTGTTTATGCTTCTTCCATCAATTCTAGAAAATAGCAGTATTGGATGTTGGATCTGCTATGTTGATTCCACCATCTTTGGTTCGTGGTTCTGCAATTTTGCTCATAAAAAAATGATGGAATTATCATCTATCGTGGTTCTTTGTGGTATTCAGCCAGTCATGAGCAAAAACGATGAATTCTGAATTTGGAGGTTCTTGTTCTGTGAGACCTTACGCTATACTCTACCTGCAGGATGCTGTTGACTGTCCTGAATCGGTTCTCTTTTATCTTCGAATCATTGGCAGAAGAGGTACTATGTTTTTACAGCATCAAAAATGAACTCTGTTTTACTGTACTTTCCAAGGAATAGGCATATATCAAGGACATTATGTTCATCAGCAGCTGAATTCAGAGGGCATTAAAAGGCCTAAACAGGGGGAAAAAATTTAAAGACTAGCAGAAGAGCAATGAAATTCACTCAAGATTGAAACTTTCTGGTCATATGATAGCAGCAGGCAATCACTTGCCTTTAAACAAGATTACCTATTTTAACTGTACATAGATACTATGGTAATAGATAGAAATCGTTTAGCATTAATAACAATAATAATAATATCCATTTAAGGCAGGCATCATTATTAGTCTTCATTCTGTATAATCGGCAAATTATAGTTTAGCCTCCAATGCTTAATTTAAACTCTCTTCAGCACCACCACCATGATGACCATCACTGCCAATGCCATGAAAGACATTCCCAGAGGCTTCTCAAAGAAAGATGGTCGAGAATCTCCATCAGCAGTAGCAGATTTGTTCTCAGTTGAACTGCCAAATATTTGTTGAACAAAAGAAGACACATTATTCACCATCTCAGCCACACTCTGCTTGATGGAACCAAATATATCCCTGGCCGTATCTTTAAATCCAAATTCACTTGCTTCATCAGAAAATTCAGTAAACCTCTCTGGAGACCCCAAATCCTTTATTAACTCTGCATCTGCAACAGATTCTGTTGCATACCATATGCCAAGTAAATCAAAGCCAGCCAACAGAAATATATAAAAAAGAATTATAAACATGCAAATGAAAGAGTAGGAAAAATTCTCACGGGTCTTTTGAAACTGGAGGATTTCCTGAAGAGATTCATTTTTCCAAACAGCTTCCCAGACATTTGGATCTGAGGCAATGGAAGCAACAACAGTCTGGGCACAAACCAAGACCAGAAGTTATAACCCATAAACAGATTTTATCATTTGGTATTACTCAATGTAGGATATCACAATTAAAAAAAATTCAGCATCAATAGTATCTTGTACAGATTTCAGTTTTTGGGAGGCCTGAAGACCCTTCAAGAATATAAATAAGAGCTCATAAAACATATCAGAGCAACACGATATGTTCTGAACAAAAACCTATGCTGTAAAATATTTGAATTCTTTGAAATGAATTGACAGCCATATACTTTTCCAGTAGCAAAATCAATCGGCAATAAGAATAATGAACTTCAAAAAGTAAAAAAGGTAATCTCAAATGCAATTGACTCAATTAATTCATCCCCAAAAACAGAACACAGAAGGCATTGATTCAGAAAGCATAAATAAACAGTCCAATATCAAGACTCCAATCAGTTTCTGGTAAACTTTGAAACAGAACAGTCATTAAGGAAGAATACAATTGATCAAGGGTGAGACATTTATCAGAACCTGTACGGCAGGACTTTCATTGAGCAATGCAAATGCTGATATAGCATAACTTGGAGAAGTTTTTGGATCACAAGTTATGCAACTTTTAGTCCCCAGAGAATCTGGGTTCGCATGTGAAACAAAGCTAGACAGCTGACCACTTCCAAATGAAACACCAGACTTTGTGCCAGTAGGAGGAGACAGATACACTCTGTAAAACATGTTCAGACAGTGACCAAAAATAAATAAAAATATAAAAGCTAGAGTGAAGATAAATCACAGCATTTCCCTAAAAGTAACAGCATAAGAATCAAAATTTACCATATATTCCATGCATAAACCCACCAACTATAAATGCAGACATGCTTTTCCGAGAAAAAAAAAAAGAAAAAGGAAAAAAGAAATACTCAAGGGAGATCTTGTAGAATACGAATTTTCCATCCCATGATATGAATCATAGGTGAGGCTCGTGAATCATTCCAGATGGGAACTTCCACTGTCCAGCAAATTCAAAGAATACTACAGGTACGTGTTTAGAAGCTTCTCATTCGGATGGTAAAAGACAATATCTTTTGTCAGGGTGTGGCAGGAAATTTCAGGTGGGTATGATAAAAAAAGCTTATTGATTAAAATGAACACTCTCTAGTAGGATTTTTTTTTATTTAACTTGAGCGGGAATATCCAAAAGGTAACAGTTTTTATTTATCTGAAATGGAATGCATCAAAAATAGGACCTTAGGTGCAAAAAAAAACACAATTAGAGAGCAGATCAAGCCATATGCTAAACAAAAACTGTGGAAAACAGCACATTTAAGAAGTGGGCAATCTATCAAATTGTAGATGGCTAGATTGCACTATTCCTATGGATCCACTGTAAGACAATCATTTAAATACAAGATAAATGATGACATGAAATGTATTAAATGCTAATATGTGGGATGACCTTAGAGACCAGTATATAAACTGGCTTTAGACTACTATAAACTGTGGAATGCTAATACATATTATCTTGAATCCTTCTCAATCAATCGCATTTTCTCTCCTTCCAATTTCTTCCTCTCATTTCCTAGTGAACAGCAGATGTGATAGTCTTACTCGCAACATTTGTAAACAATAAGCAATTGCTTTGATCCCGGAACAGGGAAGAGAAAAAAAATGAATGATAATGTGAAAAAGAAATTAACTTGATACTTTACAATGCAAAACAACCACCAACCTATAATAGTACAATAAGTACAAATATTAGCAAGAAAAAGTTTTTTGATAAAATCATATTTTCAGAGAAAATAAGAAGAAAGAAGAAGGGCTGAAACATTTTGAAGAAAGAATTTACTAATTTAGAATTAAATTTTGGTAATTGACTTGAACAGAAGTAATGCAATGACTGAATTCAAATTATTCACAAGTATAATTCAAAAGCTCAGAAATATAACGAAGGAAATTACAAATCCCAAATCGAACATGATTACTGATTTGAAAATAGTGATTTTAAAAAAAGAAATTTCAATTTAGAGAACAGAATAGCAATGTATTGTGTATCAAATAAAGTCTAGAGATAAATACGAAATTATAAGTAAAAAATCAAAACTTAGTGATTTACTTTTCCAGAGCATCCTTCAAATCATCAGTGGCCTCTTTCGCCTCTTTCAGGCTTGGAGCAGGCCCGAACACAACCCTTGGCAAAGGCTCGCTGTGTTCAATCAATTGTTCCTCCACAGCCCCAGTAAACTCCCAATCATCCAGCTCCCACGCTGGACGCTGGCCTCCAGCCAAATCCACACCAACAGTGCTCCCGCTCTGCGAAGAAGATATAATTGCAGACACAGGGCGTGAGACGTTGCGCATAGACTGTTCAGCAGGAGACGGGACAGAAGATAGTCCTCGAATGCCACTGTTAACGGCGCCGATACCGGCGACTTTCGCGGCGGCTCTCATGGCTGCTTCTCCACCCATAGCGATCGAGAGAGGAAATGAAAATCTAGGCTTTATTTGTCGGAGCTCCTTTATCGATGATTAAAGATTGCCAGTTGGGGATAAGTGAGAAATGAGGATTTTATAGGCCATTAAAAAAAAAAAATCGGACACAGATCCAGCTCTTGTTATTACTATGGCCTTTATAAATTAAAATAAAGAAAATAAAAAAAAAAACACTCCGCTTCGTACATTGCGTTTCCTTCGTTTGGAAGGGAACTCCATATATGTTTTATCCATTTAGTACTTTTTTATTTTATTTTATTTTTTATTTATATTATTACAAAAAAATTTATCATTTAATTTTAAATCTAAATTTATTATATTTTATTTATTAAATCCTACTTCATTAATTAGCAACCCTAGTTGAATATTTTAATACAAAATAATTTTTTTTTAAGCGCATGCCTAAGGTTTTACCTGGCTAATTTAAAATCGATCCATATCACTTATTTAGTAATGATAAATAAATTTTTCAGCGAAGATAATTTTAACAGAGTTAAAAATTAAAAAGTTAATTTAATAATTTTTCATGTCAAATAAAAATTTATTAATTTATTTATAAAATTTTTAATCCATGGAACAAATTATTTTTAAAGTAATTAAAACTCTAAACTAATTAAAAATATAATTTTTGAAAATATAGTGATATGTGGAGAGTATAAAAATTTTCTATGTAAAAAATAATAATAGGAAAAGATAATAAAAACTAATTCATTGGAAGAATATTTTGTACATTTAATTTATTAAATTATCATCTTATACTTATTCGGGTGCATAAATGTGTTATAGAAGAATGGTAAGAATAAATTTTGAAAGAATAATTTAGAAAAAAAAAAACTAATCAAAATCAGTCAGCAATTTGCGATTGACGGTGATTGCTGATTAGTGAAGAGTAGCTCTTGCTGAAATCACGGCAGAGAATCAAAACCAATAAGATAAATTAAGATCGTTTTTTAAAGGCTTGATTTTTCTTGAGAAACACTTTTCTTGAGTTTTCTTGAGAAACAAGCAGTCTACATGTACAGTAGATGAAGGGGTAGTATTTAAACTTTGATTTGAAATTAATAATAGATATTAAAAATGTTAAAAATTTTAAAATAAATTTAAAATTTTTATTTTATCATATATATATATATATATATCACAAAGACATATTTCTTAATAATTAGATTTACATGCCGAGATTAAATTTTGAAAGAATTTCAAAATCTTAATCCATCCCATATCAGAAGTGATTTTCCAACTAAATAGATTGACAACAACTTATATTAATTTAAATACTAATGAAAAAAAAATAAAACTATAAATAAAATAAATAAAACAAACATTTTTTACTTGATCAGAAGAGGCAAATTAAAATGAAAATTTTACTAATTAATTTCCAAGTAGCCCTTCACTAAGCCTATGACAATCAACTAAGTAAGCAGATCCGTAAGCCAAATTATTCAACGTAGATTCATGTAATTCCAAATCTGAAGTTGCAGTTGCATCCGTAGAAAAAAAAACACTCTATATCCTCTCACAAACGCTTCAAGCGCCGTCGTTTCACGGCACAAATTAGTCGTAACTCCGGCCACTATAACCTCCTTAACCCCCATCTCCAACAGACGCTCTTGGAGCCGCGTATTACCACCAAAAGCACTGCAAGTGTTTTTCTCCAGCACCTCATCTTTTCCAGCCAACTTTCCGATCTCCGGCATGAGCTTAGAATCAACAGTCCCATCTAGGATTAAATTATTGTTCCACCACTAACCGAGCATGCCGTAATCAGGAGGAGACTTGTGGCAATGACGCGTGAAGATAACAGGGATGGATGCACGCCGATAGAGGTTGATGGTGGTTAGTAGATTAGGGAGAATGGGTTTGACCATGGAGGTAAAGTAGTTTTGCAAATCAATTACAAAAAAAAGAACAGAGGTTTTGGGGTCTGGATTTCTCATATTTCTTGTTTGATGATCCCATTTTTTTGCTGTTACCTACAAAAAAAAAAATAGCAACTAATCATACAAACTCTGAAAATTTTCAAGAATTTATGAACTAGAAAACCATGATTTCTTTAGAAAAAAAAATAGATATTATTTTACCTTTAGACTGAAATTGTGAAACCTGAGCCATGGCTGCTGGGGAAGAAACCGGAAGATCAATTGGTTGTTTTTAGGTTTAATTTACTAATTTACCCATGCTTTTTTTTCTTTGTTTTTCATTTATCAGATAATTATAAATTCGTTTAATTATTGTAAAAGAATTAAAAGAAAATAACAGTAACAAATAAATAAAAGAAATAATTATATTATTATTTAAAAAATTATAGTAAGAAAAAATAAGCATTTTTCATTTTGAAGTTTAAATAAAATATTTTGTATAAATTTATAACAGAGTTTTTGATGGTTGTAAAAAATGGAACTTCTTATTCAAACATTAATAATAAAATCTCATCTTAAATCATGATAGATATTATATTTTATTTTAAACATTATATGTTCTTTAAATTTTTTTTCTATTAAATGAATTGACTACGAGGGGTACATACCGTGCATTACAAATTTAAAAAAATAAATTAATTTATAAATGGTTAAAATAATCCATTTATTTAGATTTGGTTCCAAGTTTACTTTAATTTTTTTTAGCAGAAAGAAGCCTTCGTTAAGAACTAAGAAAAGAAACAGTACAACTTAAAATACAACAGACCCAGAAAATGAGCAGATAGAGTTCTTTAACAAAATACATTAAACTAGAACAAAATATAATAGCAATTGCAAAAGAGATCCTAAAGATGCTGCAAACTGTATCTTCCCCAAAATAGATGGAATATGAGACCATGATCATTCCAAACACAAAAACGACCGGAAAGCAAATCTTTATCATTCTGTTTTCAAGAGTCTACGAGCTAACACAGAGAAACCCTGAAATGAAAGGCCAGTAAACAAGGACAAGGCCAATAACAATACCTATAGACAAATCCATGCAGAGACTTGACAACAAACCCATGTTAGAAAGATAGAAATAATGAATAATAATATCACATAAGCCCCACATGTCCTTAGATAAGAAAGAAATTGAGAGAAATGAAGGATTTTTCATCCTTAAAAGGGGCAAAAGAGGATGCAGCTCAGGGAAATTAATATGGTTGAGCTATATTAGAGGGGATACCAAGACCATCAGGTAACCATCATCCTCTAAGTAAAAACAACAAGCAAGAGAACAGGGATTCAAGATTTTATCTGACTCAAAATGAAAACAGAGGGGCAAGAGGACACCTCCTAGGGGGAAGGATTTTACCTTTATGCACCAAGCAGCTATATGAAAAGCTTCTATAAGAACCACAATACTCTTTTGCGAGATCAGCATATCAACTCCTGGACTGAAGTCGAAAAGCCAGCAATCCCATTTCAACAACCAAACCCCAAAGAAAGGGACTCTTAAGATGGTCTCTTGCCCACCGAGCCTTATTGAGGTTCGATCGGCGTCTAGACCGGTGCTGATAAGGGAATACAGATCAGATCTATTCTGATAAGATTTAGAATAGAGACTCAGGTAATCTGATATACGTTCGTTTGATGAGATTCGAAGAAAGGATGAGGGAGTTTTCCGTCGTGATAAAGGAGATAGACATAAGCAGGGAGGGAGGGGAGGAGCTAGAGGAAGGAGGAAAGGAACACAATGGCCACTGAGGGCGGCGACTCTTACAAAAAAGAGAAAAAAAAAAACCGCAAAAGCAGGGAGTTATTAACTTGAGTTTAAAATTTAAATTGTTACAAATTGTGAGGAAAAAGGATAATTTAGTAATTACGTGTTTATTAATATTAATATTAAATTGTTATTTAATATTGTTTGTTAATGTGGCAGAGAACAATTGGGTGAAAGGTGGCGGCACCGCGGAAGGCTTGAGGCAATTATTCCAGAGTCTTTTCGAGTTTTCTTGTTAACTCGCAAGCCACAATCCCCCTTGCGCGCGCTCACAAACACAGGCATGTGAGTGCACACACCAAATTACGTTTGATTGGAGGTGAGAATTTTTTTTACTGTGATTAGAGCTGAGAATAAAAATAGAAAATTGGTATTTCTCAATTACTTTAATTTTTAACTTATTTCTGTTTTCTGGCTTATTAATATAATATCATCTTCAAATAACATACATTTAATCCCTTAGTGTTATTATTTATAAATAATATTATATTAATAGATAAGATTAAAATATATAAAGTTAAAAGTTAAAATTATAAAAAAAATATTTTAAACTATAAGAATTTTAAGCTAAATATAATTAAAACTGAGTATATACTTTAGATTAGGTGAACTTATTTTAGACGAAATAAAAGTATTTCTTCTGATACTTATTTAAATACCTTCGCTCTAAAGGTTCAATGAATCTGCATTATTGATCCTTTTTTACTGCTTTACACTTGTACAATATGTGTACATATAGAGCTGATGGATATAACAAACTATATGTACATTTGAATTTGAATGAATGAAGATAAAACATAACAACCAGAGAGTTTAAATTCAAAATAAAACAGATTTTGTGTAACTGATTCCGTTAGGAGCTTGTCTCCTCAAGATGGTGCTTCCATCAGAGACACCAATCTTGGACCGATATTGCAGTAGTCTTTGTTTGGTTTGTGGTTTTGTAAGAAGATCAGCAACTTGATCCCTGTTAGACACGTGAAGAACTGATAGTTTGCCAGCTTGAACAAATTCTCTGACGAAGTGAAAATTCAATGGGATATGCTTCATTCTGAAGTGGAGAACTGGATTTGCACAAAAGTATGTGGTGCCTACATTATTGCAGAAGATTGTAGGAGGATATGAATGTGTTGGACGAAGTTCTCGAAGAAGGAATTGAACCTAAGCTAATTCAGCAGTTGTGGCAGCAACAGAGCGATATTCGGCTTCAGTCAATGAACGAGCCACTGTTCTTTGACGTTTAGATGACCAAGATAGATAATGAAGGCACTAGTTGATTGATATGAATCACTATCACCTGCCCAATCTGCATCAGAAAATGCTGTTAATTTAGGATCCTTATGAGCCTGAATATATAAGCCATGATAGAGGGTGCCCTTCAAATATCATAATAAGCGTTTGGCTGCTTGCCAATGATTTTCTGTAGGCTTGTGCATGAATTGGGTAAGCTTATTAATAGCAAACGTAATGTCAGGGCGAGTGAACGCCAAATACTGAAAAGATCCAATTAAGCTATGATATTCCCTTTTATCATGACTGGGGCTGCCATCACATAGTTGAAGAGGAGGTGACAGGAGTAACGGAGACCCGAATGGCTTTACATTAGACATACTGAATTTTTCCAAAAGATAAGTGATGTATAGATGCTGTGATAAGAAGAGACTTCCACGTTGTGGTGTGACTGTGATGCCCGAAAAATGATAAAGAGTGCCCAAATTCTTCACAGAGATTCGCTTGGAAAGCTCTTCAATGCACTGCTGAATGGCAGAGTTGTTATTACCAGTAATGATTAGATCATCTACATACACAAGGAAATATAGTGTAGTGCCATTGTTGAGCAAGAGAAATAGAGAAGCATCAGAGATTGACTTGCGAAAACCATAATTAACCAGAAACTCATGAAGAGCAGAGTATCATGAAGAGCAGAGTACCACACTCTTGGAGCCTGCTTTAAACCATAAATTGATTTATGTAACCTGCACACGTGCGTTGGATTAGATTTGTCAATGAAGCTAGATGGTTGCGGCATATAAACTTCCTCAGTCAAGGAACCATGAAGGCATTATTCACATCAACCAATTGAATATGCCAGCCTGAAGAGACAGCAATGGTGAGCATAAGACAGATTGTGGTCGGCTTCACAACTGGGCTAAAGGTTTCTCCAAATTATTTACCAGGCTGTTAGTGAACCCCTCTCGCCACTAATCTAGCCTTGTAGCGGGAAATGGTTCCATCTGAGTTGCGTTTGGCACGAAATATCCATTTACAACCAATTGCCTGCTTGCCAGGGGGAAGAGGTTGGATGGACCATGTACCATTGGCCATTAGTGCATTATATTCTGCTTATAACGCTTCTCGCCAGTGAGTGTACCGGAGAGCCTGACTTACACAAATGGGTTCTTGGGACGGTGGTAAAGGGCATTTTGTGACTGAAAAAATTTGTTTGGGTTTAAATATATTGTTTTGGGACCGAGTGGTCATGGGGTGGATTCTAGTGACTGGTGTGGGTTGCAATGGTGGGTCTAAAACATGATCGTGAGAGGAAGATGTGGAAGAAGAGAGAGTAGACAATGCAGAAGACAAGTGGCGCGTCGAAGTGGCAGGTGTAGGAGAGTCTAGCTGTTGATGGGAAGTGGTCGGTAAAGGTGACATGGAGGCAATAGGAACTGTATAGAACTCTGGAGTTTGACACGGGGTAGGAATCCACAAAGGAACAGAGTTAGGAGAGATACGTGGCAGTGTGGGTTTGACATTAGCATAAGGGAAGACTGATTCATTAAAAATGACATGCCGTGAGCTGTAAATGCGACAAGATTTTGTGTCAAAAGCATAAATACAAACTTTGATTGGAAGCATAGCCAAGAAAAATATAGGGGAATGATTTTTTTTCTAGTATGTGCCGAGTGTATGGCCTGAGCCAGGGAAAACATTCACAACCGAAAGTACGTAGTTTGATATAGTTGGGATTAGACTTGAATAATTTTTTATATGAGGATTACATAGAGAGAACTGGTGTTGGCAAGCGGTTAATCAAAGGACCAAAAGGATGTTGGGAGTGAATCAGTGTGAAGAAGAGTAAGAGCAGTTTCAAGAATATGTCTGTGTTTTCGTTCAGAGATACCATTATGCTCAGGGGTGTATGGAGGAGAAAGAAGGTGACGTATGCCATGGTTTTTAAAGCAAGTGGTTAACGTTGTGAACTCACCACCGCCATCGGTGTAAAAATTAATGAGTTGAGTTTGGAGTTATTTTTTAGCTTGGAGTCGAAATTGATGAAATGTTGTGGTAACATTAGACTTATTTTTTAGTGGATATATCCAAGAGAAGCGGGAGAAATGATCAACAAAAACCACATAATATTTATAGCCATCAATGGAGGTTTAAGGGGCAGGGCACCATACATCAGAGTAAACAAATTCTAATGGCTTAGAAGAAGAAATAGACGAGTTGCCAAAGGGACGTTTGTGCATTTTATTACAAAGACATGATGTACAATGACTCAAATTGGGTAGGCCGGAGATGGAGAGTTCTTTGGAGAGAGCTTGTAGTATTTTGGTGGATGGATGTCCTAGGCGATTGTGCCAATTGGTGGAAGCGACGGGTAAGGCAATGGGTGAAGCAGCTGGATCAACTCCGATAGGCCACTCATACACACCGGCATTATTCTTGCCCCTGAGCATGCTTGCCCCCGAGCATTCTCACCCCCGTAGTTTGACATTGTTAGCTTGACAAAATTGTAAGACTGAAATGAGATTACTATGAATGGAAGGAACACATATGACATTATTAAGTTTAAATAAAGAGGTGTTATGAGGAATGTGAGTTTGTCCAACATGTGTAATATGCAAACCTGTACCATCACCTATGAGAACTTTATCTGGGCCAGTGTATTCGGAATGGATGGAAAGTTTGCCAAGGTCACCAGTGATGTGATGGGATGCACCGCTGTCCACTAGCCAATTCTGAGATGAAGGTTTGGATACAGCTTAGTTGTTGGCCACAGGAGAGGTGCTTGGAGGTCTAAGTTTGAAGCAATTTTTTGTTGTGTGGTCTTGCTTGTCACAGAATTGACATACAAGATTGAATCGAGAGTTGTTTGATCTATTGTTGTTGCTGCGGGAGACACGAGTTGCAGCACCTCTATTTCTGTATGCGTTGCCATGAGCAGATGCGTTAGTGTCACAAGATGAGTTATTTCTCCTGTGAAATTTTCTGTGATTGACGAGAATTCAGGTTGAGAGTTGCGTTTGAGAAAAGCATCATAATCTGTGAGCTTGTCGTGAAGCTCTTCAAAGGAGATAAGAGAGTCGCGAGCTTTGATTGCAGCAGTGATCTCTTTGAATTCTGGGCCAACGCCATTCAAAATATGAATGGTTAAATTCATGGTTGTCAAAATCCCGATTCAAAACGTAGAATCTTACGATTCTACGAGTTGAATATGGAATTAAGTTTTGAATCGGTTGTAGAATCTTTTTTAGGGTGGAATCCCAGAGAATCCCGATTCAAGTCGTTAGAATCGGTGGAATCTCAGTAAGATTCTACGATTCAAAACCTCATATAATATTTCATTTTGCATTATTATATTATTTTCATTTACATTCATCTTACCAATTGATAATTTTGTCCTTTTAATATAGGTCCATACAAAGAAAAGAAATCGATTATACAAAAAAAAAATGAATGATTTGGTATTTGTAATGTATAACTTGAAGTTGGAAAAGAGAGTTAAGAAAAATATTGGTCCAAGTGAACTTGATAAAAGTGAAGAAGAACTTGATGTTTCCTCTGATGATGAGTGGATTGTAAAGGTGGGAGAGGAGAAACAAAATGAAGATGAAGATGCTGAAGATGCAGAGAATTTGGAGACTCAAGATAGAGAAGCTATGGATGATGATTTGGAGCTCCCTCATGATGATGATGATAATGTTATTGGTTTGGACGTTGGTGATGCTCCAAATGATGCAATGGATGATGATGATATCTTTGATCTTACTTAATATCTTTAATAATTATTTATAACTTATGTTAATTTATGTCTTTTATTTCAATTTGTAGTTTGAATCTATGTTTAAACTTGTGAAATTAATCATTTAATTATGGTTTTATGTTCTTTAACATGTTAAATGTAATTTATTTATGAAATGTGGTAAAATTTTCATTTAACGTAGAATCTTACGATTCAAATACGATTCTACCGATTTATGATTCTAGAATTAGTTTTCGATTCAAGGTAGAATCCCGATTTTAACAACCTTGGTTAAATTATTGTCAGAAAGTGGGGAGTCAATTAGAGCCAATTCATCATGAATAGCCTTGACTGATTGCAGATATTCAGCAAGCGAATTTTCTCCACGATTGAGACAGAGCAGTTCTTTGAGATGCATTACACGAGACCTGGATTTGTTTGCATACAGTCTGTTAAGTTTTTGCCATGCTTCCATTGATGTGCATGAGGCGGAAATGAGTGATACTATGGATACAGAGACAAATGCTAGTATATCATGTAAGATGAGACTGTCTTCTCTTAGCCAAAGTATGTGGGATGGATTAGCTTGAACAGTGTTATTCACTCTGATGGTGGCTGGAGGACATGGAGTATCACCTATAATAAAGCCATGAAGGGCAAAGCCAGTGAGCAGTGCATTGAATTGGGCACGCCAGGATGGGTAGTTGTTTGGTTGGAGTTTCAGTGGAAGCTGAAAGGCAGCGTTTATGG
The DNA here is from genome assembly GCA_947685225.1 of Garcia nutans. Classification (NCBI taxonomy): domain Eukaryota; kingdom Viridiplantae; phylum Streptophyta; class Magnoliopsida; order Malpighiales; family Euphorbiaceae; genus Garcia; species Garcia nutans. The sequence goes on along the minus strand of CANTUV010000015.1, from coordinate 29,083,445 downwards.
AGATGAGAACATCTTTTCCGGTGATGGGAATAGTGGTGGAGGCGATTTAGGGCGTGGTGGCTAGAGTAGAGGTTGGTGTGGTGGCTAGAGTAGAGGTTTCTGAGTGTTCGTCTGCCATTTTCAATGCTTGTTAAAGCTTGTTAGCTCTGATACCATATAAAGTTTCAATGAATTGAAGAATCTGTATTATTGATCCTTTTTTACTGCTTTACACTACTATAGTATGTGTATATATAGAGCTGATGGATATAACAAACTTTATGTACATTTGAATTTGAATGAAGATAAAACATAACAACCAGAGAGTTTAAATTCAAAATAAAACACATAAAAATGACATTGACATAAATTGACAAGGTAATATTTCCATTTTTTCATCAGACGAGGTCTATCTTTTGAAGCCAGAATGGATTTTCCTTGATATCTAACATAATGCATGAACGGATCCTTGAACTTTCTCTTTTGTATCTTTCTCTTTCTCTTTATCCTCATTATTTTTGTCATTCCTACTTTCTGGGAAAGAATCGTAAGAGGAAGAAGATAAGGGGATATGGGTCTTCCCTTTTTGATTCCACTAAGAGCTTATCTCCTCCGTGAACTTTATTCTTAAAAAAAATGGAGATTGTAAAAAAGATATAAGTTATAGGATCAAAGCAGGTTGAATGAAGTGGATGAATGCTACAGGAGTTCTATGCAATCGAAAGATACCAATTAAATTAAAAAGAAAGTTCTATCACACTACAATACGGTCTGCGATGTTATATGGTAGTAAGTGTTGGACAGTAAAAGAATAACACATGAGTACGATACATATTGTAAAAATGAGAATGATAAGATGCATGTATAGACAAATTATGATTGATAGAATCAGCAATAAGTGTATTAAAAAATAGCGAAGGTAGCGCTTATTGTTAATTTAGTCAAATGTGATCCAAAATGATTTTAATAATATTACATCTATCAGAAAAAATAGCTCTAAATTATACCGAGTAAAAAAGAAGAATCCATATAACCGATTCTAATTGACTTGAAATTAATACTTTATTGAGTTGAGTTTAGTTGAATATATAATCAATTTAATATTTTTCATCATTTTTTCTAATTACAATATCTTTGAATTTTTTAAATAAATAAACTTACTTTTCTTAATAAAATTAAAATTAATTTTTTTGAATTTTTAAAATACATATAATAAATTTATTTTTTCATTTTTGTTTAATTATAATATTCCTAATTTTTTAAATAAAAAATAAATAAATAATTATTTTATTTTCGATTTTAATTTCAAAGTAAATTAAATAAAAATAAATAAATAATCATTTCGATTCTAATTTTTTTTCATTTGTAATCCATTTTTTATTCAAAATTTAAATCAAATGTCACCCAAGGACGAGAGCAAGGGTAGAGAAACAAATGAGAAGGAAAAAACAGTGTCGTATAAAAATCAATATTGTGAATGCTATGTGATGGTCAGTTGATTGGAAGACTTTATATGCATAATTTAATGAATTTAATTAGCTATTAATTTGGCCATGTTCTTGTTTCTAATATCTTCCTTTTTGGCTCTATAATTATAATTAAGTTATGGGTTTTGGTTTAAATTGAGTTCAAACTTGAAAAAATTCAGTGGTGGAGTGGCCTTATAGTGCATGTCTAAAATAAACATCTTCGAAACAATGGCTTTTGAGTGACTTGAATGTGGGTTGCAAGCAAGCGAGTGTTATATATGTTTGTTGATCGATCTTTACTCCTCTGCTTAAAGATTCATTCTAATCAAACCATCTTATCGTTTTTAATTGCCTACTGAATTACGCCAGTTTTGAGAAGGGGGTATATATATGCTTTCAAGAGTTACGTTTCTATCTTGAGAACCACTAAGGTTGTTTTGAAAAGAATATAATTACATAGCTTTGAACATTCATGGCTTAATCATTACAGTAACATCTATTATAAGACTATTAACATGACGTTCTTTGGGTGCTGTAAAGGAATCTGAAATTTATTCTATTTGAGTTTCTGCTTTTTTTTATTTAGTGTTTTCATGTGAAGATGATTGATGATTATTTTGACCATTCGAAACATGTGGAACAAATAACAATATAATTTCTTAAAAACATTAATACTTCTATTTAGATTCTTTGATTTTCTAAGTCATGACTTCACAGTACAGTACCAGACTGATTCTTGGTCAATTACATGCCGAGAGAGGAACACCTAGGCCCCTGATTTTAACGCAATTTATGAATTGTATGATCCATCGACAGCCAAGTTCTTCTTCGGGAACAAGCACATTATGGTTTATCTTGAAACTGGAAACAACAGGACATCGACTGGCTCTCCAGGATAAGCAGGAGTTCATCAGGGTTGAAGCAAAAAAATTTAAAATGAAACTTGGTTGATCGAAATTTCCTGATTAATTTTGGAGTTTCATGTGCTAATATTAGTAAAGTTGTGATTTTATTATATATTTAAACTCTCAAAATTGAAAATATTAAGGTTTATCCTTTATATCAGATGACTTTTCTGCTTCCGTGTTTAATGTAATGGAGAGCTCTCTTGTTGCTTTGATTAAAGTTTGTCTTGCGTCTGCGTTTGTATTTCTAAAAAAGTGTCTATCTAAGCCCGTTTGGGCCTCTCCACTTTATTTTTTTAAATTAATGAATATCTTCTCTATTGGCCGAAAACAAAAATCCCTAGCTCATGTCAAGCATGTCAAAAAAAATGCATTTTATTAAATTATTAATAAAAAGTTTAATATTCCATATATTTAATTAAAATGGGTACATCTTATTTTAAATTTTTTTGTAATTTTTCTATATTTTATTATTTGAACAATTATTGATTTTTATTTATTCGGTATTTTTTTTTTGTTTATTTATGCATTTGATAGACACATTCCACAACACATATATTAATTATGCTTTTCTAAACATGAATTTGGTTTTTTTTTTCTTGTTGCTGTTTTTTTTATCTTTATTAATTTTGTTATTTCGATTTAGTAGATTATTTTCATAGAGATTTTTCTTTTATAAAAATATTATGTTCTTTTTAATTATTAAACAAGAGTGTAGTACTCTAATAGCCTAGCAATAAATACACATTTTCTATAATTAATATAGACAGAATCGATTCCTCTATATAATATAATGTAAAAAAAATGATAATATATTTTTACAGAGTTGCCAGTTTTATACACTACGGTCAAAATTGGAGATTATTGAAATTCAAGTTAATTTTTTTATTTTGATATTTTTTGATATATTTTTTATTTTTTATTTTTCAAATTAAGATATACTTTTTATCAACGTGCATATGAACGATAGATTTTTATGCTTATTTTTTTTTAAAAAAAAAACATGAATATAATTATATTGAGTAAAGAAACAACACTTCCCTTCTCTTAAGAAGAATCCCTCGTGAAAAGAAAATGATGTCAATCTTCATCTTATTATTATACTATCTTTCAATATGAAAAATTAATTCTAAATTATTATGCATAAAATTTGAGTTTATAATTTTTAAAAGTAAATTTTAATTGCACCACTAAATCAACTTGACAAACTGCATAAATGGAATCATTTCATCATTTAGTAATATGCCAAGGCTCTCGCAGACAAGAAGTGGAAGCAAAGCTCAATGAGGAAATGCGACGTCCAATCACTAACAAGACTTGTCAATTTTATTATTATTTTTTTTTGTAATATAATAATCTTAAATAATAACAATGACGCCAAGCCCCTAAAGGCTAAAAGTTCAACAAAAGGTTTAAAAAATCTTGGATCTTTCGACATTAATAATAAGGCCAAATTAACAGCTCAAGACAGTGACCCTTTAATTTCTTTTTTTTTTTCATATATTTATATGAATTTATTTAATTATTTATATATATATATATAAGTTGGGCATGTTTATTGAACATAGCCTTAGGAAAATGACTTTTTGCCAGACAATAAATATGAAGAGAAAACAATCAATCAAATTCAGATTCCCCATTAGAAAAAAGAACAGTTAAAAAATAAAAAAGAGGAAATTTGACAAAAAAAAAAATGAACTCAATTTCACTCACTCCAAACTTAATAGGTCCGACCTGAAATATCGTTAATGTTTTATATTAGATGGCATTATGGAATCCATTAATTTAAAGGGAGAGTAATCTCAATTCCTAAAAAATAAAGAACTAAAACTAAAACCAAAGTTGATTGAGTTTAATTTTAAATTCAATTTCATTTTTTAAACCAAACCATGTTTATCCCTATTAAGTATTAACATAACTAACCATAATATATATATATATATATGGTTAGTGATGTTAATTAATATATAAAATATGACTATTTTTTTCTATTTAGAAAATAATTAAAAGTAATTTTTTAAAACTAAACTATTAATTAATAAATATAAAAAAATTATTTTGTAACTTTTAAATGAAAAATATTTTTAATTAAATAATAAATTTTATTTTCATTTTTTGAAAAATAAAAGCTGTTTTCCACGATAAAACAAGTCTTGAGAGTTTCAGCCAATCACATTAGAGATCGTCGATAGTTTCAGGTTTAGCCAATGACGTAGACATCATTGGCTGCTAATAAGTCATTTCAATGGTATATATATTTTTGTTTTGAGATTTAATTTTCTTCATTTCATATTTCAACCGCAAACTTGTTATAGTTTCTGTTGAGGTAGGTTACCCATCAAGTTGACGCGTTTGGAATATTGTTTTGCCCAGCTTTTTTTCCCCATAAATTTGCCATTTTTTATGCATCATATAAATAATAAAATTTTAACAACGTGTTTAATTAATTATTATTTAAAAAATAAAACATCAAAACAAGGTAAATGCTCAAGTGGTTTTTTTTTTTTACAAGAAGGGAATACAAATATGTCAGTAGCCCTCAGTAACCCTTCGATAACGCACACTGTCAAGTGTCAATCATATCATAGTAAATTACTAAATGCAGTGGTTAATATTGAGCAACATTGATTCAAGGATATAATTTTCATAGAAAAATTGTGGGGCATAAGATGTTAGCCAATTCATAGCAAAGTTGGTTTCGTGATAAACATATTATTGAATATCAACATTTTAATCTAATAGACCAATGCTAGTCAGCAAAGGAGCATTTGAACACTTCTCGGAATCTAGTTAAATATATATATATATATATATTTACAGCACATTGAATTGATATTTAATATTTCATATATGAGATAAAATGTTTAAATTTTAGGTACTTAAAAACCATTATAAAAGGCATAAATTGAGGATTCAGGGTATGAAGAGGACAACTCATTCATAGTTGCATCTTAAAGATTTCATAATTTGCCAAGGGACCCAATCAAATCTTTATATGGAAAATGCTGTGGGCCTTTATTGTTTATATAAATAAGGGCAAAGTTAAATCATATCAATTAAATTATACAAAAACATACAGCATACAACATATCATAATTTCCAATAGTGGCTGGTGAATTAAAACAATTAATCTAAAAAAAAGTCTTGATTAGGCAATTGCAATTTTGTGTCTTGTCCTAAATAATTCCAAAATTAGGCCACGTTTGGGTGTAAATAAATATTTTCCTTACTGATCAAAATAAATAAATATTTCCCAGTCCCATAGCTAAATTTGGGTGAAATTGAGAACAGTTGCAGACCGCAGAAGAAAAATCTATGGTATTATTGCCATGACCCAGAGGAAAAGAAAACAAAGAAAGTGCAATCACCACCAATTGAGACCCCACATTGTGGACCCAATTTACACAAAAACTACAAAGACACCTGACCCTACCAGTACCATATATGGCCCACAATTTCCGTGTCAAAATAAAGTGATTTTTTTTTGTTTTCAGAAATTATAGTTAAAATATACAGATTAATTAAACAATTCAAGAAAGAGATATTAACACATTCAATTTAAGAATGATAGCCAACTCAGATGGTCATGGGAGGTTTGAGACTACGAGACTAAAAGATTTTAAGTGTCATCTTTGTATATAAATAAATATTATCACTATTTTGAATTAATAAATATATATTTTTATTAAAAATTAATTATTTTTATTGAAAATATATATTTATATTTTTTTCATTTTCACTTTAATATAAAATATTTTTAGTAACTATTTAAAATAAATAATATTAACTATGAATGTAATAAAAATGTAATATATTAATTAATTTATTAAAATTATAAGTGGATAGAGAATTTATTTTTTAATTTAAATTGTTGAAATTTATTTATCCTCGTTATTTTAAAATCAAGTATAGATAAAATCACAAACTTTAAAAACGTTCTTATTAAATTTTAGTAAAATTACAAAAAATGTTAAATTTTTTTTATTAAATTTCAATGTCTCTGCATATTCTAAAAATTGATATTATATTTATTATTATATTAATATTTAATAAACATGAATTATTGATACTATAGTTATATATAATATTCTGTTTAAGAAAAGAAACAAACATTCAATTAAAGAAAAGGGAAAGGGGGAAGAAAATGAGAAAAGTGTTTTTGTCTTACAGTAGAGCAAGTTTTGCCCGTGAAGAGAGGCTTTTCTGGATTCTTTTTTGAGTATAGAAAACCTCAATATACTAATTAATAATCTTTAATTCAAAAATACCAATTATTACGTCTAATTTTGGTATATGTTGGGCTTATCATTCTAATTATTACAATTTATAAATTTAAAATCATTCTTGGAAGTTAGCAAAATAATAAGAAAAAAATAAAAATAAGACTATAATGTTGCTGCAAATGAACTGATAGTTTAATGGTCAAATTTCCACTTAATAAAAAAATTGAAATTAAATTAAATACTTATCTTCAAAACAAAAGGGGATTAATTATTAAAAAAAAAACTAAAAAGGGGATTATGAACGAAGTAGCATTACTTCCCCAAACATATAACCTTTCATAATATATATATATATATATATGTATATATATTTATTTATTCACATCTTTTTTATCCTCGTCACATTTTCCTTGAGATGGTATGTAATCTTTATCATATTAACATCCTTTTCTCTTTTAATAAAAAAATTTAAAACTTAAATACATATATATAAGATTATTATTATTATTATAGATATAATGATAAAAATGAATCATCGATCCTTGTTTTTAGATCCTTTGCGTTGGTTCTTATCTAATCTTTATCACTTTAAAAATGAGAAAACAAAAGGGAGGGAATTAACTAAAGTTACAAGATTAGAACTTCTAATTTGATTAGGACAGAAAGATTCCAGAATTTCACATTCTTTACAACTCCTAACAAACCCTTCTCTAATCTAATAACCCATAAAAAAATACTATAAAACTATAATTAAAACTATATATATATATATATATAAAGAAAAATTAAAAAAAAAACTAATTAAGGTCCATATTTAGTCCATCACCTTCACCACATATAACATTATATACTAACAAACATAACACTATATGGAGAAGAGAGAAAAAAAAAAGAAGACAAAGTTGGAATACGGAAGCATCTTTTTCTATCTCAATGCCTCAAATCCTTTCTCTTTCCTCGCTCCTTTCTTCTTCAAACCACCTGCAATTTCACATCATTACCATTTAAACCAAAACAATAAAGAAAATTAATAAAAGGGTTTAATATATGTTCTTCACAGTATCTCTTAGTTTAAAAAGATTAATTTTTTAACCACTGAAAAGGCTTTTTTTAAGTATGTTATTCATTGCAAAGTCTGATTTGAATCTAACCAAGTATTAATCATCTCAATTTAAGACTGCAAATGAATTCACCGCATTAATGTTTTGATTTTGATTGGTATAGTTTTATTTGGGTTTTTTAGATAATTTCCTTAGGAAAGAGACAAAGGAAACAAAGAAACAAAAGAAAGAAAAAGAGAGGAAACAGAGTCTGTAATCAGTTTCTGAAACACAACAGCTATTCTAATGTTCATGGATAATTTGTCAGCCTATTACGCGTTAAAAATCTATAGCTATTTCTCAACCTATAAACTCATAAGAGAAATCTATGTTCTAACTGAAACTGCTGTTAAATTTACTAACGAGAAATGCTAATCACAGTCCAACAACTCCAGAGAGACTGTATTTCGCATTTCTCTTAACTATATACTCAACTGACAAATTAACCTATTAAATAACACAAAAATCAAACAAAACCCATGAAAGCAGAATTAACATTTAACATTAATGTTTAAGGTAATTCTTTACTAAATTCTACCTTTTTAATCACCTATTACAATTAAATGTAGTTCGTCCAAACCGAAAATGGTTACAATTAATGGTATTATAGTTTATTTTATAACTGAGATCTGGATTGCCACTTTAATACTAAGTTGAAGCCGAATTATAAAAAAAGAGCAAGAAAAAAGAAAAACCCATATATACCTTGAGGCCTGCAATCAGGAGGGTCTTCAAAGAGAGATAAAGAAAGTTGTTTATGAGCAACACCAATGTCAAAGAGAATAAGGCCTGATTTTGGATCATCAACTTTAATATCTTTAACAGGTAGCCAAAGAAAGAGTTCTTCTTGAGACAAACCAACAACTCCAGAGAGACTACGGTAGGTGAGATTAGCTCTCACAACACTATCAAAAAACACTCTGTTTTCGAACTTGGTCAAGCAAGGTCCATCAAGAAACACCTCTAAGTAGCCATTTTCAGAAAGAGTGAAAGATTTCACTTCTTTCGGGAGAAGACCAGCCGGTAACCCTTTAGAAATAAGAAGGTCATGAATGGAAGAGGAAAGTGAAAGAGGTGCAAACAAAAAGATAAACCAACTTAATGTACAAAAACAGAGTATTATTTTCTTCATGTTAAAGATATTAGCCATAGAATTTTTGTTTTTGTTGTTTGGTTAGTGAGAAAGAGAAAGATAAAGAGAAGAGAGGTTTAAGAGATGAAAAGTAGAAACTGTTTTTTTTTTTTTTTAAAAGGACACTTGGGGCAAATGACATGAGATTTTACTTAATTGCCATTGGTTGTTGGTAAATATGGCCAAAAGGTTTTTTTTTAAGGTCTCATTATTATTTTTGTATTTTATCACCTAATGAGGGTATTAATACTTTATCATTATACATTTAATTAGTAAATTTAAAAGAAGATTAGGAGTGATCTGGTGCCTGGCTTCACCTGCTTAATTTGATTATTTAGCAAGGTATGTACTTCAGAATAATTTTAAATTATTATTGAGAGCAATATGTAGAGCAATATGTAGATAAGAGTATCCTCTAATCGATTATCAAGAAAAATCTTAAAATTATTATTCTTATTTTTTTGAATTTAACTTTTTTGAAAAGAAAAAATCTTAGAGATAATTATATATAATTCAAATGGTATTCACTATTTTTTTAAAAAAATGAATATATTCTTTAAAAATTTCGAAATCAAGGTTCATCCATTCTTAGAAGATAAAAATTTGTATAAATTATTTATACATATATGAGATGGATGATATGTTAGTTTTAGTTGATAAAAATAGTCTTTTAAAATAGAAAGATAATTATTTTAGTTGAATAAAATTATAAAATCTAAACTATTCCAAAAGATAATGGTTAATTTGAATAAAACTTTCAAAAATTAAATTCATTTTTGTTTAAAATGAGATATATATCAAATTTTATTTGTAAAAAATTATTAGACGAAAATATATGAATAGATATAAATTTTATATAAGATTAACCAAGAATGATAAAATTTTCAAAACAAGCACATTAAATTTTAAGAACGAACACACACACACATATATATTGTTAACCTAAATCATCTAATCCATTATCCTAAAATGGGAAGAATTTTTTTTTAAAAAATAAATAAATAATAAAACTATGATGAAAATATCACACCACTTGCCTTTCCCATTATCACAAGCAAAGTTTCAATAATTTCTCTAAAAAATGGGGGTCCCTCTCCACCCTAATAATAATAATAATTCTTCCCACAAAAAATAAATAAAAAGAAGTCCCCTCCAAATTAATGGAAACATATCAATTCCAATCAATCATCTCCGTCTCCTTCTCCGTTATTTCTCCATATATATCATTTACAAAACCCCCCCTAAAAAATCAATAAAATTCTACTTAAACTAGTAAGAATAATAATAATAATAATATACATCTCATTTTAAACAAAAACGGATTTAATATTTTAAAGTCTTATTCAAATTAACTATTATCTTTTGAAATAGTTTAAATTTTATAATTTTATTCAACTAAAATAATTATCTTTCTATTTTAAAAAGACTATTATTTTTATCAACTAAAACCAAAATATCATCCATCTCATATATGTATAAACAATTTATACAAATTTTTATCTTCTATGAATGGATGAACCTTGATTTCGAAATTTTTAAAGAATGTATTCATTTTTTTAAAAAAATAGTGAATACCATTTGAATTATATATAATTATCTCTAAGATTTTTTTATTTTCAAAATAGTTAAATTCAAAAAATAAGAATAATAGTTTTAAGATTCTTCTTGATAATCGGTTAGAGGATACTCCTATCCACATGTTGCTCTCAACAATAATTTAAAATTATTCAAGTACATACCTTGTTAAACAATCAAATTAAGCATGTGAAGCCAGGCACCAAATCACTCCTAATCTCCTTTTAAATTTACTAATTAAATGTGTAATAATAAAGCATTAATACCCTCATTAGGTGATAAAATACAAAAATATTAATGAGACCTTAAAAAAAACCTTTTAACCATATTTACCAACAACCAATGGCAATTAAGTAAAATCTCATGTCATATGCCCACCTCTCCTTTTTTAAAACAGTCTTTCAAATTTCCATCTCTTAAACCTCTCTTCTCTTTCTCTTTCTTTTTCTCACTAACCAAACAACAAAAACAAAAATTCGATGGCTAATATCTTTAACATGAAGAAAATAACACTCTGTTTTTGTACATTAAGTTGGTTTATCTTTTTATTTGCACCTCTTTAGCTTTCCTCTTTCATTCATGATCTTCTTATTTCAAAAGGGCTACCAGCTGGTCTTCTCCCAAAAGAAGTGAAATCTTTCACTCTTTCTGAACACACATTAAATTTTAAGAACGAACACACACTCACATATATATTGTTAACCTAAATCATCTAATCCATTATCCTAAAATGGGAAGATTTTTTTTAAAGAATAAATAAATAATAAAACTATGATGAAAAATATCACACCACTTGCGTTTCCCATTTTCACAGAAAAGTTTCAATAATTTCTCTTTAAAAAAGGGAGTCCCTCTCCACCCTAATAACAATAATAATAAAGCTAAATAATTATGAAATCTCTCAGATTTTATATATTATAACAGTCAATTTTTATATTTTAAAATTTTAATTTTTATATCTTTATATTTTTAAAAATTAAACTATTTAATTTTTTTATCAATATTTTTATCCTAAAATTACTAGTCAACCCTTTTGATATTATAAAATAATTTATTTATTCTTTCTTTATATATATTTATCTTTATTATTTATTAAGTTTATTTTATTTTTAATTTTATTTTATATATAGATTGTGTAAAATAATAAAAGATATTATTAATATTATTTAAAATTATTTTTTAGTAATATTTATAAAATTAAAATAAATAATATATATATATATTGTCTGCAAAATAATAAAAAATATTATTCATATTATTTAAAATTATTTTTAAATAATATTTATAAAATTAAAATAAATTATGTATAAAAAATATAAATAAAATTAAAAATAAATATGATTTAATAAATAATAATACAAGAAATATATAAAAGAAGAGTAAATAAATTATTTTATAATATTAAAATAATTGACTAATAAAAAAATTAATAAAAAAATTAAATAATTTAATATTTAAAAATTAAATATTAAATATTAAAAATATAAAAATTAAATAATATAATACATAAAATTTCGATAATTTTATAATTATTTAATCTAATAAAGATAATTCTTTACACAAAAAATAAGTAAAAAAAGGTACCCGCGAAATTAATGAAAACATATCAAATCCAATCAATCATCTCCATCTCCTTCTCCGTTATTTCTCCATATATATCATTTACAAAAACCCCCTTAAAAAATCAATAAAATTCTTCTTAAAGTAGTAATAATAAATATAATGTTCATTAATTTACCATTTTATTTTATTTTTATGAAACTAATTAATAATAGTAAGGGGCATTTAAGTCAACTAACACTCATATGTATATACAATGGAGTACAAGAGAATGAAACGGCTGTATAATCCAGCCGAAAGGACAGGAGAAGTTAGCAGATCCCTTAATCTTTTTTACTTTCTCATTCTCCGAAAATGAATTAAAAAAAGGGGTAAAAAGATCATTTCCATGATTCTTCCATCCTATGACTTATTTTGATTGATTATATAAATATAAAAAATTAATTATTAAAAATATATTTTAAAAAAATATATTGCTAAAAAAAATTATATTATTATTTTTAAAAAATATAATAAAATACTGAAAAATAGATTAAAAAAATTAATTTATCTAATTATAATTTAATTTTATAAAAAAAATTTGAATAATATTTAAATTATATTTATAATTTTTTTTATTTTATTATATTTTAAAATAGAGATATAATTATATTTTTGTATGGGATTCCACAATATTTTTTTAGTAAAATTATTATTTTTTATTTTTATGTAAAATATTTTATTAATTAATTAATAAAATTTAGTAAATTAAATATTTTATTTTATATAAATTATTTATAAATAAATATAATATTATTCATTAAAAAAATTATTTCATCAACTTTTTAGAACGACGATGTAATCGATGGCTATGTTATATATGCCTGTTTTTCATTAATTAAACACGCACGCCGATTCAAAATAGAATTTTCTATACGTATAATCTAATACTTAAAAAAATAAATAGCAGTAAAATCTTACGTCGGTGGTGGAAGCCACTCTATGAGCTAGAGTATATTGACTAAAATAGACATAGAAAAAAGTTCATCTATTTACCATTTTGCCACCAAACGGATCATTTCTGAGTGACAGTGTGTGGACAAAGGTTTCTTAAGAGTAATAATTACGATACCTTTCTTATTTGCTGACATGGATATCTGATTTGACACACGTGGACCAATGATTGACCGGCTACTTAGTAAATTGGTAAAAAGCATTTTATTATTACCCTTGTAGTTTTGGAAATGATGTAAAATCCTGGGCTATGACAAACAGGTATCCGGTTAAAAGCTGGCCTACGTGTGGTGTCTTCAGGTCCCCCACCCTTGACCTGTTAGTGACTTTTTCTGTGATAGATTAATAAAATTTATAAAGAAAAACTTCTCTATTGTCATTACTTTATTAGAGTAAAATTATTATAACGTGCGATTTATCTTAATTAGCGTTCTAACTTTTTACTAACATTAGGCTGAGCTCGGTGTCCGAAGATTTAGAAATTTTTTAAACAAATTCAAAATTGGAAAATTTTAAGACCATTAGAACTGAAATTGAACTGTTTACATAAAATATCCGTATGGTATTAGTTTAAAAAATCGAAACAATATGATTTAGATATTTAATTTCAATAAAACGGTCCTAATTCAAAATGAATATAAAAATTCAGAGACTGCAAAAACAACTAAGCCTTAGTCCCAAACAAATTGGGGTCGGCTGTATGAATCCTCAACAAAAAAAAAGCTCAAAAGACACCAAAAAAGATACTCCAGCCTTAGGCCCCTTCCAATACACGGATTTTACGTCTCCATTCAAGTCTGTCATTAATCAAATCCGCATCAAGATCTAAGGCACGTAAGTCTCTTGCTATCACCTCATTTCACACAGTTCTAGGTCTTCCATGACCTCTAGCTCCCCCAATCAACAAATTCTCACACTTACGAACCGCGGCATTAGGAGGTCTTCTTAAAATATGCCCATACCATCTAAGTCTTCCTTCCCTCACCTTATCTCCGACATCCGCTACTTGGACTTTTTGTCGAATATGAACATTCTTAAATTTGTCCACTCTGGTATGTCCACACATCCATCTTAGCATCCTCATTTCTGCCACACTCATCTTATGCAAATGTTGTCCCGTTGGTGCCCAACACTCACTATCATAGAGCATCGCAGGTCTAACAACCGTCCTATAGAATTTACCTTTCACTTTCAGAGATATTTTCTTATCACATAGAACCCCAGTCGCACCCTTCCACTTCAACCACTCTACTTGTATTATGTGAGCCACATCTTCATCTATACGGCCATCATTCTGGTACACCGAACCCAAATATTTGAACTGCTTGGTTTTAGGAACCAAAACTCCATCCAACCTAACCTTATGTTCCTGCTTCTTCCTTAGACTGAACTCACAGTGCATATATTCCGTTTTACTCTACTTAACTTAAAACCCTTGTCCTTGAGGATTTTTCTCCACACTTCTAACTTACGATTTACACCAGCACTAGTCTCATCAATTAAAATAATGTCATCAGCAAACAACATACACCAAGGAACATCATCTTGTATGCTTTTGGTTAGCTCGTCCATAACCAGGGTAAATAAATATGGACTCATGGCCGAATCTTGATGCAATCCAGTAGTAATGGAGAAAGCCTCAGTGTCTCCACCAGGTGTTTTCACACTAGTGGATGCATTCTCATATATGTCCTTGATGATGTTGATATATTTGCCGCTGACTCCTTTCCTCTTCAAAACCCACCATAACACTTCTCTTGATACTCTATCATAGACTTTCTCCAAGTCAATAAATACCATGTGTAGATCTTTCTTCTTCTCTTGATACAATTCCATTAGTCTTCTTAGAAGAGAAATAGCCTCCATGGTATATCTCCCTGGCATAAACCCAAACTGATTCTCCAAAACTCTTGTAAGCTTCCTCAATCTGTGTTCAATAATCTTTTTTCATAATTTCATAGTATGACTCATAAGTTTGATACCCCGATAATATTTAATTATTTTAACAATAAAAATATTTAATTTCTTCATAATTCATTTTTTATTACTCATACGCGTAAAAAAAATTATATCAATATTATTTATAATTATTATCATTACTCATTATTATTAATTCTTGTTAAAATTCATAATCATTATTATTATTAAAAATTACTAATATCATTATATTGAATTACTTTATTAAATACAAATTATTATAATTAATATGAATTACTATCATTAGTACTAGTAGTAATAATTATTCATATAATTATATTAATAAATTATATTAATTATAAATGATAAATTAACTATATATTTTAATTACTTTAATTATATATTCTTTATTTAAAATTATATTAAAAAATAATTACTTAATTATATTTTTATTTACTTATATTTGAGTTAATACTCATAAAAGTCATATTATGAATGAAAATTAATAAAATAATTTTTATAGTTTAAAAATGAGTATTATAAAAATAATTTAAAAATGTCTATATATTCAATTAACAAAATATAAAAAAATAAGATATATATATAATATAAATTAAGCATAATATAAAAAATTAAAAATTTTAAAGTGAATATATAATAAGATATAACATAAATTAATAAAATAATTCTATTATATTTTTAAAAAATCAAATAGTAAGTAATAAATTAATATAATAAATATAATTTTATATTATAATTAATAAATAAGTTATTATTTTGATTTTTTAGCTTAGAATGGTTATCGATTCATGTATAGCTTTATATTTAGAACTGTCCAGCATTTTAAAAAATGGATACGGTTCAATTTGAAAAGGTCAAAAAGTTAATAAATTTAATTGATTTAAAGATTAATAAATTTAATCGATCTTAGATATTTTTAAGATACGTGTTTAGCCCTAACTAATAGTTCTTGTATATAAAACTGAAAATTTTCTTGATTAAATTTTAGTTTTTAATTTTTTAACTTATATATTATTTTATTTGTTAAAAATATTTCTCATATAATAGTTTAATATAAAATCTTTTATTTTCCTAAAAATTTAAACTTTTTTATTTTAATAATTGATTTTATTATATTATAGTGTAATACTTTAATCTCTCAAATTTTTTTTTTATTTTTTTGTTTAAATTTACTTAAAACTATAAATGTCAATATTTAAATAATATAAACTGAAGTGTTAATCACAATTTTTTAAAATAATTTGGACTAAAAATGTTAATTAAAATAAAATTTAAAAATATAATAATAATTTACCATTATGAAAAAAAAATATCGCTCTCTTCTTAAAAAATAACATCAGTCTTACTCGTGAATTATCTCGTTGCAAAATTATATAGAATAATGGCCTATTTATCAATTAACTTTGCATAAATCTTTTATAAATTATAATTAGAATTATTTCATAATATACTACCTTCTTTTTTTTCAAAAAAAAATCATGTGATTTAAATAAGAATTTTATTCCCATAAGTACACCAATTACAACTAAATTTTTTTAAAAAAATATTACTAAATTAACTTCTTTAATCACAATGATTTTTATATAATTGCTATATACAAAAATAAAAATAACAAAATACTATATGCAGAGATAAAATGAGGGCTTATGTAATTAATATTATTTTTTTTCATAACAATTTGTATTAGCAAAACCTGTATTTTTTTTTATCTAAGCAAAAACTGTACTTTTGTAACAAAAAAATTGAACTTTTGTGTCTCAAGTTCAAATTCACCCTTATCGAAATGAAAAAAAAAATCTTATTCGGTATAAATGAATAAATAGGTATATTTTATGAATTTTTATGAAATTGATTTGCACTTTCATATTTATATATTTAATAAAAAAATGTATTGTTTTCACCCACATTAGTTATGTTTTTATTTAATCATATAAAACAATAATATCTATTTTTTGTCTAATTTTCTTTTTAAAGGAAGGATAGATTAAAATGATGAAAGGTGAAGAATGAGTGGAAAAGAGACCCTAAAACATGGAGACCTCGGCCAAAGAGATGTATTAATTGGTTATTGATATTAAATATTAAATTAGATGCCTAAGGATCCAATGCTGCATTTCTCCCAACTTTTCTTCTTTACATTATGAAAATCTGAAGCCTTTTATGCTTTTTCTAATAATGTTAAAACAGTCTTCCAAAGTTCATTGATCATTAAATATTATAAACTTTAATAGTTGCAATGCAAACAAAGTAAATTATACTTTCTCCGGTTATTAATAATAATTATTCAATTAATTACAATAATTATAACAATAATTATATTAATATTTTATTTTATTATTTTTATTATTCTATTTATTATTATATATATTTACTATTATAATTAATATAATTATTATATATATTTACTATTATAATTAATCTAATTATTACTCGTCCACTGTTTTATTTTAAAATATTTTAAAATAATTATTTATTTTATTTATAGAATATATTTAATATCTTTTTTTTTCTATTTTATCTTCTAAAAAATAGTTTGAACTATTTTTAAAATAAAATAAATATATAAATAAGAATAAAAAAGAGAAATGCATAAATTATTAATATATTAATTATATTTTTTTAAAAATTTATAAAAAAAGATGATATCTTTTTTTAAGACGAAGGGATTAGTAAAAATATTATAAAAAAATATACCATACATTGTGTGATCTTTAGTAAAATTTTCAATAGTATGTATAGTTATCACATACCATATAAAATGAGTCTCTTTATGTTTGATATGATAATTGAATGATAAAAATTATCGACTATCGAAACTTTTAAAATCCCCTTTCGCTATAACCAGACTTTTCTTAGGGACCAAATAAACTAATAATTTAATACAATTAAAAATAAACTTCTATTTTTCAAAATCATTTATTTTTTTCAAAAATTTTTTACTTTTTAATCAGTCATTAATTTCGGATTTAAAATTGTCAGTAACTCAACTCGAAAGTTAAAACTAATATGGTGAATTCTGGCCTAAAATAACTTTTAGGAACGATTTTAATAATAATACTTTTTTTTTTTAAGTGTGAAGGTCATCGTTGGGCTCTTTTGCATCAACAAAGGTATCCTTTGAGAGTTGTGAGTCTTGTGACCCATAATGGCCCAATTCATCCTTAAGAAAGAGGCCAGCTTAATAAATTACATGGTGTCTTTTTTTAGAAAATTACATTATATATATATTTAAAACATTCCATAATTTTTGCACACTAAATGTATATTTCTAGAAGTAAAGTATTTTTAAAATTAAAAGTTTATAAATAGGTGTAATTTTATTATACTAGACGCATATTTTTAAAAATGAAGTATTTTTGTAACTAAAAATTAAAAAATAAATATTTTTGAAAGGAAAAATAAATAAATATAAAAGATGAATTTCATAAAAATAAATTTAGGGATTTTATGATAATTTTGTTTAAATTGTACTAAAGTGTGGGGAATTTTTCACAAATGGTGGTGAGTTAGCTCAATGTGAACTTTGACATTTATGCAAGTTGGTCTGTTGAGAAGATATTTCAACACAATTTCTAATGCTGGTCCACATTTTGGATGGATTATGAATAGATCATAGGTTTTAAAAAAAATGAAAAAAAAAACATTTGGCAAAATCAAAGATTTTAATAAATATGAAAACAAACAAAGCATATACGATAATATATATAATTAGGAGTGAATATCGGTTGATTCAGTTAATTAACTGATCGAACTGGTTGGTTAATCAAATCGAAGTATAAAAAAATTGATAACCGAATCGATCAAATTTATATTTTGGTCGATTTGATTAATTAACCAAACTAAATTGGTCGATTTAGTTAATTAACCGAACCGATAATTTTTTTTAAAATTTTAAAATAAAATTATATTTATAAAAAATTAATATAATTAAATAACTAAATAAAATTTATTATAAAATAAATAAAATATAACTTTATTTTGTAATAAAAATTTATATTTATAATAAAAATTATATAATTAAAAAATTTAAAAAAAATAATAAATAACTAATTTTTTTTAAAAATAATTTAGTTAATTGATTAACTGATCGAATTGAATCGGTTAATTATTAACCGAACTGAAAATTGAAATATTCTAAATCTTTAACCGAATTGACCGAATTATACTACCGGTCGGTTAATCGAACTAAATTTTATGTCGGTTAATAAAAAATTTAGTCGGTTAACCGAATTTTGCCCACCCCTATATATAATTCCGTGTGCTATTTTTATGTGACTAAATTTTATATTCTATCTATTTTATTTTAAGTGTCGTATAGAAATAGTGCACACAGACTAAAAAAATAATTAGTCATTATAAATTTTATAAAAATTTTATTATAATTTATATAAATATCATTTCTCATTTTTTACCGTACTTATTCTCTTTCAATAATTAATATGAGCAATATTAAAAATTTTTAATTAATGTTCTATTAAAATTTTAAAAGTGATATTTGAAGTAAAATAAAAAAAAATTCTAATAAGACACTTAAAATAAAAAGGATGGAGTATTAAATATGCTTTGTCAGTTTCTTTAACCAAAGGAATTAAATAATATTTTCTCCGATTTATTTTAAGTGTCATATAAAAATAATATGCACAAATTAAAAAAATGATTAACCAATAGAACTTTTATAAAAATTTTATTATAATTTACCTGAATAATATTTTTCATCTTCTCACTTCATTTATTTTCTTTCATTAATTAACGAGACAATATTAAATTTTTTTAATTAATATTTTTTTAAATATTTAAAATAAAATAAATTTTTTATATTACATTTAAAATGAAATAGAGAGAGTAAACACTAAATTTTTTGAACTAAAAGAGTTTATTTATTTATTTTATCAAAGACTAAAAAAGTTTATTATTTTAAAGAGTCGGATAAAAATAAATATTTTACACATTACTGCATCTAATTTTTGTTTTTCTCTTGTGATAAATTAAAAAGTGCGAAAAGGACAGTCAATTCGAAGACAAACAAAGTCTCTAGGAATTAATAACATGTTCCCTCAGCAAATACCATGTTTCACAGTATCCTTGCAAAATTTCGTTCAAAAAAAAAATATCCTTGCAAAATTACTTTTACCGCCCCGGTAATTACGAGCAATAAAAATAATTGAATATATTTGATATTTCCATTTTGTTATTAATAAAATAGTTTATTTTTAAACTTCTTAAATAGTAATTTCGTTTTTTAATCTTTCCAGTTAAAAAGTTTTCAATTTTAATTTCATTAACAAATTATTCATTTTATCAATTATATTTATTTACCTCTAAAACATATAAAAAACTAAAATATATTTTATTTTTCCTTAAATTTTTATCGTAAGTTCTTAACTATGAAAATAAATAAAAAAGAAGAAAAATATTAAAAAACAATAATAATATTAAAAAATAAAAAACAAGAAAAAATTTTATTATAATTTTTCATCTAAAAACAAATGTTTCACTTTTCACTATTTCTACCACTATTGCTACAGCTATCACTCTTATTATTATTATTATTTTTTCATATCATAGTTTCTTTAATTAATGAAAAAAAAAAAGAGAGAGAATATTTAGTAATGGCAACGGTAGCAATTCATGATAGAAAACAGAGAGAGAAAATGAGTGAGAGAGGGCGATGAGAAGACTTAGGCATTTATTTTATTTTATTTTTTAATTGTTTTGAAATAAAATTTATAAAAAAAATTTCTACCAAAAAAAATTGATAAAAAAATAATGAGATGGTCAATTAATTAATGAAAAAAAAAACCCAAGAACTATTTAATTAATTAAAAAAAATCAGCTTATTGAATAAGTTAAATTATAAGGATAAATTATTAATTTGTCAAAAAAAAAAATTCTTAGTATATGTTATGAATAGTCACATTCACTCGCACATCTCCATAAAATTTTTATTCAGTGCCTATCTGCTTCTTCATCTTCCAGTGTCTAATACTACTGGTCAAATTATTTATTTTAGGGTTAGCAAATACAATAAATTTATTATTAACTTTTAATAACAACTGAATTGAAATTAAATATTTTTAGTATCTATTATACCTGAACTAAATTTTACATCAAATTTGAATTGATTTCTGATTATATCATAATCATATTTTTTTAATTAGTAATTTAATCTTTCAATTTGTTGTACAATTAATTAAAACAACGCATTTTAATCATAATAATAAATGTATGAATAACTTTTTTTTTTTTGCTAAAAATGGCCATTATTAAAAACTTTTGTGAGCGGAAATTAATTTAAATGAATTTTTATTAATTTGCATTTAGATAAATAAAAAAATCAATAAAAATGATTAACTAATGTTAATGATTCGATAAGATGTAAAACAAATAAATATTAAACTACTATTTTTCTTTATATTGTAAATAAGGAAATGAACATTGATGGGTAGCTTGATCTTTGATTCCTTGGTCCCAGCTCTAAACGGGCTGGGTTTCGGAATATTTCAAATGACCAGCCAACTTTTTTTTATCAAATGACCAACCAACTTGACCTGTAGATTTCTAAATGAAAAAAATTACATTATATAACTCTTTTTTTAAAATTTTTTCTTAAAAATATTTTATTATTTTAATATACTTTTAATATACTAAATATATATTTTCTAAAAGTAGAATATACTTTTAGCATACTAAATATATATCAAATGTATATATCTCAAAAAAATATTTTTAAAATTGAAAATTAAAAAGTGAATATTTTTGAAAAAAAAGAAAGGTGAATATTATAAAAATAATTTTATTTTTTATACTATTTTTAAAGAAATCTCATAAATAAAATATTAATATTTTATTATTCTAGATTGGAACATGAATTAAACCCAATTAATGAGGACTAAGAATATAAATTCCATGTCCAACAAACTATATATATATAATATGACATGTTTATGAAAAAATCTATTGAAGTTGGTTTAACATAAGATATCAAAAGATGAATAAAGGAATTCTTCCTAAAAACAGAAAATTGCACCAAGTTGGCATTGTGGAGATGGCCGGTTGAGTGATATATAGCACTTTAATGCATCAAACAAGTAAATTTATCACTTGGAGAGGAAGATCTAAGAATCAAGATCTCAAACTGCTATTGAGTGAAGATGAAAGGCAGTTGAAACAATCAAGAGAGGAGTGCAATTTTGACATTAACCAATCTATGTTAGAAATTTTCATTGTCTTTCAATGAAAAACACTTCGGCTATGAAATATGCATGCTGCATTGATTTACAATTATGCAGGGATTTTACAAGCTGGACTCCAGATGGCTATGTAATGTTGTAATTAGTGAATGATTTTTTTTTTAATATAGATTTAAGTTTTTCCAAGAGTATGTCAACTAATGAGTTTACTGCCTTAAGTTTTGAAGTAGTTTTTAATTTTAGTTTCCGTTGAATCAAGTTAAGGAATCTCATTATATTGAAGGAAGCAGTTAACAGTCTTTGTACCTCCCCAAAATTTCCCTTTGGTTTGATGAAGTGATGGTTTTTTCTCTTCAACATATTCAAAATTACTTCTAAAATCTTCTATCTCAATATGGAATTCCAAGGGTCATCATTTTTATCTCTAGAAGTTCGAACCTGGAATACTGAATTTTCTAAATATTTCCCATGCTTTTCATTTGTGCTTTCGCAGGCAGTTGTACGATGTCTAACTTCCAGCAATATCCCTACATTCAATCTCCAGATTGAAACCTCTAACAGAATAGTCAGATTGCAGAAGAACTTCACCTTGAAAGCATCAGTTCCGATGACGGTGACGGGTTTATTAGGTTTGCCGGCCAACAGCTTCTTCACGTACGAGGAAGAAGCTTCATTCTTCTTTTAATTGGAAATATAATAAAAAAATATTATATATTTTAATATTTTATAATAATATAATTTAGTTTTATATTAAAAAATTATTATAATTTATAATATTAATAATTTATAAATAATTTTTTAATATAAATTACAATATTTTTTTAATGTTATAAATAATTTATAATGTTAAAAAAACTATAAATTAAATCTAAAAAAATCAATTTGGTTTAAAAAAATATTTGAGGGTCAATCTAGACTACTCACTCTAAATATAAAAAAAATAATTTTGATTTAAGAAAATATTTATGGATCAATCGGAATTGCTCGCTATTATATGAATAATTACTTTTTTTTGTATAATCACAAATATCTCTGAACTCACTGGGTTAAGATGAATCATATTGGCACCGGATTAGCTTCCTAAGAGGTAAAATAATTTCAGGAAATGGTGACTCCATTCATAAGGATTGAATTTGTGACCTCTTGCTTAAGAAATGAAAGCGTCGAACCACTCACACTATCTAATTGTTGGTATATAAATAATTACTTTAGAGCAAGAGAATGATAAGCGGTATAGTGATATGACCTTAACGCATTTTCCTTTGACCTCTGAAAAAAGTAAAGCATATTAGGATAGAACAATAAATACACTTGGTCTTGCAAGGTGGGTTGTCATCATTTGCTTGAAAAAGCAAGAGAAAACAAGACATTAAATTGATCCACAAGGCAACCCCAATTGTCAAACTATTGTAAGCCTTTAATAATCATTTGCATCAAATGTAATATGTTCGGTCAAGAACAAGAGATACACATTAGCAACACACTTTTTAGTTGCACAAGACTAACAGATAAATTCCTGCCCTCTCAAATATATTTTTGCACCTTTTTCAACGAATTTCACAGACAAGAGTAAACCTCACCGACGGCCAGAAGTTCATATAGAGGGGGGGGGGGGGGGGGGGGGTGTGGCCGCCGGTGATTACAAAGAAATGGGTAAATAAATAATTACTTTAGAGCAAGAGAATGATAAGCGGTATAGTGGTATGACCTTAACGCATTTTTCTTTGACCTCTGAAAAAGTAAAGCACATTAGGATAGAAAAACAAATACATTTGGTCTTGCAAGGTGGGTTGTCAAGGGCATATAAATTTTTTTTTTACGCTTTCTTCAGCATCAAGCAAACTAGAGAGACAGAGGCAGAGAATGAGAGAGGAGAGCCGAGTGGCGAAGTGAACGGTGATGAGGAGGACCGACGACGACGAGCGACAGAAACGGCGATGAGGAGAGAATCGAACGGCGAGGCGGCGACCGACCAGAAGAGGTATTTATACTTTTTTTTTTGTGTGTTGTTTAGTTTTTTAATTAGTACTTTTGTGAATTTTATTTAAAACATAGAATGTTATTTGTTTTGTTTAATAATTAAGTTAATAATTTATTTAAAATATTTTGTGATTAGTTTGAAAATTTGAATTAATTTTTGTTATTTTTGTTTTGTTTTGTGATTAGGGTTTTAGGTTTATGTTTATTGGATTTTTTTTAATATAGAATGTAGTTATTTTTTTTAAATTACTAATTTTTTTTAAATTAATAAATGTGTTATTGTGATTAGGTTGAATTGATTTGGTGATTTAGAATTTAGGTTAAATTGATTGTAAATTACTAATTTTATTTTAAATTATTAAATTAATTATAGATTATAAATTAAAATGTTGAATATAAATTAGGTTAATATTATTCAAAATATAAATTTAATTTAAGATGTAAAGTAAATGTAAATTGTAATTAAGTTTTAATATTATATTAAGTTATAAAATATAAAATAATATTGATTATGATTAAGTTAAATTGAATATAATTATAAATTAGGTTATAAATTATTAAAATTAAAATGTAAGAAATAAATTATGTTATTAAAATTCAATCTATAAATTAAAATTGATTATAAATTATTAAATTAAATATAACTATAAATTAGGTTATAAATTATTAAAATTAAAATGTAAGATATAAATTATGTTAATAAAATTCAATGTATAAATTAAAATTGATTATAAATTATTAAATTGAATATAACTATAAATTAGATTATAATTTATTAAAATTAAAATGTAAGATATAAATTATGTTAATAAAATTTAATGTATAAATTAAAATTGATTATAAATTATTAAATTTAATATAACTATAAATTTAGAAATATAAACTACTTTAGAAATTATAAATGAATATTAATTGGAAAATAAATTTGGGGATTTTTTTATATATAGAATTAAGTATTAATTAGAAATTATATTAAGTTAGCTAAAATTATTAAAATAATTTGTGATTTTGTTGAATTAATTTATTTTTGTGATTATGTTTACTTAAATTTGGGTAATTTTTTTAAGTATAGAATGTATTTTATTTTAAGGTAAATTAAGCATAAAATATATTAATTTATAAATTGAATATAAAGTATAAACTATTTATGAATTGAAACAGATATGGATAAATTTATAATCAAGATTAAAAGGGTACGAGCTGGATTTGGTGAACCATTGAATATTTCAATACCAAGTAGTCATGGAAGTAGGAAGGAAACTAGTGTTAGAATAGCGAATGAGGAGATTAGTTTTGATGATATTGTTGGTGACCCAATATTGCGTAAGCCTATTGATAAGTTTGATATTGAAATTAGAGATGATGTTAGGAGGTAATATGTGGTTAAAAGACTTTGCCAACCACATTGTCATAATTTTACACATAGACAATTTGAAAAAAATTAGGAGGAGTTTTCAAGATAATTGGTTCTATAAATTTGAGTGGTTGAAATATAGTATTTTCAAAGATGCAGTATTTTATTTTTGGTGTTATCTTTTTAGCTCGAATAGAGGTGCTAAGCAAGGGGATAATATTTTTACACATACTGTGTTTTGCAATTGGAAAAAGGTTATAGAGAAGTTTAATAATTATATTAGCGGTCCAAATAGTCCACATAATTATACTATATTGCAATATGTTGTTTTCAAAAATCAAAGACAAAGTGTATCTCATATTTTTTCTTCTCATAGCCAAGAGCAAGAAGTTTTTTATCGGACACTTTTGACAGCTGTTGTTGACCATATCCATTTTATTTTAGCAAATGAGTTGGCTTTTTGAGGACATGATGAGTCAAAAAAGTCACTTAGGAGGGGTAATTTTCTTGAACTTCTTGATTGGTACAGTCAACAAAATATTGAGATTGGGAATGTAATTAATGCAAATGCTCCTAAAAATAATCAGCTCACTTCTCCACACATCCAAAAGCAGATAGTGAGTGCTTATGCTTTGGAGACAACATTAGCTATTATTGAGGATATTAGAGATGAATTCTACTCTTTGTTAATAAATGAGGCTCGAGACAATTCAATAAAGGAGAAAATAGTTATGATATTGAGATATGTTAATAAGTTGGGATAAGTGGTTGAGCGATTTGTTAAAGTGTTACATATTAATGACACATTGGTTTTGTCTTTAAAAAGTGTACTTAATGATTTCTTAGTGAAACATGGATTATTACTAAGTAGAGTTCGAGGTCAAGGTTATGATGGAGGTTCTAATATGAAAGATGAATTCAACGGGTTAAAGACTATCATTTTAAATGAAAATCTCTCGGCAAGGTACATTCATTGTTTCGCTCATCAACTCTAGTTAGTGCTTGTTGCAGCAGTAACGAGTAGTAGATTTGTGAGTATTTTTTTATTATGTTGCAATAATTGCGAATATTGTTGGAGTTTCATGTAAAAAGAGGGATGCTCTTCGTTAAAAATAACATGATAAAGTAGTTCAATGCTTGAAAAGTGGTGATATTCAACCTGAAAGAGGCTTGCATCAAGAGACAAAGTTAGCTCGACCTGGTGATATACGTTTAGATTCTCATTATAAAATCATTTTTCGTCTTCTCTCTATGTGGTCACCAGTGAAAGTGATTCTTGAGAATATTTATGATGATGGTTCAGATGTAAGAAATCAATGAGCAGTTATAGGCTCGATTGATAAAATAGAAAGTTATGAATTTATTTTCATTGCTTTCTTAATGAGGATAGTTTTAGACATGACAAATGATTTATCTCAAGCCTTACAAAGGCATGATCAAAATATTGATAATGCAATTTATTTAATTGCAACTGTTAAACAAGAATTACAAAGCTTCAGGGAGAATGGATGAGATAAATTATTGGAAGTTGTTAACGACTTTTGTATAGATCATGATGTCACAATATCTAATATAGAAGATAATGCATGTTCTTTATATTCTAAGCGTGCTGGTACTCTTATTACTTATTGTCATCACTTTCAAGTGAAAATATTTTATCATGTACTCTTTTTTTCTTCGTATTATAATACTTAACAATTTATTATGCCACAACCTAATTTTTTTCAATCAATTTTAGGTTATTGATTTCGTTGCTCAAGAAATGAAAAATCGCTTTACAGAATCAAGTACGAAATTACTTTCATGCATTGGTTGTCTTTCTCCTAAAAACTCATTCTCCAACTTTCAGCTATCTAAATTACTTCGTCTTGCTGAACTATATCCATATGATTTCTCCATCACCAATCAAATGATACTTGAAGATCAACTTAATACTTACATTGCTGATGTTAAAAGAAATGTAGCTTTCTCTGACCTCAATAATATTGGAGTTCTTGCTTAGAAAATGGTTGAGACAAGTTATGATATTATGTTTCCTTTGATTTATCTGCTTATCAAGTTAGCTTTAGTCTTACCTGTTGCAACTGCTACTGTCGAGAGAGCTTTTTCAGCAATGAACGTTATCAAGATGGATTTGCGCAACAAGATGAGTGATGATTTTTTGACCGACTATTTGTTATGCTATATAGAAAAAAATATTTTTTTTAAAAGTTGAAAAAAAGACTATTATGCAACGTTTTCAGAATATGCAAATTCATAGGATTCAATTATCATCTGTTAATCGTAGTTAATTTAATGTGACAAATTAATTGTTGAACTAATATAATATTAAATGTTTAATTTTATAGGGAACTTATCTGAATTTTTTTTGCATAGAAAATGAGCCCAACCCCACCCCCCTCATTCATTTTCCGCGTTCACCATTGTCTACAGGTTTGATGTTCAGTTGAACTCTTATTTTCTTTCTAATTGAATATTGATGTTTGATGTTCCCATAGAATTTTTCTGTCAAGGTTAGTTGTAACTTTGTTTCATCTACCTTTCTTCTACTTTTCAGGATTTTTAAGTACACAAAGGCTTGGAATCACAAACAACAATTGACAGAACATTTGAGCGTGCCATTTGTCTCTTCATAACTTCTTTTCCTATATTTCTGTATTGGCCATATTAGTTTCTCTATAAGGAGCATCCTAACCGTCGTGTAGCTAACATGTTATGGGAATTTAGAAACATCTACTTGTGGTGGAAAATAAATGGTTAAAATATAATTCGACATGTTCCTTGGGTATTAATTGGATTATGTGAAGAGAGAGAATTTAATTTTTGAGAACAAGTGTCTGTTTTCTATGATCCATCATCTGCTATGGCCTTATAAAGAGTGATATATATATTCCTTTCCATATCCTATCCATCCTTACTCAAACTAAGGTTTGAAAGCAATGATAAATTTAAATTGAAACACACTTTCTACAAAGATCAGAAGGAAATTGGTTCTAATTAATATGATTAATGATTATAAAGGAAGGAAATTGGTAATATTAAGTGTCAGGCTAGCATGAACACCAAATTGTTAAAGGTGGTTACTTTTCACAAATTTTGGCTTCTGGTTTACAGGTTGGGTGATGGTAAAGGCTATGATTGAGGTCCTAGTAGAACAATTAATTCAAACCCTCAAGAAATAAGGTGACTATGTTCTTGAATTTCGAAGTCAGTTGAAAAGATAAAAAGCTAAAAAGCATCAACAAGAGAGTTGAAAAGATGCAGAAGACCTTGAAATCCTATTTCAAGACAACTAGATAGCAAAGCATCCATGATATGTGTGGTAACATAGGGAAGAGATGGACATCACCAGTTTATGATGAATCTTCCATAGTTGGTTTGGGAGAAGATACAAAAAAGATATTGGGCCGGATTCATCCTGAAAACAGGGCATTGCACCAAATTGGGATTGTGGGGATAGGGTGGTTTGGGTAAAACCAAAATAACGCAAAAGATTTTTAACAATAAACAAGTTATTGATTGCCTTAAGAAGAGGATTTGGGCCTCAATTTCACAATTTGTCAATGCGGAAGAGATGACGAAGACCATGCTGAAACAATTGGGAGAGAGATATCAATGGACTAGACATGGCTCAGATGCTGCCAAAGATTAAGCATGCGATTGAAATAGGAATTATCTGATTGCAATGGATGATGTCTGGAGCGTAGAAGGCTGGTGGGATAGGATATGCATTGAGCTACCAAAGAAGAAGGGGACAAATAGTGGCATAATAATCACAACGAATATAGAAAATGTTACGACTGAAATTGGAGTAGAGGAAATTCAGATTCATCAGCCAAAATTCCGAATAAAGAAGAAAGTTGGGCATTATTCTGCAAAATTGTATTTAAAAAGCTGGGAATTTAAAGAACGGAAAGTAGTAACTTGATAATGTATGTGTGACATGCTTTGTATTGCAAATGTTTCTGGACATTGCCTCTCCATTCCTCAAATGATTGATTGAGTACTGGTTTTTATCACTGAAAGAAAAAAAAAAAAAGAATGGCAAATGGTAATGTCGCAGAGAATACTGAATTCTAACTCTGACAAAAAAAAAAAGGCAAATAGTGATGTAGTTATAAAATTGGGCAGTGGTACATCCTGAGACCCTGGGCTCCAAGCAACATATATTGGGATTGAAATAGATTACATCTTTACAAAGCATATGTTTAGATTGAGAATAGCCCTTGTGTGGGTCTTCAGTGTATAAAACAAAGAGCAAGGTGAGGATGAATATGGGCTTTTACATCTTGTTTTAGTCTTTGAGGGTAGAAGAGAGACTAAAAAAAATTAAAGAAGAAAAATGAGGGAAAGATAATGAGAAAATTACATGAAATATTTTTTTTTAAAAAAAAATTTATTTTGCTTTTTTTTTATTTATAATCTTGCACTTTTGAGTATATAAAAATATTATTGTTTTATATTTTTACAACATATATCAAATATATGAATATACTTAATATATATATATAATAAATGATATTTTTATAAAAAATTTTATTCGTATAATATTTTTGGAAATCTTTTATATTCATAATATATTTATAATTTTTAACTTTTTAAATTATTTTTATAAATTTTTTGAAAGTAGGTTATTTTCTCTTCTTTTCTTTGGATTTGTTGGAAAATACAATTATTTTCCTATCATCAGCACCATTCTTTATATTCTCTCCAAAAAGAGAGACCAAAGACATTATGAAAAATAAGACTTTAAAAAAAAAAAAAAACTTTTCCTGTCTTTTCTAAAGATGGAAATTAACATCCCGTCTTTAGTTTTCTTTAGTTATTATCTTTCCTCCATATTTTCTATTATTCCAACAAGGAGTTTTAAGGATGAAATTCGCTTGAAAACCATAACAAATCTTCGATTATTTGTGTAAATCCCTAGGCATATACTGTAACTTCATATCATCTCCTTGTCGAGGCCTTGATGATAAAAAAATAACTATTATTAGTATTCTAACATTGTTTCAAGTGAAGTTTTTGCCTTGAATCTGAATGAGATACAGGCGTATCAGAGGATGAAGAATCCTCAACTGACAGTGCTATATTTGACTTTTATTAAATGAATGTGTGGATTTCTTGAAGAACCGACAAAAAAATTAAAGTTCTCAAATTCTCTATAAACAGTTCGCTTGAATTATACAATAATAAGAAAATCAACTAATGGACTATTTTAACAATATAGGCTGTGGAATGATTTGAAATGATTCAAAAACAATTGTATGAATGAAATGAAACAAGACTCAAAATGTATTTACACAAAAAATTGAACAAAATAACAAAATGATTAAGACTGAAAACATCAATATCTGAATAGAAAATTTGATTCTTCTCTAGATGGAGTGTTGCTTCTCGATTGTCTATAGGAGTGGATCGGTGTCCTTCTCCTTCCAATTCGGTTCTTTTTTCAATCTCTTTTTCTGATCATGTTTTCTGAATTTTAAACTTCATTTAGCCACCAAGTCAGTTGTTGTCTTCGTAGATTATTGTATGATCACCATTCCTAAAATATAGGAATTAGTTGCTGTGGAATAGAAAGCTAGTGCAAAATCTAGTTTTGCACTATTATTTAATATTAAATTTAAATTCTATTTTGGAAAAAAAAATTGCGATTAACATTTATTTAGGGTTGATTGGACAAGAAACATATATTCATAATTTGTATATACCATAGTGAGCTGTTTGATAAAGCTTTTAAAAATTGTTAAAATATTATGAGGAGGGTAAAGTTACAATTTTCAATCTTTTTATATACATTACAAGCCGGATAATTAATTACCAAACTATTAGTTTCTTTTTTGGAAAATTTAGAAAAATAACTTAAAATGGAAAAAAAAATGAAATATTGTGTATTTTTAAAAATATTGTACAAATAAAAAATAATAAAAATACGATATATCTTAAATATATAACATAAAAATAAAAAAATAATAAAAAGTATTTTTTTAAAATTCAAAATTGTAAAACAAAATATTATAAATGATATTTATTAAAAATGGTATTTTATGTAATAATATTTTTTTTACATCACTGAACTATTAAATTACAGATATCAAAATATAATATGAAAATATATTTTCCACACAACATTGTGAGTTACTGAAATTCGAACTTGCGATTAAATCTCAAAGTCTTAACTTAACAAAATGAACTAGACATCGCTGAGTCACCAAATTATATTAATTCAACAGCACAATTATTATGTTTGATATAGGTGTTTTCATTAATTTTTTAAATCAAAATTTATATTGATCGAATATTATAAGCCATAAAATTTTTTAAATAATTTTTGATATTTAATATTGTTTAGAATCTCAAATTTAATTTTTAAATGAATGTCATTTTTAAATTGCATCCTTTTACTAGATTATAAGAAACAAAGAATAATATGATATTGAAGCGCAAAATAATGCCATTTGAAAATGATTGAATAACTTTCTTTTTCACTTGCTATGACTTCCCAAGGAACATTAGCCCTTTCAAAAACCAAATATGGTAAAAGCCTTTAATCCACAGGACGAATATTGGTTTCAATAAATGAAAAAAAATTGTCGACGGACAAGATAAATCTTTAAAAATTTAGCATTTTTCAAGCTCAAATCCGGCCTATTGACATATCTACTTACTAATTATCCTCTTTGAAGCTAACTATTGTTTTATTATTAGATAAATATCATTAATAAACATTAGGAAATCTTTTATCAAAGTAACTGATGTAATAATGTGAACCAAATAGAGATTTCTTATTATGCATGTAATGCCTAAAAAGAGGATATATGTACATGATAAACATCATCTATGAAAGCTATAATAATAATAATAATAATAATAATAATAATTTTAAAACTAAAAGAGGCTGTTGCCGTCCTAAAAACACTAGCCATTATCAAGTTATTAATATTAGTCAATGGTGTCTTTGTTTCTTTCTATAATTATTCTTCTTTTTATTATTTTTTTATTATTATTTTTATTGTTTTTTTGTTTTTCCCCTGTCAGCAGAATGTGTTAATTTCTTTATATGTTCTAGCATTTCAATACGTAATTGTTTACTTAAGACCAGAAGTCTAGTTTTGATGAAAATGAAACTAGCAATTATTTTATATGTTAGAAAAACACATAAATGCTTCCCTCTATACATTCAGTTCTAAAACTATAATTATAGGTTCAAAATTGTAAAATAATAACAATAATAATAATATATAGTCATTGAATCTGGCCATGATAGTGCCTTCCAAAAAAAAAATCTGACCAAGAGTGGATTTCATCTTTAAAAAAAAAATATTTTTTCAAAAATTTAACCCATCAATCTGCATTTTATTCTCTAATTGAAGTCCGCAATCCAGCTTTTGACCAACTCTAATAGTTATACAGATAGAAATTATCTTTTTCATTTTAAAATAATAGCATAAAATGTTTTATTATGCTACTAATAACTACTATTGATTCTTCTATATATGATATAGAAATCAATATGATATGTTAAAATAAAATTCTAGTTGATATACCAACCCTTATATTAATTAAAATACAATACATTTTAATGATAATGCATTACATATTTATTTTATTGATAAGCATGAACTGATATTTTTTTTTACTCCCAATAATTAAATTAATATTTTTTGACAAATTTATAAGAATAAATAATAATTTTTATTAGTTGTTATTTTCAATCCCCTATTTCTTTCAAGCATCATCATAGATTCCCTATTGAATATGACATTACTCCTAAAACCATTAGAAAAAACATGTAAAAATAATTAAATAAAAAAATCTCACTATTTCATTGGTCACTACCAAATAATGTTTATTGAGTGCAAGTTTAATACACCAAGTTGAGAATTGAGACACTTTTCATTTCTCTTATTTTTTTTAATGTTTAGGCATGTTTCTTGCACTCAATAAAGAATTACTGTTTTAATTAAACAAATATTTAATGTAAGGTTCAACATTGACCTTTTTTTCTCAATACCCAATTAGTCAATGAAAGAATATAGCCATATATAACCTATGATTATTAAATTATTAATTAACAATATGATCAATTTTATGAAACAATGGTTCAGGTAGCTATATTATCTTTATCCATTATGTCTCTTTTTGAGCAGGCAAAAAAATGTAGCTTCTATCATCTCATCCTTTGAAATTTATATTTAATCAATTAATTTAATATGTACAATAATCTAATTAGTTTAATTAATAGCTTTTATTATACAATTACCCGTTTTGCATTTGTTAATTTCAACACTTGCCAGATGTTAGGGAGACATTAAACAAAAAAATTTCAATGATAACACTAATAATACAAATGCCAACCTAAGTCGTGTAGTCATAAAACTAAACAAAATTTTAAAAAATATATACATTATAATATAAATTCATATTAAAAAATTATATTATTAATTTCAAAATCTGACCAAATTCAAACTTGTGCTAAAACTTACTATGATATCATAATACATACAAATTATTTGTCATTTGTCCTAATCTTGATTACGTCTTTATCAACAAAACAAATCTTCTAAATTAGGTTATCTTTGTTAAATAATTAATTATTATATCATAATTGGTATGCTTAATAAATTTCTGCCCTTATAAAATATATAAATATATTGACCAAATTTATTTATTTAAATTGAAAATTTTTCAACATTATGATATAATAATGTTAATTCGAACCCCAAGCTGCCTAACTGTGGATGATGTGATTTTGGGCCCTGAATTGGGCTGTTTGGGCTTATTGCAAGGGCCCGACAAGAAAACAAGAGGAAGATCTCTCCCCACGTGTGGGTGGGATTTATTAGGCCAATCAGAGTCAACATTCTCGGAGGCCACATGTGTTAGTTTGAATGATGTGACGTGTCGAGCGTAAGAGATCTCCACCATTGTAGTTGTTCAGCCGTCGCCTCCCTGACACCAACGTGATAGTTCACGTGAATTTGGGCCAACGGCCGCTGCTTTTGCGTGTTGAGTTGAGTGGCTCTATTTTCAGCCAGGTTTAGCCAATCATTGAAATCTTGACCCCTTGTTTTATGGATTCTATTACTTCACGGCAAATAGACCCACCACCCAACCCTTCACACGTGCATGCATAAGTATATTTATTCATCAAATTTAATATATTATTGTAGTTTTAACAGTAAAGCAATATGCATCTTATCAATACTTTACAAAAACAAACATAAAATTTTATCTTTTACGTAAATTTTTTTATGCGTCCATATGATATTCGAAGTTTCACTTCGACTAATTTAAACTCAACCCACATTCAGTGGCGAACCAGAAATTTATCAGAGGGGGGGCAAAATTTACGTAAAAAAAATTACCGATCAGAAATTTATCGAAGGTGGGCAAAATTTACACAGAAAAAATTACCGACGAGTAATTATAAATTTATAGTTTTAATGTTATTAACCTAATCACAATTTATAGTTTAAATTTTATTAAGCTAATCACAATTTATATTAAATTTTTATTTTATATTCAACATTTTAATTTATTATATAATTTATATAGTTTATATATATATATATATACAAACGTGGGGGAGGGGAGGGGGGGGTCCATTGCCCCCCAGCCCCCCGTCTCCCTCCGCCAATGCCCACATCACATATCTTGCAATGGTAAATGAGTCTTCTAGTAAAAATAGTCACATATATCATACTATAAATTTAAAACTCAAACTCACAATTTATTTAAGTAATATCGAACCGTTTACTACTCGGATAATTCCGTTAATAAATATCTTTTACATAAATTTTTAATAAATAAATAATACGTAAACTTTTAATATATAAATAATAAGATTAACAATCGAAATAATTTTGAATATTTCAAATTATATTTCAATTAATATATAATAATTGAAACTAAAATTTGTAGATGATACCAAATAATACAAATAGCATTATTTATTTAATGGTCAAATATTTAAATATATACTTAAACTATAATTTAAGTAGCAATTAAACATAATTTTTTATTAGACTATTTAAGCACTTCTTTTTATCAAAATAAGGCTAAATAAATATAAATTTAACAGCAGATATAATTTTCGTCGAATCATATTCTTTTTAGTAAATGTGAGATTCACTTTTTTTAATTTTTATTGAATAAAAATTAATATTTTAATATCATATATTTTATTATAACTTAATGATATTTATTGTGTATTGAAGTTTATATTATAGATTGATATTATTATAATTATTATTATTATTTTGGAGTGCTATTATGAAATTTCTGCTATTATATTAGTATTACCGTAATTATTATTATTAATTAGTACACCACCATCAAAAAATATAAAAAAATATATAAATAAAAATAGAAAAATAAATTATTAATTTGTTAATTAAAAAATAGAAACAAAAATAATTTGTTAATAAAAAATAGAAATAATTTTATAAATATAAATAGAAATTAATAAAAGAAATTATTAATTTTTTAATATAAATTAATAAAATAATTTATTAAATTTTATTCAATAAAAACTAAAAAGAGTGAGTCGAAAATTATAGCTACTGTTAAATTTGTACTTATTTAGTCTTATTTTGATAAAAGAAGTACTTAAATAGTCTAAAAAAGTTTAAGTATTTAATTGCTACTTATGTTATAATTTAGGTGTCTATTTTAAGCTTTGGCGATAAAAGAAATGCTTAAATAGTTCAAAAAAGTTCAAATATTTAATTATTATTTAGGCTATAATTTAGATGTCTATTTGAACCTTTGGCTTTTTTTTATACTTGTCAAATTATAATACCACCTCAAATTTAATTTATAAGAAATAATATAATTTAAATTATAATTTAATTAAACTAAATAATTAAATTTGATATCATTGAATTAAATAAAACCTGAAAGGAAGTCAAAATTTATCGATTTAAAAGTAAATAATTAAATAAGAACTGGAAGAAAGATGAAATTTAATACCATTGAGTAAATAATCAAATTCTAATCAATAGCATCATTTTCATTTTAATTTGCACGACTTTATAGGTTTAAATTCTTATATATAACTATCCATAAATATGTATTGGTAGATTTTAAAGAATATGGATGGACAGCACTAAAAATTAAATTTAATTATCTATATAATTAAATTTAACATTATTTATTATAAAAGTTTAATTTATCCAACAAGGCTTTCATTAATTGAACATAAGTCAAATTGATTAAAAAATAAGTGTTAATATTATATAATTAACATAATTAATTTGATAAATTAACATTACTATATTAAAAAAAATAAAGATAAAGAAAGGAACATTAATTTTGAATTGTATATGTGTATATATGAGTCAGCGATAATAGATTAAATAAAAAGAATATAAAATATTATCATTAAGTTGGAATTGTTATAAAGCAACCCAAAAAATTATATAATATAACAGCTATTTTAACTCGATAATTTAATTAAAATAATAAATTAATTGTTATTAAAAAAACTAATAAGATAATTTTATGTTTTTGTCAGGAGAAATTTTAGAATTTATCAAATAATTTTTAGAACGTATTTTTTTACATATTAATATATATATAATTATTTAATTAATTTATTATTTTAACTAAAAATATTTAGTTAGAATAAGGGTTATATCTTATAATTTATCGAAGCATCCTTTATTATAATTGTTGTAATAAATTTCATTGTCCATCAAAATCATCTTAGTTATATCAGCATCACTAAAAAATTTTAATTGGATGCTATCGAAGTCATTGCTGGCTTAGTGGTCTCCTAAAGCATGGCTTTTACTTTTTCTATCTCTCTCAAACCTTTAATCACACCTTTCAATCACCCTCAATCATTCTTCTATTTTTCTTCCCTTATTCTTAGATCACTATCATATTATTAATAAAAAAATATAATATAAAATAATATAGATTTATGAACACTTTTATTTACTATATTATTAAAATGAAATTTACTCAATTACGATTACATAATTCTCGCTCTCTCATTTTTCATTTAATTATAATATTAAATTTTGATGCACATTTAATGATGAGTCAATTTTGGTATTATTTTAAAATGAGATTATTTAAAAGGTAATGTTAGAATATAAATTTTATCAGTATTAAATTTTCTCTTCATTATTAAAAAAAAAAAAGATGAGTTTTAATCACCATTCATCATTGTTTGTAAAATATAAAAAATTAGTGATAATCATGCAAAACTAATGACCCTGATTAAACTATATAAAACATATTTAAGATAATAAAAACATTTAATCAATCATTAATATGTCATTCATTATAATTAGATATATTAAAATTTCTTTCATAAATATGTATGAATGATGTTATTATTTTGTAATATATAGCTATTGAATTATTAACTAATAGTAGCTTGTTATTAAAAAAAACACGTTAAATCTTATTGTTGATTTGTTTTGTTTTCATTTAGCAGATAAAAAGTTGCGTTATTATCAATCATGTTAATATAATAATATTATTATTATCAAGCCTGATCATGACAGTGGTGAGGTTCTACATAGCCACGTGCCAGTCGTTGATTGAGACAAATACCACCTGAACATTTTAACTATGAAAGAAACAGGGGCCACCATAAAAACGTGGAATGGGCATCCCACGTGGATTTCTGTTCCCTGATTGGCACAAACAAGTAGGGCCCATCACAGTCTAAGCTCATTTCCGTCAATGCAAACGTAAGAGTAAAATAATGCATCCTCTGCATTATACATCCTCTAAGAGCTTAGAGGATTCTACGCCGAGTGGAACCATCCTCTGCATGGAATTGTGGAGTTTCGGGTCCCACTCAACAACAATGCATCCTCTATGCATCCTCTAACAGTAAAAATAATTAATATAATAACTGTTAAATAATATATAAATAAATATTATATTAAATTAATTTTATCATATTAAAATTATAATTAATTTTATTATGTTTAAATTAAAATTTAATTTAGTTATAATATTTTATTCTACTTTTACCACTATAAATACATCATTATATGTAATTTATATGACAATTAAGATTATAAAAAAAATTATATTTTTTATTTCTCTATTTTCTCTTTTATTTATTTACAACACATTATCAATACAAGACTCTAAATAAATTGTTCATTATAAGCTCTCAAGATCAATATAATTATTATAATTTTTATTTATACATATATGTACCTATATTTTTTTATGCATAGAGTTAAATATAATTTTTATAAGATTTAAAAAGTTGATCTTTATGTATATATATATATATATATATATGCATAAACAATTCATAACTATCATGAATTACATATAATAGATTAATATAGTCAAGCTAAACAATAATAAAAATAAATATAATAGCAATGTATAATGGCTATTGTAGTTGCATATATATAATGTATCAAGGAGTATATGTATACAATACGTGCATATAATGTGTATAAATATCATTATATATATAACCTTTATAATATATTATATTATATAAATATCATAAGATAAATAGCCTTTATAATATATATCATGATAAAGTATATAAATATCATTATATGTATATAAAGTATATAAATATCATTATATAATGTATATTGTATGTACATATATATAATGGCTATTGTGTTTAAAATATCATTATATATAATTGTGCATTTATATAATGTATGCACATACAATAGTCACCTATATTCATATTTCATATTTCTATTGTATGTGTATATATATAATTCACATTAAATAATGACTATTGTGAATATTTAATAAACTTTAAACACAATATCCACATTGAAAAAAATGGACATGTGTTTGATCAAATACAATAGCCTTTAGAATTTGCAATATCAAACTTCAGCTTTATAAATAATAATAATAATAATAATAATAATAATAATAATAATAATAATAATAATAATAATAATAATAATAATAATAATAATAATAATAATAATAATAATAATAATAATAATAATATCATTGTTATAATAATGATTTGACAATATCATATATTATATTTATCATATATTATAATAATAAAGGCATGTATAATAAAATCAAATACAGTATATGATAAAAAATATATTTGATTATATATAATTTTTATATGAATTTATTATATATTTACACCTTTCTAATTGAATGTTCTTATTTTTAAATATAGTGTCTTTTCAATGTCGAATCTTGCAAAACTTGAATTCATTGCCCTCAATATTTTCAGAAGAAATTATCTATCATGGGCATTTGATACCGAGATTCATCTTAATGCTTTGAATCTTGGAGATACTATTAAGGAAGAAAACAAAGCATCCCTGTAGAATTAAGCAAAGACAATAAATTTTCTTCTGACATCATTTACATGAAGAATTAAAAACTGAGTACCTTACTATTAAAGACCCATTAGCCCTTTGAAAATTATTTAAAAGAAATATATGAACACCAAAAAATGATGATTCTTTCAAAAGCTCGATATGAATGGATTCACTTAAGATTTCAGAATTTTAAAACTATAAGTGAATATAATTCAGTCTTATTTAAGATTAGCTTTCAATTGAAATTGTGTGGAGAAAAAAATCACTGATGATGATAAGTTAGAAAAAATATATTCAACCTTTCATGCCTCGAATGTACTCCTGTAGCAGTAATATCGAGAGCGTCGATTTAAAAAATATTATGAGTTAATTTCTTGTTTACCTGTGGATAAATAAAACAATGAGCTTTTAATAAAAAATCATCAAATTTGTCCTACTGGCTCAATACCATTTCCTGAAGTGAATACAATATTTTCTCAAAGTCGTGGGTGAGGTCGTGGTAGAAGAAACTTCTTGACCAATTATGAAAGCAAAGGTGCTAAAAAGAAAATGAAATGGGTCAAGAATGAAGAATATCTTAAAAGGAAGGTACAAAATAATGACATCACTTATTATAGATGTGGAACAAAAGGTCATTGGTCAACAATATACCGTACTCCAAAATATTTAGTCGATCTTTACAAATCATCACTAAAAGAGAAAGGAAAAAATATTGAAATAATTTTTTCTGAAACTATAGATCCTGCTAGTAATGATGTGCATCCTTTAAATATTGATTTTGATATTTCTGATTTTTTTGAAGACAATGATGGCAAGATTGATCATTTGATAGGAGATAAAAATATTAATTATTAGAATATATTTTTCATAGTTATGTTATTTTTCTATTTTTCTTTCATAAGTCGTGTTATTTTTATTTTGCAAAAATTATAATAAGATCATACTTTATTTTTTTAATATAATTATTTTGTTTACTAGATAAAGCATAATAAACTTGATACTATGGAGGACGACATATGTTTGGTTGACAGTAGTACAACTCATACAATTCTTCGAGATAAAAAAATATTTTTTACAATTAAAATTAGCTGAAATTAATATTAATACAATATTTGGTACTGCAAATATAGTTGAAGGCTCTGGAAGAGTCCATCTTATTTTTCAAACAGAACAAAGTTATATATTAATGATGCATTATATTCTAGTAGATAAAAAATATTTTTTACAATTAACATTATATTCATGTTTCCAAATGCATTGTATTCTTCGAGATAAAAAATATTTTTTATAATTAACATTAGCTGATGTTAATACAATATCTGATACTGCAAATATAGTTGAAGGCTCTGAAAGAGTTCATCTTATGTTTCCAAGTGGAACAAAGTTATATATTAATGATGCATTGTATTCTAGTAGATTCCGAAGAAATTTACTAAGTTTTAAAGATATGCGTCGTTATAAATATCATATTAAAACAAAGAATGATGGCGATATTGAATTTTTATATATAACTACTACTAATTTAAACCAGAAGTTCATATTAGAAAAAATTTCAAGTTTATCAATTAGATTATACTATACAAAAATAAAGATGATTAAAATGTACTATATGCACCAGAAGTGCACAGATCCTAAAATTTTTATACTTTGGCATGATCATTTTGGTCATCCAGATTCAAATATAATGCGATGCATTGTTGAGAATACAAATGGACATCCATTGAAAAATC
Source organism: Garcia nutans (assembly GCA_947685225.1). NCBI lineage: Eukaryota > Viridiplantae > Streptophyta > Magnoliopsida > Malpighiales > Euphorbiaceae > Garcia > Garcia nutans. The sequence continues at coordinate 29,042,014 of CANTUV010000015.1, read as the reverse complement.
AAAAAATTCTTTTATCTGCTGATTATTTTTATGCTTCTTGTTCTCAAGGTAAATTAATTATAAGATCTTCACCATCTAAATTACATTTGGAGTTTTCTGTATTTCTACAAAGAATAAATGGGAATATTTGTAGACCTAACCATCTACCTTGTGGACCATTTAGATACTTTATTATTTTAATTGATGCTTCAACTCGATGGTCACATGTTTGTCTATTGTCAACTCATAATATTGTTTTTGCTAAATTTTTTTGTTCAATTATAAAGTTAAGGTTAATGTTTTCTGATAATCCTATTAAGATAAATCATCTCAATAATGCATGTGAGTTCACTTTAAAAATATTTTATGATTATTGTATGTTAATAGAAATTACAGTTCAACATTCTGTTGTGCATGTTCACACTCAAAATAATTTAGCTGAATATTTTATAAAATGTTTATAATTAATTGCTAGACCTGTGCTTATGAAATCAAAACTTTCAATATATGCTTGGGGACATACTATAGTTCATGCTGCATCTTTAGTTTGTATTCGACCATCTGCATATCATAAGTTTTTGCCTTTATAACTTATGTTTGACCAACAACCAAATATATCTCATCTTAAAATTTTTAATTGTGTGGTATATGTCCCTATAGCATCTTTCTAAAGAATTAGAATGGGTCCTCAACGTCGTCTTGGTATCTATGTAAGTTTTGATTCTCCATCTATTATTAGATATCTTGAATCCTTAACAAGTGATCTTTTTAGAGCAAGATTTTTAAATTATTAATTTGATGAATCAATTTTTCCACCATTAGGAAAAAATTAAAGTAAAGAGCCAAAAATACAAGAGATTAGTTGGAATACACCAACTTTATCTAATTTTGATATAAGCACAAATCAATGTGAACTAGAAGTTTAAAGAATAATTCATTTGCAGAATGTTACAAATCAATTACCAGATATTTTTACAGATACCCAGAAGATGTCAAAATCATATGTTCTAGCTGCTAATATTCCTGCTCGATTGATTGTCCTTGCAGGACATCTGGTTAATATGGTAGCCAATGAATCTAATACACGCTTGAAGAGTGGTAGACCACTTGGTTCAAAAGATATTATTTCCTAAAAAAGAAAAGAAGTAAAAATTTTACCAAATGACTCTCCTTAAGAGGTCAAAGCTAACATAGATCAACATCTTTATATTTCTAGAGAAATAACCCCAGAAGTAATTTTGGTACCAAAAAATTATGAGATCTCATTGAAATCTGGAAATATGTGGGAAAGAGATGACATTGTTGTTGATTATGTAATTGCATATGTTGTTGCTTCTAAAATAATTAATGATGATGAGTCTGAGCCTAAAAATATTGATGAATGTCAACAAAGAAATGATTGACCAAAATGGAAAGAGGCAATTTAGGCTAAGCTAGATTCATTAGCTAAGCGTAAAGTATTTGGGCAAATAGTCTTAACACCAGAAGATGTCAAACCTGTTGGATATAAATGGATATTTGTCTGTAAGATAAATGAATTAAATAAAATTGTGAGATATAAGGCACAACTTGTGGCACAAGGATTCTCACAAAGACCTGGTGTAGATTATGATGAGACATATTCTCCTGTTATGGATGCTATTGCTTTTATATTTTTGATTAGTTTGGCAGCCTCTGATGAGCTTGACATATATTTGATGGATATTATGACAGCTTACTTATATGGTTCGTTGAATAATGACATATATATGAAAAATTCAGAAGGATTTAAAATGCCTGAAGCATATAATTCAAAATCTAGACAAATGTACTCCGTTAAACTCTAAAGATCCTTGTATGGGCTAAAATAATCTGGACAAATATGGTATAATCGCCTCAGTGAATACTTAATAAATAATGGATACGCAAATAATTCTCTTTGTTTTTTTGTTAAAAAGATAAATTATGGATTTACTATAGTTACAGTTTATGTTGATGATTTAAATATAGTGGGAACTCAGAAGAGATCTCAATTACTGCAAACTATTTGAGAAAAGAATTTGAAATGAAAAATCTTAGAAAAATAAAATTTTATCTTAGATTTCAAGTTAAATATTTGTCAAATAGAATTCTTCTCCATCAATCGTCATATATTGAAAAAATCTTAAAATAATTTTATATGGATAAATCTTATTTATTAAGCACTCAAATAGTTGTTCGTTCTCTTGATGTAAAAAGAGATCATTTTCTCCCTCGAGAAGATAATAAAGAGATTCTTGGTCCTAAAGTATCATATCTCAATGCAATAGGAGCACTTTATATCTTGCTAACAATACAAGATCAGATATTGCTTTTGCAGTTAACTTACTTGTAAAGGTTTAGTTCAACATCAACTAAAAGGCATTGGAATGGAGTGAAATATGTTATACGCTACCTATGTGGCACATCTGATATGGGTTTATTATTTTCAAAAGGAATAAAGTCTGAATTGATAGAATATGCTAATGTTAGATATCTTTCCGATCCTCATAAAGCCCGATCTCAATCATGTTATATCTTTACATATAATAATTCTACTATTTCATGTCAATCTGTGAAGCAAACAATCACTTCTACTTCATTAAAATCATTCAGAGATATTAGTTATTTATGAAGCTACCCGTGAATGTGTATGATTGAGAAGCATAATTAAATATATTAGAAGAGTATACGGATTACTTATAATTAAATAACTAACAATATTATATGAAGATAATGCAATATGTATTACAAAAATTAAAGGATGCTATATAAAAGGCGATAGAACCAAACATATATCATCAAAGTTCTTTTATACTCATGAAATTATGAAGGAAGGACAAGTTGATATTTGCATAGTTCGTTCAAGTGATAATCCAGCAGATTTGTTCACAAAAGCATTATCAACATTAATTTTTAAAAAACATATACATAATATTAGAATGTGTTTACTTGGAGATATGTCTTAGCCAGTTGTATTCTTGAGGGAAAATTACCTATTAATATTGTACTCTTTTTTTTCGCTAAGTTTTTATCCCACCAGATTTTTCTTAGTAAAGTTTTAACACGGCATATTCATAGAAATAATCATCCAAGGAGAAGTATTAGATAATATGAGGATGATTACTATATTAAATTAACTTTACCCTATCAAGATTATGATTAATTTTATCCTATTTAAATTAGAATTCAATTTAGTTATAATCTTTTTGTAATATCTGTGATTTTGGAGAAATTAAATAAGTATTTGGAGATATAAAAGTTGTATATACCTAACATATATATCTAGTGTATATATAATATATACATATGGTATATTAATTGTATATGTTGGATTAATACATTATATACTTAATATATTTAATACACATATTAGATATATTTGATGTATATATAAGATATACATTACTTGTGTATACGTGTAATATCCCAAATTTTTGAAAAAATACTAATTTTTGAAAATTTGATAAAATAAAATATAATTTAAATGAATAAATTAAATTAATGATTTTAAATAAAAAATGAAGGGATTTTAAATGAAAAAGTGAAATATATATGTGATATATATGTAAAATATATACAACATATAAAAGTCAACACTTTTTAAGAGAAAAGTCAAAGTAAAAAAATATTTTGGTAATTAAATCTTAGAAATTTAAAATTATTAAATTAATTTAAAAATAAATTATTTTGAATGGAAGAGGAATTTTTGAACTTTTAATTTATTAAATAAATAAATAAATAAATAAATAATTATTAAATTATTTTAACATATATATATATATGGTTAAAAATAAAAGATGAAAAGAAAAAGAAAATAAAAAAGTTTTTCATCTTCTTCTTCTCCTCCATCAAGGGCCGGCCACCATGGTTGTTTAGCTCAAGAATTTTGATCTTCCATACTCCACAAATTGAAGGATTTAACAAGTTTAAAGTGGATTTTTGGTGATTTGCACCAAAATTAGTAAGTTTCCAACTTCTTTATTTGGATTTCATGAAAATTGTGATTATGTTTGTTTTGAGTTTTTAAAGTTCTAAGATTTAATTGTCTATTTGGGTATAGATGAAGTTATTTTAAGTGATTAACAATGATTTTAAGATTGAATTAAAGAAATGGTTGAGTTTGGGTAAGATTGGTGAATAGAGAGAATTTAGGGTTATGGAACATTTGAATTTTTAAAATCATGAGTTTTAATTGTGTAAATTGGTTCCAAATGTGTTGTTTTGATGCATAGATAAGGATTTTAAAATCAAATGATGGATTTAGTTAAGTTTGCATAGAGTTTGAAGATGGTAGTATTGATTTAGTATTTTGAAAGAGTGAATTTTTAAAAAATGATTAATTGTTTGATTTTAATGCTTAAATCATGTTATTTAATGATATAAGTGGTGGAAATAAGATTGAAATGATAATTGGATTGAGTTAGAATGGAGATCCTTCAATGGTGAAGGTTATGCCATTTTAGGATTTTGAACATAAGCATGTGGTTAATTAATATAATTGGTTTAAACATGTTAAAATATGTTTGTAATGATATAAATAAACTTAAAATAATAATTTAATTTGTTAATATGGATTTGCTAAGTTAAAGTAAGGAAAGACTTAATTTTTAAAATTTTGTAGGAGTGTTGCTAAATTAAGATTTGATGTTGAGAATGCCTTAGAATGTGATATTAAATGATTATTTATGATCGCATTTGATATAGGCATTGAGTGAAAGTAGTTTGGCCGATCCAAGTGTTGAAGGGCAACTTGGAAGAGAAGGTTGGTGAGAGTTTTAAGATTATTTTGGTTGCTATTTAAGGTATGTACAAACTTTGAATATAATATTTATTTTTGCATGACATTTGGACTTAACACATTTTGGTTGAAAAATGTGTTAAGCTACTTGGTTCATTGATTGTGTATGAATAATGTGCTATGACATTTGTAATGTCATATATGTGTTAAATGCATTGTGAAAAGTAATTGATAATGGGTAAATTGTATAAAATGTGAAATATCCATATTATGTGAAAATATCCAAAGTAATTGGATAATGTGTTGTAAATGCAAAAATGAAATATGTGGTATAATGAAATGAATTGATATTGAGAAAAGTGAGAAAAATGAGAAGATGTGAAAAATGATAAAAGTGAAAAAAAAAAAGTGAAAATAAGGCAATGTGCCTAGATTGAATATGTGAAAATGAGAAAGAGATTAATAATGAGAAATATGAATAAATTGTGTGTCTAGTATGTTATTCAATTTTTAGAATTCTGTGTTTGAAGGCATGCCTATGATTGCCTACATGCTAAACGTTGGGCTGGTGAAAAGATCAGATCGTAAGCTAGGTCCAGCTGATAAATCTGATATTTTCGGGGTGAAAAGACAAGGTCGTAAGCCTCAAAAATAAATCATTGAAGCTAGACTGAGTGAAAAGACTGGGTAGTAAGCTTAGATCTAGTTGGATTATCCATAGATATATTGTCTACGGGGCTAGACACATGGTGTCATTATAGACCAAAATAGTAACTCTGAAATTTGAATAGCATGTTAATTATCTTTGGACCCATATTTGTGTTTGTTTACATGTAAATTGTGGATTGTGAAATAATTGAAGAGTATGAGAAAATGGAATGATGTGATGTTCATAAGCATTTTGCATTATCATTACTTTATATTTTTTTTTATTATTATTATCAAAGTTTGTACTATTAGGCTTCGGCTTAGTACGATTGTAATTCGTCGCGCAAGTGACATGGACATTTTGGTAGAGCCAGAGAGTTCTACTAGACCTGGCCGGGTCTAGGTTGTAGTTTTTGAGCTTGAAGAGTTTTTCAATACATCAAGATCAGAGCCAGTTGCCAGCATGTACATATTTAATTTTATAGTATATTTTGATTTTATATATGTTATGATATATTTTTGAAGTATATATTGTAAATTGTAAAGAATATTTTGAATAATTTGTTTAAGATGAAATCTTATATGTGTTGTTGATATATATACCTGTATATATAAGTATTTTGAGAAAATATGGAGAAATTGAAAAGTATTGGTGAAATGGTGAATTGATTTTATTGTGAGTGTTTGTTTTATGCAAGTTGTGTTTTGCTGAATTTTGGGAGCATCCAAATTACAAACAAAACTCTGGCGAATTTTTTTTTGGAGATTTTCATATAAAATATTATTTCGGGTTACTATAGCAAGTAAATAATATTTATATACTATTTAATTTTATATATTTAGTATTTAAAATTTTGAAATAAAAATGTAAAATTTTTTATTAAATTGGTCTGTGACATCTTTGTACCGTATATATGTATTTTACATATGCTAAAAATATGTATTATATGTATATAGGGTATAAGGGTGTTACACTTTTATTTTACTTACACCACTGTAAATACCTCATTATATGTGGTTCATATGACAATTAAGAATATAGAGATTTCTTATATTTTCTCATTATCTATCTTCTCTCTTCTTTATTTACAATAATAACATTATAAAAAAATATTACGTAAAATTTATTATGAAATAAAATTAATTAAATATTAAATAAATTTAAAAAATATATAAGATAGATATTGATAGATCTTATTAAGGTGGCTAGATTTGAAATCTTAAGATAATCTCGCCATTATAATTGATATTTGATTTATATAAAAATTGGAAAAGACTCCATGCGATGTAGCAAGATTTTTTATTTTTAAAATTTTATAATAATTTAAAATAAGTAATTATTTATTCTTAGTTATAAAAAATTTAATTAGTTATAAAAATATTAATACATATATTGATAAATTTAAATAAATAATCTATATTTATCAAATTATAAATATTTTTGTATATGTTTGATATATGTATATGTCATATATATGACACGTTTATTTCAAATATTTTTCAAGTATATATATAACATATACATATATATTACATGTATCAGACATATTCATTTTATATTTTCTATATTCATTACACCAATATACTCTCTCATAATTACTATTCTAAAATACATCAAAAATTGGGGTATTATAAAAAATGTGTAAAATGCCTCCGAAGTTTATGTGAAGAATTGGATTAGCCCTTATTTTTTTTCTTATTTATATACTTAAAGTTTGCTCAAATATATAAATTGGTCCTTAAAGTATCAAAAAGCTAACAAATTAGCTTGTCATTTAACAGAAAGTTACCTACCGTTAACTATGTGTTTAATTTTCTGATATAATGTGCAAATATGTCATTTAAGTTTGCGTGAAAGTGCATATTAAAACTAATTTTTTTATTAATTATATAAGAAAATAATATTTTTATCTATTTATAAATGAATCAAATATATTTAAAAATATTTTTAATATCCTTTTTTTTTAAAAAATTACTTTTAATTTTCAATTTCAAAATTAAAAATTGATATTTTTAAAATTAAAATTCATTTGATTAATTATAAGGTATATTTTTAAAACTAATTAAAATTTTATATTTTTAAAATAAAAAAATTCAATTGAAAATTATGAGCAAATTTTTTTAAAAAAATAAATATTTTTAAAATATTTTTAATTTTTTATACTTTTAAGAAAATCTTTTAAATATATTATCCTAATGACATAACACAAATGATATAATATATTTATATAATTAGCTAATAATTTTAAAGATTCATCAAAAAAAAGTATTAAATAATAATTTTAATCAAAATATTATTTAATATAAAATATTCTTAAACAAGTTTCAGTCATTTATAAATAGATAAAAGTATTATTTTTGTACATAATTGAGTAAAAAAAAATTACAGTTAACAACAGTTCGTTTTTCGTTAAAACAAGAGCTAATTTATTAACTTTTTAAAATTTTAAGAGTCAATCTGTATTTTTATGCAAATTTTAAGCATATACATAAGCAAAAAAATATTTTAATGGTCCATTTATACTTGAGTTATCCATTTTCTAAAAAAAGGAAATAAAAGTTAAAAAAAGTAATTAAAAATAAATAAATAATTAATAAATATTGATAATCTTATCATTATTATACAATAAATATATTAAGACAAATAACTTGAAACAAGGAAAAAACTCCTCATTTTTTGCATCAATTTCTTGCAAAAATTACTCTTTGTCTGCAAAAAGAAAAGGCAGAAGATTAAAAATATAAAATGAAAATCATCCTCTCTATAATTAAAGGAGAAAATTCAAAAAAAAAAAAAAAAGAGACAGAAATCATAGGAAACATAAAGAGAAATGATAACAATCACAAAGAGATTTTTTTTAAAAAAAAAGAACTACTAGTAAAGGAGATTGAAGAAAATTTTAAATTTTATTAAGTACAAATCACATAATCAAGAAACAGATCACATAATCAGGTAAATATACTACGAATTTTAATTATTATTATTATTATTATTATTATTATTATTATTATTATTTACAAATTTGAGTATTTTATTTTTGTTAAAAATCTTTAGATATGTGATTTTTTAAAAAAGAATATAGTTAGATAGTGACTATAATATTGCATATAAAGAAAATTCACAAAAAAAAGAAAAGAAACAAAGACAAGCACCTAAATATTAGCTATAACACTCATAAATCTAATATATTTAATAAAAATAAAATATATGTAAAAAACCATAACCAAATAATAAAAAGAAGAAATAACATGTCAAGTTAATAAATCCAGTAGCTCAAATACAAAATTTAAATACTCAATTTGTTATGAATGAGGCATCATAAAATTATACAGAGATAAAATAATAAAACTAATAACAAAAAAAAAAGAAAGAAGAAAGGGACCAAATTTATTTTTGTCATGCTTTTATATATTAAAAAATTAATTAAGAAAATTTTAAAAAATAATAATAATGAAGCTAATTTCAGAAAAATAATGCTAAAATAAAAAAATATTGTGAGCAATTTTTTAAGGGAAATTCCTTTTTTTAGCAAATAGAATAATATATATATATATATATATATATATATATAAGAAACAAATAAAATGCTAAAAAATAAAATGCTGAAAAAAAATAATAACCTAAAAATGAGTTAAAATCTTCCTTTACCTTAGAATTTGCTAGTGAATAAATACTTCAGTGCTTGGAATGAGTGTTATAACTATGGATTCAAATAACAAAAATACAATATATTAAGTGCCTTTTCTATTCTTTGTGAAATAATTTTGCTAAGGAAAATAAGTGAATGAACGACATAATTAGAATAAATAAAAAAAGTAGGTATTTATGAAAGAAAACAAGGGTTATTAGTTTAGCTTTAGATAAAAACGGTGAATTTTATATTTCTCTTATAAGAAATAAGGGTAAAAACATAAATTTCATCGTATTTTCAAAGATTAAAAATATTTTGGTGCGTGCATTGAGATTTGAAATTGCAAAGCACACTTGATCCATTTTCAAACTTTAAAATTTATTATTATTATTATTATTATATATTTAAAAAAAGGCTATGGTGAATTACAACTGTAACCAACGGGTGTTGCAATCATTTTTTTTCTTTTATTTTAGTTTAGATTATTATTATTTTTTTTATCTTTTTAGCCCTTTTAAAAAAAGAAAAAGAATAATTATTTTCCATTTTTTGTATTTTTTAGATAGAAAATAAATGCTAAAGAAAAATTGCATGAGATCAAAATGATTATTAATTTTTTTTAGTGTCGTTTTGATATATTGATTTTCTTAATACATAAAAAAAATTAATTAGAAAATCTAATAGTTCTAAAATTTTAATCATTTATGGTAAAAAGCTTTCTATATTGTACATTTTATTCATAAATAAAACAATAATTTTTGTATCTAAGTGATGGATACAATAATTATTAAATAAATTTAATATTAGTAATAAAAGTATATTTATATATAATAATTAAATTTAAATAGTGAATATAATTACCTAGAATAATAACATATATAATATAAATAACAAGATAAAATAAAATATATGAGCACATAAAAAGACTAATAATGATAAAATATAAATAATTATAATTATGTCCAGAAAGTGAACATAATAATAATAATAATAATAATAATAATAATAATAATAATAATAATAAATAAACAAACAAACAAACCATATAAAACACTATATAAAAAATATCAAATTGAATTACAAAGACTTTAATTCCGTTAAGCGGATACATAGGCAAACGACATCGAATTTCAAATTCAAGTCCACTTTAATTAAAAATACCTTTTAAAATATATATATTAATAAATTATAATATATAAAAATATTAAAGTTAGAATAATCATGTTCAGGGAGTGAACATAATTTTAAAAATATATATAATAATAAAATTTAAAAAAATATTAAATCATTTAATAACAAAAAATTATTATATTCAGGTATTGAATATAAGAATTAAGTTATTAACAAATAAATAAATATGTACCCACAAGGATAATAAAATCTTTAAGAATAATAAAATAAAATGTCAAAATTTATTAAAATATATTTGTATCTAGACAGTGAAGATAAAAATTTAAAAGATAAAAAAATATAATTATAATTTATATTTAGACAGTTAATATAATTCTTATTGTAAATAAAAAATAAATAAATAATAAAATATCACAATAATTATAGTATTAATTTTTAGGCATTAAAGGGTGTTTTTTCTTCCCTCACGTAATTAACACCCGAACCTAAAAATACATATTATTAATAGGTACTCAATCAAATATCATAATTGATTATTGACTACTCCTAACATATAAAAAATAATAAAAAATTAACAATTAAATATAAGTAGGCAAAAATTAATTGAATTCATAAATATCTTACTGACTCCCTATCTTATAGTGTGCGACATATACCTTTACACAAACTTAATGAGTATTTTTACACCTTCTCCTATAATACACACACACACACACACACACACACACACACCTTCATGAAAAAAGATACTGAAAATTGAAAACCATAAAGCTTAAGTCGCACTACTAATAATACTGAAAACTAATTTGATCGTCATTCCATATTTTTCATTTGTTTTTTTTTTTCTTTTTTGCTTACCGGACTTGCTAAATATTTTAAATACAAGTATATTTTAATTTATAACATATAAAAATAAACTGGAATAATATTGTCAATTATTTTATCCAAAAAAATTAATTTATATTATTTGATAGTAACTACTTAATATTAATATCAAATAGCATATCATAGTCCTATTTAAATTCTCTAAATAGATATTTTTAACAATTAAATAATTATCTTTTCTAAGAAATAATAAATTTAATATCTTAAAATTTAATTTGAAACTTAATATAGATATAATGTCTATAATAAATAATTATTTGTTTATTCCAATAAATAAAAAAAGTAATATTTTAAAAAATGTATTTTGAAACTTAATATCCAAAGAATTTAATTTATTTTTTTAGAAAATAACTAATTATTATCAATATCAAATAATATATTCTATTTAAACTCTTCAAATAAATATCTATAAAAATTAATTAATTATTTATTTTTATTAAATAATAATTAATTATTATCGATATTAAATAGGATATTTTAATTCCATTTGAACTCTCAAAATAAATATTTATAAAAATTATTTAATTATCTATTATAATAAATAATAAATTTAGAAAATTCTCTTTATTTATTTTTAAAGATAAACTTATCATGATAACATGTAAAAGTTTATAACTTCATCTCCATCTTTTAATTTTGACTCTTAATCCAAGATAATAAAAAGAAAATCTTATTAAGATGGCTAGATTTGAAATCTTAAGATAATCTCGACTTTATAATGATATTTGATTTATATAAAAATATCTCTTGGCATTATAGTTGATATTTAATTTATATGAAAATATTTCGTGACAAAGAAAAAGTAAGAGTGAATAATTTTGAATTGAAATTTCATAATAAAATAGCTATTGTCTTAATTAGAAAATTTTATTTGACATAATCATTTAAGCTACTGCTGAAAAATATTAATATTAAAAAGTAGTAATTATAGATCAACAAAATTTATTTTTAAATTTATTCTCTCAAAAAATTTATTTTAAAATAGAATTTACATATTTTTAATATATAAAAAATTTAAAAAATAATTAATATCACTAGGAAATTGTTTTTCTAACTGTACAGAAAATAGTTATCTTTTAAAAAAAATATTTTCAACCTTAATCAAGATTATAAGTATAATGATAAAATAATAATTCTTCAAAGTAAATGAGAGGATCTAAATCTAATAGCTCTTTTTCCTTCCCTAATGTTTCCTAATTTTCAAAGGAAAAAATAAAAAAAGTAAGGCATAATAATAATAATAATAATAATAATAATAATAATAATAATAATAATAATAATAATAATAATAATAATAATAATAATAATAAGAGACAGTAAGAGACAGTAAAGGTTATTTTAAAGCTGCAATTTCTTTTATATTTGATGCCTCTAACTCTGCAGATGCCGAATTAAAAGCTCTCCACTACAACATTAATTGGTGCGTTCATAATGGATACAAGAATTTCAATGTTGATATGGATAATCAAGCAATTGTCAATCAAGTTGTAGGTCTTCAAAGCTTCAATTCAACTCCAATTTTGCAGATTCAACGTGTCATTAGGGATAACAACTGCTCCATTGGCCATTCATACAGGGAGTCCAATCAAGTCGCTCACAATTTAGCTCTTCATAGTAGACTCTATATTAATTCTTTCAATTTCGATTCATTTATTTCTTTGCCTAACTATATTAAAGGTTTAATTGTGTCTGAAAGTTTGTGTATGCCCTACTTTCGTTTTTCTTAGTTAGGTTTTCTATGACTTGTCCTGTTCTATGAAGGGTTTGTTTTGATCTATTTTTAATATTTATAAAATTATCCGGTGGTGCCGCCCACTTTTATTAAAATAATAATAATAATAATAATAAACTATATTTCTTTCTTAAAAAAAATAATAATAAACCATATTTCTTATTTGTTATACACAGCTTAACATTTCTACAATTGCTCGAGTTATTCTTATGTAGAATTTACTAACTTGACTAATTAAATATTGTTAACCAAGTGGTTTATTAAAAATTTATAGAAAATAATTTAATTTATAATTATATATATTAATAAAAAAATCATTATCAAAGATATATTCGCATAAATCAATTAGATTTTGAATGCTGATATATTAGTACTCAAGGGAATGTACCTTTTGATGCATTTTGGAAGTGGCATCATTTGAAGAAGAAAGTGTATTAATGATAATCAATTGCTTATTATTCCAAGCAAAATTAGTTGTGCTTCACATGCCTTTCAAATTTTCAATCATTGTTTTAGAATTAATTCCTTACAATCTAAAAACGACTTTTAGTTTAAATATAAAACCACTTAATTTTTTTTAATTTGATAATTGATCTAAATATTAAATAAAAAATTTTAAAGACTCATTTAAATGTTCCTGTGTATATATACTAATCTTTTTTTTTCGAGGGATATATACTAATCTTTTAGGTATAAAATTATTCATTTGGTTACATATGCACAGTTGAAAAAAATACAATAAAACAATAATGATTAGAACTAGACAAATGGAAGAAACTTCAATATTGGATTTGGTACTTTGCTTAGAGATGCATATGATTGAAGTGATCATTTTGTTTTTTAATTGCAATTTAATACATAGTTTGCATGATTAAAAAGTTCAATAAATTCTTACCTTTTTCTGGAAACTGTTAGAGCCCAATTTCTTGTTTAGGGAACATATCTATGTATGATAAATCATATACATTTTTTTTTAATTTATAAAATTTTAAATTTCAATATATATAACCGATTTTATTAAATAAGAAAAATAAATTTAATATGATATTTAAAAAATTTATACATGATACTATTTTTTTTTAAAAAAAATTATGTTATTTATGGATAACAATTAAGAAATATAGATCCGATTGTAAATGAAAAATAACACTATAAAATTATAAATAAACATAATTTAAAAAATAAAAAAGATAAGATGATTGATGGATTCAATAATTGCAGTCAATTTTCCTTGCTAATTGGTTCAAATTAATAATTTCAAGCGAAGAAAACAAAAAAATACAAATTTAATTAGTTGATAGCAATTTTGTCCAATACATTTATAGTGTTTCGTAGATGATGATATTTGGAATAATATGTCAAATAATTGGGCATGCGCCATTACAAATACAGTGGGTTGAGTAGATTAATGAAACAAAGTCATTTTTAGTACTCTTACCCCTGTCATATCATGTTTTATGTACCACTTGATTTTAGATTTCTCCAAGAAATCATACACTTGAAAAGATTTAAAACTCCAAATTAATGTTATTTCGGTAGCAAGTGAATGCTTTGACAGAATCCATAAAACAGAGGGTAAAGTTTTCTTTAAAAAACATTTTAATTTGGATGTATGGATAAAAAAGGGGAGGATTTTAGATGGGGAGACAATATAACATAACATGGAATCCTATCTTCTGATTCAAAAATAATTTGCTTTAGACTCTTTGGTTTTCCTTTGCATCGCTAGTTTTCCTTCTCACCCTAGATCCTCTTTTTTTGATAATCTGTTTGTGTTTTTTGATGGTTTTGACTTTTGATCCACTGGATCTTGTCTCTCTTTTATGGTTATCTTCGCCCTCCACCTTCATGGTGGCTCTGCAAACTTTTTTAAGTTTTGATATCCAAGTCGTTTTTTATGATGGGTGAATCTCTCGGCTCAGGGAACCTCTCTAATGAAAGGCGGTCGACCATCTCTAAGTTATTTCAAGTTCTATAAAAGCGATCCATTCTTCTCCAACTAATGTCAATGTTCTCCGCAATACAACAAAAATTATATATAGCCATGGATTTGTATTAGTTACGAAAATTAATTTTTTATAACTATATATAATTTGATTAAATTAGTTATTTATAAATGTTAATTATCCATAACAAATGTATTATTTTTATCACAGAATCTCAAAGTTGTAGCTAAAAGTCTATACTAATTATAAAAATTATTTTTTTCATAGCTATATGCAGTTTAGTCATATTAATTGGTTATAAAGTTTAACTATCTGTAGCAAATATATTATTCTTACTACTATATCTTAAAATTATAAATGTAAATTTAAATTAGTGACAATGTTTAACAGTACTGGAATAACGTGACTAATAAATCCAATTAGTCACAAAAATTAAAAATTTATAACAAAAATAATTATATAATTCAATTATAGTCACATAAATGAAATATAAACTAATATTTTGATTTATTAGTTAATAAAAATATTTTTCTTTATCAAAACTTATGAATTTTAAAAAACTCTTTACAATAAAATAAAAAGCATGTAATAATTAATCAATAGCCATTGTACTCAGTGGTGGAACAGGAGACTATGGAATGGGGTAAAATTTAAAGGGAAAAAACAACAAATCAAATACTAGTTTTAAAATTTTTTAAAAAATTTAAACCTAATTAGCAAAATTATAAAAAAATTCAATAATTTGAAAAATTAAAATAAAATAGTTGGATGACCTATCTCTTGTTGTCAGTCATTGCCGGTGATGGCGGTTTGGCAGTTGAAAGCTAGCCGGCTGGGCTGGCAGGCAGCTGCTCTCCCTACCTCCTCCTCCATTGCCTCTAGTCACTGGTACAGTGTTTGCAACACTGGTGTGAGAAATGAGAAGTTTTTTTTATTTTTTTTTAAACTTACTTTTATTTTTGCCTGAATTTTTTAATTTTTTTAAAAAAAATTATTTTAATTAAAACGGTATCGTTTCAGCTAGAGTTTAAAAAAAAATAAAATAAATATGTGTAATGAGAACCTTCTCATTACACAATGGCAAAGGAAGCTCAGGGGTGGGGGGGTGGGAGGGAGGGGGCACAGTCCCACCTTTGCTACACCGGCACACTGCAAGAAGTTATCGCCTATAAGAACTTTTGGCAGCTGACGAAAGGGCCCCCCCCCCCCCCCCCCCCCCCCAATAAATGTGTGTAATGAGAACCTCCTCATTACACAAAGGCAGAGGAAGCTCAAGGTGGGGGGTGGTAGGGAGGGGGCACAGCCCCACCCTTTCTACACCGGCACACTGCCAAAAGTCATCGCCTATATAGACTTTTGGCTGCTGACGAAGCCCCCAACCCCCCCCCCCCCTCTCTTCTTATAAACACGCTTATTAAGCTAATATATTTATTTAGATAATTTTATTGACTTAATGTGTGTTTAGCTTAGTTCATAAGCTGATCAAACTAGTTTATAAGCTTTAAATTTAAATTGACGTGTTTATTTAAACAATTTTATAAGTTTATAACTAATTTATTTGGTGTTTATAACCACTTGGCTTATAAGTTAATTTGACCAAATAATTTACTATATTATCTTTATTTATTTCAATAAATACTCTTGATAATCTAATTTTATATAATTAATTTTTAGTCATTTTAACAGTAAAAAGTGCTTATAGATTACTTTTTATCAAATATACTAGATGTTAATAAGCCACTCATTATAAAAAGTTAAAATTAATACTTAATTATTTAAAATTTTAAATATTTATAAGTTTACATTAGCTTATAAATATCATGTTCTTGTAAGCTATTTTTTTTAAACTAGGCCAAACACCTTCTTATAAACACGCTTATAAGCTAAAAAAAATTAAATTGAGATGCCGACTTATTATTTTAGTGCTTATAAACACTTGACTTATAAGTTAGTTCAATCAAATAATTTATTATATTATTTCTATTTATATAAATAAATACTCTTGTTAATATAATTTTTTTTATTCTTTTTAGTCATTTTAATAATAAATGTACTTATAAGTTATTTTTTTATTAAACATATTACATATTTATCAGCTACTTATAAACTCTCATAACAAATATATAATTACATAAAATTTTAAATGATCATAAGTTTATATTAGTTTATAAACACTTAGTGCTTATAAGTTAATTTTTATATGCTAAGCTAAACACCCTCTTTTAATTCTACATCATAATTAAAGCCCTAAAAATTATTATTTCAAATGGTTATGTTACTACTTTAATCACTATATATAAAAGTATTAATTTCACAACTGAATTTTAATAAATTAAAATATTAATTTCACATCTGAATTTTAGTAAATGAAATTTAACAAGGAAGGAAACTCATATATTTTTACGTATCCAATTGAAACCAAACGATAGAAATTTTTTTTATTAAATTATAATGAAGTATTAATTTTACCCTCTATTTGCATTCAAAAAACAACAACCAATTTTACTCTTTATTTACAAATTCTCTCTCTTTTACCATCTAATGAAATCACCAAAAATCTGTAATAATCATAATCACAAGTCTAAATACATCAACAGTAAAACTGCTAAACTTTTTATAATATATAAATGCAAAGGCAATATATATATAAAGCAATTATTTTGATCTGAAATTCAAAAAAAATAAAAAGAAATACTTAACTGAAAGAATGGAAGATTGACAGAAAAAAAAAAAAGGAAAGATAAGATAAGATAGAAAAACGAAGAAAGGAAGCATAAGCATGGACCAAAGAGTAATTTTATTGACAAAAAAAAAGTGTAATTTTCTATTTTTTTGGTGAATAACAAAGTCTAATTTTAGAACACAACGTTACCTTTATTATCTTATTATTAATTTTATTATTATTATTTACTTACTGTAGGTTGAATAAGGAAAAAAAAGCACCAGTTTTATTATTTCAATTTCTTGAAGTAGAAATTCAAACTATTGTAATATATATGTTATAATACAAATACAAAACAGTAATTAAACCAATTTAAATATCAATAAGAATAATAATTCTTAATGGATAATTCCAAGAATTAAATATAATTTGGTGAAATTAATAAAATATGGCGACAAAATAATAAAAAATGAGTGTTTGAAGTGGTAAATTGTTACTCAACTAGCAAAATCAATTCACCACTTTGTTGAATTACATTCAAAACAAAATATTTCAAATCATTAACATGATTTGAAATGTGATATTTTGATAGGAATTGAAACATAAATACTTTGTTCTTAATTAATAAAAAAAAATAAAATAAAACTCAGAAACACACTATTCTTCTGAAAAAAACACACACGCACTCTATACAAGCAATAATTTATCTAAAAATTATTGTATGAAATTAACCCAACACATAATTGATTGATTTGATACAAGCACAATTTAGTGGAAAAATCTGCAAATTGGTACTCAGGAAAATAAATAAAGAAAAATCAGCAAAGACATCTTGAAAGCAGAGCACAGTAGTTGCTCAACAGAGCAGCACTGGCCACAGCCTCTGATTCTACCTTATCTGAAAACTGAAATTTCATAAAAAAAAAAAAAAAAAGAAAAAAAAGTCATTCTTTTGATATGGGGGAGTGTCTGCTATTGTTGTCCCCTTTGAAAAGAAAAACAAAAACTGATTTTGTTTGTTTTCTCGGACATTGTCGTTTGAGAAAGGGAACACTCTCTGTTTCTACCTTATCTATCGCTGCCCGGCCCACTCCAGTACAAAATTTTTAATTAAATAAAATCAATTTCAATACCAATTTTCTCTCTTTTTTTTATTATTTTTCAAAAAAATATTTTACTAAAAAAATAAATTAATAAAAAAAATTAAAAATGTCCATTTCCCTGGCAACAAGTTTTTTCTGTCTTTTTGACACTTTCTTTCATCTCTTGTACATGAATTCCAGGCGATTTTCATGGCTACTTGCGCAACGATTATTGGGTCCAATACTAATAGTGACATATTAATCGCATTTCTCATTTAGTGGACTTTATTATATAATTCACTTATTTAATTTTGTGCTTGTTGGATACTTATGTTACATGATATCATATATTATATTCATATTAATATTAATAAACATTTACCTGTCATATATAGATAGCTAGTCAGGATTGTAATGTCAATGAGTCATTTTAGTATTACATGCAATTGCAATTCTGTCACATCTCTTAACATCTTATTCAACTATAGCTTTTGTGAAAATTATACAATACTCATAGTTGAATTATTACATATTATTGTCATTATTCTTATCGTCTTAATGTAATATGACCAATTGAATTTTTTTGAGTTTCGTGTTTAATATAATTGTATTATTTTATTTTGAGCATTTTAATCATGTCACATTTAAATAAGATAAATGATAAAAAAAAAATCTTCTACGAAATTTCATTATCGTATATAATAATTCAAATAAATTAAAATGCGTATTAATTTGTTACCTTTTTTTGGGATACCATATTAAAGAACCTAATTGAAGCTGTAAAGCTAAGAAAGAATATCAATGCTTCTATAGTACATGCATGCGAGCCTTATGAATGGATTCCAAAATCATTAGTAGCATATTATCATAAGATCAATTTCATTTGGCTAGCTAGCTTGTATTATCATTGATAAATTAGTTTGAAATTTGACATTATTTTAAATAAATGTGATAAAATTAATAAAGGGTACAATAAGGCAATATATATATATATAGTTATTTAAATTGGTTATTAACATTAATTCTTTGCTCACTAGCTAGATCCCATGAATATTCTATAAAGTAAAATTGGCCACTTGCATTAGTTAGGTAATTAAATTGCTAATAATAATAATAAGTAGTTACCCAATAAGGAGATGTGCCTATTTTTGCAAAGTCATTTAAAAAAAGTTGTAATCTTTACTATTGTTCTTAGATTTAATCACTTACAGGTATGCAAAAGTTAGTGTGCTTTTATCTTGAAAAATAATAGTAGAAAAAGGATAAGAGTCCAAAATGGTTGGCTTTCTTGAATTGCCGTTTTAGTTCATAGCCCCATGAGAGTTAAGTGGGCAGGAATCCTGGCTGGAATTAAGAATTAATTTCTTATAAAACGTGACAATCTTTGCACCCACAAATAAAAATAAATAAAGAAAATCAAACAAAAAACTAATTAAAATTAGAAGAAGAAGAAGAAGAAGAAGAAGAAGAAGCTTTCCTTGAAACAGGAATTGTTTTTGTACATTGCTAATTCAAGTATCTAAGCATATTAAACAAAGACTAAAAAATTCAAGTACAAAATTAACAACAGAGAAAAAAGAAAAAAAACATTAAATTGAGGGTTAACCTAAAAAGGGTCCATAATATTTCCTTGAAATGACCACAAAAACAATTGTTTTGAATCTCCAAGAAGTTACTGATAGTCATTTCCATTTGGTTTTCTTTTTATTACTTTTATTGTTTTTCTTTCACTTCAATTCTTTGTTGCCCCATTGCTTGTGACCAGGAACCCATTTAGGACCTTTGGGACTAAAATAAGTTGACACCACCATTGAGTTCAAAAGCTCCACAATTGGTGCAAATTTCACACATCTTGGGGTCTTATACTGGTTTATAGATGCCCCTAAGCTAATGGCATAGTCCATTAACTTATCAAAAGTACCTGGTTCAACAATCTTGATCTCAAGCGGCCCAATTGACTTATCACAGACACGCCCTTGGCGATACACACTATTAAGTGACTCTTCAATGGTTAAGCAACAGTCCTCAAAAATTGAAGGATGAATTGGGGTTGACCCATTTAGGCTTAGTTCCCAAAATAGCACATAATGCCCAGGAATACTAGTTGTATCAGCATAGCTAGTGTACTCTGCTAGAGTTGCATCAAATGGTACCAAATGGTTCACACCATTTTTCACTGCATTTTGTAGCTCAACTTCGTCAGTTTTATCTGCATCAATGCTCAAAACCACATTTTTCCTGCATATAAAGTTGAATTGTGGTGCCTTGTTCTTGAATCCAGCCACCCTTAGCACATCTCCAACTCTGTAGCGATAAAGACCTACAAAACAAAATTAAAGACAAGCATATAAGTAACAAGGAATGAATGAATTTGACTCGGTGATAGTGAAGTCTCTGTTGGGAGTTTATCTCCCAATCAGAGCCTAATTAAAGAAAATAGAGTGAAGTTTTTGGCTTAAATTAGTTACCAGCATAAGTTGTGACAACAAGCTCATATTCTTGACCAAGCTTGACATCAGCAAGATCAACCAATTCTTGTTGCTCCTTCTCATTAAGTGATTTGGGCATGGAAATAGTATTGGTGATTCCATTGTTCCTATGATAAGGCAAGAACTCAAAATAGGCCATAGTTGGAACAAGGGTATAAGAGACCTCACTTGGCTTGCAAAGAGGGTTAAGATTGACACCAAAGTAGCACTCAGAAGAGGCATACATAGTGCAAACTAAAGGTAAGCCATTGCTATAGTAATCAAGAGTTGGAATATATTGTGACATAGTCCCCGTCACAATAACATCCACATACTTAGTATTAGTCCAAATCCTTGTTATAATCCCTTGCCAAGAATCTTGGCTACATTCATTTTCAAGAAAATCAGCACGTTGTGGATCTGGTTTAAGGATTTTCATAACTGCTTCTCGGACAGAAGGATCAGTGATTAGGGGGTTAATTGTGCCTGTTCTAATATCTTTACAAAGGAGTTGCCAATGTTTTTCAAGAAACTGGATTGCCCGAATGAAGCCAGAGGCGAAAACGGCCCCTACTCGAAGGACTTCATTGTGTTGGCAAAGGCCGCAGAGCATTTGGGAATACATTGATTGGTAAGAATCAGGGCAAAGAATGGTTTCATTTGGGCTGGTGTAGTTGGTGTAAGGGTCAAAAGGCCTATTTTTAAAATGGGAACTCTTGTAATAGCTAGTAAGAACTGGTCTGGCAACAAGGCCTCCGGGTGTTTTAGCCTCAGATTTTATGAACAAAAAGTACATTCCTTTGCCTTTTTCTAGGCCAGGAACAACTTGGCTCATAACAGGCATCAATAAGCTATAAAGCAGTGATCTTCTCTCTAGTTCCTCTTCAATTGTTGGCATCAACTTTCTTTCCCCTCCTGAGGTCCCAGAACTGCAAAATCCACAACCAACCCATTTAGGCCAACGCAATATTTAAAAAGTTAACAAATTGACAAAACCCCCCATTAAGCCAAATAGCAAAAAATTTGGAAAAAAAAAAAAGAATAGAACACCCCACTTAAAAAATTAAAAATGATACCCATTAAGCCAAATTTGTGGAAAAACCATTGAAAAAGGGTCAGTGATTAGTGCTGTTTAAAAAATGAGAAAACTTGTAAATAGAAACAAATAAATAAGCACCTTGTCAAGAACTCGGAAACGGGCTCAGAGCAAATAATTTGAGAAGTATCGCCATTGGCAATACGATTAATATCACTCTGGATATCCTCATAAGTAATTACAGGCATGACTTTCTTGAAAGTCTCACGGTCTGTACAGCCCTTAAGACCATGCCTTTGCAAGTACTCAACTTGAGCATTGCGAGAAAGGATTTCTTCAAGAACCTTCTTTTGAACCTCATCAGCTTTTGAAGTAACATCTTCAATAAACTGAAGGGTTTTCTTATTATTCTCTATGAGATTATACTCTGTGGGTTCCAATGTGTTTTTTGGTGCCTCAGGCATGGCTTCAAAGAGAGTGGTGTAATCTGTGTGTGACAGAAATTTTAAAAAAAAGAGCAACCAGAACTCAGAGAGAGAGAGAGAGAGAGAGAGATATTGTTTGTGTGTTGTGTGGAATAAAAAGAATAGAAGTGGCATTATATAGAGCGGAGATATGAAGGTGGCTATAAATGTTGCAAATTTTAATTTTTTATTTTTGGGATTTTAGGATTTAAACAAAGTGTACAATAGATAAGGGTATAATTGTAATATACGGCATATAATTTTATTTTAATTTTTTTGGGCTCTTTTACATATAATAATTAATAAAACCAAACAAATAACATAAAAATTAAAATACAATACTTGAGAGAAATAGAATTAGGCTGGCTTACACTATCAACTTGTATGTGCTGCTAACCGCCCTTTGACAATTCTTTCTTCTTTTGTTCTCTATGTTCCTCTCATTCTTTGAATTTAGAGTTTTATTTTGTCATCAGTCTCAATATATAGAGTTGGCCAATTAATCAAAATTCGTATACCAATATTGATGTGGTATACGAAATAAAATTATTTATGCATTGTCCTAATTTTTTTTATTTGATGAAATTCATATTATATCAATATTAAAAAGGCTTACAAAAGGAAAAAAATTATAATATAAGATAATATTTGGTTGAGTTTATAAACTGATCAGACTAATTTATAAAGTTTAAATTTAAGTTAATGTATTTGTTTAGATAATTTTATAAGATTATAAGTTTAATTTATAAGTAAAAAAATAAAAAAAATTTGAGAATTAATTTATTATTTTGATACTTATAAACACTTATTTTATAAGTTAGTTTGATAAAATAATTTATTATATTATTCATATTTATTTTAGCAAATACTCCTAACAATATAATTTTATATTATTTTTAGTTATTTTAATAATAAATATACTTATAAAATATTTTTTTTACTAAACATATTAAATATTTATCAATCATTTATAAATATTCAAAATAAATACATAACCACTTTAAATTTTAGCTTATAGACTAAAGGATGTAGAAGCTGCTGCAAAATTAAATTTTAGTCAATTATGTGAACAATAAACTCACAAGTTTTGGACGAAATCAATTTTAAAATTCGCCTTCATACTACTTAATTATTTAATTTTTTAATAAAAAAAATTAAAATATCAAAAGTTTTCTAGAAATTTATCTTTATTAATAGTAATTAAAAATAATATCAATACGGAAAGTATTCCCTTTATTACTATACTAGAAGGAAAAATTCCCTTCTTTTTTCTATTGCAATTTCAAAGTAGCTAGCTGAATATGGAAATATGAAATGTCAATTCTTAATCATTAAAAAATGAAACACAAAGTAACAATTAACAATAGACCAATTAGTATTTGACAGTTAACATTTGAAGGACTAAATGATCGCTGTTAAAAATTACAAAAAAATTATTTTAAACATTTTCATCATAATTTTGAACCATTAATCGTTATATATTAATTAAAAACCTCATTCGAATTGCAATTAAAAATTCAAAACCTTAAATATTAATGAGTGATTTTGATTGACATACAATATTAATTTAATGAGATAAAAATATAAAAAAATATATTTTTCATTTTTCTGAATAAAAAATATTTTTTTTATTTCTACTTGATTTAAGTGTTTAAAATAATAGGTAAAAAATCTATTTTACCAGCTCTTAACAACTGATCCAAACAAGTTATTAAACTGGGAAATTTGCAAAAATCATAATTTGGTTTCAAAATAAACCGTAATCCCTTAACCGAAAATCTGTGAACTCTTTTGTCACGATTGCCACTTATTTTATTGTAATTTTTTTATCTAGTCATCTAATATTTTTTAATTTAAATATTATTTTTTTCATTTTCTTTCAAGTGTTATATAAAAATAGTATATAAATACTAAAAAAATAATTAGTCATTATAAATTTTATAAAAAATTTATTATAATTTATCTAAATATCATTTCTCATTTATCATCCTATTTATTCTTTTTCAATAATTAATAATAATAATATTAGAACTTTTTAATTAATATTTCATTAAATTTTTAGAAATAATATTTAAAGTGAAACAAAAAAATTTTTTTTACATGAAACTTGAAATAAAATGAAAAAAGTACAAATTAATCTAAATTCTTATCAGATAGTTTCATTAAAGAGGTAAAACGTTCCTTCTTAAATTTTAAATGTACTTCATGTTTAAAGCTTAAATTCAAAATTTTTAATTGATAAAAAAAAGATGTTTATCATCTCATCTTACTCCTTAATATTATTTTATTGTCATTTAATTAAATGTTAATAGGGCTCATTAATATTGACTTTTCTACGCTTAAGTTAATTAATAGTAACTGATACTAATCCATTTTAAAAAATCAGTTTCCGTACTGGGGGTGATGGCTACAATGAGTAAAGTGTGCTTACCGTACAAGGAAAACCGGAAACCGCCTGTCAATATGCTCAATTAAGGATCTTAATGCCCGCTAAAGGACCACATTTCACAGGCAGTATCCGGTTTTACATTATCGTTTTGACTGGCAGTTCCCGGTAAACCCGTAGTAATGTCACCGGTTGCATGCCCGCTTGTGCTGCGGATGTCCCATAAAATACCGGCAGTCTTCCTTCCAAGATTTCTTGCATCTCCCGGTGACAGAAAACGGCGTTGAGTTTCAATTTCTCACTTTATTTTTTTGAAGTCAACTAATAGAGAGAGATGAGAGACAATAATAGTATGTATATTTGTGTACGGTAAAATAATTGGGGTTTCTTGTTGAAGTATCCTGCCAGCTGGCTGCCTAACTTTACATACTGACACGTGTACAAATAGGAGTTTAGTGCCTTCACGTATTTCAGTTAGTTTTTGTACAATTATTATTGTAAGTGTACAATTTCTTCGGCAATTACTCGGATAATATTTATGCATTGAAAAAGATCTATCTGATAACTTACCTTGACCCGCGCTTTGTGCTTTTTTATTATTATTTCTAATTTATAATATCATAAACATAATATAAATAAATTATTATTATTAATTTTAAATATTAATGTAAGAAAAATTAAGTCAGCTAAAAAAATTAAAAATATTGAAATATTATTTACTTAAATTTTAATTGAATTCTATAAAAATATAAATACAATCAAAGAAAAATGCATAATTCAAAGTTGACAGAGACTTATTTTTTATTAAACTTATTTCTTTAGATTTTTTAGTAATAATTTTTGCAAAATATTTTTATATTTTAAAATAATAAATTTAATATTTATTAATATATCTTAATTTAACACATCAATAACACAAATTAATAAAAAAAAGTATAAAAATAAATTTAAATTTTAAAAATTTTTATCGCTAACACAATCAATAAAGAGCAAACTGACATGGATATTTTAAGGATAATATCATTATAATTCTCTATATAAATTCGTGAATATATTATATATTTATTATTCATGTATAATATATATATATAAATAAATTTAATAATAAAAAATTATAAATCTTGAAATAAAAATAAAAATAGAAATAAGAAATTTATACGGAGAACAAAAAGATAATTAAAAAAAGTGGGAATTGGCTAAAGAAAAAAAATTATAATTGTATTTTATATAAAAAAATTTGTCTAAAAAATAGTATAAAATAGAAGAATTTTTAAAAAATAATAATTTGAAAAAAATATATTTTCTAATAATAATAGTCATATTAATTGAGTTGAATTAACTAAAAAATTTAAAATATAATAATATATTATTAAAGAATATATATATAATTTAAAAAAAAATGCAATGGAGCTTGAGCCCCCAGCTGATCCCTCCTTAAATCTGCCACTGAATACAATGAAGTAAAAAAAAAAAATCACGAGTGATTTTACGTGTAAATTTAATTTTTAACAGTGTTATTTGTAAATTTAATTGTTAACAGAGTTATTTGTAAATTTAATTTTTAACAGAGTTATTTATATATAATAAAATTTAATTACAAATCCATTCTGAACTTAATTTCCCTATATTGTAATTGAGGGCGGAATTAGACTTTAACTTTTGAAAGGGTTAAGAACATATATGTAAAAAAAAAGTAACGTAATAAAATTTTAAATTTTAATACTGTTATACATAAATATAATAATACATGGATAACGAGTAAAACTTTTTAAAATTTAGGAGTGTGTATATTTATTTGTTTATTTCTTGAATTTCTTACAACAATCTGAAAAGAGTCTATGTGTATTTTAAAATATAAATTTTAAAATTTTGAGGGCAAAAATAATATATTCTTAAGAACTCAGTAAAAACATCTGTAGACTACCTAGCTATTGCCGCTCCTACCTCCCAGTTCTATTCTACCGCAAATATACTTTTTTTTTTTTTTCAACTCTAATATTATTTCACGTCAATTAAAAAAATTAATTAAATTGACTTTTGTAAGAAAATTAAAAAATATATATTATTTTATTATTAAATTAAATAAAAGTTATTTTATAATTTTTTTTAAAAATTTTATTCTCTCTTCTACTTCCCTCTACACCCTATCTAAAAACATTTTCTGTGGTAATTACTAAAAATATTAACATTTTCCATGATGGAGGCCAATTAGCTATTTCAACAAGATATTCAATAAAATCCAACTTAAATGTATTTTCTCTTAATCTAATTAAAATATATGAATTATTAAGTTAAAATTTAAATTAAAGTATATTTATGTACATTAATAAGTCAAAGAATTATGGGTGAAATTATCTATACAATTAGAACTACCCTTTTCAAGTTGGATAAAATAATTTTATAATTGAAAATAGAATATAATTGCAATAACAATCAAATTTTAAAAGGGTAATTAATTTAATAAGCCTTTATGCTTTCTATCTATTTCTTAATAAAAATTCTTAGGAACAAATAACCAGCTATTAGATTAAATCACCTCAAACTATTTTTTAAGTATAAATAGATGATTCTTATATAAAAAACAAACTCTTCATGATGCGATCATACCGAATTCTTTTCAGAAGATCATCTATCTTAATAGTTTCCTTGCTTCAATATGTTTAATTAGAAATAATATTAATTATTTCTACTAAAAAATTAAACTGTCATTAGAGTTATACCCATTATCTTTATCTTAATGAAATACGAGCTCATTAGTCTACTTTTTACATTTTAAAATAATAGATAAAATTGTATCTATATTTAGTAGGAGAATTTTGTTGAATTTAGCCAAATTAAAAATATATATATTTACTTAAATTTAATCTAATATGATTATATTTGGATTTTATATTTGATTCAAATATGATTCAAAATAAAATTATTCGTTAAAAAGATATTAATATGCATGAGTCGAGCATACCAGGGGCGCAGACACGTTTTAGAGAAGGAGGCAGTTACTCCCTTCATTTTTTAAAAATACGTGTATATATATATATAATATTTATAAAAAAAATTTTAAATTATTTATTATTATTTTTTAAAATTTTAAATTGCTCCCTTTTTTTAATTTTTACAAAAAGTCAAAAAAATTACAATAAATTATTTATTCTATAAGTATTAGTTCTCTTTTAAAAAATTGACAAAATATTGATAATATACAAATGCAAAAAAAATAAAAAAAAGGGATAAATTTTCTAACTAAATTAATTTAAACTCATTTATTTTAATTATTTTTTAAAAAATTATATTCATTATTTAATTTTTTCTTTTTATTTTATTTTTATTATAAATAATTTTTTAAATTTAAAATTATGTACACATATATATTAATATTTTTTATTAATTAATTTTTTAATAATAAAAATATATTATTAATAAATTAATAAATTTATAAAATACTATTACAATAAAAAGGAGAGATAAATAATTATGGAAAAAGTCAAAATTTACAAAAAAAAATTTGTCCCCTTTTATTTCAAAGTCTGACTTCGACCCTAAGCATACTGAATCAAATTCAAAAGATAGGTTTCAAGCATATCAAAATTGAATATTGTCGAGAGTCAATATTTTTTATTCAAATCTAAATTACTTAACAATGAGTTGAATAAATTTTTATATACTATAAGTATGTAAATAAATTGAATTACGAGATCATTATTAATTAAATAATTGTATGATGTGAATGCTAAATGTATAGAAAATAGATGTGAACATGAGCAAGAATAGATAGTGTATGAAGTTTGAAAAATGGGAAAAATAGTTAACCTAACATTGCACTAGTTAAATACAGGATGATGGAATAGACCCATAACTGAAATTTGCACTTATCATTGTTGGGCTTTTATTTATTTATTGTATCGACTTTTTAATGCAACAAGAAAGAATGACTTGAAAAGGAACTATAAGGGGTCACAAAGGATTGCAATTATTTCGTAAGTAGTAAATTTGGCGATAATTTGTTCCCTTAATAAAAGTCATAATTTGAAAAACTATAGTCATAAAGCCTTTAACAATGTTTTATTTGTAATTATTTTGTAAGTAGTAAAAATTTTTATTTGTAATATATATATATATATATTTAAATTTTAAATTTTAATAAATATTTATAAAAAAAATTAACACAAGATTTTGCTTTTTGAACATAGAAAATATATAATATATATTTTTTATTTTAATTTATAATTGTAACTCTTTTTTTATTCGATTCAAATAAACATAACTGAAGACCATTAAAATTTAAGTTTTTAATCTTCTAAATTAAGATAAGAAATACTTGAATCATAAACTATTAATATACATATATAAATGATGATCTCTAAAATTAGATATGAATAACAAACCTTTGAGAGAAAAGAAAAAAAAATCATTGTTGACTTTTCATTAAAAGTATGTTAGTTTGGCTTACTTTTTCAACGAATCACTTTGATAAGGATGCCCCAGCAGCATATTTTTATTTTTATTTTTCCTTTTTTCCTTTTTTTTTGGATGAAGAATCAAATCTACATTGAACTTGGGAGATATATATATGCTTATAAGCCATCCATTTTTATACCTAACATTTATCTTATAACAATTTATTTTTTTTATTTTTATCCGAAAATAAAAAAAATTACACAAAAACAAAATGAATTCAACATTTATAGAATTGAATCTCACTGGAATCATGATTAAAAAAAAGATAACATTTTTTTAACTGAGAAAAAAAAGATAACATTAAACTATAATGATGATAAAAGATTGAATTGAAATATTCCAACTAATGTAATAATATAAATATACAAAATATATTTTAATTATATTAGATAATATAAATACTTTTATAAATATACTATATAAAAATAATATATGTTAAAAAAATATAAATCCAATTTAATTTATTTGGTTATTTTAATATTTTGTCATGAAATTGCACCGAGTAATACTTTTTAAAAAATTCTATACTGAAAAACCAAAATATATTAGTGGTAAGTGCTTATCCAAATATATTTTGATTTAATTCATAATTTTAGTAAACCGTGTCATTAAACATGTTTTATATATATGATCCTATATTTATTTTTTTTGAATTAATAAAAGATATATTATTTACACGAACTAAAAATTTTAAATATCATTTATGATTCAAGTAAAAAAACAATTCTAATCAATAATATAAAAAGAAAATTCACTTCCCAACTTAAATATAATTTTTATATTTTTTTTTTCACTTTCCAACTTAAATATAATTTTTATATTTTTTTATTCTACTTATTATATATTTATATACGAATTTGCATTTGCATTGTATTGATAATTAAAGTTTGAATTTAATGCAAAACCATAGTAGATATATTTTATTTCTTTAAAAAACTATTTAATTTTAATATATAAATAAATCTAATACTATACGTAACCATATTAATAATTAATATCACCTTAATAAAAAAAATTAGTAAAATCAATGTGTTTGACACATTCTCTCTTGTCGATTAAGAATTGGATTTTAATAAGAAATTCAACTCTGAGCTATACTAATGCAAATAAAAATGTCAAATATTACACACAGAAAATCATAAAATTAATTATTAGACATCAAAATTTTGAATTAATTTTTTTTTTTTAAATCAGGAGGTCAATGATCGGGGCGATAGTAAATGTTAAGGAACAAATAGCCAGGTCACCATTATAATCACCGAAAGTTCACACCCTTAAATATAATTTTTTAAAAAAATTATAATATAATAATATTGATAGTTTAAGTCTCCCACAAAATAAAAATTCAAGAAAATAATTTTGTTGGATAAAATATCTCTCAAGCTTAAGTCATTGCCACGTCAACACATTGCCCTCCACCAAGGATGTTTCCACTTTTGCCACGTGTACTAGCTCCAGCATTGTCGCAACTTGCCCACCTCCCCGCCTACTTTTTGTCTACTTTAAGTTATGTCACGTGTCGCACAATGGACCATCTTCGACCGACCAGTCATACCATCCGATGGCTACAAACCTAACACAAATTTGTGAATTTTTTTTAAATTAGTATTATATTATTACTGATTAAATAAATTTAAATAGGTCAACGGACCAGATGATGACCTGAGTACCAATAAAAATTAGACAAAATAAAATGCATTATGTTATAGATTTATTATAACACGAGCCAAATTATTATATATTATTATTATATGTATAAATGTACTCCTATAGTATAAAGTTTAAAAATATAAAAACATATCAAGTCAACGGACAAACTGGTCACTTTATCAATCGGCTAGGAACTAATTTCACCAAAAATTAATGGGACAAAAGGTTTTAGAGAGAGTGAACTAAGTGAAGTGAACAAAAACTAAATTATATTATTATAAAAATTTAATGCACTGAATGAATTAAAATCAAGCTCTAGACTACAAATAGACAAAAATCAACAGATCGACCGGTCACACCCGCAAAATTTTTAAAAAAGGAGACAAAATATCAACAACAATGATAATAATAATAATAGAAATAGAAATTAATTAATATAACTAAACAACTAACAACTAGCTTCTTAAATTTAAGGATGATAATAAATTGAATTTTGACATATTTATATACTCTAGTTATTTTATCTTATTGATGCAATTAATTCGGATACAATATGGGCAGATCATATATATATATATAAATTTATTACTTGATTATTTTTAAAAGTAAAAAAATATATATTCTACCATTAATAACATAACATTTATATCAAATAAGTGAAAAGATAACATAACATTTATATCAAATAAGTAAAAAGATATACGGAATATATTTAGTTGGTAAATCAATAATTTTACATGTATCTATAGAAATTATCTTCATGTTAATATATATATAATTATATAATAATAGTTATTTGTAATTTTTAATTTCATTATTCTTTCAATTTATATAATACATTTAAAAATAATAAAAAATATATAATAATAAATTATACTTATAATTATTTAATTGAGAAAATTATAATTTTACAATTTTAATTTCATTCAAGCTCATTTACAAAATATTTATTGTCTATATAAACAAATCTAGTATCCAATAATACCCCAACTCGGTACCCTTTCGGATAGTAGGTAGTAGCAACCAGCAGGAGGAAAGAGATGCGTAGTAGGGGAGAAATTGGGGTGGGACGGGTGCACCGAGGCAGCAGGTAGGGCCGCACCCAAGTGGGTTGCAGAGTGCTCAAGTGAACGGTTTTTAGAGGGAGAGAGTGTGGTGTATGTTTACATGGGAGACACCCACAGTACTCCAAATCTTTGACCGTTGACTTCTCTCTTCTGAAAGATAATATTATTTTTTTAATTTATTTATCTATTTTTTGTTTTTAACATCTCGAGGAATATTGACAACTAAATTAATATTTTTTTTATTTTTATTTAAAAAATATAATGGAAAAGGTAAAAATAAAAATATCATAAATAATCCCTGCTCTTCTTCCCTGTCTCCCATTAGCCCGTCTTTCTAATCTTGTTGCTTACTCTGTCCTATTAATTAATTAATTATTTTATATTTTCTAGGATTATAATTAAATTATTATATATAGTTTTTTTTTAAAAAAAAATGGGAACAAATTTTGGAACTGCATAAATGACATAATTCTTCTGTCATTATATGCACATAACTTCTTATTATATTGAGATTCAATATTCAGATTTTTATATTAAAAAATTCTGGGATTAAGGGCTTATGAAGATTATATTAAAAAACGAAGAAAAAGAATAATTTGCAGAGCTGCTCTTAATGAATTTGTAATTAAGTTGGCTGTGTGGGCATTTAATTTGAGGTATAATTCTGGGATTTTGAAAAATATTTCATATTATGTTTGCTTATGAATCCAAAAATGCTGATCTTTTCCCAGTAGAATGATTGTGTCTAAGTATCGTATTACAATATATATATATATATATATATAATTTAAACTAGAAAGCAATATGGAAAAAAATAAAATTTGTTCAAAATCAAATTAAATAAATTGAACGTTGTTAAATAATAGAATTAAAATAGAATAAATGGTCTGTAAGAGAAAATGGTCTATCATGGATCTAAAATTAAAATTAAGAGGTTAAGAGATCAATAATGATTCAAATAAAAAAAAGGCGTTATATAGATAAGATTAATATTGTAATTTAAGAATAAAGAAATAGGCAATCCTCTTTTCACATTAGTTCAGATTTTATCAAATCATAGTATCACAATGTGAGGCAGAAAAAGGCAAATATTTATGATTTTAATTTATTATTTCCAGCACACTACCCCCCTCATTTATTTATTTTATATTTGGATGCCTAAAATAAAATAATTTTTAAGCTAAAATTAATTAACATTTTAAAACACAATTAAGAGACCAAGAATGTGGTCCCTAAAGATATATAATGTGGATGACAGTGGTAACTGGGAGACAATTTCATCAAATCCATACAGAAATAGTTAAGCCAGGATCCTGCATGCATGCCCTAATCCTCTCTTTTTTGTGCTTCTGGGGTTACTATACTCCTAATATTAATTATACTAATTGAAATTTTATTGGCTATAATGGAAGATCCAAATCAACCAATAAGGTTTGAGCACGTAAAGACTAAATAAAGAGTGTTATTGAAAAAAGAAATATATAGCTGGTTGATGCATAACTTGGCGGTAATGCACATTCTCTGAACAAATCTAAGTTTGAAATCCCCTTATATTATAATACTTCAAAAAAAGCATGTATAGAGGGTGACACCTTGAAGATAAATCATCTTCTTTTACTTAAAATGATGTAGTGAGATTATTATTATTATTATTATTATTTTAAAAGTTCGACCCCCCGCTTGAGAGTAACAACATGTGGCCAGCTGAGCTACCCCAGCTGGTTGATGTAGTGAAATTATATATATATATATATATATAATGATGTAACAATTATTCCATTTATAAATTCAATTCAAAAATTATTTTTAATATGATTTGATGCTCAAATTTTTAAAGTTGAGATGAGATCAATTTGTAATCATAAATCGAAATAAGATCCAAACAAGAAATTGATGGGATCAATTTGGTTTTGAGCTATGGTGTTAAAACCTAATTCATACTCACGTTTAAAATTTGACTAGAACTAATAAAATGCCAGGACGAACCCAATAAAACAGGCACCATCGATTTTTTTTTTAATTTATCTGACCACAATGGAGTTCTTATCAAAAGTATCACTTCATATCTAAAGTTTAGTATTTTTTTTATTTCCAAAACTTAATTATTTATTCAACTTAGAATTAGTATGACTTAAATTATACTGTCTGAACTTAATGGCATTGCAATTAACTTGAAATAATTCGTTTTAGCTTGTTTATTCTACTCATTTTGTACTTCAAGTATTCGTACCCATTTTTATTAAAATTAAAATATCTTTATGAGGTTAGGGACCAACATGACTAAAATACAATGCCTGATTAGGGTTTCTATCCCAAGTACTTAATTAATTAAACTGTTTCAGCTAAAATTTATATTCAAAATTAGTCTACTTTGAACAAATTATAAATTGAATAATTGGACCATATGGGGTTTATATTATTAGGTTTCAAGGTTTTACCTCTACTTAGGCATATGACTAAATTCAACCTAACCTGTTATTTTTAGTCATATTTATATATCAAACGATAAAAAAATATTAAAAAATTATCCCATAATGTTGTTCATGACTTATTTATCCTTAAAAAAAAGAAAAAAAAAATCGAAAGCCAGACTTAATTTATTTCGTGGGAAAGAACTTGCATGTGAAAGTATTTTATTGAAAAAAATATTTTGTGAAAAATTTGACTTTCTAATGTTTGATTGTGATGTTGAAAATCAATTGAAGCTTGTTTTCTAATTATTAGACTACATTGAGAAGCATTAATTTTATCTCAAAATATAATATGATCATGGTAACAAGTATTAACTTAATTCGCACGTTTTAGATTTGAGACAATATTATTCAATTTGAATTGATTTAAATTAACAAAAAGTCCAAAAAAAATACATAAATTTTAATGAAAATTGTTGTAGAAAAATCAATGTTAAATGTGACTTTTGATGAGGAGTGATGATTTTAGATAATTGACATGAAAAGTTTATTTAATGAAGGGTGGTACCTTCTACCTGGCTACCACCAATTTTTAATTATTGATATTTTATAAAAAGAAAAAAAAAAGAAAAGAGAAAAGAAAATTGTAAGTTGTAACAACTTGCAAATCCTGCAAGTTGTACAAGTTGTAACACAACTTGTAACCGCAAGTGTTACTATTTGCATTTGCAAGTTAAAGGAAAAAGCCTATAAATAGATCTTTTCCTTCTTCTAATTTTAAGAATAAGGAGAGAAAGAAAAACAAAATTGAAGAGAATTTGAGAGAAAAATTTAGTGTGACATATTTTTGAATGACAAAATAGTAATATTTTATTTTTGGGTGTTTGAAAAATATTTACCGCTATTTTAGGTTTATCTCATTTACAAGTATTATGCTTATAAAATATATTTTTAGAAATGTTTCTTTTTTGCAATCTTATTATTTATTAGTGGAAGAAATTATTTATACTTTAACTCGTGAATGTAGCGCAAATAAAATGGGTAAACCACGTTAAATATTAATATCTCCTTTTTTTATTGGTTTTTTTTTATTTTGTTCGTATTTTTATTTAATTACCGTTGATCCATTGATCCTACTGTGCTGCTAATTTTTTGAGATTTATTTCTCAATTTACTCTTCAATCAGAAACAGAGCCTTGGTTTGAAGAGATGAAGGTAAAGACGAGCAAAATGATAAACTTAAATGACACAAATTACCACATTTGAATATCTAAGATGAAAGATCTCCTATTTGTGATGAAGATGTATTTATCGGTATTTAGTACGAGTAAACCCGACGACAAGACAAATGAAAAATGAAAATTTGAGCATGAGTAAGTATCACTACAACAATTATTGTCCATAGCTATGAATGTTTGCTACAAAACTTTTGATAGTCGCTAATGTATAATATTTGTTATAGAATATATTGTTCATAGCTAATTATAATTTCATTAGCTATGAAAAATAGTCTTTCAAAATAAATTCTCATCTTTTATTTAAATTTTTTATTTGTCATAGCAATAATTATCTTTTAGTTATAACATTTTTAGTATAGTAGCAAATCAAATGTTTTAACTATGAACATAAAATTTTCATAGAAATTATTTTCATTATTAGCCATAAAAAATTAACTTGTGGCTGAAAATATAGGACGATAGCTATAAAATTTTCATATTCGTAGTTTGTTGATATTTTTAAATATTATAAGAGGAATCTCACATTGAAAAAAATAGATTTAATGAGGGATATATAAATAGAAAAGACTCATAAATCTATTGCTTTAAGGTTTTATTTAAATTATAGAGTCAAGTTAATAAATATATTCCCTTATAAGACTCATGAAGAATCTCCCAAATAAGTTAGCTCATCGATGCCAATAAGTGATAACAAAGACGATGGTTTGATGGAAAAAATTATTTAGATGGTGGTTACGTTTCCTAAGTTATAGCTAAAAAAACTTGATATATTTATAATAATTAATATTTAAGCTAAAAAATTAACATATTTACAATAATTAATATTTGCTATACAATTTAATTTTCGTAGCAAAAGATTAGTACATTGTACTACAACAAAATAGTTTAGTAGCAAAATGTCTAATTCTTTTTAGTCACTTTATATGTTAATGTGTAGATAAAAAAATATAAAAGCTATAAAATAAGTCAATTTCGAAGCTAAGTTTTAGCTGCACCACTTGTAGCTATGATAGACTACGAAATAAAATTTTGTGGCAAAATTATTTAGCTATGATAAATTATTATTTTAGCCATAATATCTTTCGTAGCTATATATGGTGAATCTTATATGTGTGGTTTCATCCGATAATTTATCTAAAATAATATGTATTGCCATATCTGTAGTGAGACCCACACAAGATTGTTATGGAACAAACTTAAAAATTTGTATATTTCAAAGATCGACAATAATAAATTATTTTATCACATAAAATTAACGCAAATGAGATACAGAGAAAGTAATTCTATTGCAAATCATTTGAATGAGTTTCAAGAAATTATAAATCAATTGCCGGGCATGGGTGTCACATTTGATCATGAGGTACTTGCTTTGATCTAAAGATACTTGCTTAATTGCCAAAGTCTTGAGAGACTTTGAAGATTTCATTAATAAATTTTGTTCCTAAAAGTATTGTTACAACAAAATTAGTGAAAAATGACATCCTAAATGAAGAGATGAGAATGCATTCACAAGGTGCTTCTTTTTCACAATTATATATTATGGCTATAACTACCATGGGAGAAGTTAGAATAGGGGCATAAATAATAGAGATAAAATACTATAAGAATGTATCAGATTACCGATAAAAAATTTTATCGGCAATTCTTATTTTTTTTATTGATAATCACATTTACCGACATATTACAAACAAAAAAACTATAGCTATATTCTTTGTTGGTGATGGAAATGCTAAAGGAAAAAGAAATCTGTCGGTAAATTACAGACAAAAAACTTTTATCGGCATTTTCAATAGAAATGTAGTCGGTAAATTTTACCGACAAAAGGACCTTTCTGTCGATAATACCAACGAAAAGAAATTGTGTCGATAATTATTGACAAAGTATATTACAGTATATAAAAATAAGATTTATGAAAAAATAAATTTATATCGATAATTACTGATAAAATTTTCATCGGTAATTACCAATAAAAATTTTTTGTCTGTAATACCAACAAAAATTATTTTCTATCGGTAATTATCAATATAAAATAATTTCTGTCTGTATTACCGACAGAAAATTTTATCGGTAATAACTGACAGAAAAATTATTAGTCTGTAATTCATTATCTCGGATATATTTTTCAACAAAAAATTTAATCTGTCAGAAAAAAATAATATTTTTTAAAATTTAATTATTTGTGAATTTAAAAATATATTTTTTTATTAGTCTTTTTTATTTTTCTAATGCATGTAAATAAATGCATAAGTTAATTAAATATTAAAAAGAATAAAAAATGAAAAATTAAGTTTATATTTAAATAAAATTAAATCTAATTAATGAACAAGTATAGAATAAATTATATATAAAAATAATAAAAATGTATATATAAAAAGAATAAAATTAAAATATAAAGTACATATAAAAAATAAAATCAAGTACAAGCAGGAGATGGTCAAGGTGGTGGTGTAGGAGAACCATTAGGTGGAAACTACATTGATGGATCAAAAGTCTTTCATATAAAGTTCGTTATAAACTTATTAAGTTACTGTTGGACTAATCTTTGCACCTATGTTTGCATATGCTCCTGGATCTTGGTCTGAACCTGTGCCTCCACCTGCACCTGCACCTCATGGATCTACGGCTGAACAGTCCAATCATACTCTGCTAACTACTCATTCAAATACTCAATCTTCTTACTTAAAGCAGATGAATTAGTAGACAAAGAAGAAGAAGTTATGCTGACATACTGCGAGCTAAGTCCATATAACTTCTTCTTTTTCTCTTCACCCATGCCAGCTCAAAATAAGCTATCATCACTAACAGACATATCATACTAAGATACCTCCTCCTGAGATGCAATGAAACGATCTTGTCTAATATAAAAAAGATTATTATCTTTTTATTTTAAATTTAAATTCAAAAAATAAAAAATTATGAAATTACTTATATTTATATTCTGTGATCGACTATTAACAAATGAATGTCCGTCGTAACCATGGGTATGCGTATGTACAAATAACTCATAGTTGCTTTGGCAGCCGACCCATGGTAGACTCCTATTTAATGAAAAAAACGTTAGTCTGATAAAAAATATGAATTAAAATATTTAGAAAACTATAATTATACTTACAAGTATACGGGCATGATTATAATGTAATCTGCTACCTCCCGTATGTATGGATAGACCTGCACCATCCACATGAATGGACATCATATTTTGAGAGACAATAACAAAACGTGTATGCACCTCAGGAGAGCTCCACTGGGCCTGTAGATTGGCCCATATTTGATCATAAATAAATGAAAGTTGCTTCCCCGCAGCATTCATCTCGCTCAGCAGATCGCTGTAGCGAATAGTCACCTTCTTCATGAAGGCAATCCAGACCAAGTTATCAATAGCTTGGTCTCAATAAAAATATTTCTACAAAAAATATTCAAGATAATTAGTATCTAATAAATTTAAATTTTAAGCTTTACATATACATTAAATATTTAAATTTAGTTAGATTTTTTACCTTAAACTCCTCAAACCAAAAATTCTTTATCTCTGAAGAGATGAACTTTAAGGAAACCCCTGAAGGGTCTATCTTTTATGTCATGACCTTCCAAATACATCTCATGGAAAGCCCAACTGGATCCATCATGCAGATGCAAAATGAACAAAAATACTTAATAAAAAAGTAATCACCGATTAAATATTTATAATTTAATATAAGTAATACAAAAGAGTAATGAGTAAAATACTTACTCAGACTCCCGAACAGTCAGACTCAACATCCTGTCATTAGGAACTGCAGCTGATGCTGCAGTACTAGTATCACATATGGGGGCATCTATAGTGGCCTGGGGAGAAGAAGCAGGATCCTCTGCAGTGACATGGTAAGAAATAGAAGCATGATACTCTGTAGCCGCATCAACATGAAGATCCTCAAGTGAGACATCATCTGGGACATCACGCAACTGTAGACATGGCTAGCCAGTACCACCAGAATCTTAACCTCCACTAGATCGAGTACTAGTCCCCTATCGATCCAATCCTCTTTCAGGTCCGTGATACATCCTAAAAAGATAATGTTTAAGAATAATTAGTTTGAGTAAAACAATAAATATATAAATAACTCTAGTAATAATTATAACCTAATTAAATATACTTTATATTTTTATTCATCGTTTTCATTTAACATGGATGATTCAGATTCAGATTCAAGTAATGATTCATCTTATTCAAATTCTAAATCCATAGCATCAATATCCATGAGTTACCCAGTTGGATTATTTAAAGGACCTGGACCAATATCATTTGTCCTATCAATAGCTTGTACATTTTTAGAACTATCTTCTTGAAATGCAGTATTAGACTACTGATTATTAGCAGATTCGTCGGGTAGATTAATCCGTGATTTTACTCTTATTTTGCAAAGCTCCAACTAATCAGAAGCGTCTTACCTTATGCTAAGATAAGGAATGTAAAAAACTTGGGCAGCTTGACTAGCAAAAATGAACGGTTCATATTTACCATATGTTCTTCTTCTATTCACATCCACTAAATTATATGCAAGATGGGCTCTTGTACCATTTATGAGATCATACCAGTTATATTTAAATAACACCACCATTTTTATTAGTAATGTAGGATATTCAACATCTACAATATCTACTAATCGACTGTAGAAATCAAAAGAGCTTTCACTATAGTTTGACCCCTTTATACAAACACTATTATTTATAGTTGCTCTCAAAGTACATTGAATTTCAGTGTGAAATTTATAATCATTAACAAAATACATCTTATAACATCTAACAGTTGGTAATGGACTTTGGGCTAGATTTTTTAAACATTTGTCAAGAATCATATGCCCATTTTTTGTTGCCTAAATCAGTAAAAAATTTTTTTTTTTAAGTTCAAATTGTAGAAAACTAAACTAATGACAAAGAACTTGGAAAATCTTAATAGCAACGAAGTAAGACTTACATATTTTTGGAATCATAAGGAAAAATTACTCTCGACCTCAATATCAACTTGTGAACTGGTTATATTTTCATTCAAATCTCATAAGTGTTCAATGAATATACTGAAATAGATTACACAAGCATCATTATCATTCAAAATTTGAAAATTTTTTGTTATATGTAAATTTATACAATGTTTTTTTAATTTTTAGATTGGTTAACTCACTTGAGATAATGTGTAACTTCATCACAATTTAATAATATATAAGTATCAGCTGCAAAATATCATCTCTGTTCCAATCTGCGCTTAATTCATTTGCCATATAATCGATCCGGATGTTTAAAAATAGGTAGGAGATCTTCAGATTGGTCTTGTATACCTCCATCATCATTCCAAGGGACTTCACATAATTTTGTTATTACATAAGGCTCGAAATAATAGAAACAAAGAGTTGATGCATCTTCCACTATAAAGAAATTACAAATTGATACTTCTACTTCTACTTTATTTTTAATATTTTTCTTCATGCATCGCAAATATCTTTCAAATAGATACATCCAATGATACTATATCGGTCCTGCAATTTTGGCTTCATATGACAAATGAAATGGTAAATATTTCATTGAATAAAAAAACTCAGAGAAAAAATTTACTCTAATTTATAAAGAATAATTGAAATTTCTTCTTGTAAACACTCAACTTGAGAAATCTGTAGAGATATTGCAGTAAGTTCTTTAAAAAAAATCTTAACTCCGTTAAAGCTTTTCAAACCTTTTTTGGCAATAACTCTCCAAATGCAATGGGTAATAATTACTTTATAAATACGTGACAATCATGACTCTTCATTCTAAACAATTTATATTTTCTCATATTAACACACCTCGACAAGTTCGAGACATATCCATCCAAAAAATTTAATTTTTTTATCCATTGGCATATTAATTATTTTGACTTTGCATTTTCTTTTATTTTACCCGGTACATATATAACCGTATTAAACACATTCTTAAAAATATTTTTTTCAATATGCATAACATCTAGACTATATATTATAAGATTTGAACTTTAATACGGTAAATCCCAAAAGATATTTTTTTCATCCACAATTCTGGCATACACTACTACTCGAATTTTCATTATATTCAGTTACCTTTTTAAGCCATATTTGCTCAATCTGAAATAAAAAATCATCCTCATTCAATAAAGGAGGAGCATCACTCCTTACTGCAATGTTTTTTTTTTAAACATTTTTGATTCCTTAAGAATGGATGATCTACTTTTAAGAACTTCCTATGATTATCAAACCAACTTATTTTGTCCCCATTCAGAAGAGTAAATACTTCAGAATCAATCATACAATAAGAAAATGCTAATTTCCTCGTAATACTCAATCAAGATAACATCGCATATGCATGAAAATCACTTATAGTCCACATAAGTGTCATTTTCATACAAAAATTCTATTTTTTCAAACAATCGTAAGTCACGACGCCATCATTTCATAACTGGTTCAGATGTTCTATCAACGGCTGAAGGAATACATTAATTTGATATTTGGGTTATTTGGACCAGGCACGAGTACATAAAGGAATAAATTTTGCTCTTTCATACACATCTATTGTGGTAAATTATAAAGAGTGAGTATTACCGGCCAACAAGAGTATTGTTGTCCTAATGAGCCAAAATATTGAAAACCATCTATACACATACCCAACCTGATATTACAATATTTGGCTGTAAAATCAAGATGCAATCGGTTGAAATGCTTACATGCCTCAGAATTAGAGGGATGACACATGACTCTATCTTCTTGCTCATGCTCATAATGTCATCTCATGTACTCTGATGTAGCATTTGAAGCATATAATTTTTGAAGTCTAGGTTTTAGTGAAAAATAATATATATTTTTTAAAAAGCACAAACTTTTGTCTCCTTGTTATACGACTCTATTTGATTCTGGGTTCTGCACAAAATCTTCATGTTCTGTCTTCTTCATAAACACTCTAGTATAACATGCACCCATTTCTCCAGTAGTCAATAATTTCTACTGGTAGTCTAAGCGCCTAAACAATTTTTTTGTTTGGTAGAAACTATCAAACATTTTATTATCTTCAGATATCATCTATTTAATAAATTGGATCCATTAATTGAAAGACTTTTCGGTCATATGCTGCTCAGATTTCATGTTCAAATAGCGTGCCATAGCAGATAGCTTAGTATGTTTTTGACACCTGGGCCACACTTCCGTATCCAATGAATTAAATAAATTATAGAACCGTTGAGCTTCCGAGTTAGGAACCTAATTAACTGGTTCATCCTGGACCTCACTTGTTCCAACTACATTAGTATTAGGCATGCTCTAGTCAAACATATTAGGCCCAACAACATCATATACGATTTGTTTATATGAATTTTCAAATATACCTTCAAATATACTATATTATTATGGAATCAGATGGTCGACTATATTTTCTTCACCGTGTCTATTCCAAATGAAATAATTTGGTGCAAACTCCCAATTCACTAAATAGTATTTCACTTAATCTATTTTCTGAGATCTAGGATGATGGCATTTTATGCAAGGACAATAAATCTTATTGGCTTGCATATAATCTGTCTGACTACATGCAAAAGCAACACACTGTTCTACCCCATTAATTAATATGATATTAAGAATGCGATCTGGATTGAGTCGTTCATACATCCAAGCTCGATTTGTATTTATTTTTTCTAAATATACAAAAGGACAAGAAGAGAAAAAAAGCTTCTATGGATGAAGAAGTTCTTAGAAGAAGTTGGGTTTTAGCAAGGCAGATATTCAATTTATTGTGATAGTTAGAATGTCATTTATCTAGAAAAGAATTCCTCCTTCTATTTCAAATCAAAACATATTGATGCGAGATATCATGGATTAGAGATATGTTAGAGAAGAAGCTTTTACAGCTTGAAAAGATTCATACTAAAGAGGATGGTGCAGACATATTGATAAAGATTCTTATAAGAGAAAAGTTTGAATTATGTCAATCATTTGCAGAAATGATAGTTAATCCCATGTAGTTAGCGCGGAGAGAATTGAAGAGTGGTACCTCCTACATGGGTACCACTGATTTTTAACCATTGATATTTTGTATAAAAAAAAAATAGAAGAAGAAAGGAAAAGAAAAAGGAAAAAAGTAAAATTGCAAGTTGTAACACAACTTACAAATGCAAGTGTTACCACTTCCATTTGCAAGTTAAAGGGAAAAGGCCTATTATTGATATTTTGTAAAAAGAAAAAAAGAAAATTGCAAGTTGTAACAACTTGCAAATACAAGTGTTACCACTTCCATTTGCAAGTTAAAGGGAAAAAGGCCTAATATTGATATTTTGTAAAAAAAAAATAAGAAAAAAAGAAAATTGCCAAGTTATAATAATTGCATTTGCAAGTTGCACAAGTTGTAACATAAATTGCAAATGCAAGTGTTACCACTTCCATTTGCAAGTTAAAGGGAAATGGCCTATTATTGATATTTTGTAAAAAAAAAAAAAAAAGAAAAAAGAAAATTGCAGGTTGTAACAACTTGCAAATGGAAGTGGTAACACTTGCAAATGCAAGTGTTACCACTTCCATTTGCAAGTTAAAGGGAAAAGGCCTAATATTAATATTTTGAAAAAATAAAAAATAAAAAGTAAAAAATAAAAAGAAAATTGCAAGTTGTTGCAAGTTATATCAATTGCATTTGCAAGTTGTAAAAGTTGTAACACAACTTGTAAATGCAAG
Source organism: Garcia nutans (assembly GCA_947685225.1). Taxonomy (NCBI): domain Eukaryota; kingdom Viridiplantae; phylum Streptophyta; class Magnoliopsida; order Malpighiales; family Euphorbiaceae; genus Garcia; species Garcia nutans. Next base: position 28,997,711 of record CANTUV010000015.1, on the reverse strand, counting down.
TGTTACCACTTTCATTTGCAAGTTAAAGGGAAAAGGCCTATTATTGATATTATGTACAAAAAAAAAGACAAGAAAAAAGAAAAAAGAAAATTACAAGTTGTAACAAATTGCAAATGCAAGTTATAACACTTGCATTTGCAAGTTGTACAAGTTGTAACACAACTTGCAAATGCAAGTGTTACCACTTCCATTTACAAGTTAAAGGGAAAATCCTTATTATTGATATTTTGTAAAAAAAAAAAAGAAGAAGAAAAGAAAAGAAAAAAGAAAAAAGAAAATTGCAAGTTGTATAAGTTTAAACACAGCTTGCAAATGCAAGTGTTACCACTTTCATTTGCAAGTTAAAGGGAAAAGGCCTATTATTTATTTTGTAAAACAAAAGAAGAAGAAGAAGAAGAAGAAGAAAAGAAAAGAAAAAAGAAAATTGCAAGTTGTAACACAACTTATAAATGCAAGTGTTACCACTTCCATTCGCAAGTTAAAGGGAAAAATGCCTATAATTACGTCTTTTTCCTTTTCCAATTTTAAGAACAAGGAGAGAAAGAAAAAAATATAGATAATTTGAAAGAGAGAAAAATTAAGTGTAAGATATTTTTAAGTAACAAAATAGTAAAATTTTATTTTTGGATATTTAAAAAATACTTACTATTATTTTGGATTTATCTCATTTGTGAGTATTATACTTTTAGAGCATCTTTCTAGAAAAATCTCTCTATTATAATCATACTATTTATAAGTAAAAGAAATTAATTAAAATTTAGTATATGAACATTCGCTCGAATAAAAAAGCGAACCACATTAAATATTAATTTTTTTTATTTTTTATTAATTTTTTTATTTAATCACTATTGATCCGTCGATCTCTCTATCCAATAAACTTTTTTAGATTTATTTCTCAATTTATTCTTTATTTAAAATACCCAATGTTTATAAGCTCTTTTTTATATAATATAATTAAATACTTTAACAATTTGATGAGTTAGATATCACGTGACTAATTTATAGTTAATTAGCTTACTAGTTTGTTATTAGTTAGTTACGGTATAGAATCTTCTATTATCTTCTATTACTTGTATATAAGCATTATAGCAGACTGTACTTCATAACTGAATATATAATAGAATTTTTCCTCATTTACTTTTATTTTGATCATGGTATCAGAGCGGGAAAGAAACGCTCCTTGATAGCAGGTCGTGAACTTGTCCTGATCAATTGATCTTGCTTTCTGTTTGATCAAATTGCTTGATCTACTACTTTCTTTCGATTCTACTTGATTTAATTTACTGATTCATTTCTTTCTATTCCTTCATAGATCATCATCAGTTTTAGGTTATGGCTACTGATTCGAGATGTGCAACAAAGGAGTTAACAATTGTTCAGAGCAATAATAATCCTAATTTGGCTCTAATTTCAAGTCTCTTCAATGGCAACAATTATAGGACTTGGAGCAAATCAATGCATATAGCTTTGGCAGCAAAACAGAAATTAGGGTATATTGCTGGAAAAGTTAAGAAACATGAAGAAAATGCAGCTGAGTTTGATACCTGGTTTGGGAACAATACTATAGTGGTGTCTTTGATCTTGAATTCATTGACTAAAGATCTTCATGATGCATTCTTGTATGTTCAATCTGCATAAGAGCTATGGCACAAGTTAGAGAAGCATTTTGATGAAGCTAATGGGCCACAAGAATTTCATATCAGAAGGGAATTAGCCACAGTAACACAAGGTACATCTTCTCTTTCAATGTATTTCACTAAGTTGTGCAAGTTATGGGATGAGTTGGGAAGTATTATTCCAATTCCATATTACAATAGTGGCAAATGTACTTGTGATATTTCTGCACAAATAAACAAGTTGAATGAGAATGCTAAAATCATATAGTTCCTTATGGGACTGAATGAAACTTTTGATACTGTCAGGAATCACATCTTAATGATTGAGCCCTTACCTAACCTTGATAAGGTGTATTCTATGGTACAAAATGTGGAGAAACAAAGACTGATATCCACTTCTATTCTGGAAAATCTAGAGGTCTTATGTTTACACACTTCAGCAGAATGGGAGGGTTGAACGTAAACACAGACACTTGGTTCATGTTGTAAGGGCTCTTCTTATTCAGGCTTATCTACTTGTGGTTTTTTAGGCTGAAGCTATCCTCTGTGCCACTTATTTGATTATCACTGTAGGTTGTCGATGGGTTTTCAAGCTCAAACTTAATCCTGATGGATCAGTAAATCGCCACAAAGCTAGGTAGGTTGCCATAGGGTATCGTCAAGTGGTTGGAGTTGATTATAATGACAGTGTCTCCCCTGTTGCGAAGGTTATCACTGTTCGAGTTTTCTTGTTTGTTGCAGCTATAAAATAGTGGCCTCTTCACCAAGTCAATGTCAACAACACATTTTTGCACGGTTTCTTTGATGAAGAGGTGTATATGCAGCCTCCTCAAGGTTATAAACATGCTCAAAAAAGCCAGGTGTGTAAACTTGAACGCTCTCTCTATGGTCTCAAGCAGGCTTCGAGACAATAGAATAGCGAACTTACTGTGTTCTTGGTGAGTTTAGGGTTTCAGCAGTCAGTCAATGACAACTGCTTGTTTATCCTTTCACAAGATGGAGTTTTCTGGCTATTCTTGTTTACGTTGATGATTTGCTTATCACAGGTGATTCTAATGCTGCGATTGAAGATTTGAAAGCCAAATTGGATGCTAAGTTCACGATTAAGAATTTGGGAGAACCTAAGTATTTTTTGGGTCTTGAGTTGTTTAGATCAAAGGATGGGATTTTTGTGAATCAGAGGAAATATGTAATTGATTTGTTGCAAGACAGTGGGTTGTTGGGGTCAAAACCTAAACCTCTTCTTATGTTACCTAAAGGAACATAACTCTTTTCTGAAGAAGTGAAGATTCACTTTTGCGCTTTGACCCTCAACCTTACAGGAGTCTTTGTGGGTCAGTTGTTGTATTTGGGTTTTACTAGGTCGGATATTTCTTTTAGCGTACAACAACTCAGCCAACATGTGCAAGCCCCATGTGAAAATCATCTGAGAGCAGCTCACCATGTTCTTCGATACTTGACAGCTGCTCCTTCTCTTGGTCTTTTCTTTCCAACTTCGAGCACTCTTCAAGTCTCTGCTTACTGTGATTTTGACTGGGCTTCATGCCTTGAAACTCGTCAGTCTATAATGAGTTTTTGTATTTTTCTTGGATCTTCTCTTGTATCCTGGAAGACAAAGAAACAAGCGACTGTGAGTCGAAGCTCGGCTGAGGTAGAGTATAGATCCATGGCGTCGACTGTCTGTGAGTTGCAATGGTTATTACATCTCCTTCGAGATTTTCATATTCATCCACCATTGCCTTTTCTCTTCACTGCGATAACAGAGCTGCCATCCATATTGCATCGAATCCAGCGTTTCACGAGAGAATGAAACATCTGGATATTGACCGTCACCTTGTTCGTTCAAAGACCAAAGAAGGACCTATTTCTCCAGTCTATGTTCCTTCTAATTTATAGATTGCCGATCTCTTTACTAATGCTCTTTCATATTCTCTGTTTTCTCAGTTACTGTCCAAGTTAGTTTTGGTTGATTATCACCAAAATCCAACTTGAGGGGGATTGATCAGTTAGATATCACTTGACTAATTTATAGTTAATTAGCTTCTAGTTTGTTATTAGTTAGTTACAGTATAGAATCTTTTATTATTTTTCTATTACTTGTATGCAAGCACTATAGTAGATCGTACTTCATAACTGAATATACAACAGAATTTTTCCTCATCCACTTCTATCTTGATCACAATTAGCTTTTTAGATACATATTCCTAAAAAATTTAAGGGATATATGTGTACCATCAAATCAACAAATTATCATAGAAATAGATTTACAAAAAAGAAAATTCTCACGAGTTAGAACGAATTTGCCAAACACCCGCAAACATTAAAAAAAAAAAATTAATTTGTAAGATAAACAGAGCCCAAACTTTAAAAGAAGCAAACTGATTGATAATCACATGCAACTTTTACTTTTCGTTATTATATATATAGTTTGTGTTAGTCTCACAGTACGTAGTCATCAAGGTAAAAAAAAAAAAGCATAAAAGATGGCTTGTTTTTTTGACAATTGGAAAGCTTGTGGAGATTGATGGTTAATTAAATTAATTTCACATCGAGCATTATAGTTAATTAATTTGAATCACTGGCCATAGTAATTAATTAATTAAGGTTGGTGAAACTTAGCTTCCAATTTGTGCCATGCATGATTTCTATCAAAAGACCTTTTAAACTTTTTAATGAGTTTGGGAACCCTACCTTCCTTGTTTCGTTATTATTATTATTATTGGCTAAAAAAAATTAGAATCTTTTTTTTTTTAAAAAAAAAAACTTCTTCTAAGTGAAAAAAGTAATGCAAATATTATGAAACATATTGAAAGCATAAAAAATGTGGCTTTTTAGGCTCTGAAATGTTAATTCATAGCAATTCTTATGTCCCAAACACAACCTCATGAATTCATATTAACCCCTTCCTGAGATTTGTGATTATTGGCCATTTTTGGTGGGTCTATATATATTTAATATAATACCATTTCTTTTTTAAACTAAGCTTTTTTCAATCCAATCCAATAGCTTGCACATGTCTTTTCATATGATTAATCGTAATTTTTTTTTGCTTTTTTTTATTATAGTTTTTGTATATAATGTGATTGATATTTCACGTTCATATTTTTTTTACGTTTCAAAAAGGATATTCTTCAGATGTAGTTATTGCACTATCGATTATTATTTAAATTTTTATATATAATTGAAATTTATCCCCGAGTATTAATTACTATTTACTTTTTGTTTTAAGAAGTTCTTTTCCATAAGGCAGATTTTACATTATTTATGACATTCATTTTCAAAGAATCTTTGCTAATTTTGACTCTAATAAGATTCATACTAATTAAGATTAGCATATTGAAAATTTTAATTAGCCTATCTTTTCTTTAGCCAAATTATATTTAAATTGTAAATATGTACTTTTCTTGATGTATAAGTACAAATTGTAATTAATTTGGACTCAATAATTAACTTAAATGATAATTAATAAGAGAATAGCATAATGATTTAGTTATATAATTTTTTATTAATTAGATTCTTAATAAAATTTGATCGATATTATAATCTTATAAATTAAAAAATAAAAAGTTCCTAATGAGAGTATATTAATTAAATAAAAATAGTTTAAATAAAACTAAAAACTTATTTTTTAAAAAGATATTATTAATAAAATTAAATAAAAAAATTTAAAAATCAAAAGAGTAAAATGTGATAATTTTAACATATTATCTTATAAAGTATTCTATAAAAATGAAAATCAAATTATTTTTTCTTACTGACGCAAGAAATTTAGTGCATTTTGCCGACACAAAGAAGTTCATGATTATAAATGCAGGAAAAAAAACAGAAGATAAATTTCCTTTTTTTTATTTTTTTTTAAAAAAAAAGGTAAAGGAGAATAAGTTGAAATTGAAAAGACATGAAATGTATAGATACACAAAGAGGCATGCAGCTAATAGTACTTGGTTCGTACTCCGGAATAATGTCCTTCATATAAATATAAATATACATAAATAGAAAATAATTGCAATAAAAATAAATATTACATAAAAGGAAATCCCTTTACATCTTTATGGATAAAAATGATGCTATATGTTCTCCACTTCATTGATCATTCTGCATAGCATCACTTGATAAAGTGAATTTTTTTTTAGGATTTCTTTATTTTTCCTTTTTTCTATGTAATTTGAAAAAATTAACCACGTAAATACTCTTTCACTATTTATTAATAAAATTTAGACCATATTCATTTTAACTAAACTCATTTTTGATAAAATTATCCTTTGACTCTTGAAAAAATGCACAGTAAGCTTTAATTTTTTTTTCGTTTTCTTCTCTATCTCTCTCCCTTGCTTGCTATTTTTTTTAAATAGTATCCGCCCACAGCTATGCATGACTTCTCAGATAATTTTCCTTAACCCACAGCCCATTTCTTTATCCCTAGTTCCACATACGATTTTAAATTTTTTTTGCTTTATTTGACATATTAATTGAAGTTATCATCTCGTCTTATGCTCTCATCTCGTCTTGCATATCCATCTCTTCTTCCGTTTGTGGTGACTTGATATGCATTGTCATCAATTAAAATCGGTAAACTTTAATTTTTTTTAGCTATATATATGTTTCTATTTAGTGAATGAAAAACTGAAGAATTTAACTGTATTTAATTACTTTATATGTTTCTTAGCTATGTATATGTATGAAGCCTTGAAGAGTTTAAATAGATATAGTTTATTATAAGCTGTCATATTTTGCTATAGAATAAAATTAATTGTAGTGTGCAGTGTATGTTGATATGAATTTAAATGTGAATCAAGTTTTTTGTTCTTTATGTAGTTTAAGTGTTTTTACTTTTTTTTTAAATGAGGTTTTAGGCTTTTTAAACCTTTATAAAATGTGTAATTGTAGGTTGATAAGTGTTGATATGGATTGATATGTAAATATTTAAAATTGAATAATTTTGTTTGTATGTTGTTTAAGTGTTAAATTGTTATTTAGTCTGTATTTGTAGATTTATATGTATTGATATCGGCTGATATGTGTTGGGTTGTTTTGAGTTTGTTACGATTTATATGGATTATGATGTAAGCATAATTGATTATTGTAATTGTAGGGTATCAATGGATGGATTCAAATCAATTAGCGGACGAATTTATTTAATGGACGAAATAATAATTCTCATTCAATAAGGAGAAAATTTGATATGAACATTAACAAATATGTTGGTGGGGGTGCTGAATATGTTTTCTTGAATAGAATGACTGATTTTAATGAACTTAAGATATCAGTATCTGAAACACTTCATATTGACGATACATCAACAATTGAATTTAAATTTTTGATTGGTCATGATGCACATCCTTTTTATGGTATCGTGGATGATAGGACACTTAGGATATTCATGGGCATTACTATAAAGGATATGCTTAAACATCCATTGATTGTTAGTGTTGAATAAGGTGCATACAAATCTGGACATTATAGTAATAATCCTAAACATGTGAAAAAAGTGTCGAAGTAGAGGTACCAAAACATACAGATGTAAGGTTTTCACCAATTACTGAATCTATCAATGTAGGCTCGAAATATTATGAAAATGAACATGATTTGCCTAATTCATATTCAAAGAAATGGGCAGAACATAACAATGAGATTCCTGTAGATTGTAATGTTGGGGCAAAACATATTAATAATGATCAAATAGAATCTCATCATATTGGGGCTAACATAATAATGGCATTGATGACAATGAAGAAACTGTGACAGAATTATTGCATCAAGGAGCAATTCAGAGTTGTTAGGTGAAAGTTCTATATCTGAAATGATTGAGGAGGAAAAAATATTTAATTCAAGGAATTATATTAAGACAACTGTATCCCTCATTGCAATTAGGGAGAAATTCTAGTTCAAGGTCTTCAAGTCCAATACTTCTTTCATAGTCGCACGTTGTATTAATAAAACTTATACATAGAGATTAAAAGCGAAAAGTCTTGGAGACCCAATGGGTTATTGGATGGTGACAAAATATATGACCCAACATACATGTCCAACTGATTTTGATCATACTAGACATATACAAGCAATTAGTTGGGTTGTTGCTGAATGTGTTACGAAGCGATTGATAAACCCTGTGAGGGTTTTCAAACCCAATGATGTGATTGATGACATGCGTAATAAATTTGGTATTGAGATTAGTTATTATGTCGCATGGAGAGGACGAGAGTATACATATGAGAATATCATATTAGGTACTCCAGAACAATCTTTCTCAATTCTACCTACATATTTACATATGCTAGGCCAAACAAATCTCGGTACGATTATACATCTACAATATGGTGATGATAATAGATTTTTGTATATTTTCTTCGCTTTTAATGCTTCAATAAAAGGTTTCCAACATTGTAGACCTGTAGTGACCATTGATGACACTCATTTGAAAGGAAAGTATCGAGGTGTACTTTTTACTGTTGTTTGCCATGATGCAAACCAACAGATATTCTCTTTGGCATTTGGGATTGGTGATTCAAAAAATTACGCATCATGGACGTAGTTTCTTATGAGGTTGAAGGAAGCTTTTGGTGAAAGACCAGATCATTTTTTATTTATGATAGACACGTAAGCATTTAGAAGGCTCTAGCAGATATTTTTCCAAATGTTTTCCATGACATTTGCATGTATCACTTACTAAACAACTTGGAGTGCAAATTTAAACATATAACCAAGGATCTTGAGAAGCACTACTATAAAACAGCTAAAGCCTATAAAATAAGCGATTTCACCACACTTTTTGGTGGTTTTTACATTTCTGTTCTTGGTGCCAAAGAATATTTGGAAGGTGTTAGGCTTGATAGGTGGACACGGTCTCATATACATAGAAGGAGGTATAATATTATGATGACTAATATTTATGAATCAGCCAATGCTGCACTTGTAAAGGCCTGAGAGCTTTCAATTACTCATTTGTGGATGAGGTCAGAAAGATGTATCAAAGATGGTTTTATGAACACCAAATCAAAGCAGAAGAGTCCACAGATAAAATTGCAACAATTGTTGAAAAAAAATTGAGAAAGAGAATGATGATAGCACAAAAAATGAATGTAAGTTCTTTATTTTATTCTTCCCCATTCGTCATAAATTATGATATTATCATAAAGCCTTGTTAATGTTATTTTGTAGGTGTAGTCATCTAGCAAAGAAAATATGGCATTAAGGACATAGATAAAAATTATATTGTTGATATGTCTCAAAGTACTTGCTGTTGCAGAAAGTTCTAATTAGATCAACTCTCATGTGTGTATGCTCTTGTTGTTGTCATAAATAGTACATATGGCACTTACGAGTTATGTTCTCCATATTACTAACGTGAGTCTTGCTATGAAACATATAAAGAAGTCATAAATCTAATTCTTTATATTACTGATCGGTCTATTTTGGAGCACATTCACAATGTTACTCTTCAACCACCAGATGTGCGCACATCTTCTGACAGACAAAATAAATGCAGGATTCATTCTTTAGGTGAGAAAAAATCTCAACCGAAGTACAGTCATTGCCATGAGCATGGCCATAATAGGTCTACTTGTAAAAATCCAATCTCTTTGCAGACCATGTCAGGATCGAGTATTAAAAAATAAACCTATATGTTGTATATCATTTGTTGTATTCAGCTGAAACTACTTTAAAATTAATTGTTGAATATTATTGGCTTGTATGACTAGTTGTTGAATATTGTTAGACATTGTTGGATTGTTATGACAGGTTTTTTAACTGCTATGTCAATGTTAGATATCATTGGATTGTTATGACAGGTTGTTAAAATGTTATTTCAATATTGGATATGTGTTGTTATGGATTGATATGAGATGATATGGGCATTTATATGCATTTATATGGATTGATATGTGTTGATATATGTTGATATAGATTGATATATATTTATATGGATTGATATGTATTAATATGGACTGATACGGAATGATATGCGATGATATAGGCTTTTATATGCATATATATGGATTGATATGTGATGATATGAACTGATATGAGATGATATAAACTTTTATATGCATTTATGTGGATTGATATATGTTAATATGTGCATATATGGACTGATATGAGCCTTTATGTGCATTTATATGGATTGATATGTGTTGATATGGATTGATATGTATTTATATGGATTGATATGTGTTGATATGGACTGATGTGGAATGATATGTGATGATATGTGCTTTTATATGCATATATATGGATTGATATGTGATGATATAGACTGATATTATATGTATTTATATGGATTAATATGTATTGATATATGCTAATATGGACTGATATGGGTCTTAATATGCATTTATATGGATTGATACGTTTTCGTATGTGTTAATATTGACTGATATGGGATGATATATTTTCATATGGCTTTTATATGCATTTATATGGATTGATATGTATTGATATGTTTTGATATGTCTTGATGTGGATTGATATGTTTTGATATGGACTAATATGGGATGATATGTGATGATATGTGCTTTTATATGCATATATATGGATTGATATGTGATGATATGAGATGATATAAACTTTTAAATGTATTTATATGGATTGATATGTGCTGATATGGACTGATATAGATCGATATGGGCTTATATGAAATTTTATATGAATTTATATGGACTAATATGTGTTGATATGGGATGGGATGAGTTTTTATATGTATATATATGGATTGATATGTGTTGATATATTTTAATATGTCTTGATATGGATTGATATGTATTTATATAAATTGATATGTGATGATATGGACTGATATGGGATGATATGTGATGATATGGACTGATATGAGATGATATGGACTCATATGTTTTGATATGTGATGATATGGGCTTTTATATGCTTTCAACAATCACATAAACTGTCACACATGTTATCTCAACCTGTAATCTCAATCACATAAGAGTCACATGGATTAATCTCAACATGTAAGCTCAACAATCACATAACAGTCACATATATTAATCTCAACTTGTAAGCTCAACCATCACATAACAGTCACATCTATTAATCTCAACCTGTAAGCTCAACAATCACATAACAGTCACACATATTAATCTCAACCTATAAGCTTAACAATCACATAACAGTCACACCTATTAATCTTATCCTGTAAGCTCAACAATCACATAAATTTTCATAGCTGTTATTCTCAACCTGTAAACTCAACAATCACATAAATTGTCACAACTGTTAATCTCAACCTGTAACACATCCATCCCATTTCCATTATCAATATTCATTGAAAGTAAACCTATTCATATTCGTAAATAATTTATCATCTAAATCAATCAACAAATGTACATATTCACAATATGCATATTCACAATATACCAATTCACAATATTTGTTGGCTTACAAAAAATGCATGAGATCGTCATCATTTTCATCCTCACTATAATAAGTGTCCTCTCTCTTGTTTAAAGTATGTATCCATAGGTGAACTATTGTATTGTATCTGAATCTGTCCATAAGCTGCTATGTGCAGTGCTGAAAATTTAAGTCTTTTGTCATAAAATGCTCTATAAACTTCACAATGAGCATCCCACAATCGGTTCTGTAATAATGAACACGTATTAAAAAACTGAAACATAAAAATTTATATGCATAGTAAATAAGACATCGGAGTATGGTATTTTACCCCTCTTGTTGCAGGCAAACATATTTTTCATATCTGATTTTTAAATTGCAGTGTTTATATTTCTCCAATTCTGGCCTTTCAATAAAAATCTAACTTTTTTCAGCACATATTCTCTTCAGTATGGGAATAACTGTATAGTGAATCCTATACCATAATTGTCTATTCGGGAAGATTAATCTAGATAAGAAACTAATGTTGGCATTCATGATTCACTGAAAGATATACTAGGTCAACGTCTTTAAAATATTTTCATATTGGCTCTTACCTTGTACAAATTTAAGAAGACTTGATAGAGGGTCCCACTTCTTCTCCTGAAATCTTTTATACCCATAGAAAATTATTACATTTATGTTGCATGATTCACATGTCGTACGCTGGTTGAAGTATTCATCACAATACTTCTGCTTTTGAAGCACATAGTAAAGGACGACATCAATCTCCTGCAGGTCATATGACAATGTATTTAATTTGATAAATATATGTACATCATTTCATGAAATGACTTTACAAAATTGAAGAAACCTTACATTAATTGAAATCCAGGCATCCTTCACCCTTATGCGATACCAAAATGATTTTAAGCTTGTTTTTCGAATAGTTAAGTCATACGTTTCGCTCGATGGAAACTCTTCATATTTGTTACAGTCACTGTTATAAATAAAAACTCAAAATTGTAAACAAACTGTGGAATTAAGTTATATTGAATAATGAAGTATTACAAGTATAAGAGAGTTACAAATTATATTTATGATAATGTAATTTTCACCATTCATCAAAACTTGAAGATTGTTGTGGAGATGGAGAAGATAAAGGGTCAAGAGGAAGTACAGGAGCATAGGTCCTTTCATCTGCCATCTTTCGGCATTTTACCTGTAAATGTTTGGTCAGTTGTCCATTCATATCCAAGGTACTTTTAATTTCGAACAGACACCATATTCTTTGGAATTGGAATCCATTTATTTTTCTCCATCTCAAATGCGGTGTGCGATACCTCCACTGTCGATTGGCTAGCCAGTGTAACCTCTTCATCTTTTCTTTCCATAAAATATCTTTGCTGAAAACATGGCCATTATCCAAGATGATTATATGTTATAAATGCAATAACACAAAATGTTTAATTAATACAAATAATTAAAATTTAATAAACAAAACGTACGAAGTGTAAGGTGTGAAAATAGGAGTGTCTGGACCGTCTTCTTTTTTCTTTCATCTACATTCTTCCTCCAAGGCTACAATTCTGTCGCTATAAAAATTTTCAGCCCACAGAGCTCCAAGCAATGCTATTAAATGTCTCTAAATCATCCACACGAGCCATTATTTTTGGGTCTATTTTTGACATTTTACCTTTCCCAAGGATTAGAAACTCAATGAAGCATGCAACACCTAGTTTTACTTGCAATTCTGAATCCCTGCAGGCTTTGAATTCTCCATATAGTTATTCATGGGTTAATCTCCCAAATCTATCTGTAAGACGGATTGCCCAATTTTAAATGATATCTCATATGAATTTGGATTTGACACTTGCTGAATGAAAAGGCAATGGATTAATCCAGGTCAATTCTGAAAGCTTTTATGATCAACACTGATAAGATGGCCTATCCGCCACCTATAAAAAAATTTTAAGGCATTAATCAACAAACAAGGAATAGTCAAGGTGAAACAATATTTTAATATACAAACTTTCTCCTTGTCATCACCGATGACATCTCTAATCATTCTAAGGGTCTTCAATCCATAACCTACAGTGTTCACTTGTTGATGCTTCCATGTATTCTCCGAAATAACATATTCAAGCACCTGTAATAAATTTAATCATAATATTAAATTATTGTAGCAAAAAAATGACAAATTAAAGTATTAATATTTACTTACATCTTCATCATCATTTCTTTTAGCTTCGTCTTCATCATCTTTTTCCTTTGGAAGTATCACACATCTGACTTTCCTTTCTTTGGTACCTTCAGCTGAGTAGACATCCTCTTCTTAATCCTTAAGTCTTTAGGGCTTGTTGTAGACATCGTCCCAGGGCTAACATTTTTTAGCACTTTCTTATCCTGCCGTACAGGGGATTGTTCACTATTGGAACTAGATGTTGATTTAGACAAAATTGCCATTTTATGCCTGCAAAACAACATGAACAACATGAAAAATAAATAATATTTTATTAGTCTCATTTCAAGCCATATCACCACATATCAACCCATATCATAGAAGATCAACTCATATCAGTCAACAAAATTATGTTTCTTCACTACTTATCACATCTTAACAACATATATACCACCAATGCATGATATTTTAATAGCCTCATATCAAGTCATATCAAGCCATATCATAACATACTAAACCATATCATAGAAGATCAACACATATCTGATCACAAAACCACATTTATTCACTATTTAAGAAACCTGAACAGTATATAGCATGCTAATGTTTGATATTTTAGTAGACTCATGAAGCCATATCAAGCCATATTATCACATATTAGCCCTTATCATAAAAGATCCAACACATATCAGTTAACAAAATAATATTTTTTTACTATTTAAGTCTTCTACATAACATATAGAATACCAATGCTTGATATTTTAGTACCCACATATCAAATCATATCATCACATATCAACCCATATCATAGAGGATCCAAGGCATATCAATTAACAAAATAATATTTTTTCACTGTTTAAGTCTTCTAAACATAATATAGAACAACAATGCTTGATATTTTAGTACTCACATATCAAACTATATCAAGATATATCAAGCCATATCATCACATATCAACCCTTGTCATAGAAGATCCAACACATATCAGTCAACAAAATAATATTTTTTTACTATTTAAGACATCTAAATAACATATAGAATACAAATGTTTGATATTTTAGTACTCACATATCAAACCATATCAAGACATATCAAATCATATCATCACATATCAATCTATATCATAGAAGACCTAACACATCAGTCAACAAAATAATATTTTTTTCACTATTTAAGTCATCTAAACAGTATATAGAACACCAATGCTTGATATTTTAGTATCTACATATCAAACCATATCAAGACATATCAAGTTATATCATCACATATCAACCCATATCATAGAAGATCCAACACATATCAGTCAACAAAATATTTTTTTCACTATTTAAGACATCTAAACAACATATAGAACACCAATGCTTGATATTTTAGTACCATGATATCAAAACATATGAAGACATATCTTCACATATCAATCCATATCATAGATGATCCAACACATCAGTCAATAATACAATATTTTTCACTATTTAAGACATCTAAACAACATATACAACACCAATGCTTGGTATTTTAGTACCATGATATCAAACAATATCAACACATATCAAGCCATATCATGTTGGATATCAACTCATATCCTATAAGATTAACACATATCATTCAACAAAATAACATTTTTTCACTATTTAAGACATCTAAACAACATATAGAACACCAATGTTTGATATTTTATTACCCACATATCAAATCATATCAAGCTATATCATCACATATAAACTCATATCCTATAATAACATATATCAGTCAACAAAATAATATTTTTTTACTATTTAAAATATCTAAACAACATATAGAATACCAATGCTTGATATTTTAGTAGCCGCATATCAACCCATATCATAGAAGATCAACATAGATTAGTCAACAAAATCACATTTCTTCACTATTTAAGACATCTAAATAATATCTAAAACAATAATGCTTTATATAGTAGCAGTGTTATAACCAACCATATCAAAATATTAACATATATCATTAAATATAAGCACTGATCAATTAACTAGTCATCCATTCTACTCATCTACAAGCTATTTATAGCACACATCACACATCATCAGAAAATAAGTTGGTCCTAAACAGGTACAAAAAAATTCTATGAGAAATCATACAAATCAAGACAAAGGGTTGAGTATCAACATAGTGACAAGATTTCAAACAATTATATCAATAGACCCTAATAAAGTGGACATTAAATTAACTGCAAATCTAGCTTTTACAAAGAATCATCTCTAAAGTAGTATACTGAAAAATAAATTATCATTGCAGTCTCATTATAGGATCCAAATAAATACAAAAAATAGTAAAACTAAAACAGTCATAATGAAATTTAGGACTAAAAATGAAGGCGTCTAATTAATTAAGCAAAAACTACAATGAAGAAAAGATCCAAAAATAAAAGTAAAAATAGAAGCCATAATTGATTAGAGGTTAGGGAGAGTATACTAGTGCCCATTTAGACACAGAGGACAGATTCAATTTTTTAGTCACGCAGCTGTTGTTCGATATTACAAATTCACTCTCACTATCTTCCTTATACAGCAAATTAGAGTTTGCATATGACATATTTTTCTCTTTATTTTTCTCTTCTCTACCCTTTAGTTTCAGTCGAGTAAAAGGCGGATATAAAATGGTATAGGTTGAAGTAGAGAAGAACAAAAATAAAATTTCTAAAAGACAAAAGATCTAAAATTTCAGTAGGAAAAGAGGAATAAAAATTTCAATGCTTACATTCCAAATTAACTCAAATAGAATTTCTATCAAGTTTATAAATATATTGTATTAAATTTTGAGTCTAATGCAATAGAAATAACTAAAATTTCTCATACAAAACTCTCAAATATATAATTTCACACATAAATTAATATTAATCATCAAACAACAAGAATATGGCAGTCACAATTAATCCTCATATCTAAAAGCAAAAATCCAGCACAAACACACACACACACAGAGTATACCTTGCCTCTGCCTTCTTGAAGAACAGTCAAGCAATGTCGCAAGATTTTGAAAGAAATAAAGAGATGAAACATTAGGAAGAAAGAAAGAGAGGAGTTGTTTTTTATCGGGAAAAAATTTAGGGATTTTTGGTTTGGAAGAAAGAGAATAAATGATTTCTTAGAAGTTTAAAATCAGATAAAATGGGGCGCGTCTTTAGCAATTAGAATGGGCGAGATTTTTTTTGTCAAAGGGTAATTTTATAAAAGAAAGTCTATTTAAGGTGAGGGGGTCTAAAATTTAATAGTTTGGTCCAGCATATGAAAAACTATATATCAAATACAAAAATTCTTACATAAATATACATATACATATGAGAAAAAATTACACACTCCATCATTTTTCATAAAAAAAATTTATTTTTACTAGGAGTATTTTAATATTTTATAATAAATTCAGAATAAATTCAGAATAAACTTTTAATAAATTCATAACAAACTTATAATAAACTATATAAATCTAGTAAATTAATAAACTAATAATAAATTTTTATAAATTTAAAAATCTAATAAATTTATTTTATTTTATTTTTTTTATATTTTTGTCAAAAATTCTATATATATAATTTCATTTCATTCACTTAGTCCATCCTAAACTCAAACAATAATAATTTTTTTATTTATTTTTAATAATAATTATATTTTTTTATCATATTTTTTAAACATGTCGTTATCGAATGATCCACCAAATTATATAAAAATTAATCAAACTGGATCAATTTAAATAATCAAACTAGAAAATATAATTTTGCTATGTTATAATTGATATAGGTTTAGAGAAGAGTCAAAACTATAATTAATTTGCTTTTGTTTGCTTGACGTCTAAAGGCATAGATTTTCAAACCAAGTTGAAAATATATACAACAAAATTAAATTACATAAAACATATATATTAATTTAATATTTACTATTAAATAATGACTCATAATTGAAAAATAATTTATTTTTAAAGTTTTAATAAAAGAGAGAATCGTGAGATATGAAAAAACTAATATCATTACGAATTTCAAGAATTAAATAAGAAGACGTTTAAATAATTTATAAGATAATCAAATACTAGTTAAAAAGTTCTGGATCAATGAAATATATATATCCAAACCAAAAGTTAAATAATTAATGCAAACAAAATGTGACACAAAAAATAGAATTAAAATTATTGGGTAAGTCAAGTTAAAATCCATGAATGAGTACAAAAGTTAAATAATTAATGCAAACAAAATGTGACACAAAAAATAGAATTAAAATTATTGGGTAAGTCAAGTTAAAATCCATGAATGAGTACAGTCTTTATATATATATATATATATATGTGTGTGTGTGTGTGTGTGTGTGTGTGTGTGTGTGTGTGTGTATGTATGTGTGTGTGTGTGTGTATTAATTTGTTGCAACAATTAAAAGAAATGTTTCCGTAAACTTTGGCCTTTTGATCATGCTCTTTTTTATCTTTCTTTCACTTTCAAGGATACTCATTCATTAATTTTTTTTTCTAACCCACCCCTTTTGATGTTATAATTTTCTTTTTTCTTTTTTCTTTTAAGTTTTTTCTTATGACAAATTCATATATGTGAGAATGGAGGGCTAAGTTGTTAGTTTATAGGGTTATCCATTTACTATTCATCCACTATTGTTGGTCAGGTGTCCTAAAATTTAGGGGACACTACTCTTCATAAGTCATTTCTATTAAGTCATTTCCATAATTCTTATCCTAAGTAGTGGAAGAATCTAGAATTATTATTGATCACTAGTTGATGTTATTATTGTATGCTCCCAACTGACTAATAACAAAGCCAAAATCTCCAATTATTGTGTCACTATATAAACTCTCATTCAAGAATTCAGACTCTATAGTATATATATATATATATATATATATATTTGTAACAAATTATGCCATTAGTAGGACATTGTTTTCTTGCCCTCCACTATATTTTTATTATTACTAGCAACTACTAATAACAAAGTGATCTATATAGGCAAATTATTTATGTTCTAGCCTTAATTTATAGCCCTCAACGATTGACCTTAATTGCATCAAATAATTTTTCCTTTTTTACATTTCAAAATTTTGAAGGAAAATGGGGTGTAAAAGAAAATAATTTTTGAAGGAAAATTTTTGAAATTTTCTAGTAATTTAAATAAAAAAAAATTAGAGGTGACAAATAGATAAGTCAATTAATTCTGAGTTGTGGTAAGAATATGCACCAAACAATTCCGAATTAATTAAGTTATCATCAGTTGCTTAGTTAATGTTGCTAATTAATTAACGAATATTAATTAATTAATTACTTTACAAGGAGATAATTAAAGCTAATAGTTGTTATTATTATAGTGTGTAAGTTGAAACACAGTTGACTATGTGTCCATGCATGGTGTAACAAATTTACTATTCAAAATACTGTTTAAAAAGAAAGCAAAAGTACTCGCTGAAAAAGCTGAAATGAAATCTTAGCTTTTCAGATTAATTAAACGAAAAGGATGCAGTGGAATGGAATATATATATATATATATTCGAGTATCTAAATTTAATTAATTAATTAATAATCAAAGAAAATTAATTAATTATAAAAGAGACTGGATTCTAGCTGGAGTCATGGGCTTCTAAAACGATGATGGCATGAACTGGTGGCATATAGTTGAAATGATCCTTTTCATATTATTTAATAATTAATTAATAGAGCTTTTTTAAGATATGATTACGATAAGAAAATTGATGTAAATTTCGAAGCTTAGATTGCAATAATGCTTGTTGATTTAGGATTATGGAACATGATAAAAATAATAATACATTTTCCTATGTTTAAAGTGCTTACCAACCTGTTCAATGGCCTACAAAGAAACCCAACATATTAAGGAATGCTTCCAAAATGGGTAAATCAAAGCTATGAATTTTTTTTAAAAAAAATAATTAATTAATAATCGTTGCTTTCATTGATTATTTTTTAAAAAAAAACATGGAATACTGGGTGTGTGTGACACTGGTAATGTTCATAAATCACATGGTGATGCCAGTAAAATGAGTTTGTCTGATCACTTTTTAGGGTTAGAATTTGATTTTATTTATTTATTTATATTTCTATTTTTTACATTTGATGCATAAAAAACTAGGGGTGTGTATTATTAGGTTAAAATTAAATAATCGAACTAAACTGTAAAAATTTGATTATTTCAGTAGAGAGATAATTGATTTTTTATTAGGTTCAATTATTAAAATGTAAAATTTTCGGTATTCAATTATCGATTCTATTAGTTCTATAATAATAACCGAATTAACAAAATTATTATATTTAAATATTATAGTTACTTATATAAATTAAAATTTTATAATTTAATTAATATAATATTTAATTAAAATTTATTTTCTTAGCTGAAATATGACATTTTTATATTAATCGGTATTTTGAATTATTTATTGTATAAAATTAAAAATTTTATAATATAATTAAAGTTATAAATTTATTGATTATTTTGAGATTTCTATCCATTAAAAATACATTTTAAACTATTTTTTATTTATATAATGATATTTGTTAATATTAAATATTAATATATTTAATATTAAATTAACTATAACTTCTAATAATATTAATAAATAACTAGTATAAATTTAGTTATTTTAAAAATTTATTAATTAATTGATTTAAAAAGTTTTACTATTATATATTAGAGAAAAAAAATTGATTAACCGAAATAATTGATTAATTGAACTAAAATATTTTGGTTTAGTTAGAATTTAATTTTTTAAAATATTTAGTCTGATTTAGTTACCATTTATAAAATTTAAAAAATTTTATTTACTTCGTATTTCTATTTGGTTCAGTTTTAGTTAATGAAATACACGCCCTTACAAAAAATCATTTTGATTATAGTCAACAATTGATCATTATAATTAGCATATAGAGGGTGTTTCTCAAAACTTAAAAGCTGGTCAAAACTGATTATAAGTAGTTTTTAGATTATAAGTTGTTTATTTAAGTGTTTCTGAAAACTTAAATAGTAGATTATAATCTGATTTTAATCAGTTTTTTAAAAGTTGGGTTTTGCTACTTTTTTTAAGCACTTATTTTTTAAACAGTTTTGACCAAGTAAAAGACCATACTATCCCTACCTAATCTTTAATATTTCAAATTTGCCCACTCTATACACTTTAGTTCCCATCAAATTTTTTTAACGTTTCTTCTTAAATAAATTTTATTATTATTATTATTGCAAAATAAATTTTGAATTGACATTTAAAAAATTATTTTTATACAATAAATAAACTCAGGGACAGTTTGGTCATTTTGACAGTTTCTGCAATTAAAAACTGATTATAAGCTAATTTTACAGAAACACTTAACTGATTATAAACTGATTATCAACTGATTATTAACTAGTTTACAGAAACGCTTAACTGCTTATTTTTAATCTGATTATAATCTAAAAATCACTTATTCACAATAAGCTGAAAAGCTCCAGTTTTAAGAAACACCAACATAGTATAGGATAAACATTAAACACTAATATATATGTATATATATATATTAAAAAAAGTTGAAAATCATAATTTATATTTTTTCTCATCCAATCAAAAGTATCTTTAAATTAATTTATATAACAATTAAGGTTAATTTCACCTCTTAAATAAATTTAAAAATATATTTTTTTCTCCTCTTAATCTATTAATCTCGAAATTATTTTCTACAAATTAAGCATTTATATATTATAAATGAATCGTTTTAAAAAAAAAAGAATAATTCTCCATAATTACCTATATACATTCAATGATTCTCCATAATTACCGATTTTTAGATTCCTATAAATATTATTTTTATATTTTTATATTTTTTTTCTTTTAGAAAAATAAAAGGTGGGAAACAAAATCAATATCCATGGAAAGCATTGAAGAGCATATATTTCGAGTTAATGTGCAATCCTATAGTATAGAGTTGAATAAATATATATGGTTATTTAAATTTGGTGAGCTTAATATTAGGTTTATTATTAACCTTTTGAGCCCATCGTTTCTTGTCGCCGGTTAGGGTGGGCGGTGGGTCCGGTGAAGTGCGAAGACCCGCTTGACCACAAAGTACATCTTTATATATATATATATATATATATATATATATATATAACATCAATATCCATTTCTCTTTTAAATTAATTATTATGATTGCACTCATTTGAATTTAAGGCGGAGGCAGATAGGATCGCGTAGGGACTGACGATTTTTCTATCGGTCGCCGGACGTGTATTTATAGGAAGATTTTTTTGGCGGCCGGAGCAATGAAGGTGGAGGGTCTGTGCCTCACCCCCTTCACCTCTTCAGCCCCTTCCAGAGTAGCTGGCTCCGCTACTAATTTGGATTAGTAGCACTGACAGTAGTTTATTTCTCTTCTTTTTTTCTTTTTTATTATTATTGTTTAGTTTGATTTTCCATTGATCGATAGAACTTGTTCCACATTAAGTTTTATTTATTGGTCTTCATTTTCACTTAAAATTACTCTCTTTGATAACATTTACAATATCTTTTTTTGAAACTTGGATTTAATTATTTAAAATCTGAATCATAATTGAATCTATTAAATCAATCCGAATATGATGATAGAAATAAAACTTTATAAATATACTTCAAATTTATTGTAAATCATTTCAATAACACAACCACAATTATTTATGACCTTTACAATTAATTAATTAGTCTTCATTTTGCTAATAAAAATATATAACTTTTGCTTTGTTTGTAATGTATAAATTTACAAAAAAAAAAAAGAGAATAAAAATTATTAAGATTTAAATTCTCAAAAATTCTTATAAGACGAAATAAATGGACTATTATTAGAGACTATTTATGGTGCAAAGAGTTGTCACATTTGGAATTGAAGAATAAGAGATAATGTGTATAGATTTTGGGAAAAAGAGGGGTTGTGGGGGAATGCTTCATAGACCCATTAAGGTGGGGAACATATTCATATGAAAGTTGAAATATATAATAATATTCATTTATTTATTTAATAATACATGGGAAGAAAAAAATAAATTAAAACGCATATATATTAAATTAAAAAGGGATTATAGCCCATTAGGGAGATATTATTAGCAAACTTTCCAATAGATACAGTTTATTTTTTTTAAAAGTTTTTGAGAGAGAGAGAGAGAGAGAGAGTTGTTGTGATGGACCATTAATGTTGTTGAATAATGCTGGTTTTTCTAGATAGTGCTAAAGAATACAAATACATATGCATGTTTTTTTGTTATAATATATTTATATATTTTAACTGAAGTGAAGTAAATAAGGTGGTGTTGGAAGATAATAGTTATAGTTATAGAGAGGCTTATTAGAAGAGGAAAATTGGAGCCATTACCAAATGCATCTAAAAAGAGAGGGGGAGGGAGAGTGTTGACCCCTACACATTTTGACCCCAACTCTATAATTATGTCTTTGTTTATTTATATTTATTTATATTCCTTTCTTTTCTTTTCTTCTCTTTTTTATTAACAGTAAGATGCCCCACTTCAATTCAATCAATTATTAACTGTTTTATAATATAATGGTATAGGTAGGTATGGATTAGGATTTAACCACCTTCTCCATCCTTAAAATATTATTAGTTTTATTTTTCAAATCTGCATTTTGATTTGAATCCTCCACCTCCTCTGCAATTCATAAGTTAGCTATGTTGAAATGTTGAAAGCAGAATGTTATGTTCCATGCCCATTATTATTTTGAACCTTTCATAATCATAGGTATTGGCATTGTTAACAATGTTAAGAGCTACTAAATTCATTCTAAAGATCGTTACTGTAATTATTAGAGTTAAGACAGTTAATTTGTACAACTAAATAACACAAGTAATTAGTACATGATTGGCAGTCCCCCCTAATTACTAATAATTACACTCTTCACTTAAATACACATTACAAAGGGAAAATGGTTTTTCCAGCTAAGAAAATCTTGTTCGACATTCACAGAAATAGAACAGTCAGACGATTTCCTTTCAATTTCCCTGAGTTTTGTATGGCTTCGTAGCAACTCAGAATCAAGTAAAAGTAAAGCTTAAACCTCTCACTCAAATACATAAACTTCTCCGTTCCAACCACAAGCAGCAATTACATTAGGCATTACTGGGTGGAAACCAACATCTATGCAGGCCTGCTCACATGCCTTGATTTTTCTTATGACATTTGATGATTTATAGCTGTAAAAGTATATGGAACCATCTGAAGAGCCGGATGCGAGCTTCTCACCGTCCAAGCTGAAGTTACACTTTATAGGAAAACCAGCTACCCCATGGCTTTCGTACCTTTTATAATTGTCTAGCTTGAATGGAGGATTTGAAGAGAAGATTGCAATATAATTTCCATTTGACTGGGCAACAAAATATGGATCGTATGGGTGGCGTCTTATACAAGGACAGGTATAGGCTTCCACATACACCTGATACAGAAGGGATGCAAGCATCATTAAAATTAGAATAGACTGGAAACCAAAATTATAACTTAAATGGTTCATATTCAATCACAAGCCACTGAAGTGACAGGTTAAATGATGTGAAAGAGGCTGCAAACTCTGATGCAGTTAAGATGCAGTCTCAACCGCCAACTAGGCTAGTTACAATAGGAACTAAAAATAAAAGATAAGGCCAGATCTTTCTCTAAGTAGCTCACCAAAAACTGAAAATTATTCCAGCATCAAACTACCAAAATTCTGTCAATAGGCAATTCACTAATGGTATAATCTAGCTACTTAACTATAATCCAGCTTTTAAGTTCCTTAAACTTGGCTTTTACAAGCCTCATCAATCTGCTGCAATGAATCAGATCCCTCAAAGGCCCAATCATACCACATAATTTCAATATCAATTTCACTCAAATGCTAAATATCGAAAAGATTATCATCATTGATGAGACCTGAAAGCAATAGGTGCATTGTCCCAGTTATGCTTACGTAAATTTCATATATTTTGATGTTGTCAAATGGCCCAAGCTAAGATGTCCACAAAAAAATAGCCCCATTGCCACTCTATTCCACATGATCAGACAGCGATGAAGCAGACATGATCCTTTACTTTTCCAAGTAATGAATGAGACACGAAAAAGGTATAAGACCGTTCGGCGTAAGGGGTATAAGTTTTAAAGTCATTGAATGCTTAGCATTTCCTTTCTCCTAAAGTAAATTTTAAGAAAATGAATACTCGCAATGCAATGTCTCTGTGCAAAGTAATAGATTTAAAACACTCAGAGCAAAGAAAAAATAAACTCTCAATCAAATCTTTAAGTCATACCATCAATAGTAGAAAGGTCAAATTACATATATTTTTGAAAAAGGTGGAAATGTCAAGCAACATTCAAGGAAAACCTTTAGTGGATTGCCAACTGGAAAAGATAGAGGCTATTCATCTTTCCCTGAGATGAATTATTCAAGTGCATGTTCAAGCTTTACAAAGAATTTCTGGCTATGCACAGGTGTATCCCGCAAAAGCTTCCTGGATGGCAAAATAAGCATTAAACTTGCTTACAACTGAAATAGAAAGGGTGATGTACAAATCAGTGTCAACATGAAAATCAATTTTCCAATTAGTCCTCACATTTCAACCTGAAGATATTATTCTTAAAACTACTTGAATGTGATGATTGGGTTGTTCTATCAGCATTCAGCAATTCTGACAGATGCATAGCACATAGCTCATATGGCTGTTATGTCCTAGCTGGAATGAAGATGAATTCTCAAGCCGAAAATAAAAAATAAATCAACAAATGCTCTCTTTAGTATTTCCACTTTTAGTAACTTATTATTGTCTATTTCAATCTAGGGAAATTATTGGGTACACAGTGCACTCACAAAATATGAGAACCGCCGGAATTTATGGAAGGTGAGCACAACCCTCGTGTTTAGTTGCCACTGTTGAGTTTGGAACCTTAAGCAGGCTGTCGGTAATGAGCCGGAGGAAGGTGAGGATGACGTTAAGTCATCATGCCCCTTATGTCTTAGGCGACACACGTGCTACAATGGCTAGGGCAGCGATGCAAACGCTTGTGAGTGCATTAAGTAAGCCAGATACTACTTGGTGTATGTTGTTTGCTGATGACATTATTTTAATTGATGAGACTAGTGCTGATGTAAACCGTAAGTTGAAAGTATGGAGAAAAACCCTCGAGGACAAGGGTTTTAAGTTAAGTAGGAGTAAAACGGCATATGTGCACTGTGAGTTCAGTCCAAGGAAGAAGCAGGAACATGAGGTTAAGTTGGATGGAGTTTTGGTTCCTAAAACCAAGCAGTTCAAATATTTGGGTTCGGTGTTCGAGAATGATGACCGTATAGATGAAGATGTGGCTCACAGAATACAGGTAGGGTGGTTGAAGTGGAAGGGTGCGACTGGGGTGCTATGTGATAAGAAAATACCTCTGAAAGTGAAAGGTAAATTCTATAGGACGGTTGTTAGACCTGCGATGCTCTATGGTAGTGAGTGTTCGGCACCAACGGGACAACATTTGCATAAGATGAGTGTGGCAGAAATGAGGATGTTAAGATGGATGTGTGGACATACCAGACTGGACAAAATTAAGAATGTTCATATTCGACAAAAAGTCCAAGTAGCGGATGTCGAAGATAAGGTGAGGGAATGAAGACTTAGATGGTATGGGCATGTTTTAAGAAGACCTCCTAATGTTGCGGTTCGTAAGTGTGAGAATTTGTTGATTGAGGGGGCTAGAGGTCGTGGAAGACCTAGAACTGTGTGGAATGAGGTAATAGCAAGAGACTTACGTGCCTTAGATATTGATGCGGATTTGATTAATGACAGACTTGAATGGAGACGTAAAATCCATGTCTTGGAAGGGGCCTAAGGCTGGAGTATCTTTTTTGGTGTCTTTTGAGCTTATTTTGTTGAGGATCCATACAGCCGACCCCAACTTGTTTGGGACTAAGGCTTAGTTGTTGTTGTTGTATAGGAGTTTATAAATCCAATGGCAGCATTTTCTCTCCTTTTTTTGCATCTTTCTTTTCGAAAAGGATCCATTTTCCATCTAAGGAGCAATCTCCTTATTATCTAAAGCGTAATCATTGGATTCAAATAGAGAAACTATCAAAGCTATTTCAAAAAATTCAAAAATTTTCTATAACAACCTAACACTTCAAACAGAGAAAGGTTAAGAAAAAGAAATAGAAATTGAGGAAAGGGGAAGAACAGATTAAGAAACAGAGGATAGAAGATAGAAAAGAGAAGAGAAACAGAATATAAAAGAAGAGAGAAAGGAGAGAAGAGAAGAGAAGGAAATAGAAAGTAATAAGATATTGATAATTGATTGTCATAAACAACTTGTACAGAAATATATAACCATGAAAGGAACTGATTGATAAAATGTGACATCATGGAATAATTCTTCATTCCACTCCTCTCTTTGTCCTTACTGTCGTTATTCTATTTGTCCTACTCCTACTACTCATTAGTCCAGCAAGGCCACTACTCAAACAATAGCCAACCTCTTCTCTACTGACTACTAAGATTACTGCCCATCATGCCTTCTATTTCCTGCTAATATTTAACAATTCATTCCCCTTTAGGCCATTCTTGTCCCAAGATGGCATGACTTCAGTAAATCTATGAATGATGAAACTGAAATTCTCACAAGTATCATCAGTAGATGAAAGGTTGATCGATTGCATTAACACCGGCTGAATGTATTTATTGTATCTTAAAATGACTCCAGAATGCAAAAATTTCTCAAGTTTTGACAAAAGGTCTTCTCTCTGCATCTCAAGCTCCTTTTCCTTGCTTACAACGCTTTCTGGAATATCCTTAACAGAAACAAAATGCACCAATGGGCAAGCCACAACTTGTATTGCCAGATAATCGATTAATTCCTTGAATTTGTCACTTCTACCCACAAAGTCAGTTTCATATTTGACTTCAATTAGAACTCCTATGCGGAAATCATGAATATAGGAACCAATTCTGCCTTCAGCTGCAAACCGACTAGATTTCTTGTCAACAATTGAAAGATATTTCTTTCTAAGGAACTCCTGAGTTTTCATAATGTCCCCTCCAGTCTCTAAGAGGACTTGCTTGCAATCCATCATTCCTGCTCCTGTTTCTTCTTTCTCCAAAGCTTATCCAACACATTGGTTTTTTAAAGATATAATTTCAGCTCCACTCATGCTTCCAGATTGATCAGAATTTTCCGCATCCTCCTCTGCATCTTTAGTAGCAATTAAATCCAATGCATCCAATTTAACATCCATATTTTCTTCAGCATAAATTTTCATCAACCTTGCAATTATATCACCATATTTAATTGAAAGTGTACTTTCCTCTTGTCCATCGCCATTTAGAACAACAATCTCTAAACATGGCAATTGGCCAACTGTAGCTTTTGTAAACCCATAAACAGGATTTGCACTTATCTTCAGGGCCCATTGTCGACCATCTAGAATAGCCTTCTCAAGTGGATCCTCGGCTTCCTTCAAATCTACTTTTGCTCTTCTTCGAGCAGCTAATAGTTCCTCAAGAATTCCAGGAAGAATTCCCTTTTGCAAAATTGATTTGAAAAATATTTCACTAGATAGAGTTTAGTTGACACATTCAGGTGGGAGGTTGAGCTTGCGAGCATCTTCAGTAGTCACTAGGGTGCAGTAACATAGATTATATGCCATTATTATTGAAGGATAAAGAGAGGCAAAATCCAGTGTTGCAATTGGCTTTTCATAGAATCTTGCTCTTACCTCCAAAACAGTGGCACCCTTATATGTTCCGTGGTCAGATCCTGCCTATTTGACATTGGGAATAACAAGGTTCTTTTGTTTAGCCTTCCTCAAGAGTTGGGAAAGCACCTTGATACTTTGTCTTTTGAGTCTAAGAGTGTTGTCAATTTGGCTTCCATCAAGTGATTGCAAGGGTAACTTGGCTTTCTCCATCAAGGGCAGCTGGGCACCAAGCGACGCCACCGGTTAATCTTCTTCAGGTTCTCCGCCCTCTTGCCACCCACCAATTTCAATGTAATCTTCTTCGATTTCTTTGACTCCTTGCAGCGTCATCATATGCTTTGATGAGCATTGATGTTCTAGAAAATATCAATCGCCACAATGATAACATGTGATGACTCTCGTTTGTCAGGTGAATACAGAATCAAGGATTTCTGATTTTAGTTTTGCTGAGATTTTGTGTTGCGTTGTGATTTTGGGAAAGGATTGCTACTGGGTTTTTGTTTTTGAGGGTTCGGGTTAAGTGTTTGGGTTTGGTTTATGGGTATGGTATTTGGGTTTGGGTTATTTAAGTTTATTGTTTGAGGGAACGGTACGTTTTGGGAAGCTTCAAAAACCACTTCCTGCAGAAGAGCTTGATCGAATCCTTAAACCATCTCTCTGATCTCCTCCTCTCCGGCCAAAAAACTTGGCAGGTGGTATGTTCCCTACAACCCTAAGTTCACTTCTACATCCTGCCACTCCTTTTCTGGGAGCCCCACGTCATCCTCCTCTATTTTCTCCAGATAGCCCTTCACATCTCCTTCTAAATCTTCTACTAGGTCGGGTAGAGTCATCCTGGGTTTCGAGTTTTTCTAAGCTGGATTGTGAATCGGTAAGGATGTGGTGTGAATATTGTGTTGCGTTTTGGGTGAAAATGATTTTCGTGGTTTTGGGTTGAGTGTTTTCGGTATATGCTGGGATTTTTTGTTGGAGTTGGGTTGTGATTTTGGTGGGTAGAAACATATGGGTTTTGGGTTTGGTGGGTTACCTCTGAATGCTGCGTTCTGGTGATTATAACTTCTCTAGGGAGCTTCTAGCGGCATCTTCCTTTCCACCTTTGGTTTAGAATCCTCAAATACCTCTTGGTAGCTCATCACACTCCCTGTCTGCCGAGATTGGTGGTACTCAGCCACTATATTTTCGATTGGGAAATCACCGATTCTACCTTGGATCTGACTAGCAACGAGGGCCTCTGTCTCGCCAGCTCTCATGCTCACGAACGACTCAACTTCGTCGATTTCTCTAATACGAGA
Source organism: Garcia nutans (assembly GCA_947685225.1). NCBI lineage: Eukaryota > Viridiplantae > Streptophyta > Magnoliopsida > Malpighiales > Euphorbiaceae > Garcia > Garcia nutans. The sequence goes on along the minus strand of CANTUV010000015.1, from coordinate 28,968,615 downwards.
GGTTGGTGTTGGTAAAATCCCTTTTCCAACAACGCTGGGTTCTTCCACTGAAGTCTCCTTGCCTTTATCTTGCAGATTTTAGAGGAGTTGGATCATCTCGTCCATTTGAATTCCCAACTTGATTTGTTCTTCCAGCAGTTGGGTGAAAGTACAATGCTACTCATCGATTTCTTCTGTGTAAGTTTCATCCACTCTTTTGCTCATTGTCTCTTCGGTTATTTGGTTTGTCTCAGTGCTGGAATTTCTTGATTTCTTAGATTATTGGCTCATTTTTCTTGATAGGGTGTCCAAGTCTCGTAAGACTCTGATACCAATTTGTAACAACCTAACACTTCAAACAGAGAAAGGTTAAGAATAAGAAATAGAAATTGAGGGAAAGGGGAAGAACATATTAAGAAACAGAGGATAGAAGATAGAAAAGAGAAGAGAAACGGAATATAGAAGAAGAGAGAAAGGAAAGAAAGGAAGAGAATGATATAGAAAGTAATCCGATATTGATAATTGATTGTCATAAACAACTTGTACAGAAATATATAATCATAAAAGGAACTAATAGACGAAATGTGACATCAGGGAATAACTCTTCATTCCACTCCTCGCTCTGTCCTTACTGCCGTTATTCTATTTGTCCTACTCCTACTACTCATTAGTCCAGCAAGGCCACTACTCAAACAATAGCCAACCTCTTTTCTACTGATTACTAAGATTACTATCCATCATGCCTTCTATTTCTTGCTAATATGTAACAGTGGATCCCCCATTTATGTGAATGAGGACGTCATGTAATGTATCCAGGGCACTGAATAATTTGATATCGATCTTTTACATACATAAGTGCAAACTTTCACTCCAGCTAGAATGACTTAATTGCCATATAAACCACACTTCATAATTTGACAAAGTTTCTCACAGATTTTCCACAAGAGGGCCAAATGGTCTAATTTAGGAAGATTAGGGATAATATTATAAATTTTCAAAGTCTGATACTACTTTGTATTTTACACTTAAAAAATTTATATATCCCATCTTTATATATAGAGCAGCCACCTAAATGATCCAAAAGCCTCAATTAGCATTGAGGAAACTAATTGCTTAAGGAACCTACAATATATGAGATCAAAAAAGACAAGTGTAACTTCAACTATATGCCATGGTATAGAAAAATCACTAGATGATGTGATGCAGAACCCTCGATTTTCAAACCTAAGAACAATTTAGTTTCAACTAAAACCAAATACCTGTAAAGGCTAGAATCATATAAAAAGAAGCAAAAATAGGAAATAGTTAAATAGTCCTACAAAAACATAAAATCCCTAAATACCTGACTAAAATTAAAATTAATTATTTTCCTATTAAGAAGAAGAATAACAGCATAAAGCTCTCTCTCCAAGACAAACTAGGATCAAGTTTGGACTTAGGATACGCCTATGGGAGGAATATAAACTATTGCCTTATCAATATCCCGTTGATTTTATTTTTTAATTGCATAAAGTTAGTAACTATAAGCAGCATCACTTCATTTAAATTTCTTATCAACTCAACTAAACTCAGCCACAAATCAATCCCATTGATTTTAAATTTCTTATCAAACTCTTAAACTTATTAACTATGTATAACATGGGAAATTCCAATTTTCAAATGAAGTCTTACTCTTGAACTTTTTTTCCCCTCTAGTGTAGACATGTGATTTGTAGTAGACAAGGAATAGTTTTGGTACTCATATCATAACATCATTACTTTACAATATTATTATTATTATTACGCTCCAAGAAAACAAAGAACATTATGTTGCAAACCATAAAGAATCTCAAACATTATCTCTTTCCAAGAAAAAGAAAGGTTAAAAGAAGAAATACTAAACGTAGATAGATTAGGAATTAGACTTCTAATTCTATTATATTTTTTGGAGGACAGCATCTAGAATATATATATATATACACATATACACACACACACACACAACAGTGATCAGCAATTAAGTCCTAGATTAGGGGCGCAGAAATAAGGCCAAATAAGAAATCTATAGCCAGTAAATATTCTAATTTGAAAATAAATTTATATCCAAATCAGTCTAATCTGATGTCCAAAAAGTTTGAAGTTACAACAAATACTTCGAACAGCTATGTAAAGCTTGTGTCACTAGCATATAAATTTGATGTGTGCAGATAAATTTTAAAATAAATCTACAATACGATTCCCCATAAGGGGATACATATGGACATGAGTAGGATTTGCAAAACACATTCACAGAATGTTGGAGAAATGCAGGCATTAGACGTCAGTAATTGCAACATCCCACCCCCTTCCCTATGTTTCTTATCTTCTTGGGAAAATTAAGAATAAATTATAAAGCCATAAATTTGTGGCTGCCATCCAAGTACATGGAAGTATCCAACACGATTAGATCTATTCAGAGGATGGTCTAGTCCCAAGTCTTTCGAAACTTTTGAACTTCATCCTAGGCTTGGCCCCGACTATTTGCACTTATAAATTATTACTACGCCTGAATTAATTAGGAATGAAAGCTGGCTTAGTAACAGCTAAGAGTTATTATTATGCCTCTCTATCCCTGCCTTAGTGCCTTGATTGAGAATCCCAGCCCCTTTATCAGGAAGAAAAATTTTCCAATCCCTATTCCCTGGTTCCTAAAATTGAGATGATTAAGAAACTCCAAAATATAGACGATTTGAGGGTTGTCATCTAAACTACTAGGTCAAACAAAGATATGGTTATTTATCACACAACAAAATGAAACTGTAATGTCCTAGTCTTCTTAGTAAATGTTATCCACGTAGAAAATTAAAATTCAAGAAATCCTTCAACATAATCAATACAGAATCAAGTCGCACAACACTTAGCAGCAAACATTTAGCAAAAATCAACAAAACCATGTTTAAAAAGAACTGCAAATGAATTAAAAAGCTCTTGATATGAGGGATATCATCTGAAAACACTTACTGAACTTATAAAGATGAGTGTATTAAGGGAAGCCAAATAAGATGCGAAGAACATCATCAGCTTAACTTGTAAATACCTATCCCAACTATTAGTTGCATGAAATTTTTATTTCATCATTCCATGAGTTTACAAACTTATCCAAGCATAGTGTTAAGAAACAATAAAGTCTAAGCTTGGAACTTTAGAGGTATCACTTAAGCTTGGGTAGGGATATAGAAAAATAGAGCCCTCGCCTAAACCCTCTTTCAGTGCAAGACAGGCCTTCCCTCTTCCCTCGCCCATGAAGAGGTCTAGTTAGTGCTAAGAAATGGTTTTGTTTGGTTCATTTTATCCATGGTCCTTGAACTTATCATTATACTTCCTCTTGTCACTTTAATTTATAACCTAAAAATCACTGAATTTCACAAATTATAGCAATAAAAGACACTTCTGCCAAAATCTAGCAAAAGCATTGACAGAGAATGATGAAGTGGTTACATGATGATATATTTTAATAAAAGAAAAAGATCATAATTGTACCCAAAGTTTCAAATAGACTATTTTACCTAATTTTGAAACTTAGTTGCAATTATATCCATCTGACAAAATTAAAATGAAATTTTAGCTAATTACAACTATTAAATTTTCTAGCTACTCATCATAAACTAAACCTTATCTTTACTAACCATTAATTCCCTCTCAATTGGAAAAAAAAGGTGTAATTTTGACCAAATGGATATAATAAATGCAACTAAATTTCTAAATCAGGGTAAATTAGTCCATTTTAGAAGGTTTGGATCAAATAAGCAATTTTTTGAAAAGTTTGGATTTTTTGGTCATCAGGACAAAATTTCTCTCTTCCTGCCCCCACCTCCCTCCATCCCCTATCTGTGCTAGAGAGACAGAGAAACATATAAGAAGAGAATAATGTGATAAGAAAGAAAAAGAAAAAAGAAAAAAAAAAGAGTATTTCTTAATGTGTTCGATAAATTTTTATGCAGCAGCCCCATTAGCATTCTAACAAAGGGATTTACCAAATTATGCTTCAACTGACTTTTACTAAAATACATTGATAATTTATTAATTTTTATATTACAAATTGAAACTAAGGGACAACTAGAAAGTATATGTAATGGAATAAACAAATAAATAGAAATGATTAGCCCAAACAAAGAATCAATAACAGTAGGACGAAGAAATTAGGGAGAAGGAGGAGAAATAGGTAAGAATAGAACAGAGAAGAGAAAGAGAGAGAGAGGGAGAGAGAGAGAATAGAAGAAGAAGAAGATTAGGAGAAATACTGATAATTCATTCATTCCTTCTCACGTAGCAAACAAGCCTGTAAATAGACAAACAAAATGACAAACTAACTAACAAGAGAATAATCAGCAAAATTCTTAATTTACTCTCCTTTTGCCACCTGCCCAAAATCCTAAATTCTGCTCTTCTTGTCCTATTCACAACTCTTTCCTACTCTTCATTACCCTATCATCACAACATATCACTCATTTCTCCTCTTCCTTCTCTTATATGTGACAGTATACTGACAGATTCTGATATTTTGGTGAAATTAACTCTTTATATTTGATTCCTAATCACTTGCACACTTGATGGTACAATTCCTTTTTTTCTACAACTTAAACTCCAAAGACTGGAAAAGGATCTTTTGTAATTGATCCATGACTTCATGACTATGAGGGAAGGATACCATCAAGCATTCAAGTACCTTGTCATTCTCTCATTCATTGATCCAACTCTTCACTTTGCATTAACACGCTCTTGTTAAACATTGCAAATGCCTAAAGCAGACACAAATAATTAGATATGTACCACATGCCTCTTAGGCTCTTAAAATACAAGGGAAAAAGTACAAAATATTATCCTTTGTTAGACATAGGCCACCATCTAACACACCTTCCCGACTCTGAACAACGCAATTCTGAAGGGAACACAACTCTACTTCTACCTTTAGATTGTTCCTTTATGAATTATCAAGACATACATCCTCATTATAGTTATGACCAAACTATAAACCAAATATGTCACTCATTCATTTCCAGACCATATATAAGTTTGGACTTTTAATGGTCAAGTCTGTGATTCATTGAGAAGATCATCATTTGGTCAACACAGTCATAAGACTTTGATGAAGTATAGCATGAATACCTTTTTTTTTGTATTCCAACTCCTAGCATCATTTAAATAATCATCTTATTAATTAAAATACCAAATCTAATAACCAAGGCATAAAAAGGGCGAGGGCAGAGGCATATATTTTCAACCTTCAGGTAAAGGCAGTTAAAGTAAGACATGCAAGTATGCAAATAATTCAACCTCTTGTGATAATTTCCAAAGGATATATGGACAGAAAAAAAAATGGGGAATAAATCTCTCACCTGGTTGGATAGTGGAACCTGACGTGAAACATCCCAAACAGTGATTGAATTTTCACTAACATTGCTTCCAGTGACATCACTAGACGAGATAAACTGCTTGCCGTTAACTGTAAACTCGATGTCAAGTATTGGGCCTAAACCTCGGATATATTCATGGACCACCTTCCTTGTTCTAATGTCCCATAATCTGATGCGGCCCTTTGATCCCCCAGAAAGGAATAGGTTAGAGTTGCTTGGATGGAACTTGATAACTCCAACAACCTGATCTTCCTTGAATATTTGACTCTCTATCCCTTTTTCAACATCAGTCAACCTTGATGAGCAGTCAAATCCACAAGAAAGCACTGATGATCCTTGCGGCGACCATTTCACATCTTTTACAGCTGCATTATGGACTCTAAATATCCGTGCTATTTTCTGATCTCTGCTCCACACATTCCATATACAGATAGTTTGATCCATCCCAGCAGAGGCAAGAAGATGAGCTGCAGACTAACTATAATGATCATATCAATAAGGCCAATGAAATGCATATTAGAGCATGAAAAGAAAGATTATGAAACTGAGATGTCCAAAATAAAACTGAATTCACAGAAACAATAATGTAACATATCCAGCCATCCAAGGCCATAATGCAACAAAAGCAAGGGAAATAATATTTGAAAGGAAATTGAGGGAATATATAATGCTAATAAGCAGAGTATACCATGATTTTGGGACCAACTGAGACTGTTGACAGCCTTTGTGTGGCTAAGCAGAGTGGTAAACAACCTTTCAGATATTTGGCTCAGCTGTGGACGACCCTTTGCTTTTTTCAAAGATAGCAAAAAATCGCGGGGTAGATCAGAATCTGTAATGCTTCCCGAGGCTGTGAACAAGAAAAACTACTTCAGCATAAAGCATTAAAATTCCTTCAAGTTCTCAAAAAAAAATAACACATCAGAATCTGTATATAATACATTGGTTTATTGGCTTATTTGTTCTCATAAAGTACTTCAAGTTCAAATAATAGTAAACTTGCAACATATGAGTACAATTAGAATTTCAGGAGCTAAAATTGTCATTTTTCCATTTACACCAAGAACTTCAGTGATACTGAAGTCGTCTCGGGGCTGAAAGGGGTCATGTTCGAGTCACACATTTGCAACTACGCCTACAATCCACAAGAAAGAACTAGCAATTGATAAAATTGTTACTATTGAAGTAAAATAAAGAAAACCCATTAATTTTCTCCCTAAAATAAGCATTTCCCACATCACTACAATTATAAACTAAATTGATATTTAAAAATGAAACAAGCAAATAAGAAATAGATAATAAGAGAAGAAAATAGATTTACCAATAGGATACGAAAGAGGTGGATTCGGAGTGGGGTCTGGCAACAAATCCGGTACAGGAGAAGCTTGAGCAATGAGAGCTCTCTCTCGCTTGGATATGTATCTGCCTTGAATCGGAGCTTCGCTTTGAAAATTTATAGGGTTATTGGGTTTGGGACGCTTTAAAGGAGGGTGAACAATGGATGTATATTCTGCTTTGGATTTGGGTTCGGGTTCTTCATCAGAAGAATTTGAGTATGCGTTACAGAGAACATCCATGCGAAGGCTGTGATGAGCTGAGGAATGGCAATGGAAAATGGTGTGAAGAAGCGGTTTTCATAATAATAATAAGGTAAAATTACACAAATAACCTAAGAAAATTTCAATTTTAAATTTTTGAAAAGTACTACGTAAAAAAAAATTCAAAAATACAAAAAAAAAAAAAAAGAAGAAAGCGCGGTCAAAACTTTTTAAACAATACAAATATCTTTTTTTTAACAATAAAACAATATAAATATCTCACATGCTATAAACACTGAAACCTTAAATTACAAAATTATTATTTAGTAAATTGACATATATAATATATATTTAATATATATTCTTAAACATATATTCTTACATATGATATATATGTTGCAGTCTCATATATATTACATATAATATAATTAATTTTATAAATTATATATAAAAAAGTGCGGTGAAAATTTTTTAAACAATACAAATATCTTTTTTTAACAATAAAACAATATAAATATCTCACATACTATAAACACCGAAACCTTAAATTACAAAATTATTGTTTAGTAAATTAACATATATAATATATATATTTAATATATATTCTTATATATGATATACATGTTATAGTCTCATATACATTACATAAAATATAATTAATTTCACATATTATATATGCAAAATCATTTAAATCTATTATATAAATATTTTTATGTCATATTTATTACATATATACCTTTATATATATATATATATATTATATAAAACTTCATATTAGTTTTTATAAAATTCAGAAAACGCAGCTCTTCCTCTCTTTCTCTCTATCTCAGATTTCATTTGGATTCGATTAACGATAAATCAATCTTGAATTTTCTCAGTAAAATTAAAAGATTAATTCATTGAATATCAATGTTTTTCAAGAGATCTGCATCATCATGGATTTATATGGTGTTGTTAGTTTTATATGGAGTTTGCAGAACTGAAATAGTTCATGCACAAAATGGAACTCAAGCTACTACCGATCCTACCGAAGAGATAATTCTAGTGCATTGAAGTGGATTTGTTTGGTGGTTTGCGGATTGCTTCTGGTCTTGGATTATTTAAAGAACAGTGAGTTCTATTGAGTTTTCGATAAATTGGAACACCGAAGAACAGTGAGTTCTATTGAGTTTTCTGCTGCTGCTGGTTTTGCTTCTGCTGCTTCTTCAAACCAATTAGTTTTTACTAATTACTTCAACATCACCGGCATCACCATTCTGGAGTCAGTTTCTCTACTTTCTCCTTGGTTTTACAGATGTTGTTATTACGCTTTTCATCTGTTAGAGCTTGATTTGCAGCAGCAAAAGCATTATTTGTGTTAATTTTGGTGGGTACTTGCTGTATATATTATCTCTTTGTCCAATGCTGTGAGTTTGTGTGCTTCTTTGGAGAATTGATCAATGCATACAAAGTGTTCGATAAATTGCCTGTGAGAGAATTAAACCTCAAGAAGTTAGCAGTTTCCAAGAAATCAGCAGAAGCCCTTTCAAAGGTGACCTGTGATAAACTTGTTGTTATCTTTATTGGAGGTCGCACAGTCGCGTTTATCACGGCTGAAATTCCACCGCCGGCGGCTCCTATGGAGCCTGCCTCTGTGACAGTTCGTTCCTTTGCTGATATTTTGAAAGGGAATGTGGCTCCTGCGGTTAATCATTCGTTTGCATCAGCCATTGCCAAGGCTCCAAATATGGCTTTCAAGCCGCCATGCACATTCAAGGGAGTGCCGGCTGTTTCATTCTCCAAAAGTGAATCCGATCAACTTGCCTTTCCTTTTAAATACACTTTGATTGGTACTTTTAATTCGGGCAGACCATCTATTAAATCCTTAAAGAAGATGCTAGACCAAGTTGGATTTAATGGGAACTTCTCTTTGGGTTTGTTAGACAATTCTCATGTTTTACTTCGTTTTGATTTGGAAGTGGATTTCCATCGCTGTTGGCTCAAGCAAACATGGTACTTTGATGGATTCTCGATGAGGGTTTCAAAGTGGTCGAAATATTTTCGTGCCGATGTGGATAGTCCGATTGTGCCTGTTTGGATTGCTTTTGAAGGTTTACCAGTGCATCTATTTGATAAGTCTGCATTGTTTTCTGTAGCTAATTTGGTTGGCACCCCATTAAAAGTTGATGCTGCAACAGCTTTGCTTACTCGACCGTCGGTTGCTCGGGTCTGTATTGAGTTAGATGTTTCCAAAGAGCTTCCTTCAAAGGTTTGGATCGATGATGATGGCAGGGGTTTTTTCCCGAATGTTAGTTACGAAGATTTACCGTTCTATTGCTCTGGGTGCTCGAAACTTGGCCATAAAAATTCCACATGTCCTTTATCTGCAACTGCTCCTACGGAACATGTTCCTTTGTCCAAAGCTGATGCGGGTAAAAAAGAGGAGACGAAAGTTTGGGCTCCTAAAGTGAATGTCCTTTCACAGCTTCCTGATAGGGATGTTAACGATGTCTTATTAAATGATGACATTAATACGACAGAACAGCCTAATGTTGATGGTCATTCGAAAGAAATAATGGTTGAGATTTCGGGTCCCTCTTCTATTACTTTGCAGCAGCCTCAGGTGAATGTTGGAACTGATGATACTGTCCAGGTTGATGACTCCTATGTTCTTACTATAAATCGGGATTCTAAAGTTCCTTTAGCTTCTGGCTTTAATTCTGATCCGGATAAGGGGCACAATTATGATGAGGATGCTATGCAGCACAATTCTGATTCTAATCTTCCTCATGCGCCAGAGCAATTATCTTCTGATGCACTTCGAAATTCCATCTCTATAATTAATAGCAAACTAAAGACTGTTTCTCAAACTGGTAATGTGGATGTTGGGGATCCTCAATTTACTGTTGTCAAGAGGAAAAATGTGCGCAAAACAAGAGCCCGAAAACAGGGTATCATTCCTTCAGATTTTCTCTCTTCTCCATCTCAATGAACTTGTTACAATGGAATCTTCGGGGGTTAGATTCTTCTTCCTCTCGGTTATTTAAATTGTGCACTGATTATCATATATCTTTTCTTACAATTATAGAGCCCATGGTAGCTAGTAATAAAAGTTTCTTTTTTTATGAATAAGTTGGGGTTTTCGAATATTTTTTGTTCGGAGGACAACAAAATATGGTTAATGTGGAAGGATCATGTTTTATCTTTATCCGATTTTCATGATGCTTCTCAGCTTCTGACTTGCAATGTTTCTGTTCATTCTTTGAATTTGGTTCTCGTTTACTTGGCTGTTTATGGTAAGCATTCCAGAAGTAACAGACAGACTTTGTGGGGTAATATGCTGCATGTGTTTGAGAATTTATCTGGCCCCTGGTTAGTAGGGGGAGATTTCAATGTCATAAAATATCCCTCTGAGTACAAAGGGAATTCACAACCGTGTCTTCTTAGCATGCAGGACTTTGTGGATTGCGTTAATGACTGCGGTTTGATTGACATCCCTTTTCAGGGTTGTGAATTTTCTTGGACTGGAGTTAGGTCTTCGGGTAGAGTTTGGGAGCGGCTTGACAGACTTATCGCCAATGTGGATTTTCTGGATTTATTTTCTGATGTTTTGGTTCAACACTTGGGTAAGTCTACATCTGATCACTCTCCCCTTCTTCTTACTTGTAAGCAGGAAGCTATTTCTTTTGTCAATACTTTCAAATTTCAGCACATGTGGATTGAAAACGATACTTTTCTTCCTATGATTGAACAACATTGGGATTCCATGTTTTTTTGTGGTGGCATGCATGGCCTTTTCCGTAAATTGAGTTCTTTGAAACGTGCCATTTGTTCATGGAATAAATCCACATTTGGGAACATTTTTTATGGGGTTAAGGAGGCTGAGAAAGAGGCTATGGAGGCTGAAAGTTTATATTTGTCTGATTCTACGGAAGAGAATTATTCTTCTTGGCAGGTTAAGCAAGACAATTTGGTGCATAAATATAAGATTGAGAAAACTTTCTGGGGACAGAAGGCTCACATAAAATGGCTAGGGGAAGGGGAATCTAACACCAAATTCTTCCATCATTATGTTAAGGCTAGAAGGAAAATTAACCGTATTTCTGCTATCAAGAATTCTAATGATATTATTCTTTCTTCTCAGCAAGAAATTGGTCAAGAAGCTGAGCGTTTTTACCAGTCCCTTTTTTATTCTGAGGAGGAGGTTAATTACGATGCTTTATTGGAGCCTATACCTCATTTAGTAGATAGTTATCATAATGCTGAATTAGTCAAGATTCCTGATGATGCAGAAATTAAAGCCGCTGTATGGCAGTTAGATGCTTCCAGTGCTCCTGGTCCGGATGGTTCGATGGAAAGTTTTTTCAGGTTTGTTGGAATATTGTTGCTTGGGATGTCTGCAGTGCTGTAAAAAGAATTTTTCTTGGGTGTGCCTATTCCCAATTCTTTTGGCGCGGCTCATATCATTCTTTTACCTAAGGTGGCGAATCCATCTTCTTTTGGTCAGTTTAGACCTATTTGTCTTGCTACATTTATCAGTAAGGTATGCACTCGTATAGTTGCCAACAGGCTAAATCCCATCCTGGATATGATTATTTCTGGTGAACAGGCGGGTTTTTTGAAAGGCAGATCAGTTCATGATCAAATTCTTATAGCCAATGAATTAATTCATGATATTAACAAGAAAACGAGAGGCTATAATTTGGCAATTAAATTAGACATGGCAAAGGCTTTTGATAGGGTATCTTGGCGATACCTTGAGGCAGTGTTGTGTAAGTTCGGGTTTTCGGATAGGTTTGTGGAGTTAATTAGCTCCCATTTAAAGGCTACTCGGTTTTCAGTCATTGTTAATGGCTTGAGCTATGGTTATTTTAAGCCTACTAGAGGGGTCAAGCAGGGAGACCCTCTATCTCCTTTGTTATTCATCATTGTTTCTGAAGGTTTTTCAAGAGGGCTGAATAGAATGATTATTCAGGGTAAAATTCTTCATTTTAAAACAAAAAGGGGATGTGAAGTGGTGTCTCATCTTGCCTTTGCGGATGATCTCTTGATTTTCATTAATGGTGATGTGAAAAGTGTTAAAAGTTTCAAGGCTTTTCTTTCTATGTATCAACAGGGTTCGGGTCAATCCATAAATTTTGACAAATGTGCTTTCTTCTGCTCTAAGAAAGCTCCTGCGAGCTTTGTGGATAAAATCAGCCATTTGCTCTCAATTAAGTGCCTCTCATTGCCTTTTACATATCTTGGAGCCCCAATTTATCAGGGTATTAATCGGTTGGAGTATTGTCAATCTTTAATTCATAAAATTGATTCCAAGATGCTTGGGTGGACTAAGAAGCTTCTGACTTCTGGAGGAAGACTTCTGTTGATTAAACATGTTCTGAATTCCATCCCCATACATATTATGGGTGCAATGAATCTGCCAAAGCAAGTCATTAATATTCTAGAGAGGAAGTTTAGTGATTTCTTTTGGGATCACGGTATGGATAAGCGGTATCACTGGGTAGCTTATAATAAATTTTGCTTTCCTGTCTCTGAAGGCAGAGTAGGTATTCGATCTCTTGGATCTCTTCAGGAAGCCTACTCGTTGAAGCTTTGGTGGAAGTTTCAAGAAAATAATTCCTTATGGTCGAGACTCATGCACCAAAAATATCATCGCAAAGGCCTCTTCTAATTTCAGATTATTGATTCTAACATTTGGAAAAGGGTTTGTAAGATTGCTGCTACAGCTACGGATTTGATTGATTGTGAGGGGCCGCTGGTCTGGAATCATTCTCAAGGGGAAAAATTTGTCCTTTCTGTTGCCTATGATGAGATGAGACAAAAAAAAGTCGAAGCTACTTTCCTTTTCCATGATTTGGGATTCGACTATCCCAATTAAGTTTTCGGTTCTAGCATGGCGTATTTTACACAAGGCTTTGCCTCTGCCCTCTAGATTGCAGCAGATGGGTTTTTCCCTTGCCTCTTGTTGTCCCTTCTGCCGCTCCGACTCAGCTTCTGCTTCTCATATTTTTTATTCTTGTCGGGAAGTTAACAAAATTTGGATGTTTTTCAGGTCAGCTTTATTGTCTTGCTTGAATCCTCAACCAGGTTTGAAGCAAGAATTAATGCTTTGGTGGCTGGACAAATCTCCTAATATTGGTGCTGGAAAGCTTATGAATCTTATTCCTTTAATTATTATTTATAATGTTTTGCTGGCCTACTGCAATCTCGCTTGGGGAGAGGGAGGTTTCTATGCTCCTAATATCATTCAGGCTATTCGGAAAACCATCTACAATTGGGGTTGTTGTCATGCTGCAGATAAGAAGGCTAAACCTTTGCCGAAATTCTGTGATTTTCTTCCTTCAAACTTCGGCTGTGGGCGTGGTCTCAAACCCATGCTTGTTCGTTGGTTCCCTCCGTGTCATCACTTTAAGCTCAATGTCGATGCCTCATTTACCACTTCGGCTTCAGCTGGAGGTGCGATTGTTAGAGATTCCCGAGGTCATTTTGTGGCGGCTTGTAGTTTTGGATTGAATGCTCGCTCATCGGAGATGGCAGAGCTTCAAGCTATTCGGGTCAGCCTCCAATGGTGTCTTCAGCAACGGTTTTACCCGTTAATTGTTGAATCTGATTCTGCATGGGCAGTTCAGCAGATTGATTCATCTTCCAGTGTTGATCACGCGGCAGATTCTGTCAAGAGGCTCCTTCTGGATACTACTTCCTCGATCACTCATATATTTCGAGAGGCTAACAGTGCTGCTAATTATCTTGCCACTAGTTGCATATTTCACTCTCACTCTTCTTCTTTTTTTACTTTTGCTTCTTTGCCTAAGATATTGAAAGGCATTGTTCTATCCGATTGTTTAGGTACTCCTTATTTGAGATTTAGATAGTTTCTTCCCCATCTTATAAGGGTTTTGTACGGAACTTTAATGGGTTATTCTACTTCTTTTTTATTTTAATAAAAATCTCGGTGGTGCCGCCCACCTTTAAAAAATATATATATATAGATTATATATTTATATATAATTTGATAAATATTAATAATATATGTAACATATATGATATATAATATAATATATATTATATATATGTTCACATATATATTATAAATAATTTATTATATGTCATATATTATACATAATCTTTTAAATATGATTTTATATGCTATATACGTTATGTATAATTTTTATATATTATGTTATTATATATAACATGTTAAATATAATAAAAAAATTTAAAAAATTATTTATTTAAAATATTTTATCAAACATATAAATTGTATTACATTTGAAAAAAAATTTCAACCATTATAGTTAAAATTCAAAAATAATTAAAATTAAAAAAAAATAAAAATAAAAATCACAATAAATTCATGGTTCTTTTTTATTTTAATAAAAGAAAAAATAAAAAATAAATCATAGGTATTTGTCGGTCGATTAACAGATCGATCAAATTTTATTTTGACCAAAATTTTTTAATGCTAAATTTATCGACCGAACAGACCGAATTAATTAACCGAACCAACTGAATTTTTTTTCTTTATAATAAAAATTATATTTACAATAAAAATATTAATATAATTAAATAATTAAACAAAATTTATTATAAAAATAAATAAAATATAACTTTATTTTGTAATAAAAATTTATATTTATAATAAAAATTTATATAATTAAATAATTAAACAAAAAATAATAAATAACTAAATAATTTAAAAAAAATTTGGTTAATAGTTAACTGATCAAATCAAAAATTAAATTTATCTAAATTCTTCAACCGAACCTATCAAATTAATCTATGATTGATTAACTAAACTAAATTTTAGTTAATTAACCAAAAATTTCATCGGTAAACTGAATTTTGGCCACCCAAGAAAGCAAAAAAAAAAAAATTGAATAGAGGGAAAGAGGAAGAAGATGGAAAAAAGAAAAAAAAAGTCATATTTTTAAAAAAACAAAAAGCAAAAAAGTAAAAAAAATAAAAAGTAAAATAAAAAGTAAAATTAAAAATTAGTAAATAGTGTAATTTTTTCATTATTATTTTCTCTCATTTTTCTTCTTTATTCTCTTTTCTCTCTATTCCACCCTTAAACGTGGAAAATCACAAAAAATAGATTTTCATTGAAACTTTTAATATTTTTTAGACTTTCTTTATCTTAAATGACCTAAAAATTATAAAAATACCCTTAAATCTAATAAATAAACATTTCTTTTTCATTTTTAAGTGCTGCAGCCACTTTGTCTTCATTTTTTTAAAATTTTCTTTCTTTTTTACTAATATTTTATAATCTCCATCTCCATTTTTCATCAAATTTTATATTTCTTCTTTATTATGTATAATACGACATCCACAACATCTTCTAATGTATTAAATCGGTAAGTTAAAGTTTTTTTAAAGCAAGCTATAAAAAAATAAATATTATATTTTAACTATGTATGTATATTTAAGTTGTTAAAATTGTGATATTTTACAAGAAACTTGTTAATTTTATTGTGTTTAATCATAATCTCTATCTTTTTCTATTTTTTTTTCTTTTTCTTCTTTCATTTTTAATTTTTGTAATATCTTAAAATCCTACCCTGACTCCCCCTAACTTGCCTTAACTCACATCAAATTTTTTTTTTACTATAAAAAATTCTTCATTTTACTTTCTAAGATAGTCTGCATACTTGAATTTTAAAATAAAAGGAAAAAAAAAGTGTACAGCACTGTCATAACTCCCCATAATATCCTAACTCATATTAAAATACTTTTTCTATTATAGAAAATTTTTCATTATACATTTTAAGATAGTCTACACACTTGAATTTTAAAATAAAATTTATCTGATTTGTGTTAATTTTTTAAAAGAAATAAAAAGTATATAGTACCGCCTTAACTCTCTATAACTTGTCCTAACTCATATCAAAATACTTTTTTCTGCTATAAAAATTTTTTTCATTATCCATTTTAAGATAGTATGCACATTTGAATTTTAAAATAAAAATTATCTGATTTATGTTGATTTTTAAAGGAAAGAAAAAGTATACAATACTGTCCTAACTCCTCATAACTTACTCTAACGCATATCAAAATATTTTTTTCTGCTATAGAAAATTCTCCATTACATATTTTAAGATAGTTTACACACTTAAATTTTAAAATAAAATCTGTCTAATTTATGTTGATTTTTTAAAGAAAAAAAAAGTGTGCAGTATTGTCGTAATTCCCCATAGCTTACCATAACTAATATCAAAATATTTCTTTCTGCTATAGAAAATTCTTTATTGTAAATTTTAAGATAGTTTATATACTTAAATTTTAAAATAAAATATGTCTGATTTATGTTAATTTTTTATTTTAAAAATGTACAATACTACCTAACTCTCCATAACTTGTTCAAACTTATATCAAAATACTTAGTTTTACTATAGAAAATTCTCCATTATACATTTTAAGATAATTTTCATACTTAAATTTTAAAATAAAATCTTTCTGATTTATATTGATTTTTAAAGAGAAAAAAAAGTGTATAGTGCTGTTCTAACTCCTCATAATTTGCCCTAACTCATATCAAAATACTTTTTTCTGCTATAAAAAATTATCTATTATATATTTTAAGATAGTCAGCACACTTAAATTTTAAAATAAAATCTGTTTGATTTATTTTAATTTTTAAAAGGAATAAAAAGTGTACAGTATTGTCATAACTCCCAATAACTTGCCCTAATTCATATTAAAATACTTCTTTCTGCTATAAAAAATTCTTCATTATATATTTTAAGATAGTCTGTATACTTAAATTTTAAACTAAAATATGTTTGATTTATGTTGATTTTTAAAGGGAAGAACAAATATACAGTGCTACCCTAACTCCTCGTAACATGTCCTAACGTATATTAAAATACTTCTTTCTGCTATAAAAAAAATTCTTTGTTATACATTTTAAGATAGTTTTTATACTTTAATTTTATAATAAAATCTGTCTTATTTATATTGATTTTTAAAAGAATTATAGAAAACCAATATATAATTTTTATTTTATCAATAGATCATATTGTGGGATGTTTATTATTAAATTCATTAAAATTTGCATGTCTCCAAATTGTGATATCTGGTAATTTAATCATAAAAAAATGAACAAGATAAGATACATTATTACATGTAATATATGTTAATATATAGTACCATGCAGTACAAAAAATATGTTAATTTTTATCACAGTAATGATGAGATATAATTATGTATATTTAAATATTTGAACTGAATTTTTATTATTCATTCAGTTGTTGATAGTTTAATATTAATACTCCCTCCGTCCCATAATGATAGAGATATTTTTTTTCTATCCCAAAATATAGTCTCATTACTTTATTTAAATTATAGTTATAGTTTAAATTGACCATTATACACATATTTAATATTTTATAATCAATAATATTTATATTTAATTATTTATATTTTCTAGACTATAATTACATTTGACCTAATCAATTTTTATTTTTAATTTTTAGAATAACTAATAATTATTTAGTATAAATGGGGGTAAAATTGGTAGTTTATAATGAATATTTTATCTATTAAATAAATAACTAAAATTTTCTTAATATGTGTTAAATGAGAAGTATCCTTATTATTTTGGGGTGGAGAAAGTATGTTTTAGTAAATATTTAACATTAATCAAGATGGATATTAAATAGGACCAAATATTAAAAACTCAATTTGTCCTAACTCCTCCTAACTTGCTATAACTTTACTTGTATATACTCAGACAGCTCTGAATCATAATATACATAGTATATCAGTCTCAATTGAGATATTTGTATAATATAAAAGTGAAAAATATATAAAATATTTATTTTCTCTAAAGCCTCTCGCTGTACTTTTATATACTCAGATAACTCTGAATCATAACTTGCAAAATATAGCATACTTAATTGGGATGTTACACAAATAAAAGTGAAAACAAACAAATTTTATTTTTATTAAGAAAGTTAATGATTTTCTATTTAGAATGCCTAAATTATTATAATTGCTTTTATTTTTAAATTTTAGTCAAGATAATAAATGAACAGTATCCATACATTGAAAACTCAATCTGTCTTAACTTCTTATAATTTGCCCTAATTGCATATGTATACACTCAAATAATTTTGAACTATAATCTTGAATTCAGTACACTCTCTAATATATTTTTAGGTGTTCATATTAAATTTTTTTACTATAGTAAATAGAAATAACTACATTGCTCTTCAATATTTCAATTTAAAATCTTAATAAATGCCCCGCAATCACAAATAAGAAACAAAAAAAATCATATTAGAACATTTTTCATTCATTACAATATTTGGCAAAATATATATTTATGTGGGTTAGGATAAGTTATGAGGAGTTAGCGCAGTTCTGTTCACTTTAGAATACTTTAAAAATAAACATAAATCATATATATTTTATTTTAATGTTCAAGTATACATACTATCTCAAAAAGTAAAATAGGAGATTTTTGTATAGCAGAAAGAAGTATTTTTGATGTAAGTTAGGGCAAGTTAGGGGAGTTAGGGCAGTATTGTATACTTTTTCTTTCGTTCAAAAATCAACATAAATCAGACATATTTTATTTTAAAATTCAAGTGTGCAAACTATCTTAAAATATATAATGGAGAATTTTATATAGCAAAAATAAGTATTTTGATATAAGTTAGTGCAAGTTATGGAGAGTTAAAGGCAGTGTTGTATATTTTTTCTTTAAAAATCAACATAAATCAGACAAATTTTATTTTAAAATTTAAATATGTAGACTATCTTAAAATGTAAAATAAAAAATTTTCTATAGCAGAAATAAATATTTTTGTCACACTCCAAATTTGGAGTGGACGGTTCTAGAGTTCAGATCAGTATAATACACCTGAACTATATAGAACCCATGTCAAAATAGAACAAAATATGAGATTCACTAATTTTTTTTCCTTTCTATAAACATTTCTTCCATATTATCTAAAACTAGAATCTTTCATAATTGTCTTCCTTTGTCACTCTTGGATACCACAATGTTGTTATTTTCAGAGTTGCATTACCTGTAAAATAATACTGAAAATAACAATAATATGAGAGGTGTGCCGCAACTCAGTGAGTATTCTTATTTTTTAGTGTGGTTTAAATTTTACTTTACGTTGTTAACCAGTTAAGTATCTTATTAAAACTTATGAGACTTTTGTCGTTTAATTTTGCACACTAGCATGCTATTCCATATTTAAATTCACATTACATATATATTCATGGCATATTCATAATAGTAGCAATTTGAATACTAGCATACAATACAGTCATGATTCTATAGCAATAGTCATTCATGGCATATTTAACAAATAATAATCATAACATATTCACAATATATATCTTTAAGGTAAAATCATAACAGCCTAACAGTTTAATAAGTGATTTTTATAAACTCATATATACTGATACTAACTCATTTCAGTACTTATTATTTATTAGTCTAACTTTATAAACTTTTCCATACAGATAGATTATCCAATTCTAGGTAATTTAAGTAGGCCTAAGATGAGTCTATATTATATATTTATGTAGTACTCAATATAAAATACTAATTATCCAATTATCTTTACCTTTGCATTTATTCTCAATATGACAATTCGGATATGTATATATTATATTATATTTGACCTTCAGGTTATATAATATATTTGTATCAAAAGTCAAAAGTATATTATTCTTTTACTGTATTTAACAATAATACACATTATTAAATTATTAGTATTTGATATTTAATATATAACTGAAAATTTAATTAATATAACTCTTGAGTTATAATAATATACTCATAACATAACAGATATTTTACTCTACCTGAGTATAATAAAATATCAGTTTAAACAGAGATTCTCAGAATTTATCATTATACTTGTACTAAATTTAAATTTTATTTTAGTACTCTCAATTCACACATAAATTAGATTTATTTTATCAGAGTAGGTATTCGTACCTCAACTTAAGCATGCAAAACATAATAACTTTGAAAGTCATATGACAGTACAGAACAGAGGCAGTCCAAAGGCTGTAAACATAAACAACCAGAGGCTAGATTTTCAGGGTGATAACTTTCCCTTTATGCGCATTTTAGAACATCAATATACACTGCCTAGTGGTTTAACCTCCACTAGGGTTGAGCTTTGTCAATATGATTATCATAAAATCAGGTTTGGTCATCGGATTAGTCTCAGAAGACTCATCTGGAAGGTCATACATAAATTTAATCGGCTTACTTCACTACAATGATCTAATAATCGTTCATTTACTTATACAGTAAAATTACTGATCGGGATATTTATGTGTGAAACTATTTTCTTTAGTCTTATTTCTGGTACTAGTAGAGTCTATACTATTATTTATTTACACATCTTTAAAAAGTCATATGCTTTAACTAGTCATACTTTATGACTAAATACATATTTTTGTTAACCTTTTCATCTAATTCCATGAATTAAATATCACATAAATCTCATGTATTCTATATATATTACAAAAAAATAAATATGACATCAACACATTATTAACATTAAATATCATAATAAAGTTATATTATTTTCTAATCATCATTTTTTACACATATGCATTTTAATAATATTATATTTTACTTAAAACTCATAAACTAAAATAATCTCTAATTCTTAATACCTTCATTATATTACCAATTCTTACAACTTCCCCCGTGGTCATAAAATCCAACATCACTATCACAAAATAACAATCAATTTAAAAAAATTAATTCTTGTATTTATACAGCATGTATAGCTTCGTATTTATACTCTTACTTCCTTAATTAATTTAATAGACAATTTAACTTAATTTTCTTAACTTACCTATACATATTTCATAAATTATTTTTGAATTGCAGTAAGGTTATACACAAACACTTTCTCTCCATTATTTTCTACCTCATACTATATTTACTTATTGTTACATAGTTTACTATTATTACTATTATTATTATTTTTAAGTTTCCATGTAAAACAAACAACAATAGAGCTTATCATAACTTTTTATTTTATTGTTCTTCTAATTTATAATATCACATCTTAAATCCTCCACCAATCAAATCTTTCCACACTTTACATATTTGAAAATATGTATATATATATATATAATATTACTTACAATCAAACATTACATAAAGAGTAACACTATACATAATTATGTATATATAATATCATCACATACATCAAAGATATTAAGACATGCACGAACTAGAACAATTTATCTGGTTAATACAAATTATTTCATCTTTCTCAAGTCCATATTTTATTTTATACTTATAATAATAAAATTATAAATAGATATTCTAATTCCTTTTAATTAGATATTTTCATATATATAAGTTTCATAAATTATCATCTTTCTAAGGATGCATGTACTATGTATATATTGTATATATTTTATATGTATTACATAACCTCGTTATCTTTATTAAACATTAATTTTACTTTAATTTCCTAGCACATATGTATATACTTATCTGTTTATGTATATATATATATTTTATTGATACCAATATTTAATTTGCTCTTAATTTATATTTTCACTTTGTATTATTTCTAATTCCTTCCCCATGTAAATAGAACCATTTATTTATATACATATGAGTATTTATTATTTTATATATATTTTTTTCTTCATGTACATATATTTTTCCGTAATCATTATTTAGTGACAATGACTAGAGCCATCTTCACTTTGCTATAAAATATCCACCATAAATTCTCACCAATTAATTTATTACAACATTCACACTTGTCTTAATTACTTACTTTTACTTTTATTTCAACTAAATATTACATACACAACCAAACGGTGGCCAATTTGAAATTTGCTAGCCAACTTTGTTTATTAAATAATTTCATTTTCATATGCTCTTATCTTTTACTTCACACGTTAGAATTTAATTCTAAAGCTATCTTCTAAATTTATATTCTATAATATAAATTTCATGAATTATCATTCATGTTTGAGGAATTATATTTCATGTATATCTTATATATATGTAATGTATATCTTATGTGCATATTTCATTATTTTTAATATCACCCATAACAAATTCATATCATCATCCCATAAAACTATTGTTCATAAACACTTAAACTCGCTCTTTCTTATGTTCAAATTTATTTCTATTTTGGTTTCTTATTACATATAAATCAATTATATTACTTAGTTTCTTCTTCATACTCAAGATCATATTTCATTTTTTTATTCATCATAAATTTCTAATTTAATTTTTAGCTTTTAATATTTTTTCATCTTCAAATTTAAATTTTTAAACAAGTCCTTTACAATCAAGTTTTTTTAGCAAACAACACATACAAGTCATATTTTAAAGGTTTTGAACACTTACCACTAGTAGGTCTCTTTAAATATCACATTTTTCCTCTTTCGTTTGCAAACTTCTACCCATTTTTAACTTTTCAACCCAAGCTTGTTCCTTTTTCAAGCTCTCTGCCTCTTTCTTTTCTCTTGGTTTAATATGTGTGTTTGGCTTAAATGGTAGTATTTAAGATAAATTAACATAGTTTGTATATATTGTCTTTTATAATGCCAGAATCGGCATTATTTTATTTTTTTTTGTTGGCTTTTAATGATGATGAAGTTACAAGATTTTAACTACCCAAGAAAATCAAATATAGGACTTAAACTTTATTATCTATTTTTGTTGCTTTTGCAGTTTGGCTAAGCTTTTCATCTTTTCCTTATACATTTACAATAGCAAAGCTTTTAAAGTGATGTTACTAAGGACACTTGTTTGTTATATCAATATTTTTAATTCCTAACAATTATAGACTAGATAATTAATGTTCCTATTTCCAACACCATGATTTTTATGTTCCTTAAATTTCATTTCTTTTTCACACGCTGTCAAGTTTGAAATTCAAATTTAACACTTGTATTTTGTTAATACACTGCTTTTATAAGAGGAAGGTAAACGTGTCTTTCGTTAGCTTAATATATATATACACCTATTTCTTAGAAATTTGCCACACTACTGTTGTTTTATTAATTTAATGTATATATATAAATATATATATATATATACATCTTCCAATAGTTTATTTCTTTAATTAAATTTAATACATAGTTTATAGTGTGATATATTTTATTTGGGATATTATAATTTTAATATGAGTTAGAGCAAGTTATGCGAAGTTAGGTCAACACTGTACACTTTTTCTTCCCTTTAAAAATCAAAATAGAATAGATAGATTTTATTTTAAAATTCAAGTGAGCAGACTATCTTAAAATATATAATAAAAAAAAATTTATAGTAAAAAGAAGTATTTTGATATGAGTTAGGGCAAGTTATGGGGAGTTATAACAGCACTATACACTTTTTCTTTCTTTTAAAAAATTAACATAAATCATATAGATTTTATTTAAAAATTTAAGTGTGCATACTATCTTAAAATGCATAATAAGTAATTTTTTATAGTAGGAAAAAATATTTTAATATGAGTTAGTGTAAGTTATGACAGTACTGTTTATTTTTTCTTCCATTTAAAAATTAACATAGATTAGACAGATTTTATTTTAAAATTTAAATATGCAGACTATCTTAAAATATGTAATGAAAATTTTTTTATAGTAAAAAAAAATTTTTGATACTAGTTAGGGCAAGTTATGGGGAGTTAGGACAGTATTATATAATTTTTCTTCATTTTAAAAATCAATATAAATCAGATAGATTTTATTTTAAAATTTAAGTGTACAGACTATCTTAAAATATATAATAAAGAATTTTTTATAGTAAAAAGAAGTATTTTGATATGAGTTAGGACAAATTATAGTGAGTTAGAGTAGTACTGTACATTTTTTCTTTTTTTTTAAAAAAAATTAACATAAATCAGATAAATTTTATTTTAAAATTTAAGTATACAGACTATTTTAAAATATACAACAGAAAATTTTCTATAGCAGAAAGAAATATTTTGATATGAGTTAGGACAAATTATGGGGAGTTATGGCAGTACTGTACACTTTTTTCTTTTTAAAAATTAACATAAATCAGACATGTTTTATTTAAAAATTTGAGTATACAAACTATCTTAAAATGTATAATCGATAATTTTTTATAGCAAAAAGAAATATTTTTATATGAGTTAGGACAAGTTTAGTGAGATAGGGCAGTTCTGTAAATTTTTTTCTTTAAAATTCAACATCAACCAAACATTTTATTTTAAGAGTCAAATATGTGGACTGTCTTAGGAAGTAAAATGAAAAATTTTATAGGAGAAAAAATATTTTGATATAGGTTAGGGCAAATTAGGGGAGTTAGGGCAGATTTATAAGACATTCTAAAATTTAAAATTAAAGAAAAAAAGGAAAAAAATAGAAAAGAGATAGATAATATGCTTAAACACAATAAAATCAATAAGTTTTTTTATAAAATATTACAATTATAACAACTCAAATATACATACATTATTAAAAATGCAATCTTTATTTTTATTATAGCTTGATTTAAAAAAAAACTCTAACTTACCTATTTAATGCATCAGTGGATGTCTTATTATAAATAATAAAGAAGAAATACAAAGTTTTGATGAAAAATAAAGATAAAGATCGTAAAATATTAGTGAAAGAGAAAGAAAATTTGAGAAAATAAAGATACAGTGGTTGCAGCTCTTCAAAATGAAAAAGAAATGATTATTTGTTAAGGTTAAGGTTATTTTTATAATTTTTAGGTCATTTGATGTGAAGAGAGTAAAAAATATTAAAAATTTTAATAAGAGTCTATTTTTGGT
Source organism: Garcia nutans (assembly GCA_947685225.1). Classification (NCBI taxonomy): domain Eukaryota; kingdom Viridiplantae; phylum Streptophyta; class Magnoliopsida; order Malpighiales; family Euphorbiaceae; genus Garcia; species Garcia nutans. The sequence goes on along the minus strand of CANTUV010000015.1, from coordinate 28,943,973 downwards.
GATTTTCAATCAAACATGGCGATGAAGCCCAAACTCTCTCTCGTATTGCTCGTTGACATAAAACAAGCCCAAATTCTCAACACACATACGCTTTGTGCAGCTGCGATCTAATTCACCTTGCTCTTTGCTTTGCAATGTCCAAATTACTATTTTCCATTCTCTAAAAGTTCAGCTTTTAAGCATAAAAATAAAGAAATCTTTATTTGCAAATAAACAACATATTTTTTTAGAACATTTACACAATTACTTAAAAAAATAAATTTTATTTTAAAAATATTATAAAAAATAAAAATATTTATACTTTTAAAAAATTAATTTTTTTTTAAATACTCAACTCCTCACTAAAATAATATTTTTTAAAATACTTATTCTCTTACAATAATTAATATTTTATATCAATTTTCAATTTTTTAAATTTTACTATTAAATAAAAATATTTTAATCAAATAATAAAAATTAATATTTTAAATTTTATTTTTAAGCATAAAAAATTATTAATTTTTATAAAAAGAGCTTATTTTTTATTAAAAAATAAATAATACTCACAAAATAATAAAAATATCTTAAAAAATATTAAATTTATTTTTAAATAAATTTTATATATTATACACATAAAAAGTTAAAAAAATATTAATTTTATTATGTAGATATTTTATAGATATTTTGTATATTTGGTAGATATTTTATATTTATTATATATTTATTTGTGTTTATTGTATATATTTTATATAGACATTGTATAGATATTATGTTAATATAAAATTTAAAAATAAAGTTAAAAATATTATATAGATGTTTGATAGATATTTAGTAAATATTTGGTAAATATTTAGTAGATGTGGTCAATATTTGATAGATGTGTAATTTATATTGTGTATATATTATTATTTATTGTATATATATTTTATATATATTATGTATATATTTATTTTTTGTGTGTATATATTGAAATTACGATATAAAAAATTATTTTTAAATAAAAAAATAAATAAAATGAAGTAGAAAGGAAAAAAAAATAACGCCTTAAAAAAAGTAAAGTTGAAAAAAAAGGCACCTTTATGGAATTGGAAAAAAAAAAAAAACTCATCAACCTAAAAAATGAAAGCAGTAAAGCGAAAAAATGTGTTGGGTGTAATTTTCTCTTTTTCTTTTTTTACAATTTAATTTTTGTGGGTCGAAAATAACTTTAGAAAAGTTTCAAATATGATAATCAATTAGCAAAAATATATCATCTATCTGTTCACGATAGGGAAATTTTACATAATCAACCTAAAAACTAAAATATTTTTCAATTTTATAGTACTTGGAAAACAGTTTCAACTTTCAATTTTATACCAAACAATAATTTTTATTTGCAAAAATAGAAAAGAATATTTACATAACATATATATAACATATATACAATATTTATATAATAAAATTAATATTTATTAACTTTATTTTTTATTTTTATAATATATAAAATTATTTAGAATAAATTTACTGATTTTTATTAATATATTTTTATATATTTTAAATATTATTTATTATTTATAATCAAAATTAAAGTTTTTTTATAAATATTAATAAATCTTATATGTTAAAAATATAATTTTTTATTTTTTTATTAAAATATATTTATTTAATAGTAAAGTTTAAAATAAAAGTATGAAAATTTGAAGTAAAATATTATTTGTAGTGAGAGATAGGTAATTTAAAAAGAAAAAAGCTTATTTTAATAGAGAGTGGTGTCTTTTAAAAAAACTGACTTAAATTTGTTTAGAAGTATAAATATTTTTTTTTGCAACATTTTTGAAAAAAAAAATATTTTTTTTAGATAGTTTCACAAAAACTCCAATATTAAATTAATCTTTAGGCCGAAGCTCAAGCCCAAGTCTAGCACATAATGGATGCAGGATTGTGGCGCAAAAAAGAACAATTAAGCCCATGATTCTATTTTGTCCAATAAAAGAAAATTCCCAAAGACCAAGCTAGAAACAATTTTTTTTTTTTTTTGAGCTGAAGCTGGAAACAACTTGGATAAATGGATATATCATAAGTTTTATGAAGAAAAAACATAATACGGCAATTTTTTTTATAATTTTTCAAAAATAACATATAATTTTAAAAAATTAATTTAACTAAAAATGTATTGTATGCATATGTTTAGTATACTAAATTCATCTAAAAAAAATTATACTAGATGTATTGCTCTAGAAATGGAATTTTTTAAATTAAAAATTGAAATAAAAAAAAATAAAATTTCAAAAATATTTTTGCTCTTTGAGATATTTATTATATAAAATCTTAAAAATTAATAGGTCACCACCATTAAAAGAGAAAGAAATCAATTTTCTAAGTTAATTCAAAAAATTAAAATTACTTATGTAATTGGTTAACAATTATTTAATGATACTTATTCTCAAAAAAAATTATTGAACTAAATAATTAAATATGAAATTGGGTAAAAAAACTATAGGCCTTTGGACTACTGGATATTTAAATTAATAATTGGATCAAGAAATTTGAATCATGTTGAAGAAGGGCCACGTAGATTTGAGTGGCAACCTTCATACATTATATATATATATATATTAAAAAAATTAACCTAAAATAAAGAAAAAAAATGGAGAGGGCGGCCAAGGTCCCCCTTATATTATATGTTGGTCCGTCTTTGATCTTGAATATATATATATATATATATATGATGACAAACAATTCTTTCTAAATAATAACAAATTAAAAAAAAACTTCCAATTAATGGAATCCTTCCAATAAAGAAAATAAACTTTCAAAATAAAAAAAAAATCAATAATAGCAAAACTTTTTAAATAATTCAAAGTCACTCCAACAATTAATGATAAAGCAAATTCATTTTTACACACAAAAAAAAAATCTTACTTATTATTAATATGATATTATATTAATCTTCACCCTCCAACAATTAAAATTTTATAAAAAAAATAATATTTATTGTTTTTATTATACTTCTAATTTAAATCTTAAATAACAAAATGAAAAATAAACGTAATTAGCATAGCTATTCTTGAAATGTTATAAGATTTAATTTATCCCATAATTAAAAAAAAATGCATAAAATAAAATGGGTATCCATATATAGAAAATAGCATGTGCCAGGAGAGAATAAAGTGAGATTATGACATCTGTTTATTTTGCAAGAAAAAGGAAATATTCCCTTGCCAAAATAATTTTGATTGTATATTTGCGTGAGTTAAGTTCTTTCTTTGGTTTTCATCCCTATACAACTTAAATCAAATTTAATTCATTTACAAAAGTACTAAAAACTGTAAGCTGATTTGATGCTTAGATGATGATGATGATGATGATGATGATGATGATGATAATAATAATAAATTAGTTTTTCTAACTAAGCATTAGGTAATAATTTTCATGAAGAAAAATGGTTTTTGATCAATTAAAGAAACTTTATACTATGTTAATGAATAAGAATATGGCATAAAAATAATTGTGAATTTAGAGTGCATCAGATATTTGAATTGCAGTAATGTACTTGCTCAAAATTATAGAATAAATTAATGTTTTCAAATCCCTTTATAATTTAAAACTACATCCCAAGAGTTATTAATTTAATGAGTGCACTTGATTCATATCTAATTAAGCATATACGTACATAAATTCTCAACAATCATATTATATTTTTCTATGTATAATTAAATATTTAATTTTCATTTGAATAATCCAATAAGTGAAAGTTAATTTATGATATTATTTAATTTAGCATTAAATAATAATAATAATAATAATAATAATAATAATAATATGTAACAGAAAAAATGATAGAAATCCAATAATAATAGAAATAATTCAACACTTAATTTATATGATAGAAAAAAATGGAGAAATCCAATAATACTAAAATTTTCTCCTTTTTTTTAAATAAAAAAGCAATTTTTAATGAGAAAAAGAAAATTTTAATAAAGAAGACATCTACAACCATCTTCCAAAATGGAATACAATTTTTTTTAGAAAAAAAACTATATATATTTTATTAATAAATAGTTATTATAGTTCAATCTTGTAATATTATAGGATTTGAATTAAATGTGGTCCATTGAAGCACTGAGAAGAGAGAATAAAAGACTCTTTACTTTAGATGTATTCTTTTTTATATAAAATTTATATATTTAAGAAGAGAAAGAAAGAAGGGTTGGCCATACAAATCAATGATTACAAGTGAAGAAAGGGAATGTAATGTAAGGAATAAGAAGAAGTAGGCAGAATTTATTAATTAAATCTAATGTATGGAAGATCCATACTATCAGTCAATACAGTCCCTTTAATGTAATTTGGCAAAGAGTTAAAAGATAAAAATCACTTAGAAATATCATTCAATCTACTGTAGTAGGCTAAAAAATATGCAACTTGATTTGCCTCCCTATGAACATGAGAAATAGAGTGAAAATTTGAAGACAAAAGAGCCCTTGCTCTCTTAAATTGCGGTGACACATCAGAGACCGAAGACATCAACTGAACTAGTTCCAAAGAATCTACCTCTACCTGAACCGAAGCATAGCCAGCTGCATTCACCCATTCAAGCGCATGAACCAAGGCTGTCAATTCAGCCTCCAAAACGTTCCTCGCCTTGATCAAGAAAACTCCAGCAGCGATAACATAGCCTTTTGAGTCACGAAGGACAGCGCCTCCAGAAACAGTATGCAAATAAAATGAGGCATCAACATTCAGTTTAAAACAATGATTAGAGGGCTTAATCCATGCAACCAGCTTAGGACGTGGCTTCCGATGCCCAAAAACAGAAGGCAAATGATCTGCAAAACACGAAAGAGGGGCGGCGAAACGATCTCCCGCATGAGCTACTCCCCAACTGAAAATGAACTTGTAAATTTATAATTCAACACTGTGGGAAAAGAATTTCTCAGAGCCCCAAACACAACGACAATAAGCATTCCATGTATTATAGAGAATAACCTGGGGAACCAGTTTACAAAGCCTTCCCTTAACTGACTTACTTGCATTAAGCCACCAGATTGAGAGTTCTTGTCCTAAAGACAGAGTCTCTGAACCTCCATGCCGAAGAGGAAGGAGTGAAGCAACATAATATTTTCAGATCTTCCTTATAGGAACGCAGCTATGAAAAATATGGTTAACAGAAGCTGAGGCCGCCAAACAAAAGGGGCAGACAGCTGCAATGGAGATACCCAAACGCTGTAACATACCTGGTAGAGGCAGTGCATTATGAAGAATTTTCCAAGATAAGGCTGAAAAGCTTCAATGGAACTACAGAATCCCATAAAGTTTGCCGTGATATAGTTGTGCTTCTCTTTGGACGAACTAGATTATAGGCCGAAGAGAAAGTAAACTGTCCATTACCACTCTTTTTCCAAACAACAGAATTATCAGTTATCTCAAAGCTGTCCGCATATACCGAATATGTATGGCAAATACGCTTCCAGGCACATGAATTCGTTTGGATGTAGCTCATGTTACCCTGTCGATGATATTTCCGACGCATGAAAGTAGCCCACAAGGAATCCTTCGATAAATAAATCCATAATTGTTTAATGGAGTATGCATCTTGAATAGCTGCTATGAAACGAATTCCCAAACCCCCTTCCGAAGTAAGGAATAAAAATTCAGTGTATCTAACCCAATGATGCTTTAGTTCAGCTGAATTGCAACTCCAGAAAAACTTCGCAAATCGCCTTTCAATAATTGCAATTATGGATTCAGGCAAGAGCATGGCTCCCATCGTATGAAGGGGAATTGAACTCAGGACATGACGAATGAGAACAAGTCAACCACCTGGAGTAAGAAATTTCTTCAACCAACCTTGAAGTTTAACATCAATTTTTTTAAGAAGATCCTTGCAGTGAGAAGCACGGTTTATGCCATGGTAAATCGGCGCACCAAGATAGGTGAAAAGGCAAAGAGCTTCTTTTAATAGAAAGCAAGTCCTCACACTTCTTAATGGTAGCATTACTAGCCTTGTCTGAGCAATAAAAAGCACTTTAGCCAAAATTCACAAGTTGTCCCGAGGTAATCTGGTAAGAAGTCAAGAACTGAGAGAAATTTTTAATTGACCTCGCATCCCCATTTATAAAAACTAACAGATCATCTGCAAAAGCAAGATGAGAAATAATAGGACAGTGCCTATGAGTTTTATATGGAGTAATTTTTCCTTGATAAATCAAAGCAGTAAGACCCCGGGAGAATGCTTCAGAAGCCAAGATAAAACAAAAGTGGAGACAACGGATCACCCTGCTTAACTCCCCGAGTTGGTTGAAAAAACCCATAGCACACCCCATTAACCAGAACTGAAAGGCGAGTAGAAGTAAGGTTCCTGATAATCAGCTGAATAACAAGCCCTGAAAAACCAAACTTATTAAGCACTACCTGTAAAAAATCCCATGACACCCTGTCAAAAGCTTTAGCCATATCAAGTTTAATGGCTAAATTATGGCCTCTCGTTTTCTTATCAATATCATGTATCATCTCATTAGCCAGCATAATTTGAGAGTGAATTGAACTCCCTTTTCAAATATATATGTATATATATTTATGTATATTATATATATATATATAAACTAATACTTGTTGGCCTAAAGGTTTTAACCCATTCTTATTTCATGCACATTTTTTTAATGTTAGTTTTTGAATTAATATTTTTTCGGTGGTTAAGTGTTTCTAGATATATATTTATTATTAATCTATGGGTGGAGTTGATCTAAATTAGTCTGCCTATTTATCTATCAATTAGGCACAAGTTGATCGATTTTATCCAACTATTCCAATTTAATAAGGGTGTGTTAAATTATAATCTATCTACAATTTTCAATTTCGACTAATTCAAAAATTTCAAAATTTTAATTTTATATATATTGTAGTTTTTTTTTTCTAATTATTTGATCCAAGGAAAAAAATTAAGGAAATTGCGTTCTTTTATTTAATTTTTTTTAAAGTGAAGTAATTTTCTATGTACATATATATTTTGAATGTATGAAATTTAACAAATAATTTAATCCTTACAATGCATGGTTAGAGCTGATTTTGGACCCTTATGCCTTGATTTTTCCAATCAACATTAGGTCTTAATTAAATTCAATTCTTCATATAATAATTTTAGTTGCCAATGCTTCTAAAATAACACATATTATACATTGGGTTCGGGTTCAAGTTGTGTCAACGTGAAAATTCTCTAATGCAAATTTTGATTATTTATTAGACAAATTAAATTAATTAATTATAAATATTGAATGTTAAATTTTTCTTTATCCGGAACTTAAGATAATAGAGCTAGAAATACTCTCAATTTTTTGAATATTACATTACATTACATTAGGGTGAGAAAAATTAATCCCCATATTCATTGACTATAAAAGAGATGTGCTTATCGTTAAACTATGTTTTAGTATGCTAGATTCATTCTCAATTATTATGGATATATTATTTTTTATTTATAAGATTATTTATTTTTTAAAATAAGAGTTTAGAAAATTAAAAAAAATTAAGAGACTTATTTGACTTTCAAAATAATTCTTCAAAGCAGATGGTATAAGGATTCAATTCATAATAACATAAATTTTTAAACAGAATTACAAGGTTCTGGTTTTCCAACAATTTTCTATGGTATTTTTTCCTCTTGAATAATTTGTATACATTAAGACATTAACTTTATTACTTTATCTATAAATTATAGTCTATTTTCCTTTAAATTTAAATTTTTTATTATATTTTTGAATATAACCTTTAAAATACTTTTATCAATCACATTATTTTAAAATAATTAATGTTACTGGTTGTCATAGCAGGGATACAATAGTGAAAGATAAACAAAATTTTAAATTTTAGACCCAAATAAAAGTTGATTACAATTTGTGGACACATGGAATACTATATCTTCCTACCTCTTGCATTGAAGTGTCTTTCATTTGGTGTTACCTCGATAATCTATATCTAATACTAAAACATATACACTCATATAATATTGTGTCACATAATATAATACTAATATTTTTTTAAAATATTAAATTAAATTATTTATTAGAATATATAATTAATTAACTTCTATAGATATTTATTTAAAAAGTTTAAATAAGATTAAAATATATTATTTAATATTGATAATAATTAATTATTATCTAATAATATAATTTAAAATTTTAAATAATTAATATGATATCTATCTAAATTTTATTGAATAATTAGTTATTTATCTAATTATAAAAATTAATTTTTAAAATATTAAATTTATTATTATTTGAAGAGTTCAAATAAGATTATAATAACACTATTTTTTGGTGAATTGGCATGGATGATTTATTTTTAAAAAATATATTTATGATTATTAATTTTTCATATTTTTTACTTAAAATTGTTATAAAATTTTAAAATTATTATATGTATATACATATTTAAAAATAACTATTAGCACTTAATCGTTTTGAGTTGCTTAGTATCATGTCTTAAAAATTTTAACAAAGTTTAAAATTATTGAAACTGATAAATTAAAATAGATATTGAATACAATGAAAAGTTAAATTTTTGAATAATTTCATATTTTAAAAATTATGTCATTTATATATTCAAAATTTAAATTTTTAATAATTAATTTTATTTTACCAAACACAAAATTTAATTAAATTTGCTATTTTTATTTTGTTAAATTGTGTTAAATTAGAATCACTTTCTTATTTTTGTGAAAGCCTGTGCACTTTTAGATATGCTTTTAGAACAAACCTATTTTAACTAAATTGAGATTAAAATTTGTAGTGGTAGATAGCTCTTTTTAATAATAAAAAAAAGTCTTACAACTAGATTTCATTTAGCCATGGTTCAACTTCAACCAATTTTTTTTTTTTGGAATTGATATCAAATATTAATTTTATATCGTTTAAAGATTTCATATTGAAATATAAAAATAGAGTTATCAATATTTGATATAATGTTTGAATCTCATTATCTAAAGTTGACTTTTGCACTTTATTTGGATGATTGCAATGTGGTTTAGTAACGTATAGTGTTATATAATATTGTACGATATGATATAAAAATAATATTCATCATATTTTAAAATATGGTATGCTATAATATAGTTATATAAAAATATTTTTATTTAATTAATAATATTTTTATAATTTTAATATGTTATGGAGATGAGAAATAATTTATTAGTATATATTCAATATTTAAAAATTTTATTTTGGATATTTATAAACTATGTGATAACATGCATGCTTAATATAATATTTAATTTTCAATTTCAATATGATTGAACAAATATTTATGGATGGAAATTATATAAATTTTTAATACAAATACTTTCCTTCCACCATATAAATCCAACTAAATAAATGGATATTAGGGAGAGAAAACCAACGATTTTTCTAAAACTAGAATATATATATATATATATTTTATTTTCATTTTGGTGTAACTTAAATAAGTATGGATGCAGGGAAAGGTAGATTTTCAATTGCAATTATCACAATAGAATTAATTAGTAATACACTAATTGACACACTCAACAAGTAGACAGAAGTAATAATAGAATTTTGTTAGATGAAAAAAGCAATAAAAGACAAATATATATATATATATATAAACAAATTGAAATTCAACCCAATAATGTCCTAAAAAATTGTAGGACTAAATGGAAAACAAAGCAAAGTTATAAAGAAAATATAGTTAAGTGAAATGTGAGTTGTGATAGGCCGGGCCAATAATGACCAAAAGAATGTTTCATGAAAGAGGGTCAAGATCCATGTCAACCCCACCATTGGCTATGGCTATGACCAATTTAGTGGACAGGACAAAAGCCCACTACTCACTCTATTTTCTTTATTCATATATTATTTATTTATATACTTATTATCGTTCTTTTGAACACAACAAAGTCTTTCTTTATGGTGGAAATTGTGGCACAATTTTGCATACCCAAAATTTCAAACACTTCAATTATACGAGAGATAGTCACGTTAGATTCAAGTATGAAGAAGAAAAATGAAAAAATAAAATATTATTCCAAATTGCAATTTTTAATTTATTGAAAATCTAAGAAATAATGAATTTGAAAATTCAATTTTTGACAATGAAAAGATAATAGTTTTTCTTAAAAAAAATATTATTATGGAAACTTTTGTTGGTGAAATCCTAATTTAGATGTATTACAAAGTATTAACTAACTCAATTAAAAAAATATCAAATTACATTTTTAAAACATAAATAATATCAATGAATTTATGAGCAATTATACAATTAATGTTTGTGATTTTATTCATAAAATTATTTAATGTTTTACGTGTAATATTTATATATATACATTCCTATAAATAATTAAATGCCTAAATTTCTTTTTTTGTAAATTTCTTAATTTAAAAAAAAACCTAAATTAAGGAGATAAATATCATAAATTTAAAAACTAAAAAATAAAATAATTTAATCTTGTGACTGAACCACTTCCTCAGCCACTAGAATATCTTTACTAGTATACGAAACTGGGGAATCAAAATCTGCAATTTTTTTAAAATAATTGTTGTGATTGAATTATTGTTAGTTCTTTAAAAAAATTATGTAAACAAATTATTTATATATGTATACTCTTTGGGTAGTTAACTTTAAAAAGGTTTACAAGTGGCTTTTTGGTTATTATTATACGGATTTAGGGCAGTCCATTATCACAAGGTGGAATTATTAGTTGTTTTTGTTGGACTTGAAGGCCTATATAATGCTATACATATATATATATATTTTTATCCTTATTAGCTAAAGAAATGCAAATAATGTCTTTTAAATATAAAAAATTAAAATAAGATGAAAATAAGAGAATATATATTGAAAAAAGAGAAAGAAACTAGAAAATTCATAAAAAATAAAGTTATCAATAATTATATATATATATTGCTAATGAAGAACTCTTGGCGGAGTTCCACCACTAAAGTTAATTCTAAGGGGACTAGTCCAATAATTCATCGTCAGGGCTCTCACTTTAATACGAGCTTATGGTGAGACTCCACACATAATACATTCAGTGATATTAAGCTTTAGAGGTATTGCTCAAACCGTAGTTTAGATTGACAGTTTCGCTGGTGTAAGCATCTGCGCATTATTATTCTTTTTACCTGTGGTGGATTATTAATAATTATATTTTCTTCTAATAAAGGATACAAAAAATGTTTTTTATGTTGATTTTTTATTTAAAAATATCTTATTAATTATGGTAATTTTATTTGTTTTGTTAGATATTTAATTCGTTCCTAAGTAGATGGGATGGATTTTCTAATTTATATTAAAATAGTAATTGGATTGAGTTTGAATAATTAATGTTATAATCAATATGATATGATAATATATATATATTATTTTTAATTATTTAAAATATCATATCTTTTAACATATATTTTTGTATTTTCTAGTTTATTTTCATGTAAGCTATTATAATATATATATATATATATATATATATATATATATATAATCGACCAACCTCTTTGCCCGACTTGCTTTGTCCCAAAACAGGGCTGGTGACAGAATATGTATTTTAGTTTTTAAGTAGATGAAATTCAAGCTTTTAAAATCTGTCTTAAATTTAAATTGTTAAGATTTCCAACTTTAAATATGGACTATATAAAATTTAAAAATCTAACTAGAATAGAAATGGAAATAAACATGTAATTTTAAAATGTCATTTTTTGAATAATTAAATTTACAATTTATTAAAATAAAAAGTATATTTAAAAATAAATTTAAACTTAAAATATGTTAAAATATAAAACAAATTATGAAACATCAAAAAATAAATTCATCACTAAATTTAGATTTTTTTTAATCTTAATGTTCTCAAAAATTAATAAAGTAAAAAATACTCCTATTATAAAATAATCCAAATTGATATCAAAGTATACAAGAACCTGTTTTCATATGCTAGCAAGCAACACATGTTTCTTAATTTGATTATTAATATGTTTAAAATTAAAAGTTTATATTAAATCAATATTTAAAACAAAAGCACTTCAGACGTAGCAGAAAACCCGACTTGATTTTGTTAAGCATTAATTACAGAATCCGACCCAAATCAATATTAATATTAATAATAATTAAATAATAATAATAATAATAATAAATATCGATATATAATTCATTAATAAATAATTATTAAACTATTATTTAAAGATGGATTTCTCTCCCTATAATAATAATAATAATAATAATAATAATAATAATAGACGTGAATAGACAAAAAATCTAAAAAACCAAAAACACGAATAGACAAAAAAATCCAAAAAACCAATTCAATTGGTTAAAATTTAGACCATTGAATTTGCATTCCATGAACTTCACCTTGCCCTTCTCCGTCAATCTCCAAAATAATATCAGTTGACTTTTTATATATTTAACTTAAAATTTAAATGGTTAGAATTCATTTGACTTAGCAAAACTTTGATGGCCCATTGGCTGACCTAAATATTTATTACATCAACAATTAATTTTAGTCAATTTATTTTAAAAGGCTTTAAGTGTCCATCACTTTATTTATTTTATAATATTAATTATTTATTTCTTATGCTCAAAAAAATTATTTATTTCTTAGAGAGGGAGGGAGAAATTAAACCCACCCATTTTGTGTATTTTTACTGTTATTTAGAAATATATTTATTATTAATCTCATAAATATTTTATTTAATCCATCATTTTTTTATAAAATATTAATAAATAATATATGTATATTTTGTATCAAGTGTGATTATAAAATCATTGAACTAGCTGTGTATTTGTTTTATAACTCAAAGAATTAAAACTTTAAATTATCAATTTATTTTTTTAAGTTTTAGCGTACATAAAATATATTTAACAGTTGGATATTAATTTGTTTCTTATTTCAAAGAATTAAAATTTTAAATTCTCAATTATTTTTTTAAAATTTTTAATTTTCAGAAAAAGATATATAAAAAATTTATTATAATATTATATACAAACAGTAGACAATGTCAAATACAATAAATTGACTAATTAAGAGAACTAAAAGTTTAATTTAAACAGAAATCTCAAGTTTAAATTCTTAGATACAGTTGCGTGAAGACTAGTAAGAAAAATTTAAACACCTTTATAGTTCTACTCCAAAAGGATAATAATAATAATAATAATAATAATAACAACCATTGCATTGCTTGTCACCTAAAAGACTATTGTCTTATAAAAAATTATTGATTAATTCGCCCCCACTTTCGATATGGGATCCTCTCAGAGACCCCATATGGCCTTGCTACCTGGTTGTACTTGGTTACTGTCTATCCTTGACTCACCCGTGTGCCTTGTTTCTTCTATCTCTTTCTTACACAATTATTATAAGATATATTAACAATACACATGGAGGTCACCACTTTCTGTGTCCAAATCTAACTAAAACTTATAGTCTGTTTTTGTCTGCTTTACACCTCAGACTTATATCATGATGATTTATGACCTCATTTTGATGAAATGATGATGATTGAAAAAAAAAATTAATTAATTCGCAGCTCCCAAATGTCATCACTGATCATCCATTGTAGGTTCTATTTTATTTTTTTGTTTTTGTTTTGCTTTTACATTTTTTAGTTCTTATTTATTGAGTAAATAAATTTTAGAATAAGTTAGTAAATCAGGCACAAAAGATATTTACACGAAGAGTAATTTATTTATTTTTTAAATTATAAATGGTTTATAATTATAATTCAAACACTAAAAATCAAAATTTCTAATGGTCAAATTTTGAATTATTAGCTCAATCGCTAATCACCTAGCGAATAATTAGTAACTATTAATTGCGAATAATTAACTATAGCCGTGAATCACACACAACTAATAATCCTCCAAAAAAGTAGGGATATCTCATCAAGACACACTTGGGATCCACATTTGTTTATGAACACTGAAATATAACCCTTGAAATAGTTCTACTTAAGTCATTCTCAAAGCCTAAACCGTTTAAACACTCATTTTCTTCCCTCTTCCTTAAATTTCATATATTTTTAATGAAATCCAAAAACAGTTAATTATTGACTTACTCGCAAAGTAAGAAAAAAAATATTTATATTGCCATAGGAACCTGTCAAATATAGGCATAGTAACAGATTGGGTATTTTTGAGTATCAGATCCATCTCGATTATTTTATATAGGATATAAGCAGTTTATAAAAGGATTTAGATAGATATAAAAAGTATTTTTACTATCCATGATATGTTCAGATCGAGTTCATGAATACTTACTAAAATCCAGTTATATATATTAATTATATTTAATTAAATTTTAATTATATATTTATTAAATTTTATTTTAATTATAAAATAATGTGGTATATAATTATTTTAATAAAAATTTGCGTTAGTATTAATGAAGAAAATTATGACTTTATAATTTAAATTTCATAATATTTTTAAATTTTTATATTTAAAGGGTAGTTAATTGAATACGGATAGTTAAACAAATAGTATTAAACAGATTTATGACGAATGTAGATAATAAAATTATAATTATAATTGAAGTTTGAAAAAGGTATATCTCAATTAAATTTTAATAAATTTAGATTTAGATAAGATAAATTTCATGGATACTTATTGTCATTCTTAGTCGAACAAACAAGGGTGAATATAAGAAGAAAAAAGCATTAAATGGTTGAAAATTAAAATATCTTTTTTAACAGTAGTAAAAAATAAAAATTATATTCTAATTAATTAAGCCACCTCTTGAAATTCATTTAAAACAAAAGAGGAATAGGCTTATTATATATTAGGTGAGTATATAAATATATATGTAAAAGAAGTCATTTTTTTGTTATGGGAGTAGACAATAAACGTGGGGAGGAAGACAAATGCAGGTGTTTGAATGTCTCATACATACACACTATGTAAGCGCATATCACGGTTGGTGGTGTGGGCTGTCATATTATGATATGATGTTTCCTTTGTTTTTCTTTTTTTTTTCCATAATAATTGGATTTTCAAATTCAATCATCATTTTTTCCCTTATACTTTCATAATAATGAACATTCTATAATAAAAACAAAATAATAATTAACTGGTTTGTCCAGTGTGAACATTATTAGAGATTATGAAAGTAAAATAATAAAATTGTATTTACACATTTATCATTGAGTTATATATAAGAGATTTGTAAATTGATGAAAATTTTAAATTTTTATTACCGATCAGACGTTCAAATGGAATTCATATTAACAAAGTTTATTTTTTTTATTTGTCATTATATGTTAATTAAACTCCAATTTAAAATCTTATAATTTTGAACAGGTTTTATTAAATTAAAATTTATTAACAGAGAAACTTTTCTATTTAAATATCTCATTTAATAGGATTTTGAATTATATATAGTTGTTAAGGTTGAAATTTTACCAATAAAAGCTATCCGATATTTCAGTATGCTTTGTGAAATGATATTTTCTTTTATACTTAGCAAGAATGTAAATTAAAATTCTAGCAGTCTCCAATTTCTTTTTATGTGATTATGTTTTATTTATTTTATCCACTTATTATTTTCCAATTTTCCTCTAAATTTAATAAATATAAATGACTTTATTCGTTTTGAATTTAGTTCCGTTCCCATGGTTTATTAATTGTTTTTTATAATGGAGTTTACCATATGATCTTCTTTCATATAAGAATTATGTTCTTGTTCTTATATATAAGTATTTTATTATTTAATATTATTTAAACCTTTTGAATTCATTTTTATTGATTTTGATTTTGGTATTAATATTTAAATAATCGATTTTATTTAAATATATATATATATATAAATCAGTTTATTATTTAATATATAATTACATATGCTATATTAATTGAATTGTCTGTTTTAATTTTTCATTAACATGATAGAAAAATACAATAGATAATTTAAAATTATTTTATTTTTTTATTAATTACACGTGGAGAAAAAAAATTTTAAAAACTTAAATTCGAGAGCTAGACCGAAACATCAAGATTCTCATCAATACAAATCAAGACCTTCATCAATTAATATATATTGATATTGAAATTGATAAAAACATAATCAACAAGCTATCTATGGTTGCAACGAAAATCTTGAGAATGCTGCAGTCATAATTAAATTGATATTGAAATTGGTAGAAATCCAAATAAAATCCATTGGATTAAAACAGAGTACATGCTAGATTCTTTATATGAGAATGTATCCTACTTGTACACTTCACTTGCAACTTGTCAACTACCTCCACTCCACTTATGTCCAACAAAATACATCCTATTTAAACAACTGCCCTACACAAATATTCACTTAAAAATACATTAAAAATAAATCCAAAACAGCCACCAACCAGTTATGAAGATGGAAATCTTCAGTTAATGTTATACAATTAAGCTTGAGGATTAACTGTGATTAAACTCATAACTCAACTTAATTTATCGTCTTAAATGTAATTTAAATATTTCTAACTTATATATTGAAAATTAATTTAATTATAATTAAGAATGAAAATAAAATGATGATTATTGAAGAGATAGATATGTACATATACGTAAGTGTATGCCATATATGGTACATAAGAAAACTGAAAATGGTGCGCTACATTATGACATCCTACAAATGTGAGATTATAATATATATATATATATATATATATAAATTGAAATGGTGCCACACTTTTTATTTATTTATTTATTTAAAGGAGAGAAGATTAATATGTATAGAAAACGTAAGGTAATGTATAATTGTTTTGAGTTCTGTTATCTATGTTTTTCTATTCATTTTTCCTTTTAAATTTATACCCGTTTTATAAGTGAAATTTTGAAATTATATAGTTTAAAATGGTTCATTTTTTAACATCTCAAATTTAGGATGATAGGCTAAATGTTATTTTAATTAAATTAAAATATATTCAAACATTTAAAAATTATATCATAAATAACAATATATTTTAAAAATATATTATTATCTACATACTCGTTAGTGATATTTTTATATCACCACTAAACACTTAAATTAATTAGTAAGAAATCATTCTTATTTAACTAGAGGTATTGAATTCAAATTCTGAATATTTAATTATATTAAAATTCAATAAACTCAATAGAAATAAATTTACTATCTTTATAATTCTACTTGACTCAATTATAAAAGAATGATTTATATATAAAAAATACTACTATTGTTCAATTAATGTTACCCAAAAACCATGAATTTAATTTTCATGTCATTTATTAAAATTTAAATTAAAAAATATGATTCATATAAAAAATATTTATTTATAAATATTATTAATTTGACTTTTTTTTTGTATAACTATAAATATATCTATATTTATTGGGCAAAAATCAATTATGTTCACATCTGATTGACTCATAAAAAGATAAAATATTGTTAATAAATTGTAACTTTACCCATAAAAATTAAATTTATAATCTTTTATTTAAAGAGTAGGAGTTGAACTACTAATATCAATTATTTAATGATATTATTAATTTGATCTTAATGGAAGATGAATAAAAAAATCAACAACATGGATAAAACAATACGGCAAACAATAGTAATAATCATTGACTTTGATTTGATTTTAATTTTGTTAATTAATTGGTTAAGATAAGTACGTGTGAAGAAGCTCAAATGATTAGAAAACAGGACTAGAGAATGTTTTAGGAAAAAATAAAAATAATATTTTGGCTTGGGTCCCACTTTGGTGTGGGGTTGATAAGTGGGACCTAAGTGTCTTCCCACGCGTGCACGCCGTGTGGATCCCACTCCGTTGACATTGGTTTCAAAGTCATACTCCTCCTCTTATTCAGCAATGTGTGACGTCAAAGAGTCTTCTTGTATTCTCTCCTCCCCCCGCCACCTGCCGCCGCCTCCTTCCTCCACCTTCTTCTAAAAACAAGTCAAAAATCTAAAATTGTCCGTTTGTCTAATTTTTTTAACATATATTATATATATATATATATTATATTTTAAGATAAAGTCAAAAAAAATGTGCTGCCCTCAAAATCTAAATTTCTTTTGATAAATGACACAATGTTTTTAGTGCATGTCAATTTCTCTCTTTTTTGATGGAAACATGTACATGTTCATTGACATAGATTTTTCTTAGAAATATTCAATTAAAAATATATGAAACTTTTACTTTTTTTCAAAAAAAAAAAATTAATAGTATTAATCTTCGAAAATAAAGATCAAATCAAGAAAAATCCAATTTTATTAAATGTAATGCGTTCGAGTTTTTTTCAATATAATTTTAAGAGACTAATATGATCTTAAAATTAATTTAATTAAATAAATAATAAAATAAAATTTTATAATTTTTAAATAATTAATTACGATCAGTTTCTTAATTCTAAATTGCAATTCAACATAAATTAATTTGACAAAAAAGCTATCTTCCATTTATAAATTAGTCTAACAAATAACTTACTCACATGCAACATAAAAATTACTAATTGACCGTTTTATTTAATTTTTTGATTTCGCCACTGTCTGTTAAATGTCTTTCTAAGTTACTGTTTCTTATATTTAGGAAATCGCCCCATTATTAACGTCCAAATTTTATTTTTGGGTCTTATATTTAGGAAGTCGTGCCATTATTAACGTCCAAATTTTAATTTTGGCTCTTTTACGACAACATTTTTGAGCCTTATATACAAGGAGTCCCTGCATATAAAGTTTTATCTTTTCTTTCTCTCTTTTAACTCTATTTGAAGTTTTATCTTCCCTTTCTCTCTTTCAACTCTCTTCTCATTATAACAAGAAAGGATAAGACCCACCCTTTCTCTCTTTGAACTCTATTCTCATAATACTGAGGAGGAGTATGACCTTTGGGTGAAAAATTATTATTGGTTTTTTTCTTTTTCTTTGTTGTTGGTTGAGAACCCTCCAAGGGTTTCATTAGTTATTGTTATAAGCCTTGCATATGTTCATCCAAGGCTACGGGTCTGTAAGGGGATTTTTTCTTTTTGCATGGAGTATTTGCTTTCTTATGTGAAGATTGTATTTTTTCTGGTTTTTGTGCCTTATGATTTGAAGCAAAAGTGACAACGATTAAGGTAATCACAAAAATTGTCATACCTAAATTCAAACTCTTTAATTTTTAAGCTATCTAAATTTATTTAAATTCAATTATAGTTATATATATATATTTTAAATCCGTTTAATACTGTCTTTTTACTACCGAAATTCATTTAATACTATCCGTTTATTACTGAAACTCGTTTAATTACCCATTTAAATATAAAAATATTATAAAATTTAAAATATAAATTATAATTTTTTAATTAAATAATTATAAATAAATATTTAATATTAATATAATTTTATTAAAAATAATTTCATACCACATAATTTTATAATTAAAATAAAATATAATAAATATATAATTAAAATTTTAAATATATATAATTAATATATAATTAAAATTTTAATAAAATATAAATTATATATAATCGGGTTCAGATAATATATATCTACGGATAGATATTTAAATTCGACCCAAACCCATCACAGATAATAAAAATACTACTTATATCCGCTTAAATTTTTTACAAACTACTTATATTCTATATAAACGAAGCGAGGTAGATCAGGTATTTTAATTATATTTTTTTATTGATAAAAAATTAATATTAAAATTTTAATTTCTTAACCTCACCATCTTTATAATAATATCAAGTTTATTTATTTCAAATCATATATATATATATATAATATTGAGGTAATGGGTCTCGGTTATTTTGGTAAGCATAGAAAAAAATGCAAATCCAATTGAAATTGAAAAACTTGGGAAGTATAAATAAATTGGCATTGACTTACGGCAAAGGTCAAAATGATCTTATCTTTGACTAAAACTCATCAACTCGCACCACATCTTATCATTCAATTCCATCATAATTAAAAAATGACTTATCCTTTTCTTTTTCATCAAATGTATTAGTAAAATTCTGATAAAAAAAGGTGTTAGTAAAAGAAAAAGAAGAAAAACTCTTACCATCCATCAGTTTTTTTTTTTTTAATTTCAAGCCAAAAAAATTGATTATTATATTTTACATAAATTCGTACACCTAAAATATTAATTAATTAACTAATTCATCATTTCAAAAAAAAATATAATTAAAAAATTACATCCTTCATGAAAAAGAAAATTAAAATCAAATAATTTTCAAAATTGATTAAATTTATGCACTGAGTCATTTCAACAACAAAATATTCACAATAGAAGACAAAATTTACATAATCAAGAGACAAATTTGTCGTTCCCACTAAGGATTTTGAATTGCTGAGTTGATTGTCAATTTCCTTCAGGTGATATTATTTTTCATCAAATTGGTGATTTTATTAAGAACCCAATTGTCTTGTCTTGCCGATCTAATCAAAGCAAACATGTCTACACATGGAAAATTAAATATTCTAATTCTTCATTTTTTATTATTCACATAAATAATTAATTTGAATTCAAATACCGTTGAGCTCCAAAGAAGGTGACTCTCGTAATGATACTTTTTTATTCATAAGACTCCAATTCGAGATATTATTTAAAAGGTAATAAGTTCTTTGGTACTAAAAAAAGTATTTAAATAGATATATTTTTCAAAAAAAAAAAATACTAATTGTGAACTAGATATCTCTATTTGATTAGGGATCAAAACGTGTTGAACTGTTATCAAGGGCATACAATTAAATTTTGAAGAATTTTCTTGATTTATAATAACTTTTAGGTGATATTGTTTTTCATTGAAATTCTAAAATATTCTTTTTCATGTATTTAAAAAATTATACCTCTACTAAAATTTGTATATTATTAACATATTTCAATTGTCATGTAATAAACAGTAATTAACTGATCACACCAAATAATGACAATAACGATAGCAATAAAATATTTGATAGTTTTTATTTGTATTAAATATAATTAAAATAGAAGTTAAAATAAAATAATAAATAAAAACAAACTGGATCACAGGGATGAGAATTTTGACTATTAGAACACCGAAATGGAAAATGGGTCTCCAGTTCTAATTTCCCCCTTGCACCCACTGCCACTCCACTCCCATCTAATATCTAATAATTTATTATAGTATATATATATATATATATATATATTCAAGAAATATTATGTGAATTGATGCATGGAAAGAATTAGGAGTGGTCATCACCCTCTAAACCTTCAAAATCTAAAATTTTTTATTATTATATTTTTTTAAAATTTAATTATGCATTGAATTTCATATTTTATGTGAAACATTTTCACATAAATATATAAAAGTTGACTAAACATAAAACTTTAATATAAAAAATTCATTTCCTTTGAAAAAATTTTCTAGCTCTATATACCGAATTAAAAGTATAACATGAAAATTTTTTGAATTCAATCGTCCAACGAAATTAGTTACATGTATTTAGGGGCAGAGACAGAGGGCCCTGAGGGCAATGGACCCCCTCGCCAATGTCAAGAAGCCCCATAAGAGGGGAGGAGAGGAGCTTCTGCTTGCTGGAGTTGAAGAGGTGGGGGCGTAGCCTCCCTCCCATCTGCTGCTCTCTGTGTAATGAGGAAGACAACATCGTTACACAGAGTGTTTAATTTTTTTAAAGTTATCTTGGCTAAAACGTCAAGGAAATTATATATATACTTTAAAAAATTCTGGCTGAAATAACGCAGTTTCAACCAAAGTTTTTTTTTTTTTTAAATATAATGGCAGAGGTGAGCAACTGGCGACAAGAGCAAGTAGAAGAAAGAAAATGAGAGGAAAGCCGAACGAGGGAGGGAGTAGGAGAGGCAGCATTGCAGCAGTGAGCGCCGATGAGAATCCGGCAGCCAAACCGTCATCACTGGCAACCGTCGACGGTAAGAGGTAGGCCAAAAATTATGTATCTTAATTTTTTAAATTTTTTAAATTATTGAGTATCAGTTGTGTTTTTGCTAATTAGGTTTAGATTTTCTTAAAAAATTTAAAAATAATTTTTGATTTGTTGTTATGATGTTGTATTGTTTAATTTATTTATTTTAATTTTATTAGCTGAATAAATTTGAATGTTTATTAAAAATTAAAATTTAGAGATTCGATTTGTATTTTTTTAAAATTAGTTTTATTTAATTTTTTTAAGTTATATTGTTTAATTTGTTGATTTTAATTTGTTAGTTTGATTTTATTAGGTAAATAAATTTGAATGTTTATTAAAAATTGAGATTTAGGGATTTAATTTGTATTTTTTTAAAATTAGTTTAATTTAATTTTTTAAGTTGTATTATTTAATTTGTTGATTTTAATTTGTTAGTTTAATTTTATTAGGTGAATGAATTTGAATGTTTATTAAAAATTGAGATTTAGGGATTTGATTTGTATTTTTTTAAAATTAGTTTAATTTAATTTTTTAAGTTGTATTATTTAATTTGTTGATTTTAATTTGTTAGTTTAATTTTATTAGGTGAATGAATTTGAATGTTTATTAAAAATTGAGATTTAGGGATTTGATTTGTATTTTTTTAAAATTAGTTTTATTTAATTTTTTAAGTTGTATTATTTAATTTGTTAGTTTGATTTTATTAGGTGAATGAATTTAAAATTTTATTAAAAATTAAAATTTAGGGATTTGACATGTATTTTTTAAAATTAGTTTTTATTTAATTTTTTAAAGTTGTAATGCTTAATTTATTGATTTTAATTTTATTAGGTGAATAAATTTGAATGTTTATTAAAATTTAAAATTTAGGGATTCGATTTATATTTTTTTCACTACAAGAAAATGGCTGCTTTGCGACTAAAATTTGCGACGGACAGTAAAATGTAGCAAATTGGCGACGAATCTTGCAATAGTAGTAGCAAAAATGATAATTTTCAGTAACTTTTTATTTTTTAGCGACGGATTAAAGATTTTATCGCTAATTAAATGGCGCTAATTGTTTCGCGCTTGATTTAGCAATGAATTTTTTTCACTCGTCGTAAATTGTCATCCCAACAAAATGTGCGATTATTAGGCAGAAAAATGAAAATTTAACAACAGTTTGCGATAGAAAATTACATTGTAAATTTAACTATGGTCGTCAATCATTGCTAAAGAGAGCATATAAATATTTTTTTATGGTTTAGCGACAATAGATTTATGCCTGACGCAAAATAGCGACCGTTTTACTCCGTCACTAAATTTGCGGCTGCCTTGTTAGGTCTGTCGTTAATATTGCGATGGATGAAATAGAAGTTGTCGCAAATTTGCTAAGCCAACGTGTTCTCTTAATCAATTTGCGATGGATTATTTTTTAACCGTTGCAAAGTTAGCGACGATTATTCTAGATAGTCGTCGATATGTTGCGACGATTAGTATTAATGTTGTAAAAATTGATTTTCTTTGCAGATTTAGCGACAGTAAATTTATTTCAGCGATGAATTTGTGTCCGTCGCTAACGGTTCAGTATATAAGTCTAAATCCCTAATCCTATTTCTCTATTATGCCTCTATGTTGTTTTGTGCCGCCCCCATTTCTCTGCCCCTCTCTCTTTTCTCCTTTGCATCTCCTCTTTCTCCTTCCCTCTTTCTTTTCTCTTCTACCTCTCCTCTCCTCTTTTCTCTTCTCCATTAACTTCATCAATTTCTCACCGTCTCCGTCATCAAGAACAGTCGGTCTTAACACTACAAAGGAAATGCAATGAGCAGCCAATCTCTTGGTGAGTCTCTCTTTCTCTATTATAATTTCTCTTTCCTTGTTCTCTAGAATTTTAGTTTGATTTTCAATATTCGTTCTTTGAATTAGATGATATTTCCTTATTCTCTGTAATCCAAATATTTCTTAGAATATTTACCTTGTTCCAACAATCCCCAATGAATTTTTTGAGACGCTTTGGGCTCTAAATCTGGTTTAACTTTAATCATTGAAGGTTGAACTTGAATGGTTCCAGAGAGAAGCTAGAATACATTGAAACCACAATTGACAATTAATAGGTAAAAATTGTAAAAACAAATAAGATGAAGAGAGAAATTGACAAACTAGGGACCTTGTGGCTCATATTTGTAATTGGGATCTTTAGTAACAATAACACACTACATGATAGAAAGACTCTAATTTTCCTTTAGTTGTTTGCTTTATTTGTTAAAATTGATAATAAAATATTTTTTGCTATTTATATTTATTTCTTTGTTTGTTTATTTATTTCTTTGTTATTTTTGATTCTTGATGAAGAGATAGCAAAAGAGATAGAGACAGAGAGCAGTCGTTGATTCTTGAAGAGATATAATGAATAAAATATTACTAGTCCCACATGTTGTCCTAATTAGACATAAAGTAATAGTTGGAAATTTAGATCATATGACTAATATTTTTTGTACTGAAACATACTCTCGTCTTTTGCATGGTTTTCTAGTTTTTGATAATTAGATCATATGACTACTCTTCTACTTTTGACTAATTGCATTATCTTTGAATTATTCAAATAAATATTAGTAGGAATTTCTGGTAAGATATTTGATTGCTGGCTCGTTGCTTTATTCATGCAGTTTGTTAAGAATTCTGTTATTTAAATGCAGAATGTAATTCTTAGCTCATCTTCTCTTGCCCACAACCTGTTTGTTGAAAGTCTTCTTGGAATTCATTTTTTCTTTTTACATTTTTCCATATTAAGAACTGCGACCATGCTCTTCTCTATTATCAAATTGCTTGCCTATTTACAGTAATACCATTAAATATTGAATATTTGCATGATTTCTTAAATTATATAGTAAGGGCTTAAATTTCAATTCTAATAGATCATTAATCAAATATTTTTTTCGACTTTTTAAATTCATCATTATTAAACACTTGAAATTATTAGGTATTTTTTCTTACTATAATACGTTACTATATTGAAATAAATCCAAATTATTAGGTAATTATGCTTTCTATAAAGATTGTATTATTAAACTAAATAAGATTCAAAATGAATTTTAATTACAATCATTACAGGGTTATCTGTCAAAGATATTGCAGAGCCTACCCCACAGGAGCTTTTTTTTGCATACTCACACATATAATCATGATGGTCAGACTTTTATTGACAAAAGTTCAAAAGATGTGAATGTAAGTTTTTTAACTGTTTCTCATTCTTATTTAAATTAACAATTTATCATAATTGATTGTAAATTTGCATTGAATTATTTCTAAGTTTATTTTCATAAATTTCATAAATTTGTGTTAATCTATTTGTGAACTTGTATTGATGGATTTGTAATTTTGCTTATAGGATCGACTGGTTTCCTTACGAGAGCAGCTGTCCCAGAGTAGTGAGAGCATAAACGAGTCACTCCTATTCCTTGATGCTGTTGGTGGATCATCAAAAGGCTGAGTTTATGGATTAGGTTCGCAAGGTTCTGTTTATTATGGGTATAGCAGATCATCCACTAGGAGTTCATCCTCTAGCCTTAATTCACAACAAATTGATACAATGAGACAAGAGTTGCAGACTCAATTTGACCAAAATTTGGAGCAGATACAAATGCAGATGCAAGAGGAAATGAGGAGCCAAATTCAGGAGGTGCAAGCAGTATTCACTCGCCAGTTAGCACTACTCTAACAAGGCCAGCAACAACTTAACTCTTCTAGTGTCAATTCAGACACACATCTTGATGAGCGAGAAGAATGAGTTATATTGTTAGTTATTTTTGAATCTCTAGTATAATTTTACCATGTATTTTTTGTGATCATATACATTGCTATGATCATTGTGGCAGCTTTGGTGGATTTTTTATGTTATCTTTTATGATTTGGAATGTACGCTCTATGATGGATGTTTTATTATAATTTTTTGATACTTTGAAATATACATTCGGGATGTATTTTTGAAAATATTTTTGAGTTATTTTGAACATATTTTGAAATATACAATGAAAATGTATACTGTGAAAAATATAACAGATATTTCAGTAAAGAAGTAAGTAATAGAACTCTTGGAAAATATAACAAAGGAACTAAAAAAAACATAATTTATAATTAGCGACGAAAATCAATATTATAAGTTGCATAATACAACGACCAACCTTCAAGAAAATTGCTATTGCAGAATATTTTTGACAGCCTTATCTGTCGCGAAATAGAACAAATTGTATCTGTACATTAGCATCAACTAAATGATTTAACGACGGAAAAAGTTATCGTCAAATTTAGCTACCAATTTTTGTCGCAAAATCTGTCACAATTTTGACGTCAAATTGTAAAAGTTTATCTTCTTTCACCGACAGATGGAGACAATTAGCGATGATAAATTGTGTCATTCAATTTAGCGACCAACTTTTATCGCAAAATACTGTCGCAAAATTTATCGTCAAATTACTTTTTTTTATCTTCATATAGAGACAGAAAAAGAAATATTACGACGGTAATACCGTCGTCAAATTTAGCAACGAAAAGTGTTTTTCGTCGCCATATTTTTAGTGACAACTGAAATTGCTTCATCTATGTTTTCGTCGCAGAACCGTTGCTAATGGTTATTAGCGACATATTTTATTATATTAGCAAAAGATTTTGACTGTCGCTAATTGTTAATTTTCTTGTAGTGTTTAAAATTAGTTGTAGTTAATTTTTTAAAGTTGTATTATTTAATTTGTTAGTTTAATTTTATTAGGTGAATGAATTTAAATGTTTATTAAAAATTGAGATTTAAGAATTTGATTTGAATTTTTTTAAAAATTAGTTTTATTTAATTTGTATTATTTAATTTGTTAGTTTGATTTTATTAGCTGAATGAATTTGAATGTTTATTAAAAATTAAAATTTAGGGATTTGGTTTGTATTTTTTAAAATTAGTTTTTATTTAATTTTTTTAAATTATATTGTTTAATTTATTGATTTTAATTTATTAGTTTGATTGTATTAGGTGAATGAATTTGATTGTCTATTAAAAATTGAAATTTAGGAATTTGATTGTATTTTTTAAAATTAGTTTTATTTAATTTTTTTAAGTTGTATTGTTTAATTTGTTGATTTTAATTTGTTAGTTTGATTTTATTAGGTGACTAATTTGTGTTTTTTAATTTATTGTTTTGATTTTATTACTTATGATATCAATTAAGTTGCATATTAATATAAAATGAGAATTTTGATTATTGTAATTATGTTAATAATTTTAAAATTCTTGAAATAGATATGGATAAATTTTTAATCAAGATTAAGAGAGTAAGAGATGAATCTTCGAATATTTCGATCCCAAACTAGACATTAAATAATCAAGGAAATGGTGGTACTGGTGGTGAAACTAGTGGTGATGGGGAAGCTAGTAGTAAAAAAGGGCATTTGAAGTTTAGTTGTTATGATATTATTGGTGACCTGACATTACGTAAATCTAATTATGAGTATGATGTTGAGATTGAGGATGATGTTAGGAGACAATATTTAGCTACAGGATCTTGTCAATCTTATGGATATAATTTTCTACAAAGAGAACTTGAAAAAATTAGAAGAAGTTTTATGAATGTTTGGTTCTCTAAATACGAGTGGCTAGAGTATAACATATCCAATGATGCAACCTTTTTGTTTATGGTGCTATCTTTTTAGCTCGAATAGAGGAGCTAAGCATGAGGATAATGTCTTCACATCTATTGGTGTATATAATTGGAAAAAAGTTTTAGAAAAATTTAATGAACATGTTGGTGGTCCAACTAGTCCACATAATAATATAAGGATACAATATTTTAGCTTCAAAAATCAGAGACAAAGTGTGTCTCATGTGTTATCTAATTTCAGCCAGGAGCAGAAGGCTTTTTATCGGACACATTTAATTACTGTTGTTGATATTATTCATTTTCTTCTATTATACGGATTGGCTTTTCGAGGACATGACGAGTTAGAAACGTCACTTAACAAGAGTAATTTTCTTAGACTTCTTGATTGGTATAGTGAACGTAATGTTAATATGGAGAAAGTAGTTAATTCAAATACTCATGAAAATAATCAACTCATTTCTCCATATATCTAAAAATAAATAGTGAGTACTTATACTTTGGAGACAATGCGAGCCATTATTGAGGATATTAGAGATGACTTCTTCTCTTTATTAATTGATGAGGCTCGAGATAATTCAGTGAATGAGCAATTGACTGTAGTATTGAGATATATTAATAAGATGGGACAAGTGGTTGAACGATTTATTGGAGTAGCACATATGAGTGACACATCCGCTCTATCTTTGAAAAGTGCACTTAATAATTTTTTTGCAAAACATGGGTTATCACTGAGCAGAGCAAGAGGTCAGAGATATGATGAAGCTTCTAATATGCAGGGTGAATTAAATGGGTTAAAGACCCTTATTTTAAATGAAAACCCCCAAATAAGTTATATTCATTGTTTCGCTCATCAACTTCAATTGGTGCTTGTTGCAGCAACAGAGAGCAATAGATATGTGAGTAATTTTTTTGATTATACTTCAATGATTGTGAATATGGTTGAAGCTTCATGTAAAAGGAGGGGTGCTCTTTGTTAAAAAAAGCACGATGAAGTAGTTCAACATTTGGAAAGCGGTGATACTCAAACTAGAAGATGCTTGCATCAAGAAACAACTTTAGCTGGATCTGATGTCACGCGTTGGGGTTCATACTATAAAATAATTATTCGTCTTCTCGCTATATGGTCTGCAGTGAAAAAGGTTCTTGAGAACATAGCAGACGATGGTACTGAAAGAAAAAAAAATAGAGGGATAGTTGTGAGTTTAATTGACAAAATGGAAAGTTATGAGTTTATTTTCATTACTTTCTTAATAAAGAAAGTTTTAGGAATGACAAATGATCTATCTCAAGTCTTACAAAGAAAGAATCAAAACATTGGCAATGTTGTACATTTGATTGCAACTGCTAAACAGCAATTGCAAAACTTCAGAGAGAATGGATGGGATAAATTACTGAAAGTTGTTAATGACTTTTGTATAAATCATGGTGTGACAGTGCCTAATATGAAAGATAATATTCTAAATCGTCTACGTTCTAAACGTGCTGATCTTCCTATTACTTATTATCATCATTTTCGAGTTGAAATATTTTGTCAGATATTCTTTTTTCTTCATGAATTACATTTCTAATACTCAACTATTTATTATACAATAACCTTATTTTTTTCATTCAATATCAGATTATTGATTTTGTTGAGCAAGAAATGGATAGTCATTTTTATGAATCAAGTACAGATTTACTTTTGTGCATTGATTATATTTCTCCTAGAGACTCATTCTCCAACTTCAATCTATCTAGATTACTTCATCTTGCTGAATTATATCCACATAATTTCTCTAACACCGATCGAATGATACTTCGGGATTAACTTAAGACCGACACTGCTGATGTAAAATAGAATGAAACTTTCTTTAATTTGTATGATATTGGAGCTCTTGCTCAGAAAATGGTTGAAACATGATATGACAATGTATTTCTTTTGGTATATTTGCTTATTAAGTTGGCTTTAGTCTTACCTATTGCAACTGCTACTGTTGTGAGAACTTTTTTAGCATTGAATATCATCAAAACATATTTACGCACTAAGATGAGAGGTAATTTTTTGATTGACTGATTGGTGTGCTATGTGGAGAAAGATATTTTTGTACAAATTAAAAATGAAGCTATCATGTAACGTTTTCAAAAAAATATAAACTCATAGATTACAATTACCACTTCTTAGTCGTAGTCAATTTAGAAGTAAAAATTAAATGTTGAACTATCGTATCATTAAATATTTAATTGTATTTTGAATCTATCTGTAATTTTTTTTCTTAAAAATTTTACCCCCTCTGTAATCTTTCGGTTCCACCACTGCATGTACTAATTAGTAATATACATACTATAGTATCAATGGCAATATATACTTAGTTCCCCTTCTTTTTTTTTTTTTTGCTTCTAATTTTTTTAAGCGACATTTCTATCAAGAAAACTATTTGACTGTACCCATGGTCAACGGCATGTAAATTATGAACATATTTTTAAAGTTTTGATATAAAAACTCACGACTTTATTGATAATTTTAATATCAACTAATAAAATTTATTGATATATTATTATTTTTTATATATTTAATTCTAATTGAAATTCAAAAATAATTTGTAATTTTAAAATTGTTGAACAAGAAAACTTATCGATATGTAAATTAGTAGGGAGTACAATTTGTAAGGTCCCATTATATCTTTTTTTTTAATTTTTAAATACATAAATTATTATCATTATTATTATTTCATTACATGTAAATATTATATTTTGATAATTTTGAATATCAATGTGAATCAACTATATTTGTCAAGTTAGTCAAATATAATAATTTGGGCTTGTTGAAAATAATATAAAGATATTATGTAAGATTTAATTGAGAGAGGGAGAGAGAGTTTATTATATATAATTATTTGGGTGTGCATAAAATAATAAGAAGATATTATATATATTGATATGTATGAAAATGCTTTAAAAAAATGATATGTATAAAAGTTTAAATGAGAGAGAGATAAATAATTGGATAACAATTTATCTACAATGATATTAATATTTTCTTTTATAATGACCTTTCATAATCGAGAATATAGTTTTTAAGTAATTTGCTAAGTGAGCTTTTTGCAGTGTGGAGAATAATGTGGTAAAAATAAATCTAGTTTAAGTGCATAAAAATAGTTAACGGTTAACGGTCA
Source organism: Garcia nutans (assembly GCA_947685225.1). Lineage (NCBI taxonomy): Eukaryota > Viridiplantae > Streptophyta > Magnoliopsida > Malpighiales > Euphorbiaceae > Garcia > Garcia nutans. Next base: position 28,913,398 of record CANTUV010000015.1, on the reverse strand, counting down.
TGAAAATAGAAAGAACAAATTGAATGAAGATCTTTCTTCTATATCTTCTTCTCCATCTTTTTTACTTGGTTGTGAAGACTAGAAAAAAGAAAAGGAAAAATGAAGAGCGAAAGATTGAAAAGTGCATCTTCATCTTAATTATCATTTTTTTTGAATTATGAGATTTGAATTTATTTTTTATTTGTTAATTCTTCATCCAAACTATCTATTAATTAATTATTGGACTGTTTTTATAAACTAGGCTATAATTTTTTTTCTAAAAAAAAAATACCCGAGCAAAGTGAAAATTGCCTTGTTAAATATTGAGTCTCAGTTCTGCCCACTGATTATCAATATTTTTTTTAATATTAGAACTTCAAATATTGAAAAAGGTGAAATGACTAAAACACCCTTGTGTATTGTGTATGAATAGTACGCCAAATGAAACCATGTTACAAGTGGATGCTAACCTGGCATATACATATATATATATATATATATATATATATCCATCAATGAGAATTGCATTTCCTTTATTATCATTCAATTGAACAAAAGCAATAAAGAAAAAAAAATCATTTCAACGTTTAAAATAAAAAATGAAAAAAAAAACAAAAAAAAGTATTAAAAAATTCATAAAAAATAAAAGAAAAAAGAAAAAAGAAAATCGATTTCAAAATGACCTTTCCTTTGTCAAATCACTAACGCCAAGAAATGTCAACAACCATAACAATCCGGTTAGTTCTTTCATTTAGCACGCCACACCCCAACGCAAACCCAAATAGCTTCTCTTTACCCACTATAAATACCCACCAGATGCAGCGAACCGTTTTCTATGATTTTATGTAACCACAAAACCCAAAAAAAATTCAAGAAAACCCCAAGAATCTAAATCCTTTTTAAAAAAAAAAAATCAAGATCAAGAATATCAAGAAACTAAGAAATAAAGAAAATAACCACCACCAGCAGCAGCAGGAGGAGGAGCAGCCATGGCGGATGAGTTTAACACAAGCACAAACTGGTGGGATTCTTCTAGAAATAGATTTGATAGTGGGTCATCATCATCTTCTTCTGGTCTTAATAACAGCTTTGGTTGGCCATCGGAAATAGGGGATGTCAAATTAGGAAGGTCTTCTATGGAGCCTGCTTCAGTATCTGATACTTCTACAGTTTTTCATGATAATCCCCATAAGCTCCAACAACAACAACACTCATCCCAGGATTCTTCTTCCACTGACTTACATATGATGGGTTTAGGCCTTTCTTCACAATCCATGGATTGGACACAAGCTGCCTTATTGTAAGTACAGTAAAAACTATTTCAATTTTGTACTATGCTTCATAATTATGGGTAGTTGCAGAGGAAAGTATGACTGTATAATTAATTTTATTATTGCTCAGGCGTGGAGACAGTAAGACTGATCAAAGTAGTTTCCGTTCGATGTTACAAGAGAATTTGAATTACCGAAGTTTTTCTTTAGATCAATCTCCACACTTTAGTCATCATCATGGAGGAAGGTCAAGTGATAGTAGTGTTACATGTCAAGGAGGATTACAATCATCAAGTTACCAAATGGATTCATCAGTTATGTATGGAAGTCCTTCGAGTATGTTACAAGGGCTATTGGGATCTGATCATAATATTCAATATGGGGCTGCTAATTATGGGAATATTAGTAATAGTAATGAATTAATGCCTTCTTCTTGGTCTAGTAAGGTACAGCTACCTAATTTCTTGAGAAATTCACCCCCAAAACAGACTAATAATAACAATACTCAATTACACTTCTCCAATAACACACCCTTTTGGAATGCATCTGCAACTTCTATTAGTGACTTTCGTCCCACTTTTTTCTCATCTATGCAACCCCAATTTCCTGCTTCCAGTTTTGAAGAAAAACCACCAAAGGTTAGATACATATCTGTATGTATGTAAATGTGATATAATAATGGAAAAAGAAGAAAAATTTACAATTATGTGTGAAGATATCATAAATACCTGGAATATTAATGTTATTTGTTGGGTTGAAATCTTTTGGTTCACTCATTTTCCAGCAGAATATATCTGAAGTTGTACGGGATTCGAGTAGTACAATAATGAAGAAAAGTGGGAGTGAAACAGCAACAAAAAGGCCTAGAAATGAAACCCCATCACCTGTGCCAGCTTTTAAGGTATTAAAATCAATTTTTTTTAATAAAAACCCATTTTCGTAAGATTAGATTATTTATATTTATATATAGAAAAATATTTCTTTCTTGATTTTGTTCTTTCTTTTAATTACATAATCATCATTATATGGACATTTATGATATCAATTGTTGATATATGTGTTAATTAGGTGAGAAAAGAGAAGATGGGGGACAGAATCACTGCACTCCAACAATTGGTTTCGCCTTTCGGAAAGGTAAGGTTATTGTTTCTTCTTCCTCTTTTTCATTTTTTTGCCTGAAATTTAATTTAGTTTGCTTTAATTAATTAACTTTCAAAAAATATATATATAGTGAAAGATCATTTAATTAACATTTCTTGTATAAAGTTTATAACTTTGGCATTTAATGATCATCTATCATGTTATATTATTGTGTCAGACTGATACAGCCTCAGTCCTTTCTGAAGCTATTGAATACATCAAATTCCTCCATGACCAAATCTCTGTAAGTTTTTGTTTTGATTTTTTTTAGCTATCAACCAAGCATATGATAATTAATCAAAATTAGCAACAAATCCCATTTCTAATATATTTTGTATAAACATATATTAATTCAGGTTCTAAGCACCCCATACATGAAAAGTACCGGAGCTCCCATACACCATCAGCAGGTATAATATTATGCTTATTATGTATGATTATATATTGATGGAAAACTCTGAGTGTAACTGAGAAATTTTTCTATTATAAGATTAATTTTTTTATTGTTAATAAATGTGTAGAGTTCGGACAAGTGTAGTAAGGATGCAGAAGGACAAAAACAAGATCTTAGGAGTAGAGGGTTGTGTCTAGTACCAGTTTCGAGCACTTTTCCGGTAACTCATGAGACAACAGTTAATTTTTGGACCCCTACATTTGGAGGAACTTATAGATAAAAATTGTTTTGAAATTCGGCTGAGAAAAAGAACTGATTCAGAAAAAGAACTGATTCTACACCAAGTAGTTAGCTTTCAAATGTACATGATCGATCGATATCTTATCGAAAAACCCTAGCCAAGTTGGGAATGATAAGATCATCATCATCATCAATGGCCAACTATTCATATATGTATATATAAATATTTTTTATATATAAGTTTTTGTGGAAGTTCAAATATATTTACCAGCTCCTTCAAATTAAGGTACAGGCAAAATGATGCAGGTTGGCCCTAGATATAGGAACAATTAGGGATGGACAAAATTCGATTAACCGACTAAATTTTTTATTAACCGACTAAAAATTCAGTTTGGTTAACCGAATTTAGAATAATTTGGTTGGTTCGATTGAAAAATTTATATAAATTCAATTTTTGGTTCAGTTAACCGTTAACCGATTCGGTTCAGTCGATTAACAGTTAACCGAATTTTTTTTAAAAAAAAATTATTTAGTTATTATTTTTTGTTTAATTCTTTAATGATATTAATTTTTTTACTATAAATATAAATTTTTATTGTTAGTTATTTTAATAAATTTTATTTAGTTATTTAATTATATTAATTTTTTATTTTAAATAAAATTTTTATTATAAAATTTTAAAAAAAATTGGTTGGTTCGGTTAATTAACCGAACCGACCAAAATAGATATTCGGTCGATTGAGTTAAAAATAAAAAAATAATTCGATTAATCAATCAGTTAATTAATTAAACTGATCAATTTGGTTCGGTTAATTAACCAAATCGATCAAAATAAAAATTCGATCGGTTCGGTTAAATTTTTTTTAAAAAATTGATTGGTTAACCGGTCAATTTAATCAGTTAATTAACCAAATTCACCGATGCCCACCGCTCAAACAATTAATGTTAATTTGTTTTAATAATTGAAGAATAAGAATATATTTATAGAGATACTCATTAATTAATTTTAGGATAATTAATTTATTAAAGTAGTGTAGTGTTGAAGATAATTAATTAATTTTCTTTTGTTGATATTATTTTAATTAGATTTTTTTAACATATTGTTGTTTGCCGATGTTGTTGTCCTGAATTAAAAAAATAGTAGAAGATTTATGTAAAACATAAAAACAAAAAAGTTTATGATGGTAAGCTAAATAAATAGTGAGTAGAGGTGGCAATAGCTTTAGAATAGAAGAGAAAGAAAAGAGAAATGAAAATTGAAAGGAATAATTGAATTAAGAGAGTGAGTGTGGGGATGTCTTTTGATTGGAAATCTCACTTTTCATTTGTTTATGTGTTTGGAATATTGTTAGTGGAAGTCAGAAGCTGCCCCAGTTCTTTCTTTTTTATTTTTTTTTTATTTTTTTGCTGTTGTTGTTGTTGGGGTGTATTTATTTTATTTTATATTATTAATATGGAGTTATTAATTGACGGGGATAAGTAATATTGTAAGTAGTATAGTGAAGATGCTATCAATTTTTTTTAAAAAATTTTTATTTGCTTTTATGCTTTTGATCCAATGGTCACATTGAGGAGCTTCCATTGGAAGGTATATATAGAGAGAGAAACCAAAGCCAAACCTCTTTCTTGTTCTAAAATTTTAATTTAATAAGCCATTACTACCTTTATATATGCTAATTAAATGGGCTTTTGAAAACCGCATTTCACACATTCATTTCATTCCATAATTACTAATTTTGTAGTCAATATCTATTCACCTACTTATTATTAATTTATTGTTTCATCCAAATCAATATTAATGTAGGAAAGTATCACATCGTTTAAAAATATAATAATATTATAAAATTTGTATAAATTTAAATACTAGACATATACATTACAAGTGATTTAGATAACATAGAAATAATTAACAGAGAAATAACACAGAAAGAAGCCCAAGTGACTATTCATAGGTCGTTTGCAGATTGAAATATTTAATAGTTCAAACTAAAAATGAAAAGAGTTCGAGTAATTCGGGCATATATCTATATTAAAACTTAGTAAAAAGAATTTTACTGCTCTATGCTATATGGATCGACTTCAAAATGATGATTTTTATAAAAAATAAAATAAAGTTAATAGATTTATAATTTAAAGTTTAGAGTAGACTAAGGTGGGATATCTATGGGTTTGCTTGTTAATTACATATTATAAGCGGAAATGCCTAAACAATATCAGGGGGAATCTCTCTAATAAATTATCCCATAAAACATATGAAGAGAGAATACTGCTAAGAGTGATGGGGCAAACTTTTTATCTCATAGTTTAGGACTATATATAATTAAGTTTATTTTTATATATTTAAGAAAAATCATATAGAATCATGGGATCAAATTTGATATTTAATATTTGATCAAATTTAATTAAGTAAAAAATGCAAAACATATATATTTGAAAATTTTACATCACTACTGCTAAATCCTAACGAATTTCATATGGTATCCTAAAATTCCAATAAATATTTTGTTAAATTTTTTTTTGCATAATAGGTAAAAATTTACCTGTAATGTCATCCTACTAATTAATTGTGATTAAAAAAAAAATTAATGCTATATATGTGCACCGCTCAATTGCAGATGAGAAATATAATGATTGAATTTGATACCAACTAATATGAAATTTTGAAAAAATATTTTTGAAGATTAACTCACATAAGTTCTAAAATAAAATTTCATACTTTTAATTAATTCTAATTGACATCATAATATTTTGAAGTACGAATCAGTATATTTTAGATTACTTGGCAGCAATCACTTGATATTGATGGGTGAAAATTAATCAAGTGATAAAAAGGAATAATTTAACTTAATTAATTACATTTGACCACCTAACAAAATTTCTCAAAAAATTGTACAAAACATTAAAAACTAATATATAATAATTTTTACCATTAAAAAGAATCCATTAAAATTATCTCATTTAAATAAAAAATTGCATAAAACAAATCAAATACACGGTCATGTTCATCTTCAATCCTACCTGCCTTGAACACATATATAAGATAAGAAAATAATAGAAAGAAAGATAGTAATAATCTGATAATTGCTTGTGTTGACTCTCCTACTTTACCTGTTATATATGACTTTTGTACCCATTGGTTTAAGTTTATAACATATTAATTTTTTTTGAGTATTAATTACTTCATGAATTGAAAATAATAAATTCCTTAAAATATAATAAAAAGTTGAATAAACTTTTACTAACAAACAGATATAAATTGAAAGAATCTAAGCATTGATTATTTGTTATACTAATATATAGTCTTTCATCATGTGAGTCAAATATAACTGACTAAAGCTTACACCTCTCTACCCCCTTTTTTTTTTTTCCTTTGTCTTTTATTATTTACAAGTTCATCAGTTCTTGAATACTCTTTTCTTTTTCCCTGTCTTGCCAAAATTGAGTTTCAATTCTAATTAGGACAAGTTTTTTTTTAAAAAAAAATCAAGAACTAATTCTCATATAGATTATTCAAAAAAAATTATATACAGATTATTTTTACTTTTTTATTTTATTTTCTTGGCCTAGAAGAAGGTGATTAATTAAACAGTACTTACTGGTGCATGTTACTTTCTTATAATTGTTTTTTAAATAGTAAAAAAAATTAGATAATCCTTATTAAAAAATAATAAATATATATTAGTTTAAAGAAAAAAAATGCCACATAAAAAATTCTTAAAAGAAAAACAAGACAGGATGAATTTGATGGTTAATATAATATTAAATTATTAATATTAATATCAATAAGTTTCAGATATTTTTCGTTTCTATTTAAAATTAAATTAAGTTCAACAATGAACAACAAAATGGAATTCTACTAATCTAATCTCCACATTGACAAATGAAATGCAGGAGAATAAGAAAGGAACTTAAGAAAAGTGTCAACGAAAAATTTACAGAAATAATTTTAAAAAAATACAAAATACTATAAAAAGAAAAAATTATAAAATATTGTGTGAACAAAAAAGTTTATAAAAATAGGGTACATGTTAAATATATGTTGAGTGTATAATCATTAAAAATGAAACAAAATAAAAAATGGTATTTTTATAAATATAAAATTATAAAATTTAATATAATTTAATTTAAAAAATAATATTTATGTAATTTCTCTTTGTTTTTTTCTCAAATTGGAATATAAGGCTTGAAAATTGCATTTTGGTCCATTTAAATTATTATTTTTCTGTTGTGTGTTTTCAACTGTTGTCACTAATAATATTAATAAATGATAGGCCAATATTTTCCATGTTTTACTTTTACTGAAGTGAGTCTATCTGATTTTTCTTCTGAAGATCGATAGTCTTTCCAGTCTATTCAGAGGATTTAATATGAATATTTTCAAAGATTTTTTTTTTCATTGATTGGAAATTAAGTTTAATTTAGGCGCTCAACTCTTAAAATATTATTATAAAAATATCTCTGAAAACTTTACAAATGTCGCATTTAATATTTTTTTTTAAAATGGACAATTAACTCTCAATATTTAATTATTCACATCGTAACTTACATAATTATATTCTGTAATATATTTTGATTTTTACTACTTTGCCTTTAAAATGTAATCAGTGGCAGGCCTACTCACTCAATTTTTGTTACGACTTTTTTACATAACTAATTTAGAAAAAAAAAATTGAATTCTAAAAATATAGCACCTTGATTTTTCTTTTAAATTTACTCTAAAAAATTTTTTATTTACAAAATTATCTGTTTGCTCACTTCAAATAATATTTTCTTTAATTTTCTTTTTTTAACTTTTACTATTAAATAAATATATTCCAATAAAAATAATAAAAATTAACATTTTAAACTATATTTTCAACATAAAAAATATTTTATTTTCTTATAAAAGAAAAATTTTAATTTTGAATTCAAATAATAAATGAAACTTATAAAATTTATATAAAAAGTAAATATATAAAAATATAAAATATTTAAAAAAATTATTAAATTTATTTTTAAATAAAATTTTCATATTACACATAAAATAAAGTTAAAAAATTAAGTTTGTCGTGTATATATTATATATATGTTGTATGTATATATATATTATATACATGTTATATATAAATTTGTGTATATTATACGTATATTGTATATATATTTTGAATGTATTAAATTTCAGTTGATAAAATATATATTTGTTATATTGAATTTCAATTGATATAATGTATATTTTTTTGTATGTTATTTAATTATATTGTATGTATTGTGTATTTATATGTATTTATTTTATGTATATTATATATATCTTGTATATATATTATGTATATGTTTGTACATATTATATAAAAATTAAAGTTATTATTTTTTTTCCAAAAAAATTTTGCATTTTTCTATTTTTAATGACCTTGTAACCGATGATTCTTATGGTTGACAGTAAATTTTTTTACAATTTTGTGTCAAAATTGGTGGCTCATTTCCACCTAAGATGTCAAAAATAATGGCTCAATTTTGGTGGCTAAATTAAGGGTTTGAAAATGTTTGAATGAGTTGTAAACAACTCTTAAATTAGTCAATTTAGGTGGGCAATTTTTGCCTATAAAAGGAGCCCTTCTCCTTCATTTCAAATTCATCCCAAGCTTGTTTCCTCTCATCAATTTGGAGCAAGTTTCTCTCTTCTCTCTCCCTTTGTAATATTTCTTTAGTGAAATATATTTTGGTAGTGTCCGAGGACGTAGGCAAAATTTTGGCCGAACCTCGTTAAATTTTGGTGTTCTCTCTTTTATTTATTTAATAGCTATTTTGTTGGGCAAAACTCTGTTTTGGTGGTTATTGTGAAAAGGGATTACATGTCTAGGTAAATTCTGTCAAACGACGCATACGTCTAAGGAAAGTGGGTTTTAAGTGAGACCGCTTGTGACTCCTCCACTTTCCTGGGAATTTACCTGGTGTAGTTTTTATCACAGTAATTCACAAATTATTCGGTGGAAAAAGCCCAATTTCCACAACATTTGGTATCAGAGCCAAGGGTTTGAAGTATTCACTGTGGTTGCGGCTAAGTCTGATCTTCCACATAAAAAAAGGATCATTGGTTTTGTTTCCGCATTTTTTGAAAAAAAATTTTTGGTAGCTATTAAATAAATATTTGTAGCAGAAATGACAGACAACAAGAAAAATACCACACCTGTTACTGCAGCATCGTCCTCGTCAACTTTAGTAAGGAATGCTGTTACAAATGCAAGATTTGCAGTGGAGATTTTCAATGGCACTGGTCATTTCGGCATGTGACAAAGCGAACTTCTAGATGCTCTTTTTCAGCAAGGTCTAGATGTTGCTATTGAAGAGGAGAAACCCCAAGAAATGGAGGAGACGGAGTAAAAAACTGTCAATCGTCTGGCATGTGGTACAATTCGTTCTTGTCTTTCTAGAGAGCAAAAATATGCTTTCTCGAAAGAAACTTCAGCAAACAAATTGTGGAAGTCATTGGAGGAGAAATTTTTGAAGAAAAACAATCAGAACAAACTCTTTATGAAGAAGAGACTGTTTCGCTTCAATTATGTTCCCGGTACCACGATGAATGAACACATCACAAATTTTAATCAGTTGGTGGCTGATCTGTTTAATTTGGATGTGGTCTTTAAAGACGAAGATTTGGCACTGCTGTTGTTGGCATCTCTCCCTGACGAGTTTGAGTTTCTTACAACGACTCTACTCCACGGGAATAAGAAAGTGACTTTAAGTGATGTATGTGCTGATCTATATAGTCATGAATTGAGAAAGAAAGAAAAAGAGAGGACAAGTGAAGCAGAAGCTCTGGTGGTTAGAGGCCGTACACAAGGCCGAAAGAAAGGAGGGAAGAAAAACAAATCCCGTTCAAAAGCCAGAGTAGAAAAAGATGAGTGTGCCTTTTGTCATGAAAAAGGTCACTGGAAGAAAGATTGTCCAAAGCTTAAAGGCAAGGGCAAAGCTGTTGTTGAGTCAAATGTAGCTGAGTGTGATGATTCAGAATCAACCTTCTCATTAGCAGTCATGACATCCGTAGACACTCCTGCAGCATGTTCGACAAGTTCTTCTAATGCATGGCTGTTAGATTCCGGATGCAGCCATCATATGAGTCCCACCCGGGAATGGTTTTTTGATTTTAAAGAACTTGATCATGAAGTTGTCTACACAGCAAATGACAATCCTTGCTTCACCGAAGGGATTGGTTCAATCCGCTTAAGGAATCATGATGGATTAATCAGGATCCTGACTGATGTTCGATATGTACCGAGTTTGACAAAGAATCTCATTTCAGTGGGAGTCCTGGAATCAAAAGGGCTCACGATTACTGCGAAAGATGGAGTGATGAAAGTCATCTCTGGTGCACTTGTGGTGATGAAAGGAGTACGGAGAAGGAATAATTTGTATTACTATCAAGGTAATGCAATTATAAAAGCAACAGCAGCAGCAGTTTCTGGTGATGACAAAGATCTGGAAGCGACCAGATTATGGCATATGCGCTTGGGACATGCAGGTGAAAAATCCTTGAAAAATTTGGTCGATCAAGGATTATTAAAGAATGTGAAGGCCTGCAAGTTGGATTTCTGTGAGCATTGCATCAAAGGGAAGCAGACAAGAGTGAAATTTGGTACTGCAATCCATGATACCAAGGGTATTCTGGACTATGTTCACTCGGATGTGTGGGGGCCTTCTAAAACTCCTTCTTTAGGAGGCAAGCACTATTATGTAACCTTTGTTGATGATTTCTCTCGAAGAGTTTGGGTGTATACTTTGAAGTCGAAAGATTAAGTGCTGGGAGTTTTCCTTAAATGGAAAAAATTGGTGGAAACTCAAACCGACAGACGGATCAAATATCTCCGAACAGACAATGGGGGAGAATATAAGAGCGATCCATTTATGAAAATCTGCGAAGATGAAGGTATTGTTCGACACTTCACAGTTAGACATACACCACAGCAGAATGGGGTGGCAGAACGCACGAACCGGACATTACTGGAGAAAGTTCGGTGTATGTTGTCCAATGCTGGGTTGGACAAGCATTTTTGGGCTGAGGCTTTGACATATGCATGTCATCTCATTAATCGACTTCCATCAACTGTTATTGGTGGTAAAACGCCTATGGAAGCATGGTCGGGAAAACCTGCTAAAGATTATGATTCCTTACGTGTATTTGGTTCCACTGCATATTATCACGTTAAGGAATCAAAGCTAGATCCAAGAGCTAAGGAAGCCATTTTCATGGGGATAAGCTCAGGTGTTAAAGGATATCGGCTATGGTGTCCAGAAACGAAGAAAATAATCTTTAGCAGAGATGTCACTTTTGATGAATCTACCTTATTGAAAAAGGTGACAATAGAGCAGTCAGATGGTACTCCACAACAGGTGGAGAATACTCCAAAACAGGTGGAGTTTGACAGAAAAATCCCAGCAGTAGATGTTAAAACTGCAGACACTCCTGAGGTAGAAGGAGAGTCAGATGAAGATGAGGTTCAAATCCAAGAACCTCCACAGCAACATGAATCAATTGCAGTTGATAGGCCACGAAGAGCTATAAGAAAACCTGCTCGTTATGATGATATGGTGGCCTATGCATTTTCAATTGCAGATGATAGCATTCCGTCCACTTTTAAAGAAGCTGTCCAAAGTTCAGAAGAAGTAAAGTGGAGGAAAGCTATGGATAATGAAATGCAGTCCCTTCACAAGAATCAAACATGGAAGCTAGCAATTCTGCCGAAGGGAAAGAAGGCGATTGGGTGTAAATGGGTATTTGCAAAGAAAGATGGATTTCCTGACAGAGATAGTGTTCACTTCAAAGCAAGATTGGTAGCTAAAGGCTATGCTCAGATGGAGGGAATTGATTACAATGAAGTGTTTTCTCCAGTTGTAAAACATTCCTCTATTCGGATTTTATTGGCTTTGGTGGCACTGTTTGGTTTGGAACTAGTTCAATTGGATGTAAAAACTGCATTTTTACATGGAGATCTGGAAGAGGAAATCTATATGACTCAGCCAGAGGGATTCAAAGTTACTGGAAAAGAAAATATGGTATGTAAACTTGTAAAGTCGCTTTACGGATTGAAGCAGTCTCCGAGGCAGTGGTACAAGCGATTTGATAAGTTTATGCAAAGGCAGAAGTACACAAGAAGCAAATATGATCATTGTGTGTATTTGCGCAAGCTACAAGACGGTTCTTTCATTTATCTTTTTCTTTATGTCGATGATATGTTGATAGCCTCAAAGAATAAAGAAGAAATTGAGAAGCTGAAAAATCAGTTGAATCAAGAATTTGAAATGAAAGATCTGGGCGAAGCAAAGAAGATTCTCGGTATGGAGATATCCAGAGATAGGGAATTGGGGAGACTTTGTTTGTCTCAGAAGCAATATCTGAGAAAGGTACTAAAGCGTTTCGGTATGGATGACAAGACTAAACCTGTTAGTACACCTCTTGCTCCTCATTTCAAACTCAGTGCTGCTCAGTCACCGAAGAATGATGCAGAACAGGAATACATGTCAAAGGTTCCCTATGCAAATGTTGTTGGTAGCTTGATGTATGCTATGGTGTGTACGAGACCTGACATTTCACAGGCTGTTGGAGTTGTGAGCAGGTACATGCATGATCCTGGCAAGGAGCATTGGCAAGCTGTGAAATGGATTCTACGGTATCTTCTGAACACCGTGGATGTTGGATTAGTTTTTGAGCAGGATAAGGAGAATGGTCAACGTGTAGTCGGATATTGTGATTCCGATTATGCAGGTGATTTGGATAAACGTCGATCAACTACTGGTTATGTGTTCACACTTGCAAAAGCACCAGTTAGTTGGAAGTCTACTTTACAGTCAACAGTGGCGCTCTCTACGACAGAAGCGGAATATATGGCAGTTACTGAAGCTGTTAAGGGGGCAATTTGGCTTCAAGGGTTGCTTGATGAATTGGGAATAAAGCAAAACAACATTGTTGTACATTGTGATAGCCAGAGTGCTATTCATTTGGCAAAGAACCAAGTTTATCATGCAAGGACGAAGCATATCGATGTTCGATTCCATTTTGTTAGAGAAATTCTTGAGGAAGATCAGGTAAAGCTCCAGAAGATTCAGACCGCTGAGAATCCTGCTGATATGTTGACAAAGGTGGTGACAGCTGTTAAGTTCAAACATTGTTTGGACTTGATTAATATTGTCCAAATTTGAAGCTGGCGCTGCGAAGCGCATTTGGAGACACTACAATGCTGCGAGAGAGAATAGAAATTTGTATTTGTGGAATTTTCGCCAAGGTGGAGATTGTCAAAATTGGTGGCTCATTTCCACCTAAAATGTCAAAAATAATGGCTCAATTTTGGTGGCTAAATTAAGGGTTTGAAAATGTTTGAATGAGTTGTAAACAACTCTTAAATTAGTCAATTTAGGTGGGCAATTTTTGCCTATAAAAGGAGCCCTTCTCCTTCATTTCAAATTCATCCCAAGCTTGTTTCCTCTCATCAATTTGGAGCAAGTTTCTCTCTTCTCTCTCCCTTTGTAATATTTCTTTAGTGAAATATATTTTGGTAGTGTCCGAGGACGTAGGCAAAATTTTGGCCGAACCTCGTTAAATTTTGGTGTTCTCTCTTTTATTTATTTAATAGCTATTTTGTTGGGCAAAACTCTGTTTTGGTGGTTATTGTGAAAAGGGATTACATGTCTAGGTAAATTCTGTCAAACGACGCATACGTCTAAGGAAAGTGGGTTTTAAGTGAGACCGCTTGTGACTCCTCCACTTTCCTGGGAATTTACCTGGTGTAGTTTTTATCACAGTAATTCACAAATTATTCGGTGGAAAAAGCTCAATTTCCACAACATTTTGCAGGTGCAAGAAAAGAGCAAAACTTTCTTCAATTGATCCATTGAAGCTCGCTTATAGTGTTGGCTATGCTATGATACTCAACTTCAATCGATGAATCAGAAATTAATTTTTATTTTTTATTATTTTTTACTTTTTAGTCTTCTATGAAATCTCATAATAGGGTCTGCGAAGACGCAGTATCCTGTAAGTGATCTTCTGAAGCAACCCAATCAGCATCACTGAATGCTTCAATTTTGAGTGTGTTTGAGCTAGGATAGAAGAACCCTTGTCCTGGATTTCCTTTTAGATATCTTAGGAATTGAATGGAAAAGATCCAACGAGAGTCTCTTGGTGCTTAAATAAGTTGACTTAATTGTCGCACTGTGTAGGTTACATTTGGGCTTGGGCCTATGAAATCAATGTAGAGAGTCTACCAATAAGTCTCCTATAGCCAAGAGATAGTTTTCATTAGCAGATAACAAGGTACCCTTTGTAATTAGTGTAGAGGTCGTCTACTTTAGCATCCATCAGACCAACATCTTCTATTAAGTCTAGAATTTATTTCCTCTAATTTATAAAGAGGCCAGTTGTGAAACGTGCAATCTCAATGCCTAAAAATACTTTGCAGGACCGAGGTTCTTGATAGTGAAAGCTTTTTGTGGAAATGCCTTAACAATAAGGATTTTTGTTTCTGAACTACCCTAAATTAGCACGTCATCAACATATACCAAAAAACTAGAATACTAAGCCCTTTAAGAAAGTGAACAAGCAATTGTCATGAGCTGATTGAATGAAACCATCACTTTGTAGCTTCTTTGACAATTTTGTGTTCCACTACCAAGATGCTTGCTTGAAGCCATATAATAATTTAACTAACAAACGTTGCTTGCTTTAGCTTTGTATAACTCTTAGGAGGTAGCATGTAGAGGTCTTCCTCAATATGTCCGTGGAGGAATGCGTTATTTGTATCCATTCAGTATAGTGGCTAGCTTTTAGCTGCTAAACTGGCCAAGAGTATCCTTATAGTAATAATCTTAGTAATATGTGAAAAGTTCTTAGTAAAGTCAAGACCTTTAATTTGATTGTAGACCTTGGCCACTAGATGTGCTTTGTGCTTGTTTACGGTATCATCATGCCTCAACTTGAGTTTATAAACCTACTTAGACTCTATAGGTCTCTTATTTGAAGGTGTAGTGGTTAGTTCCCAAGTCTTGTTGAGGTAGAGGGTGTAGATATTACTGAACATAGTCCTATCTGCACAAATTTAGCAAGTGAACTTTAA
This sequence comes from Garcia nutans, assembly GCA_947685225.1. Taxonomy (NCBI): domain Eukaryota; kingdom Viridiplantae; phylum Streptophyta; class Magnoliopsida; order Malpighiales; family Euphorbiaceae; genus Garcia; species Garcia nutans. Next base: position 28,898,294 of record CANTUV010000015.1, on the reverse strand, counting down.
TTGGTTGAGGTAGAGGGTAGAGTGTAGATATTACTGAACATAGTCCTATCTGCACAAATTTAGCAAGTGAACTTGATTACAACTCACTCCTATGTTACAAGCACATACAAACTTCCAACTACTCTTCCAAAGGCCACCCAACTATTAATTCTTATGGTCCTGTAGAACACAAGAATCATGAGTGAATAAAAGCTTCATTTGGTTTTGATTAGTGAGCTTGGTCACACTTAAGAGATTATGGCTAAATTTTGGTATGTATAATACAATGATTAATAGGTTATTGGTTAAGATCATTGTGATTAATGATTTAACCTCAAGCACAACACCATTTAGCAAGTGAACTTTAATTGGTTGAGGTAAAGGGAAGATATTGCTAGACATAGTCTTATCTACACGATTGTGGTTTGGGGCACCACTATCCATAATTCATTAAGAATAATGTTTATTTCGAGAAGTTTGGTAGTAACAATATCTGCAAAGTTGTATACTTGCACAAAATTCATGTAACCATTGTTGGCTACTTGCTTGCCCTTGATGTACTTAGACACTTCCTACTTAATGAGTTCTTTTATATCGGGTTGATCTTTCTTGCTCTCTGCTTCTTCTTTGATTCATTGTCCCAATTTGGCACTCTCTTTAGTTAGAAGCAAGTCTCCATAAGGTGCCTTCGCCTTTTACAGTAATCACTGAACTTGTCATTTCTAATTTGAAACCTAACTAATGGTTTTGACGCAAGTCAGCTGCTCTTTACTGTTATACAAAACGCTGTGTTTTAAGTAAAATAACGCGTTTCTATAAGTTAGTCAGCTGTACATATTCTTTAAAAATTCTTATCAGCATAATTGAAGAATATTAAAAGTAATTTAAGTTACCTTATTTTAATAGTTTTTGATGTATATTTTTATATTTTTATTTTTAGAACAAATATATAATTTTTTAAAAAATTACAGATTATAGTCTTAAAAAGCACAAAAAAGAATGACAATTGATTAAGTATCGTATACTAAAACCTTTAAAAGATTTGATTATTGATCTGGACACATCTGATATATATAATATATAATGTAGAGGTATATTCTAAAGCTAATATATACATTACTAACTAATTATTAAATTTTTAATAATAATTAAACTGACATTATACTGATTCCAAAATTATGCAACGTGCAGATTTGTCTTCATAGTCATATATATTTGAGCTACTTTATAGTACATATATATAAATCAAAGTTCATCTAATATTTTTAAACCGTCCTTAATTTGGATTAATTTAAAGGAAATATTCTCCTTTTGATTTCCCCATTAGAAAAATCAATTAGTTTCATAATTCAATATGTTTCAATAACATACTTTTTTATTAGCTAATTGAAGCTAATTATAAATTATTTTAAAGGTGTTTTGATTATAAAATTAGCCTCTTCTGTTTTATTATTTTTTTGACACATAAAACATTAATTTTATAGTTAATTACATTTTGTTAGGGCTCGAACTTATAATTTTGACAGCTTTTTCTATTACTGAGTCAGATTTCATCAGATGATTATATCTAGAATATTTGCATTTTTTTTTAATTTTCAAAGAGTTCCATGGCAAGGTTTTTTTTTTTCATTTTTATCAATCAAAAAACAATATTATAAGTATGTAAAAAATAATATTGTACAAATTGCCATGGAATTTGTGCACACAGGTTTAGCCATGGATTTATTCCAGTTTAAGATATGCCAGCACCGTACATGTTCTATGGGTTATTGGCAAAAATGATTAGGAGAACAAAAGTTTTAATATAAAAGATCTTTTTTGGTGAGAACTTCTACACTGAACAATAACGAAATCATTAAAAAATGATCTTTTTGAATATTATAATATAAAAGAATGAATTGAACCTAAATCTATTAGAGAAAGTGCACTTATTTTTTTTTTATTTTTAAAAAAGCTCATAAAAATATATTTTTAAGGTTCGAATTCCTGACCTCTTCTATTAAGAGTAATATCAGTTGGACAGTTGAACTACCAACTGACTTATTATTATGCTATATCTCGCAGTGCTGTATTTCTGTTTGATGGACCCATGATGCAAATTTCAATTGTTTCAACCCATAATGCAAATTAAGCTCTGGTCACTTTTGAAATGTGTTTTTTTAAAGATCATTTTTTAATGATTTCGTTATTGTTATAATTTGAATTTAATTTTTTTTATTTTATTTTTTAGACGATTTTAATATCATTAATTATTTTTTAATGTTTCTCGTATTTCAAAAAACGAATTTTGCTGTTGATTTCCTTATTTATCTGATTTATAATTTTATTTTTAGAAGTGGCTGTTTTAATTTCATCCATCATTACAAGGAGAATTTTACTACAATGAAAAATATGAAAACTGGAAAAAAGGGAGTGCTACTCTTTGTTGGACAGGCACAGAGCTTGGGCTCATTTGACATTACAATAAAAACAAATTGTTTATATATATATTTATATATGATAAAAACAAAAACAAAAGGAAAGGTGATAAATTAATAAAGTTTCGAAGGTTTCAAAATAAGCATATAATTCTTGCCTTATATAGTTAAAATCAATTTGAGAGACCATAGGCTATTTATTTCATAAATTCATTTGCACATTAAGCTGGCAAAGAACTGTTATGGGCTGTACAAAAACATTAAAACTTGAATGCTATTAGCTATTGGCAGCCTTTGTCATTGCCTCTTTATATGAAGAAGAGAAGAGTAGTCTTTTAGTACTTATTTTGGAGAATAATTTTTGTCATTATCATTATGCGACTTGGGTAGGCGATCTTAAAAGTGAATCTGAAGCCTAATATTAACTAAAAAAAGGTGAAAAATTTGCAATGCAAATTCCACCTAGCTCTAACCTAATCTTTATTTCACATACAAGAAATTTAATGAAACGTATCATTCAGACAGAGACTCTCTAGATCATATATACATATAATTCCTTGTTTGTAATGTGTAGGTTCGGTTAACTTTAGGTGGAAAAAATTTTCCCCTAAAATTTGGAAGAATTGCAAGTTCCAAAAATTAAAATCAACATGTTTCGCAATCAAGAACCAAAGCTAATGCCATTGGTTTAAAGTCTGGTAATTGAGTACCTATCAGTAATCTAAGGAATAGGCCATTTAAGCCCTTTTTTCTTTAGAAATTTTCTCTGTACTTAAAAAAAAATACAACAGTTCAAGTTTCAATAGAGTGTTGTTCACTTTTTCCGCATTGTCATGTGCCGTACAATTATATGGACTGCAAAATACGAAAATGAGGTATCTTATAATCCATTGATGTGGAGATTATAGAAATAAAGATGTAACCAGCTTCTTACTATTAAGGAAAACCACTATTATATGTAACACGCATTCAAAACATATAACAAACAATGCAATAATTATTGCTCACAACTGCATAAACTATGTGGGGTAGAAAAATGTAAGACTGAACTGTACTTTCTGTAATCAAATGAAATTAAGCATTTCCCTTGAGCTTCTTTGTGATGGCAGCAATGTACTTTCCTTGATGGAAAGCTTGCTCCAACTCCAGCTCTGAGGGCTGCCTTGACCCATCCCCAGCGAATGTTCCTGCACCATAAGGACTTCCACCTTTCACTTTCTCCATCTCGAACATTCCAGCTCCGAATGTGTAACCAATGGGAACATATATCATTCCATGGTGAACAAGCTGAGTGATAGAAGTCAACCTGTTGCCAATTTCAGAATTTGTATGACAAAATGATTAAACTTTTTTGTTTAACTAACTAATACTTTTTGTTTCAACTAACTTAGATAATAGTGGTCTAGGGGCTTACGCTGTAGTCTCTTGTCCACCGCCTTGAGATCCAGTGCTATAGAAGATTCCAGCAGGTTTGCCTGCAAGTTGCTGGCTTCTCCACAGCCCACCAGTTGCATCCAGAAATGCTTTAAATTGGGCAGCCATCATTCCAAATCTTGTTGGAAATCCAAAAACAAATCCATCAGCCTCAGCAAGCTCATTTGGTGTAATGATTGGCACATCACTCTTTGGTGCTGCACTCATCTTTCCAAGCACCTCTTCAGGCAAGGTCTCAGGAACCTGTTCCAAATATTAACTAAGATCAGTTTAATGATCAGAATGCAACTTTTTTGGTGAGAACTTCTACACTGAAATTGCAAGTTCCTTTCAAATCCATGGCTGCCCATCAACAAACAGGCATGGTAAGAGAATTTGTGCCCAAAGTGAATGAAGCATAGAAAACTGTGATCTGTAGCTATATTAATACATTTAAATAGTTCAGAAGAAGACTAGAGTAAAGATTTCTACTGCAGCAGGTTAACCAATCAAGAGACATTCCAAAAACCACTATAACATGTTTGAAAATATATGATCTTGCACAAACTCAGTTGGGATGTCTAGGCCCAGGAAAAGAGCCATAAAGATTGAACCTTGGCACGCGGCTCTTACACAACAAAGGCAACAGAACATGGATCTATGGAAGAACTTAAAGTAATGCTGAGGGAAAATGTGAATCCTAAAGAGCAAATATGCAAAAGAATATTTGCAATTATCACCAAGAGTGTTGGGACAAATCAATGAAAGCATGGACTTTGATGATGGAGTTTGATAAGCCAATGGCTTTACTAACTAAATTCAGAAACAAGTAATGGTTCATGACACCTTTCTGTGGATTATTGCTTCGTATACCTTCAAAAATTATACTGCTTCTGATAACCTTGCATCATTGTATACTGGGAAAGCCTTTAGATAATTGAACTTAATGTTCAATATAATGCTGTATCTAATTTCTTACCTGCCATAATTTGGCTTCAACACCTTCAACAGATGCAGCCCCCTTCTTAATTTCTTCTGCCAGTTTCTCCACATGTCCATACATGGAATAGTACCTGAAACAGCAATAAAATTTTTGGAAAAAGAGCTATATAGCATGAACAAAAGGGCATAAATTGTTTCCATCTTTTAGGACAAAATAAATAGATGAATGCACTTGAATATCATCCTGCACAATGTTAATGAGATAACACCACGGCATGTATCCTAATTTCAAAGAAGTTTTACAGAATCATTACACACTCCCATTCTGCTCAGCTCTATGACCCAGCTATAAATAAAATGATATGCACAATGCAGCATTGGGTATTCATCAACAATAAAACCCACTTTCCACGAGCAATAAGCTTATCAATTTTTAGACATTTTGCCCATTTCACAGATATATTAACAAGCAAACCATCATATGGAACTATAGATATAGACATGATATAGATTTAGCAGGCTACATATCCAAACACCTAGTACAAATTTATACTTCTAGACCCAGTCTCAGGTTTGAAATTTACAAACTTAAAAACATCTTATCATATTTTTCCAAAAATAGGATAATCCATACATCATTAACCGTATAATCCAATAACAAAATAATTTAACAAAAACAATCCAACATTTCAACAAGAACACAATCAAAGCTGAGATTGTGCCAATCACGCGGTTGATCCATAAAAGAAGAGCCTCAAAATTCAAAATTAACAACAATTCCGGACGTTATGTTTGGTAGAGTGGAGATGCAGAATAAAAAAAAGAAAAGAAAAGAAAAACGAAATGCACCTGGTCTCCAATAAGGGCTAAATACATCAGGTGTGACAACTAAAGTGAGCTGGATTCACTTTCTTTTTTCTCTCCGGTCCTTAACAAAGCTCATTAAAATTACAAAAAATACTAGTAAATATGCCTCAAACTCATTCTCTAATTTCTCTACATTTTCTTGGCATCCAAACAGATTGCTGTCTACCAGTATTATAAAAAACACAATTTAGGAAAACGAATCAACTGATTGTATTAGGAACATAATTTGGGAAAACAAATCAACTGATAGCAAAAGATTCAAAAATTTCAAAAACAACCACAAATTAAATAAAAAAAAAATCAGCGTGTTACGAGATCGAAGAGAAAATCAAATTCACAATAATAATAAAAAAATAACCATAACAAAATTCAAAAGCAAAATTAATCAAAGATTACATACAATAATTACCCGAATCTACAGTATTCATACGCGCACATATCTCTGTCTACACACATATAAGAGAAGAAGAGATAGAGAGAGAAAAACATACACAATATACACTTTGGTAGCCATTGAAGCAAAGCAAAATGACAATATGAGTGGGATTTTAATTTTTGAGCAAATGAACGTTAACGATGAAGTTGAAAAAGAATTCCAAAAGCTCCGTATTTATAGACGCGAAAATGATTAATATTTAGAATATTTTTTTAATCTTTGATTTTCGGAAAGGTCCAAGAATTTGGAAAAACCGGAAACGGCGTCGTTCTCTCGAATGGAAATTTGATTATTTTTTTCATTAATTAAGAATGTAATATTAGATGGGAAATGATTGATGATGATGATGATGATGATAGGTTGTTGCTCATCATCATCATCATTTGGAGGTTTCAAACTAAAGAAGATTTCTAACGTTTAATTTTTTTTTTAAATAAGAAAAAAATGGATTTAGTTATAATTATATAATTTTGATTTGTTGAAGTGGTCCGTTGTCGTTTCAATAATAATAAAAATCAAATATTTTTTTTTGTGGTTTGAATAATTATTTTCTCATACATTTTTGGTAATACTTTAATTAATAGTGTAATGATTTTTATATCTGGATTTATATTTATATGATTAACTGATAGTTAGGTGCTATGTATAATTATCGTCGTTGGAAAAGTTGAGAAGAATTGAAATGGTGTAATTATTATTAGTTAAATTTTAAGAGAAATAGAAATTATAATTTTTATTATTACAAATATATATTTATGACGTTGCAGCTTCTCACATATTATTTATATTTATTTCATAATATTAATCCCTTTTATTCATTTTGAAGATAAATTTCTAATATTTATATTTATTTTTTCAACATCATATTTTGGAATGGAAAATTAATCCTCAATTTATTGACTAAAAAAAATACACTTAGTACTAGTTTATGTTTTGGTGTGTCATATTTATATTTATTTTTTAATATTAATCTCGCATAAATCATTTTTTGTATTTAATATGCCATATTTTTATATTTTATTATTTTTAGGATATATTTGTTAACTATTATTCATTTTATATTTATATATAATATATTTAATTTATGTAAATTTCAATAATAATTTATTTTTATTATTTTTTAGACATATTATAATTCACAGTTTTTATTATCAATTTTGAAAATTTATAAATAAATGTTTATTAATTTTAAGAAATAAAAATTTTAAATTGATTATTAAAGACAAGATTTTTAATGTACAAAATAAAAGAATTTTTTTATTTTAAATTCGATTTTATATTTGTATTATTAAATTAATTAATTTTATATTTTGCATTAAAGTCAAAGAAAAAAACTAAGAAAAGCCTTATTACAAATAAAAATTGTAATTTTATTTATATTTTAATTCATATTTCAAACGTGATTATAATTATTATTTTGTTATAAATATATGTTCATAAGATCATTAATTTCCTCATCGTTGTATATATTTTACAATATTAATCTTTCATATTTTTACTAAAAACGAATAATTTTTTCATATTCAACATATTTTATAATTAGTTTCAGCTTCTTTTTTTTTTTTTTATTGTTCTCGCATATTTATAGTTTAGTTTTGCATCTTTACATTTATTTATTTGTATAAACGAATTCTTCAAGTTTTTTTTTTTTTAGTTTTTAGTTCTATTTTCTTTACTTATACATGTTAATATATAAACTCTTTATATTTAAATATAATAAAATAAATTTATGGAAATTCCAATGATTAATAAATTTAAAATATATTACTTAAAAAACACAATATTTATATAGAAAATCTTAAAATTTATTTGAATAATTGAAAATTCATTTAAAAAATTATAAATTAAAATAAATGTTTGCATAGAAAAAAATATTAACATATTGACAAAACTAGATAAAATAAAAAGAAAAAACCACTTGTTACTAGAACTAATATTCATTTCAATTCTGTATTTATTATATAATTAATATAATTGTAATAACATTTTCCTTTTAGGTAATTGGAAAAATAGAAAAAAAATGTTATATGATGGTAATTAAATTAAGGCTTATATTTTTACCGATTAATTTGCTTATATATGCAATATATATATATATATATATAATATTAGAAGTAAGACATAATTTATTAATTTTTTTTTCTTTTTAAAGCTTTTTGTTGTAGTTTTTATTAGTTTGACTTCCTCCAATACGCTTTGATATGGGTGTTATTGGTCAATTTGGGTGTGGGTTGTAAGAAATTGGAGCGGTGGTGTGATTTTTACTATTGCCAATAATACTTCTTTAGTGGGGATAAATTTGGATGCATGACGTTTCATATGTTGCTTGCTGACCATAACTCATAAAAATTCAAACCATGCAATTTCACAAATACATGCCTATGCATATCAAATTATTGATTTATCATTATATTTTAATGTTTATTTAAAAATTTTGAAAATTTTAAAAAAGCTACATTTTATAGTCTCCTCACATTCAGGGATTTTTTTTTTAAAAATCCACATTCAGGGATTTTTAATTTTAACAGTAAAGAGAAAAAAATTGAATTTAGAATTTAATTCAAAATTTCAAATTGAATTGTATATATGTATTTTTTTTTGAAGCCATATATGTATGTATTAACTGTTAGTGTAAACCTAAACAAAATTAAATTATTATCATCAATGAAAATTTTTAATTGCATTTCCTTTTCCTTAATTTTTTCAAGGATTTATATATTTACGAATATAGGCATTATACATATTTTTTTCAAGATTCTATTTTTAAATCCCTAACCTTCACATGATTTTTTTTTAATATTTATCAGAAATGATCATTTTTGGTATTTTTTTTTCAAGTATTTTATTGCACGTTGAATAGTTGGTGCACACCCGATCTTTTGCTTTACCATTATTTTCTTTTTTTTCCCAAGTAAAATAGGCATAGATAAGAAATTCATTTAAAAAAGAAAGAAAAAACCATGAAAGTTTTTGGCGAAAAAGAATTATGGAACAACTGACAAGATGCAAGTTTCCAGTAGACCAAGAGCCCCACCCCCTTAAAAGAAATTAAATAGAACTACCCAAAGCTAACTTCACTAGATGGTACTGTATATTACCATGTGAGGTACTCGTCCTCTCTTCAAGTCTTATTGTTAGGAAATTATTGTGTCATGCATTAAAAGTATGGAAATTAAATATATAAAAAATTTCGTAATAATTTGGTGTTGAATGTAATCCAAATTGATATAGTTTCTGCGAAGAAATTCTAATTAACCTCTACCATTATTTGGATAATTGGCAAAATGATTTAGTAATAATATATTTTATAATATTGTACACTATAATATAAGTGTTGTTCATCATAATTTTATTGATATGATAAGATATGGTACGACTAATTAAGTTTTTAATAGAATGATTTAGCAATATATGGTATATGTAAAATATTATAAATTATATGGTTAAATAAGTTTTTAATAGATTATGGAAATAAAAAAAATAGATTGTGAGGATATACGTAATAAAATTTTTAAATCATAAAATTACCATAAAAAAATTATAACTTATAATAAAAATAAAATAAAAAAATTAAATCATATAATATATTATGAAATTATGATGAACCGTAATTCAAACATACCCTTAATATAGGCTTATAAGTGTATGTATAAATTTATAGACTTACAAAAAGTACCGACCGAGACTTCTATCCACAAAACTAGTAAAAAAAATCAATACACGAGATGGAGTTGTTGCAAGCCTTAAACCACCTTATATTAAACCCATTAATCACATAAATGGAGTCAATATTCACAATAACTTAGTATAGGACGCCACTTAGAATCTTTTATATTTTTGCTGATTTAGGGCTTATTAGGAGTAATATTTGCTCTTTTATACAAAGAGATATGGACAATCACTAACCATTATTTTCATATTTGTTCCTATTAAACTATTAACTTTGATACTGCCTGTTGGTGTCGAAAAGTCTTCTTTTTTGAAAAACTTATTTGATGAGTCTTAACGACGAGAGAATGCACTCATAAATTTGACACTATATTTCAACTTAAAATTTTAAGACATTAAAAATTTATTAATTATTTATACTTATATATCACTCATTAGATCTTTTTTTTTTCTTTCTAATATTGTGATATTCCTCTTATATTTATTATATTTGAACATAATGCACAACTGTCTTCCTGACATTGGTGTGTAAGGGTCGAGCTGGAGTGCATAAGGCCTTATGGTGCCAATTTTTTATCATGTGCTACTTATATTATAGTCTATGGCAGAACTAGGAATAATTTTTATATTATAGTCTATGGCAGAACTAGGAATAATTTGGGGGGTGGAATAAATTTTCAAATAAAAAAAAATACTAAATTGCACTATATATATATATATATTATTTTTTAAATAATTTATATATATTTTTGAGATATTTTAATTATTTAATATATTTTAAAGATATTTAAAAATGTGTTTAAATTAATTATTTTGAATAAATTTTCGTGATATAAAATATATTAATAAAATATTAAAATTTAGCTCGAAATAAAATTTTATTAATTAATATTTAATTATAAATAAAATTTTATTTAAATATTTAAATTTTTAAAAAAAATTTAGTTCAATCTAATTTTATTATATCAATTTCCATATTTAAAAAAATATAATTAGTAAAATATAATTTTTTATAAAAAAATATGAGTTAATTTTAAAGTAAAAAAATTATAACAAAATAATTTTTTTTAAGAATTTAATTTATTTAGTTAGGTCTACTACTAGTAATTTTATCTACATTTAAATTAGACATAAATTTTTTTATGTAAAAATAAACTAAAAAATAATTATTTTTTATGTTTATTATATATATATTACATATATATTATTTTTAACATGTAATTTAATTATATATTATTTTTAATATGTATATATATATGTATAAACTAAGGGGTCTACCGTCCTACTAATCATGGTCATGCTTTAGCTATGTTTAGGATAAGACAATTAGTCCTATCTTGAATTAACAGGAGATGATATATGAGTTTTTAGAATAACTATTATGTATTTTCAAAAAAAAAAAAAAAGAATAACTATTATGTATTTTTTTTAGCATAATAACTATTATGTATTTGATTGAGACTTTGCATGTGGAGAGACAAAACTCTCCGGCGCCATTTTAGAGACTCAGCTCTCCCCCCTGTGAAGTACTGATATCTTCTCTGAGTGAAGTGTTAATGTTGGACACGGGGAGAACACGCACACCCATTAGATACGTGCTCAACATGACTTTATATATATTTTATTATTTTATTATTTTTTTAGATATAATTAAAATACTATAAAAATATACATAAAATATAATAAGAACACATTTTATGATACTTTTAAAATATTTTAAAATATATTTTAATATAAAATTTTATTTACATAATATTCGTAAGTTACTAATTAAATAATTACAATCCATTTTAATTATAAAATTTATTTTTTCACAAAAATTATTTTTTATAATTATATTTATATATAAATGAACCAATATATATTTATTTTAAATATATATATTTCTTATTATATTATATAACTTAATATATATATATCATTATATTTTTATAATTTAAAACATATATATGTATATATGTATAAATGTGTCTTATCGGTGTCATGTTCTTATTTTTTTAAAATTACTATATTAACATATCCATATTATACCGTGCATTCTGTATTAGTATTTTATAGTCTCCAGTTAATGAGGCTAGTTGGTGATTTCAATAAATTAAAATCTATATAATCTTTATTTGATTCTTATATATTAATATTTTCATTTGATAAATTTTTATTAATAATTTATTAAATTTATTACGTATATAACTTTTTAATTTCATATACAAATTTTTATGATTAAAGATATAAAAATATGTTTTTTTCATAAATATCAATGAAGAGTATTTTTTGTATTATGTAAATAAAGTCACAGTTTAGATTTATTTCATTTTTCTTAATTTATTTTTTATATATAACAGATTAGCATGTTTAATTATTATTGTACGAGCCACTCTACATCCACTACTAATGTTTTTAAAAATGCACAGGACGGGTTGATCATATAGGTTTAACCGAAAATCAAAAGTTGTCTAGTTTTAAAATACTGAAAAATCAGATTTATAAAAATTGGCTAAACCTGGGTGAATTGGATCAAATAGGCCAAATATGATTGAATTATACCGAATTAATTTTTTAAATTTTAAATTTTTTTAATAAAATAAAAAAATTTAGTTTAATTTTTTATATGTATTAGATTTAATATATAATACTTTTAAATTGATAACATATATTTTTATTATTTTTATTGAAAAAATTTTATATTTTATATTTTTTTTATTAATATATATAAATAAAAATTTATAATATTACTGTATTATTAAATTCTAATTTATATGATTGAACCTATATAATAAATTTTTTTTATTAAACCATAAATCAATCAATCTGGCATGATATCCTCTCCAATTTTAAGAACATTGTGCTAAGTTAAAACTTAAAATTGGCAACACGCGTTGCATTAGTTGTCAAACAAATCAAGCATTTGTCGCTTTTTGACGCGTTCCATGCAGGAAATTTAGACGTTTTAAGGCTGCAATTAGGAATTGAAGTGGCCCATTTTGGTTAAATATATATATAAACCAACTACCTGATCATTCCATGTTCATCTAAAACCCTACAAAACTTAATTAGTATGGTCTTATGTCATAATTAATCTTAATATATTGTAATTGGTTGATCTACAATTAGCAAAACTTGACGTGCTGGTAAGTCAATGGCGACCCTTCACCTAACAATCTACCCCAACAAATCAAATCATTTTATCTCAATTCACGCTAAGATTCTTTTCACTTTTACAAGTTAATCTATAATTCATTTTTTCTTCGGAAAATCTGATAAATCTACTTATTAAACTTAGTTTATATATAGATAAATACATTATAATACAAACTATTTAACCGTTTTGAATTTTATTGGAGAAAATTAATTTGAATTGACATTAGTTTTTAATCAATGAAAACTATACTCTTTATGTTACCTAATTTCCTTAATTTTCTACATCTAGGAAAGCTACTAACTATAAAGGAATTAGTATACAGAACACTCTCAAACAGCAATTAAGGAAACTTTATCCACAAATTTTGATCTAGTGACGTAAAAAATATTTTTCAATTTTTGAAATAATAATTATGAGATTATAAATTCAAAATTGAGTATAAAATCGATATCTAATTAATTAAGAAAAGAGAAAAAAATGATGCACAACATATGAGAAATCTTTTATTAGCCATAATGTATACAATGAGCAAAACTAAATCTGATTTTTAATTAATAGATAAATATATAATATTGCTGTTATTTTTTTTAATACAAAACGATATTATTCAAAGTCTCTGATAAATTTTTTCTAAAAAACAATAATTATATTCCATAAAGATTTTGGGTCTAATTTGTAGTATTCATTATGATAATTTAAATTGGAAATTTTGTCGCCATAAAACGCGTTTTTGGCACTGTTGCAACGAAGCCGGCGGGACATGGAATGGAAATCGATTTTGCAGCTGTCGTGCTATGAGTGGGACTGGGGGAGGACTTCTGCTTGATTTTGTTGGATACATGTCACAAAATTTTTTCCCCAATATATATTAGAAAGTTTGAGGAGGAAAAAAATGCCAAATTATGTCAATTTCAATTAAATTGTCAATTTTGTACTTCACCATCATTTATTAAAAAAAATATTTTAAGACCATTGAAAAATAAAAATTTCAGATCATTTTATTAATTTAATATACCTGATATATGCTTTTTATTTTAAATTAAAATATTTTATTTTTAATATATGAATGAACTAATATTATATATATAATTTTTAAATTAATTATTATATTATATTATTAATTCAATAATATATTTTTAAAAGTTTGCAACGACATTTATTAAGCATTGATGACGAAGGCTTTTTTTAGGGGTTGTCCTAGTTCTGTAGCTCAGGTTCGACATATCTGCTGCTGTAATTCTCATATTTTCAAGATAAGAGAGAGGAGACCGGGCTTTCTGGAGGGAGACTCTGATTTCTATATTAGAGGTTAGTTGCTCTGAGTAAAATAGAGTGTGAGAGAGAAAATATGATATTTTATCTGTGAGGGGTAATTTTCTATTTATAGTTGACGCAGGGAGATAAGGTTTAGCCCATGTCAGTATAATTTGTAGATGTGTTGGGACTACAAGGTCTGACCCATGTCAGTATAATTTACAGGTGTGTCTATAGACTGTCAGCTAAAAATCGAAAGCTCGGTAGGACTGAAAGTGCCCAGAACCGAGGCATGCTATACTGTTGATAGCTTGGCCATGAGGGTGACCATATAAGGAGCTCGGTGTAAGAGCTTAGTAAAATGAGGGTAACATAAATAGTCCTTCTCAAATCTTTTGACATTTATGTCAAAGCTAAATAAGTTATGCATGGAGCTCAAGTAAGCTCAGGTGAAAATATTTAATCATGATGCAAATGAGACTTATGATAAAATGCAACATTTACAAATGGAACTCGATAACCGAGCTTGAAAAAAGAGGAACTATCATCAATTCTCTAACACTTGATATTTATGTCATATTAGGAACAATGTTTTAGAGGCATCTAATTAATGCTCGGTACGAGCTGTAAAGAAATTGAAATGCTTTAAAAGATTAGAGCATGATGAGCTCGGGTAAGAGATTCCAACGTTCTAAAAGAAGGGCTCAAAGAACCTGAGGAAGGAGAGCTTGAGGAGCTCCAAGGGCAAGGCTGAGGAAGGAGAGCTCAAGGAGCTCTAAAAGGAGGGCTCAAGGAACCTAAGAAAGGAGAGCTCGAAGAGCTCCAAGGGCAAGGCCGAGGAAGGAGAGCTCGATGACTCCAAGGGCAAGGCCCGATCACAAAGGGGGTAGTATGGGTACCACTAGTCCCTCCTAAGAAGTCTTGGTATTTATGCCAAGGAGAATCGGTTAACATTCTAAAAGGACACATGTCACGCAGCAATGTAGTAACGCTTTGGAAACCGATGTGACGGTTGGGCGGGAATTGAAAAGTTATAACACATGAAATATTAATGAGGGATGTCGGTTCAACTGGGTGAAGTGTGCTCTTTACATCATCTACACTCACCGTACCAATGATGACAGGAGCTTCTGCAAGGGTTGTCCTAACTCTGTAGCTCATATTCGACATGTCTGCTGATGTAACTCTCCTACCTGCAAGACAAGAGAGAGGGGGGATCAGGCTCTCCGGAGGGAGACTCCGATACCTAAGTCAGAGGTCGGTCATACTGAGTAAAAAGAGAGTGAGAGAGAGAGAATATAATCCTTTATCTGTGGGGGGTAATCTCCTATTTATAGTTGACACAGAGAGACAAGGTCTGGCCCATGTCAGCACAATTTGCGGATGTGTTTGAACTACAAGATCTGACCTATATCAACGTAATTTGCAGGTGTGTCAATAGACTGTCGGCTAGAGATCGGGAGCTTGATAGGACTGAAGTGTCCGGAACCGAGACATGCTATACTACTGATAGCTTAGCCATGCAGATAGCCATACAAGGAGCTCAATGTAAGAGCTTGGTAAAATGATGGTAGCATCAAGTATTAAATATATATATATATATATATAAGAGAATATGATTTCAATATAATGATTAGCATAAAAATTTAAAGAAAATATTGTAAATATAATCTTGGTGTTTAGGTTAGGACATATATAAATTTCATATTTTTTTTGTCTAAAAAATATATAGTAAATAAGGAAAATGTGCAAATATGGCCATCATACTTAGAGTTAAGGGCATATATATACCTTTTTTTTTTTCTAAAAATATATATTAAGTTTGTAACAAAATAAATATGCAAAAAAATTAAGAGAAAATTACATAAAATACCTTCTTCTTTTTTTTTCAAAATTTCATTTTTATTATGCCTTTTTTTTTGCAACAAAAAATATTATGCAACAAAAAAAAAACAAAAATATTATACATATACCAAATTAAAATTTATGAAAATATGATATATATATTTTTTATATCTGTTGAATATATATTTTTAGAATATGTTAAGTATATTTTTGATATGTCTTAAAAATATTTTAAAAAATTAAAAATAGTATTTTTGTAAATTGAAGAAAAAACATATAGTAAAAATGAAAATATGAAGAAAAAAGTAGTATTTTGTGTCATTTTCTCTTAACTTTTTTTGCATATTTGCTATATTTTACAAATTTACTATATATTTTTGTGATAAAAAAATGATATGTATATATGTCTTTGATTATAAACATTATGGTCATATTTGCACATTTTCTCAACTTACTATATAGTATATATTTTTGAGATAAAAAAAGTATATATCTATATCATTGAACTTAAATATTAGGGTCATATTTACACTTTTTTTTCAAATTTAATACTCAAATTAAAATATAAGCTACTGCAATTGCTGGTTACTTAGACTAACGATATTATTATTAGTTAGAAGGATTGAAATTCAATATTATGCAAAAATGGGAAGGAATAATAATAATAATAATAATAATAATAATAATAATAATAATAATAATAATAATAATAATAATAATAATTGTAGAAGATGATCATGTCATAATTTTGATGGGGCTTGGATAGAAAACAAGTAGCAACTTTTTTGCATTGCAAGAAAAAGGATGATGGAGTTTTTTCTTGGAAAATCAGAAACCTCTAATGATCACTATTATTATGAACCCCTTAATAAGACCCCACAATATATATACATACATACATACATATATATATATATATATATATAACATGGAAATTTGGCTTTTGCTTCACGAATCGTTCCTCTGCCATATATCAATTATATCCACTTGTATTTTCTTGTTCATAACGTTTCATGCATTTTTTTTAATACAAATGTTTCCTTTACGTTCATGAATCATATTGGATAAGGATAAATATTTGTAGTTGATAGAATTTTGCACATGCACCAAGTTTATGGTAGAATTTTTCATACTTATAAATCATAATAAGAATAAGAATTTTGCGTGGGAAATCTTTGACAAAGATGTAATAATTAATGTTTAAATAGTGACATCCTCCTAGTTGAGTAACAAATGAACGTCGTGAGCTTCCATCGTTTTCAATTATTTATAAATCTGTGATTGATTCAGCTAAGCCAACATGAACATGATGCTTCTAAAACCTCATGCTTATATATACAGAGAAGACCTCAACTAGCAGTTAAAAATTAAAAACGTCAAATGGAAATGTTATTCCGGCCTACGTTTCCCTCAATTTAGACTTTTTTTTTTCTGAATTTTTTAAACACAATAAATAAGTAGGCTTATATATATATATATATATATATAAACCAGTTGGGATAGTTCAATTGGCCACCTTATGTTACTCTCAATAGGAGAGATCAGGGATTCGAACCCTAAAAATGATTTCCAAAGATCAAGCTTTTTAAAAAAAATATATATGAAGCTGATGCCTTTAATACATCATGCTTATACCAATACTTATCTTAATATTATCACTTCCATATTTCACAATGTTATAATATAAAAAAATTATTCTATTTTTTTTTATTTTTATATAAATTTCATTTTTATATAAAAAATTCCTATTTATCATCCGTTGTCTTCTTTCATACACTTAAAAAATTAATTAGATATATATATTAAATTTTAACAAAATAAAAATAAACTAAATAAATGATTTTTGTAAAAAAATAAAACTCCATATTTTTATTAAATAAATATTAATAGATTTATATTTTTGTCTTTCTCAAAACAAAGTAATGAGTAAATTTTCAAATATTAATTAAAAATTCAACAACTTTTTGTAGAAAATTCTTACCTACATCAGTTATATCTCATACATCAAAATAATGAGATGTTGTGTTAAAAAAAAAAAAAAAACTAGCTAATGAGATGATACTTCAATAAATATAATTCTTTGTGAACAGACGCTGATATCTTGTTTTTTACATTGAATTGATATATACATCAAGACTTATTTTTTGAATTTTCTTTTAAATAAAATAAAAAATATAGAATCATATTTTAAAATTTACATTGTATTCTTAAAATGATCATAATAAACTGAATTAAAGCCTGCTCATCCTTGAATTAAAAAAATATGCATTTTATAAAAGCGAATTCATTTTTTGTAAAGACAATTTGAAATTAAGACAGAAGAGTTTTAATTAAGTTTTCATGATAAAAGTATATCTTAATAATTATGCAATAATTTCTAATAAATAAAATATGATTAATATTTTAATAAAATAAATTTACCAAAAAAAAAAATATATATATATATATATATTATTTCATTAATTACATTATATATTTTGTACTCAAACTAAATCTAAACTTTATTTATGATAGAATTTCATACTAATAATTCTTTATTTAGATAATAAATTTAAATTTAAATCCTTACCATTTTTTATTATTAATAATTAATTTTTTCCTTTTCTCAATTTCACTAATTACATTTCAAGCTTTGAAGTATTCGGCCTATCATAATATTAGTTTAGAAAAGAAGCACGTTATACCTTGTCCGTAGACTTAAAAACTTATATTTATCGAGTTTCTGAATTTTTTATGGTTTATTTTAAATTTTAAATTTTTTTACTTATGGAAAGATGAAATTATTGAAAAATTCATTTGAGATTTGGTTTATGATTGTCTACCAAAATCAATAATGAATTTTAAGAAAATTAAAGCTTTTTTAAGAAAAATAAAATTATAAATCTATAATAATATCATTCAATTAGTATTTCAACTAGAAAAATGTCCTGCATGGTGTTACAGGTATTTTTATTTAATATATGTGCTAATTTTAAATTTTAAATAATTTTAAGCTAAAAAAAATTAAATTATGAAATTTATAAAATTAAATCTAAATAAAATTTGAATAATAACAATTAAAAATAAATCTAAAAAATTAAATAAACTGAACATAAAATTTAATAATATAAATTAGAAAATAAAACCTAATCAAATAATAAAACTAAACAAAAATTAAAATAAAATATTTAATGTAATTGAAATTAAAATAAAACTCTAACAAAAATAAATTATAAAAATTAAAAAAACCTTAACATAAAATTAAAAAAAATTACAAAAATATTTAATTTAAAAAACTCAAAAAGAATATAAAAATATGTAAAAAATAAAAATATTACAAAGAATGCAAAAAAAAAAAAAAATTGACGCAACAACCAAACAACACAAATTAACAAAAAAAAGTTACCTAACAGAAAAATAATAAAAAAATAAAAAAAAAATCCAATAAAAAAAATCAAAATCAAATAACGCAATAAATTATTTAAAAAATAATTATATATATAAAAAATATTAAGATAATTATATTAAATACTAATTGATAATAGAAGAAAAGCAAGGAAGAGAATAAAAAATAACTATGAGAGAAAAAAAAATATTATCTATCATAATTATAAATATGATAATCAAATAAAAACAAACAAATAAATAAATAATAAACTAAATAAAATATAAAAAAATTATCAATAATAATAAAAAATAAAAAATAAGATATATTATTTATACGTAAATTGAATAATAGTATAATAGTTGAACAATAGTACTGTGATTTTAAAGTTGAATAATATTATATGAGAAAAAATAATATCATAATAGATATGATTTTTTTACGTATATATATAACTAATTATTATCGATAGCAAATAGGATATCATAATTTTATTTAAACTCTATAAATAAATATAATTATTATTAGTATCAAATATAACATTATTATCCTCTTTAATCTTTTCAAATATAAATCATATATTATTAAATTTAATAATTCAATTTTATTTGAACTGTCCAAATAAATATCAAATAAATATTTTTTTATATAAAAAAATAATAAATTAAATTTACAATATTATAAAATTAGAACAGTGATAATATTCACAGGGCACATAATTGTGTCTATATTATAAAATTTAACATAATATAACGATATAGAGTATATACAAAAGCCACATCTCGGTAGGTCCTTTTCAATATTTGGGATGAAATATGGAATCTGTGATATTTGACTGGAAAACAATTAATGTATATTAGTTATTTTCTAATTGTTTATTAGACAGAACTTGTTATATATGTGTAAAGAATGAATGGTTGCAATTATTAATTTTTCTTAATTACTAATATCATGTTAATTAATTATTATAATATCCAGAAATAGCTGACTATATCTCATGAAAAATTAAACTTTGCCAACTATATGAAGGAGAAATAGGGATTGGCAATTACCTATAAGAATATTATTTATATTTTATTTTATTGTTGTTATTCTCCTGGTGCACGAACAATTAATTAAGCTACATCAGGCTGATGCTCATAAAACATCATGCTTACATAATCTTTTTTTCTGGTCTAAGCTTTATTCTTCTTCTTCTTCATTTAACTTAAGAAGGCATTATCCAATACTGAAATTTTATAGGAATTCGTATATTTAATTCACTTTTTATTTTTATAAATTTATTGTTCAAAAATCATCTCATTGATATTTACTATAAATTCAATTCATCAAATAAAAATATTATGATCGTATACCAATATATATTATGTGTTGTAATCTTAATAATCTCCTATAATTTTTAATCCCCTCAATTCATAATAATAATAAAATTAACCAAAAAAAATCCTTAATCGCAATTTTGTAGTTTAAGATATAGAGTTATCATCTACTGAAAATAAAATAAAAAAAAGTCTGATCATAGTTTGTGACAGCTGCAATATATATCAAACAGACATTGTCAGTTTCTTTCAAAACAAAAGAGAAACAACGCAACCAAAATTTATGTAAGAAAAAGGCCATTTCTACATTTTCATATTTTATCAGAAACTTTCTCCAGTAATCAGAACTAAGTTATATATTAGAGCTCAAATCAAGCCCAAGTCTCAACCTCAACAGCAAATTAAACTATATATCACTTTGTTGACTGGTTTTCAAAAATATCCTATAGTTTTTTTTTTAATCTATTTTTAGTATGTTAAATATCTATTAAATGTATTCATCCGAAAGTGAGTTATATTTTTTATAGACGAGATGTAACCCACTAAATTAAACGTTGAAAGTGAATATTTTAAAAGAAAACAAGGATATTCTTGAAAATATTTTTATTTTTAGGATACTTTTGGAGAAATCCTTCTATTTTAAATTCTGAGCTTGGGCTTGTTAGAGACCCAATGAGCTCTAGCCCGATTTTAGACTGCTATATTTACTTGACTTTTCCTTCTCTCTCTCTCTCTCTCTCTCTCTCTCTATTTGTATATACACTATGTTGTATTTGTTTAATTTAATTATTAAGCTTTATCTCTATAATATGATACAATATTATTATATTATATTGTTTGAATTTGGCAGGTTTCTTTTTTCATGCATCACTATTGCTTAGGATTTCTTACAATTTACCTTAGATTTTAGAACAGCCTATAGTAAGTAACATTCACCTAACAATTTTTTTTTTGGTACTGTAAGTATGCATTTTTGTTCCAGACTCTATGTGAAATGATTTCTACAACTTCATCATTGCTAGGCGTTTTAAATCTTAGAAAAAACAAGTACAAATCTAGAAAACAGGAGTCGCCACTCTAATGGATCGAAACGAAAAATAAAGAGTGGCAAACTCAATTTCTGAAGAATTTTCAACCCATTCAAAAAATTGGATAGTATAAAAAAAATTAAAAAATAATCCGCTGCCCCAATAAGCCTGGTTCATTGGAACAAACGTACTTTTTAGGTCTAAATATTATTTTGTATTTAATTATTAAAATATAATTCAATTACCATGCATTTAAAAATAAAAATAAAATTCAATCATAAATAATAATTAATTAAAAATACACAATCCAAATAGGCACCCACACTTAGTAGAAACATGTCCCTTAGGGAAATGGAGATTTAGTATAGTAGAGAATCAGCAAAATGAAGAACGAGAATCAGCGAAAATATAACAGTGGTGCAAGATGAGAATGAAAGAAGAACGAGAGAGCGAGATGGAGACAGTTAGAAAGACAAAAAGTAAAGAGGGAAAAAAATTAGCGGGGCTGTATCTTTTAAGAATAGCGACAGACCACATAGTTACAAACACAACGTTAATTATAACGTCATAATATAAGTTCATCTCTATTAGTGATGGACAAATACAATCTGTTGCTATTTGTTGTGGAAAAAGAAAGGCTGTCAAAAAGCACATGAAATTTTAATATTTTAATGTTAACGACAGATAATGTATCCATCGCTATTTGTTATGAACATAATTAGTCAAAACATTTTAGATGAATTTGAGCAAATTCAGCATATCAATAACGATGGTTGGGACATTCCGTTGCTAGATTAATGACACACAATAAGTTATTGTCTTTACTTATGACAGATTCTTGTTCATCGCATAATTGCCATCTCTAGTAAGGCCCCATTTAATTACTGACCTTACTGACCAAGCTGACCTTACTGTATACTTGCCATCTCTAGTAAGGCCCCATTTAATTACATCATTTACTCCCTCTGTTATTCTATACTTTCTTACCTCCTGCCAAGCTAAGTTTTTCTCTCTATTCATTGGATCTGGCAAAACCCATTCCCCTTGCCTCCATCTATCTCTTACTACTGATTTTTTAGGTATATCTGCATATGCTATATTTATATTGGGGAATTTATCAACCAAACTCAGTCCCTCAATCCAAGGATCAAACCAAAAACTTAAGTCACCTTGCTTCAATTGATAGACAAATAGAGGTTTCAACTTACCTCTAATGTCCATTAATTTCCTCCAAACCCAGCTAGCATCCAGGGGTTTGGTTATCCCCCAGAAACCTAACCTTTTTCAATTTATTAGCAATTATCCATTTAGCCCATAGAGAAGACTTATCATAAATAAGCTCATATATATGTTTACCCACTGCTGCAACATTCCATGAGATTAAATCCTTAACTCCCAATCCACCCTCACTTCTAGGTTTACATATCAACTCCCAAGCAACTAAACCTTTTTTTGATCCTTCACTTTTACCTGACCACAAAAAATTTCTACATCTTCTCTCTCTCATTAATAACAGCTTTAGGCAATACAAACACACTACACCAAAATACCTGCATACTCCTCAAAATAGCATTAATCAATTAAATCCTTCCAGCATAAGAGAGATGCTTCACTGCCCAAGAGTTTATTCTTGCTGTAATTTTCTCAATTAATTCCTCACAATGCACTTTCTTCAACCCACAAGATACCAAAGGCACTCCCAAGTATTTAACTGGCAGTGTCCCTTCACTAAAGTGAATCTCCTGCAATATTCTCTTCTTTTCATCCTCATCTATTCCAGAAAAGAACACAGAGCTTTTTCCTTCATTAATTTGCAGTCCAGAGACTTCCCCCATATGCCTCAATTTGGACAGCAGCCATTTAATCGAATTACTATCACCATTACAGAAAAGAAATAGATCATCAGCAAAACAGAGATGATTTATTTTTAACACTTTAAATCCCTCATGAAATCTGAATTCTCTTGGCATCCCAAGACTTAGGCTTCTAGATAGGTACTCCATTGCAATAACAAATATCAATGGAGACATGGGATCACCTTGCCTAAAGCCCTTTTTTTCCAGGGAAAAACCCTTCCACTGAGCCATTTATTATTACTGAAAAATGAGGAGTTCTAATGCAATTCATAATCCATTGTACCATTTTTCCTGGAAACTTCAATCCCACAAGCATCTCCTCAACAAAGTCCCATTGGATAGAGTCATAAGCTTTTCTAAGATCTACCTTTAATGCACATTTTTGTTTTCCCCTTGATCTATGATAGTTATACACCAATTCATGGGCTAATAATATGTTATCTGTAATTTTTCTCCCTGGTACAAAAGCTGACTGAGCTGGATTTATTACTCTACTTAAAACCACCCCTAACCTCCTTGCCATTATCTTGGTTATCACCTTATACAGCACAGTGCAGCAGGCTATTGACCTATAGTCAGTCAATCCTGCAGGGTTTGCTACCTTAGGTAAAATTGTTAAAGTAGTTGCATTAAACTGCTTTAACATCTTACCTGTATCAAAAAATTCCATAACTGCATTTATAACATCCTCCTCTATAATGTTCCAGGACTTCTTGAAAAAAAACTATTAAAGCCATCAATACCTGGGGCTTTGTCGTTACTGATCGACCACAAAACCAGTTTAATTTCCTCTTTTTCTATATGCTTGCATAAACTAACTGCCTCATCCTCATTCACAAGCTCCCCATTAAGAATTACATCTGCAGATGCATTTCTTCTTTGCATATCATTAGACCCAATCAACTACTTATAATATTGTGTAATTGCCTGTTTAATTTCTTCTTGATCTGAAGTCTCCTCCCCATCACTTACAACCAAGCTAGATATTCTGTTTCTTACCCTTCTTTCTTTCATTTGGTTATCGAAGAATCTAGTGTTTGCATCTCCCAATTGCACCCAATTTACTCTGGATTTTTGCTTGAAAAATTCCTCATTTTGTTGTAGTACTACACGAAAATGTTTCATCACAGCCCTTTCCTCAAATATAAAGTCAGAATTATAAGGCTCCTTTTGTAAATTCTCTTATAAATTATAGAGCATAATCTTGCATTCCCTAACTCTTTCCAAAATATCAGAATATTCTTCTTTATTCAGCACTACTAACTCTTTCTTAAGCATCTTCAATTTAGTCCACAGTCTAAACATAGCATTACCTCAAATACTTGTCCTCCATACACCTCTGACAATATCTGGGTATCTTTGATTAGAAATGCACATATTAAAGAATCTGAAGTTACTCCTCCTAATCTGATTATCTTCCCTGATATACGCTACTAGGGACAATGGTCAGATATACCAGCAGACATCACTTCCCCATCTAACATACCAAAAGCCTCATTCCATGCAACATTAATCAAACTCCTATCTAAAAGTCTCCAAATTCTGCTCTCCACATCCTGATTATTAGACCAAGTAAACCAATTTCCCCTGAACCTAATGTCCATCAACCCATTCTTAGATAAACACTCTCTAAAATCCTCACAACTTGTCATATCTAGCTCTCCACCTCCTGACCTCTCATGGACACCTAAAATACAATTAAAATCACCATGCAATAGCCAAGGGCCATTCAAATTCACCCCTAACTCTTCTACTACATTCCATAATCTATTTCTCTCCACTAAGCAATTACTCCCATAAACAACAGCCCAATAAAACTCCAAATTATCTTTTTAATTATGCATTGGATTATATGATCAGTCACTCGCATCACCTGTAACTGAACTATACTTGGGTTATACATCACCCAAATTCTACCTAACTCAGCACTACAGTAATTAGACTCCAATACCCACCCTGATAGCCTTAAAGCTTTTAGAACCTTATCTCTATTTACTTCTTTAACTCTAGTTTCCACAATTCCTATCATCCACAACTTCTTTTTAGCTATCAGAGAGTGCACTTCTGACTGCTTTCTAGGGTCATTAAGACCCCTAATATTCCAACACCCTATCATCCTCCCTTATCATGAGGTTTCAACCATTTTACAGGCAGCCTTCCCTCACCAATGACCCCAGCATTGGAACTCCCGCCATTATCACCACTTGTAATATGGCTTCTGTTAGTAGAACTCCCCCTAGTTGCTGTAATTGCTTTCCCCTTAGCCTTACTAACAGCGATCCATTCTTCATTCACCCCTTCTACCCTCATTAATGAAGTATCTCCAATAGAAGTTTTAGCCCTATTACTATTCCCAACCACACCAGGGTCATCTCGTACTTTAGAGCTTTCTGCTTTACTGGTCTCTATCATTGTATCCTCCAAACTGCCCACATCAACACCCTTCTTTTCCTGCCATATTTTCTTAACTTAAGGCCCAGAGCATTCTCTTCATGCCCCACTTTTTTACATTTAGCACAGATGGTAGGTCGCCATTCATATTCCACCTGCTGGATTAACTGTTCCCCTAATTCATCTTCCAACACTACATGATCTGGAAATCCACCCCCAAGCTCCATATCCACAAGCTTTCTTGCAAACCCAAGCCTCAATCTATTCCTAGTGCAAGTATCAGCAAATAATGGTGTTCCAAGTACACTCCCAATCCTACTCAACATCTCATTAGACCAGAACTCCCAAGGAAGACCAGGAAACTTAACCCAAATAGGAAGCTTCTGTGTATTAGCAAGATGCATCTGCATTTTTGGTTTCCACTGCCTTAGAATCAAAGGCCTTCTATCAAACGTATACGGCCCCTCTTTTTAAACCCTCAATTTGCCTTCCTCATCATAAAAAAGAAACAAGAAAATGTTATTCCTAACCATATACACAGATTTCAAACCTCGTTTCTTCCATCGCTCCATAGCAAAGCCCTCAGTTGCAGAAAATCTCAGATTATCACCAAAAACACTACCAATTAAGGCATTTTTCCACTTTTCGATCTCCGAATTAAATTCATCCGACTGAAATTTCACAACCTTCAGCCCTTCACTCACAGTCGGAAGAACAAATCTCAGCTCACAATCTGTCGCTCTATTTGTATTCTGTAAAAACAAATCAGCCCAAGCCTTTCTACTACCTTTAGCACCTTCAACATCACTCACATCCTCCTTATCCATCAATCGATTAGTAGACAAGACCCTCTCATGATTAAACTCAGAGATTAAATCCATTTCATTGTGATCAATTCCATCAGCACTACCTTTGACATTGCAATGGTTGGGGTGCACATTGAGGAGGAGTTTAATGAGGTTGCGAAATTGGATAGTCAATCATCCATAGCTTCATCTACAACCTTCGATCGCGTCACGCCATTCTGTTTCCTCGTTTTCTTCCTCATTATGGGAAACGGCGTAAGTTAGCAATAATCACTAACATGCGCCGAGAAAGAAACGAATTTTATTTTTTCAATTGTCTAATTACATTTCTTGGATTGTCGACAATGGGATTCAAGAGGACTCTTCATACGTGCCATCTACTCTAAATGCTAATTGTAGGTTTGTGGAATTTGGACAAACTTTTAACTGTCAAGTAATGAATTTGAATTTTTGATTAGACACGAATTTTGAATTGGGGATTTGGTGATGCTGGGTTTAGCGAATGATAATGAAGTTAGGTTTGGCGACTGAAGGTGATGATGTTGGGTTTGGCAATTATAGGCGATGATATGCTTGGCTGACTAACGACGATCAACAAGGCTGGAGGTTGGTGCAACGCCGATGGAGGTGATGATGATGCTGGGTAGGCCGTGATTTTTGTTTGGGTTTTCTTTTTCCTTTTAGTTTTTTATTTAAATTAAATTTATTTATAATTATTATGTGATATATAAATTTATAAATAAAAGTATAGTTTAAAACTTTTAATTGAATTTTCATTTGTTTAATTAATTTTTATTTTCACAAAGAATGTAATGTAATATTATAAATAAATTTTAACATAATTAATTTTAAATAAATAATATAAAAATAATTTTAAAATTTAAAATAATAATTGAATAAATAAGCAATGAAAATTTTAAAATTAATAATTTAACTAATTAAATGGTATTTTTGATATTTTATAATATATATAAGTAGATTTAATTGTGTTTACATGCAGCTAGAAAGTGAACTATATGTATTTTACCACATTAAAATTAAGTATTAAATGGTTAAGAAATTGGCAAATAAGTTTATAAATAGTAAATATAATATGAAAAATTAAATCAATTTTTTATAAATAGAAAGAAAAATAAAAGAGAGGAAGAAGAAGAGCGAGAGGGATAAAGGAAAGAAAAAGAAAAGAAATGGGATGGATGAGCAAAAAAGAAAAAAAAAAGCAAAAAGTTGATAAAGGAAAAAAAAGATGTACATTTAAAAAGAAATATGAAAAACAAAACTGAAAAAAATAAAATTAAAAAAAAAACTCCACAGATATGAAAACTGAAAGTGAAATAAGGATAGATTGTATAATTTTCTCTTAACATTTTTTCATAATTAGCGAATTTATTAAATCGAGTTAACATTTGTTGACGTGGCAATGTGAGAATCACTTAATTAGAAACATTAGGAATGTGTTTGAGATTTTTTTTTGGCTTTTTCTAGGAAGATAAAATCGAAATATGTTTAATAATGTCATTAAATTATAATTTTTTCTAATTAAATAAAACTGTTTTCATGCTAAATCTATAAAATATAATTTTAATAGTTTTAATTTTAAGAAGATATTTTATATCAATAAATTTTTTTAATATAATATATTTTATATTAATAAATTTTTTTTTACTAAAAAAATTAAATTTTTAACATTTATCTTCTTTAAAAAGTTTTAATTTTTAATAATTATGATATAACTTTTAAAAATACAAAACATATTTAAAAGAATATAAAATAAAAACTGAAAATAATTTTTGGTTTAAAAAAATAAAAAAAAAACTACAAAATCTACAATTTAAACGAAGACACCTAGGATTTCAACGTTGACTTCGAGCTAATGATCTAGATTCAAAATAAACTTTTGTATTATTTTTTTATGAAAAAAATAATAATAATACACCAATAATTAACATTTTAGTTCCTTTAATTTCTAAACTAAATTTAATGAAAAATAAAAATAAAATAATTAAAAGACTAAAAATTAAAATACTAAAATATAATAAAAAATTTATAACTCTATAAATAAGATTAAAATAATGATTTTACAATAAATCATTATTATAAATAAGTATAGACAATACTAAATTATTAATGACCCCTTACTAAATTATTATAAATAATATCAAAATTTCACTAAAAATAAAATAAATTATCTAAATAAATTATATTTAGATAATCTAGAAAGATACTTTACTCAACCCATATACTTATATCAAAATTTCATTAAAAAATTTTAATACTCTATGAATATGAATGTCTAAATATATTTATTTTTTGTTTAAAAATAATATTTTAACTTTTCGGTCTCTGTCTGAACCAGCAATGTCGACTTCGGTGCACACTTTACCCTTTAATATTGTCAAGCTAAGCAGATTTCCATCGTGTTGGGACCATTTGGATGTACAGTGGCCGACCAGGGGCGGAGCTGGGGGGGGAGGAGTCGTGTGGGGGGCGAACGACCCCCTTGCCGGCGGCAATGCACACATATATAGGAAGAGCTCCGCCCCCCTCCGTCGTTGCCCCTGCTGCTTTCTTGCTCCGCCCCCCCTCCCAGTCCCAGTCCCACGCACGCAGTCTCAGAGGTTGAAGACAACCTCTTTAATTTTTTTTTTACTTTATTAAGTGAAACGGTGAAACGGCGCAGTTTCACTTAATAGAGTAAAAAAAAAAAATTAAAGCCAGCAGCAGCATTCTGCTGCTGGCTCGAGCGAGACCGAGAGAGGCACAGACAGAGAGAGGTGAGACGAGTTGCAGACGACCGGCGACGGCGAGCAGGTAGAGACGGAGACGGCGACGGCGACTGGTGGTTTTGCCCCCCCTCAACAACTCTCTGGTTCCGCCACTGGTGGCCGACAGAATTTTAAAACATAATTGCAAAGTCCATTGAGAAGAAATATAAGATACAAAAGCTACGAACAGATCTACACTTACATGTAGGAAATTTGTGCAAGGTCTAGCAGTTAAATGATTCTCTATCGAGGCTCCAACAATGAGAAGCTAATTTCATTAGTTGAAGAAGACACATGCTTGCTTGATGAAGATTCTGCTTCAGGTGGAGCTAGGTTCTTAAAAAAACCAGGTTTTTTGGGTTCAGTCAATTCAATCTCACTACTTAACATCAAAACCACAGAAGCCATGCTTGGCCTATCCTCTGCATTCTGTTGGACACATAAGAGGCTAATATGGATACAACGCATAACTTCTGATATTTGGCAAGAATCCTTTAAAAATGGTTCAACTAATTCCAAGGGACTTCCTTCTTTCCATAATCTCCATGCCTGAAACATACTAAACAATTAGATTGATTTATCCATGCATGGTAATATAAGAAACATTCAACAAATCAGCAAAAACATTCAATTCTCAACTTACATATCCAATGAGATTAAGATTATAATCTGGGAGATAAAATCCACGGCTTTTCTTTCCACTTATTATCTCTAACATTAAGATTCCAAAGCTAAAAACATCTGATTTCACTGAGAATAGTCCATAAATAGCATATTCTGGTGCCATATAACCACTGCACAACAATTACATTACGATGCATTTTGATGAGCTATTAGAAGCTAATTTATAACTAAGATATTGAAATGGTAAACGATCAAATTTTTAGCCGACAATACTGCATTTGGGCTCCAATCATTAGCCATCGATTGCTAACATTTAATAAATATAATGATCAATTACAGTTTCCTTCAAAAAAAAAAAATTACAGCTACTGAATCAACAGGCCTTAACGCAAAGAAATGAAACATAAAAACATGTTGAGTATATAACATATACTTACTATGTTCCAACCACTCTATTTGTGTTTCCTTCAGTTTGATTGCCTCCAAAAGTTTTGGCCATGCCAAAATCTGAAATTTTGGGAGTCATCTCAATATCCAACAATATATTACTCGCTTTGAGATCTCGATGTATAATTCTAAGCCTTGAATCTTGATGAAGATAGAGAAGTCCCCTAGCAATCCCACACACAATATTGAAACGATTCGACCAATCTAATAATTTTCCTCTTCTTTGATCTGCCAAGTTATATATATATATATATATATAAATGAACTTGTAAAATTCGTTGATATGTAATAGAATTTGGTTTTGTATGAAATTGAATTCATGGAAGTGAAATAAACATTTGCATTCATATCAAACATGAGATTTCAAATGAATTTCATTAAATTTTGTAGAATAATTTCATTTATACCAAATAGGAATTGGGTTCTACTATACATACCAAAAACAAAGAAGTCCAGGCTATTGTTTGGCATGTATTCATAAATTAGCATTCTCTCATCTCCTTGAATGCAGCAGCCAAGAAGCTTTACAAGATTCCGGTGCTGAAGTTTGACAATTAATTTAACTTCATTTTTAAACTCTTTTAATCCTTGTCGTGAATCACTTTTTAGCCTCTTCACAGCAATCTCTTGTCCATTCAGCAGCGTTCCCTTGAAAAACCATCGGTCGCAAAATTTTAAACAGACAAAATTATATATGTTCCTAGCTTATTGAAACTTTCATTATATTATCAAATTATATTACCAGGTTGCAAACTTTCATTACCTTGTACACAATTCCAAAACCACCTTCTCCTAGCTTATTGCTGAATGAAAATTTTTTAGTTGCATTTGATATCGTGACAAGGTCAAATAATGGCAGCTCCAAATCTTCCTCTGATTCTTCATTGCTTCCATCAATTTCATTTTGATCTAATTCAGTGAGATACGAAATTAGCATTAACTAAATTGTCTTTTACAGAGGCAACTAAAAATATATTACTTTACCTTCTAGTTTTTTCCTGATCCTGTAGAAACAATAACTGATTGCTGGAATTCCGAAAACCCCAGCAATTAGTCCACAGATGAGTTTCACCACTATCTTTCTGCCAGGTTCTTTCCCATGTTCAAGGCCAGCTTTAATACAAATTAAAGGAAAACAAAGTCTAATTATATTATGGAAAAGTAAAATAATATAACATGAAAAGCAGTTATAACATAAAAGAAAATCAATTTACACTAGACATGGCTTGAAATAATAGATCAATTTGGTTCAAACATAATAATGGAATAATGAAATTCCAAATGAATTTTTATTTAAATTAAAGTTAAAATATTTGAATTTGCGAATGAAGTTTATTCATATCAACCTAATTTATGATTGGGTACCTATTTCAGAAGAAGACATACGAATATATAGATCCTGCCCACTAGTCAGATTTTCTCTTATATCAATCAAAGCATTAAACCAAAGAGCACAGCCACTGCCTCCATTTCTGACATCATAGCTTGTGTATGCAGTGCAAGAACAGTTCTGTAAGCATTTCACTTTGCATTCTTGGAGGTTCATATGTTCATTTACCCAAGAATATGTAGTATCTGGCAATTTTAATCCACTGTATTTGATAAAAACATCACCACTTTTACAATTTAATGAAGTATTCCGAATACACCCTTGAGACCAATCCCCTGCATCCCATTTCTCTTGAAATTGAGGCCTAAATCCTTTCAAACAATTACAAACTGGAGACGCACTAATAATACAATCTCCATAGGCACCGCAAAGGCTATACTTGTCACAGTAATCTACTGGATAATATGTGAACAAGACCCATGATTTTGATGTTGAATCCCATGTGTATCGCTCACGCCTATTGTTGGTCTGGTTCATGACAAGCCTGGAAATTACAGATCTCGACTTGGAGAAGTATATATAGTAAACTTCATCTTGATTTCGCACAAAGTTATAATTAAAAATTGGGTTAGACCTTAACTGAGGCGTACCACTGTATGTTATGCCATTCCATGGCCCTGTTCGAAAGAAGAGCTTCGGGCCTTTCCAAATGGTTGACTCAGGATTGTTACGTGCTAATACCCTCCAGACAAGGTCCCCTGGTGAAGGATCATCCCAGTTTTTCCATGATGTGAGACGCCTATCCAGTCCCGTCTTCAAGTTCACTCCAAGCTTCATCCCAGGTAGTAAAGTATCTGTTGGATAATCAAAACTCTGCCATAAGTATATTTCAGAAGTTTCATCTTTTTCCTCTCTTAAGACAAGATTCCCAGAATCCAGGAGCTGTATTACAGGATTTTGAGCTGCTTTTGTAGAGTTTGCTGACCAATAAATAGTGGCACTGTTATTGCTAATAAGAACAAGATTGCCTGTTTTGCTTGTCTTCAATAAACCAGAGGTTTCGTTGATTGGATTGCTTCGATTTGCAACCCAAACAACGGTTTTAACTGGGATATTTGTGTACCAAATTCCTAAGTAACGGTTCTTGGAATTTCCAGGAGTGAAGAAACCAAGCTCGAAGGTTCCATCTTTTGAAACTAACGAACTGCCATCATCAGCCATGTATTGGGATGAAGTAAGGGTATCAGTTGCAACCGAGAATTTCAAAAATAAAAGGAGAAAATAAGTAGTGATAAGCATGAAAGAAAGAGGAGTATCCATTAATTTGGACCTCTCTGCTTACGGGTTTCCAGAAACATATGGTGTCTTTCTGGTTGAGTCCATTGAAATGAAGGGAATGCTTACATGTGATAGTGCCTAGTCGTTGTTAACTCTTGTCGTCGTCTATAGGCATAGAATATGATTGAGTCTTCAATATTAAAATTATTTATTCATAAACCCATAGAGAGGTAATTGATTTGGTTGAAAATTGAAATAAAGCTAAGTAAATAAGAGAATTTAAGAGTTTAAATACTACTAAATACACTTTTAAAAAAAGAAGAGATAAATTAGTCTTTATTTATAAGTTACGTTTCAAATATAATTAGTTATATATCTAAATCTTTAAATAAATATAAGTGAAGAAATACGTGAGATAAAAAAAATATTTATTTATAGGTTAAATTTAAGCTCCAATAAAATTAATATATAATTTTGTTTTCATTAACTCTCTTAAAATTTATACTTATGATCTTATAATTTAAAAATATTGCAATAGCAGTGTCTTGAAATTACATGGATGCAACAAACACAAATTATAAAATTAATATATTTTCTATTTTATTCAAGCCAGGAGAATAATAAAATTTAATAATAATTTTTTTTCCATTATCAATATATCTTCAAAAAAAAAAATTGAGGAATTGATAGATGACGGAGTTGAATTTTTTTTTTTTGCTAGCCACTTAACATCTTAAGTTTGAACCTGGGACTTTAATTTATTAAAATTAAAAAATATTTGTTAATTATATTTATCAATATATCTTAAAAAATTATATTTATCAATAAATAACATGAAAATTGTTATTTGATTTCTAAAAATTACCTAATTATTAAATTTTCATCATTATTTAAGAAATGAATTAAACAGTAATTCAAATTATTTTTAATTAATAAAATAATTATTCGGTTATGATATGTCATAGATTTAAAAATTCCATTTTGCCAGTATTAAAATATATATTATTGCTTTTTTAGATAAGAATATATGTCATTGCTAATAAGAAAGAATGATGAAAAGCTTAAATTGATTATTGAATTTATTTTCTTTATCAAATAAATCCAAAATTAATTTTAAGAAAATAAATCCAAAATTAATTTTAAGATGCAACTAGCGTAATATTTTTAATTTTTGATCAATTTAGCTCATTTTTTAATTTAAAATTTAATTATATATTTCAAAATACATAAAATGAAGCGTTACACAAATTTTTTGCCTAGTAACTTAATAAAATTCAAAACTTTTAATTATAATTTTTCAATTTTATTCAAAAATTTTATTTTTATCAATTTTATCCTAATTTGTAATTTTAATTATAATTATACCAAGTTAAAGGACTTAGTCAAAATAAAAAAATTAAAATATTATATTATATTCATAACTAAAACAAAATAATTATATAAAATTTTCTCTTTATTTCAAAAAAAAAAAATCTTTACATCATAGTTTTTACTTCAAAAAAAATTTCTCTTTTTTTTTTTAATTTCTCTCTTGCCAATTTATCTCACTTAGACACAATTGCAGCAAATAAAAATTGGACAAATTGTGAAAAAAAAATGGACAGAATTTATCAAATTCAAATTTTTGGACAAAATTTGAAAAAAGACAATTTTGCCCAAATTTTGGATAGTGTTCAAAAATAATTTTTGTACTTACAATATGTATAAAATATTTTTTTATTATTTAAAAAGATATTTAGAAAAATTAGGTGGGTAAGTTCCAAAAAAATTTGCTAATTTCAGCTTTTTCCAAGAATAAATAATTTAATAAAAGAAGCGAGAAGGTGGGTTGTAATAATATTCAAATAAGCAGCCTCGGGACTCTGAAAAAATTTCGACTCTAGCTTTCTCGTAAGTCTAATGCGTCTAATAAAACAAAGATTTTTCCATTGATTTTATGCAGCGACTCAAATTTTATTTTGTTTTATTTTTCTAATAACATGCAGGAACAAAATTCAAATACAAATAATTTGTATAAAATTAAATAAAATATTAATAATAAAAAAGATTTAGATAGAAGATTCAACGCTTACGTATCACTGAGTCTCGAGTACCAATTGGACGCGGATTTTTATCCAAACTTTCCAATAACACTAAGAATCCTCGGCCCTCAGAGTAATTTCATCGAAACTTCAGTGCATTGTCAAAACACCCATCAAAGCTCTGACCTCTTTCATTCTAACTATTTGGAGATATCTTTTCTTAGAAAGAAGATCTCGAAGAGACTAAAAGATCATTGAACGACCAGTCGTTGAGATGCCAGCAAGGTAGGAACAATTCAAGAAAACGACCACAGATCAAGAATAAAAGATACCAAATTTATTCATAAATAATACTCTATGCAGGAAAAAAACTAGAACAAGTTTACCAATTAAATGATCCTTTATCGAGCCTCCAACATTGATAAGCCAATTTCATTAATTGAAGAAGATATACGCTTGCTTGATGAAGATTCTGCTTCAAGTGGACCACTGTCTATAAGAAAACCAGGTTTTTTGGGTTCAGGCAATTCAGTCTCACTGCCCAACATTAAAACTACAGCTGCCATGTTCGGCCTGTCTTCAACATTATTTTGCACGCATAAGAGGCTAATATGAATACATCGACTAATTTCCATTATATGGCAAGAATCCCTTAAAAATGGTTCAACCAATTCCAAGAAATTTTCCTACTTTCCACAGTCTCCAGGCCTGAGACATATCAAAAGATTTTGTTGATGCATACTTCAACATAGAAACAGTGAAAGAAAAAAAAAAGATGACAGAAGAAATTCATCTCTTAACACTTGCATATCCAATAAGGTCATGCCTACGATTTGGGTGATAGACTCCACTGATATGTTAAACCGAGTTAATTAACATTTGCTGACGTAGCAATGTGAGAATCATTGAATTAGAAATATTAATTATGTGTTCAAGATAATTTTTATTTTTTATTTTTACTCTTTTTAGAAAGAAAAAATCACAGCGTATTTAGTAATATTATGAAATTTTAGATTTTTCTAGTTAAATAAATTTTTTTATACTAAATATGAAATTTATAAAATATAACTTTAAAAATTTTGATTTTTAAAAATTATTTTATATCAATAATTTTTTTAATATAGAATATTTTATATTAATAAAACTATTTTTTACTATAAAAATCAAGTTTTTGATTTTTAAGTTTTTGGATTTTGTGTTAACCAACAAAGTCGACTTTTGGTGCAAAGTAGATCCTTTAATGCTGTCAAGCAAAGCAGATTTCCGGGACCACCTTGGAAGGGAAATGAAATACGCATTTATAGTCGTTGGTTGACTTGTGAAACACAATTGCAAAGTGATAAACCCAAAATTACCTTGGAATTAGGGTTAAAAAAAATGTTATTTTGTGGTGTTCCTTATGAATTTTAGATGATTTTATAATGAAAAATATTTTTATTTAAATATCTAATATTTTAATGGCTTAAGATG
The DNA here is from genome assembly GCA_947685225.1 of Garcia nutans. NCBI lineage: Eukaryota > Viridiplantae > Streptophyta > Magnoliopsida > Malpighiales > Euphorbiaceae > Garcia > Garcia nutans. Next base: position 28,861,634 of record CANTUV010000015.1, on the reverse strand, counting down.
TAAAAAGGAGAACTTTAAATGAAAAAAATGATGAAATTATAAGTAAATGATGAAATTATAAGTATTTTGGTTAGTACGGGCGAGTTGATTATTTCAGACATGTATACGCTAAAGAGATTGAAGCTATGAGTTAAATAGTAAAAAGATCTAGTAGCATATTTTTCTACACGGATATGTCATTTCAAAATGACACGCTTATGCAAGAAATTTCAGTAGCAAAGAAGATGTTCAGTAGCGTTTTGAAGAGCACGAGCGTGTCAAATTCAAACAACACGCCCGTGTATATGATTTTGACTATGTATCTTGAGGTCAAGTTTGGCATGGACGTACTGATTAGACCTACACACCTATGCATATATGAAACGAGCTGAAAATATAAATTTCGAGGTAAAAATGCAAAGAAACCTTAAAGGCATCCAATGGACAACTTTGACATGATATAAATAAATTTTTTCAGTCATTAAAGAGGTAGCTAACCTCATATCTTACTATTCTAGGAAATTTTGGGGATTCAAGCAAAATGAGAGAGAGAATCAAGCCATTCAAAGGGGTTTTCTTTATATTTGATAGCTTTTGAAAATTAAGGAGTTATCTTTGCAAGATTGAGAACACTTATTTGGGTTTATTTTTTCTTTTTCTCTTGTCATTTTTGTTTTTAGCTATTTTACTTAGATTCATGGAAATTGTAATTAGCATATATAGTTTTTGTTTAAATTTTATAATGAGTAACTAATCTCCTTGTGGGATTAGGTGATTTGGATATTTGAATAATAGATTTTTTATTATTTATCAATACACATATATAGATTTTTCTTAAATATTTGATTTGTTAATTTTGGATTAATTGCTAACAATTGATTGATCACCAATTGTTAAAATCTATTGAATCGTATAATAAACAAGAGTTTAGTATAATTTTGGATATAGAATCAACAACTTTAGGTAGTTAGCTAAGAGATAAGTAATTACTAAGAGATCTACAGATGATTTCTTGCAAAATTAGATTGGGTATTGTTTGATTTTCATGAGAATAGAGGATTAAGCTTTATCCAATCACATTCCCCTTACATGAGAGGGAAGTGGATGATTATTGTGATACTTAGATATCTAAGATTTAAAAAATGAGCATAGTGGACATTCTAGTTCTTTAAAGACAAAAGATAAGATATAACAATCAGGATTCTTTTGGCCAGCGATGTATAAGGATGCATATGAGTTTGTTAAAAGATGCGATTGTTGCCAAAAGGATGGAAAATATTTCTAGAAGAGATGATATGCCTTTGCACCCAATTTTAGAAGTTGAGTTATTTGATTTTTAGGGCATTGACTTTATAGAACCATTTCCATATTCTTTTGGAAATCAATATATACTTGTGGCGGTGGATTATATTTCCAAATGGGTTGAGACTATTGCCAGCACAACCAATGATTCTAAGGTAGTATCAAGGTTTTTGAAAAAGAATATTTTTATAAGATTTGGGGTTCCATGAGCCATCATAAGTGACGGAGGATCTTATTTTTGCAACAAAGTTTTTGAGGCACTACTTAAAAAGTATGGAGTTCATCATAAAGTAGCCACTCCTTATCATCTATAAACAAGCAGACAAATGAAAAACTTTAACTGGAAAATCAAGTGGATATTGGAAAAAACTGTTAGTAATTCTAGAAAAGATTGAGCAATGAAGCTCGATGATGCATTATGGGCCAACCGAATTACTTTTAAAACACCAATTGGGATATCTCTATACCGATTAGCTTTTGGTAAGGCTTGTCACCTTCCAGTTGAATTGGAACACCGAGCTTATTAGGAAATTCGAAACTTGAACATCGATATGAAAATGATCGGAGAGAAAAGGCTACTCCAACTTAGTCAACTTGAAGAACTCCGATTGAATTCATATGTTGATAAGTTGTATAAATAGCGAACCAAAGCATGGCTTGATAGGTACATTCGAGAACACACTTTTCATGAAGAACAACATGTGCTTCTATTTAATTATAAACTTAAGCTATTTTCGAGAAAACTTAAGTATAGATGGTCGGGACCTTTCAAAGTAGTTAAAGTACATCCCTCCAGACAGGTTGAAATTCAAAACAACTCAAATGAAACCTTTAAGGTCAATGGGAAACGACTAAAGCCTTATTTCATTGGTGAAACAATTAAAAATGCAACGGTCTATCATTTGGATAGTTGAACCTCACAAGAAAAAGTCAAGCTAATGACTTTGAATAAGCGCTCTTGGGAGGTAATCCAAGTTTTTCTATAAATAAATTATGTTTCTTCTATGTATTAAAAAGATTTTATTTACTTTAAGTAATTTTTCCTTAATATTTACAGTGATGGTTTGATATTGTTAAAGTAATTGTTTGATATATACTTGTTTATAGGGTTTTAGAAGAAATTTTGAAAGAAGCATTGGCAGTTTTATCTATATGGGAGTGCCATTTTTATTCAGCATGCTTGTGTCTGGTCTTGCTTTTGAAGTACATTTCAGGTAGTAGCAACTTAAACTACAAGGGAGTGTTAATTTTTTCATACATGCCCGTGTCCATACCAGCTCAAAATCCAAACTCTAGACAGACTAGAAATGAGTAACACGGGCATGCTAATTTTTCAGTGCATGCCCATGTCATAATCCAACCTAAAAAGCCAAACTCAAGCAGTGATGTTTTGAATAACACGAGCGTGCTACTCTCAAGCAACACACTTGCTTCTAGACCAGTCCCAGAACTCAAATTCAGGTAGTAGCAGTTCAAAAAATACGGGCATGTCAATTTCATTCAATACGCCCGTGTCTGGATTGTATCAAGAACCCGAAACTAGACAAATTCAAATCAAAGAACACGAGCGTGTTAGTTAACTTCCACATGCACGTGCCTGGGTTACTATGAAACCTGTAGTCTTTTTTTTTTCTCAAATTCTAGTTGCTTTCCCTCTTTCTCTCTATTTCTCTTGACGCCGCCACTCCCTTCTCTTTTTTCTTTTCAAATTTTCTTTAAATCTCCCTAAAAATCCACCATTTTTCTTCCAAATTTCAACAAACCCAATACCTAAACTAACAAATTCATTAACCCAACTCACAAAATCTTGATTTTTCAAAGCTTGAGAGACAATTTGAGAGTTCCTTTGAAAAACTTCAAAAAGCTCAAACACTTTTTGTATTTTTCTCGATCTTTTTGCCTTGGATTTAAGGATTTCGCTCTTTCGTTAGATTTCTTTTCAAAGGCTCTGAATCCATTAGATTTGGGTTTAATTTGATTTCAAAACCTACTTGCAAAAATTTCAAGGGTTTCAAGCTTCATCTTCAACATTCCTCCAAAGAATAAGACGAAGAAAGTTGCACATGAGCACCCTCCTCCACCAGATTCTGCTCCAAAGAGGAAGGGCCAAACCTCTACACCTCCACCTTCACCTCTATGGAAATTTAGACTCATTCTTTTAGAGACTTCGTCCTCTTTTGATCACTCTCCTTCACCACAGAGGCAGCGAGAACCTACCCCATCATTACCATCACCACAGAGAGCATCTACTCCTCCCTAAAATCAGTTCCCACCAATTGCATTTGAGGATGATGAACAGAGAAAAAGGAACAACAATCTCATAAAAAAGAAAGTTACTCCATCCAGGTATATCGATATCCCTACATTACAAAAATTGTGTTGGCATGATGAGGTGATGTCTCTGTTTTAAAAAGTTAATTTGGGAAATTTTGTACTAATATGAACTTACTCTAAATTAGTTTATGAATTTATGAGTTCCTATAAATATACTCCACCTCCTAAACTTTTTGGGAACAGTGGTTCAATTCGGTTTAGGTTAGCAAACCATGAGTTCACCTTAGTATAGACCAACTGAATGTTATTTTTGGTATTCATGGGCCTCCTGGAGCAATGGAAAAGAATATTGACTATTTAGAGCAGAAAACTTAGGAGGAAATAGGTGGAACCGGGGAATATGATTCCTGAGTATCTAAGGCTTCAGAATTTACAAAACCAATCTACCGTTCCATTCATCAAGTGTTGTCTCATTTTGTTTTTGGTAGAGATCATAGCATAGGGGCGGTTAACAGTTATAAGCTATATTTTTTTTTATTGTATGATGAATAGATTTCGTTATAATGTGGGGCATTGGTTTACTAAGAAGTTGAGAACAATAGTTAAGCCATCGAAAGGCAGTATTATGATTAGACGTTATATTACATCAATTGCTAAAGCTGTAGGGATTGACTTCTCTTCTTTGAGTCGTGTAGCAGGTTTAGTGAGAATTGACATGGGCACATTGGTTTCTATAAAAGTTGGTGCAAGTTTGAAAGAACAAATATGTGATCATGCAAAAGAGAGCAGAAACGCAACATATTCCTAGAGAGCCAACCCTATAAAATGATGATAACCAATAAATTAATTTTGGTTTGGATATTGAATTATAGATATGGTTTATAGATTCATGGATTTTGATTGTTCTAAAACTCCTTGAGTTGATATAATGAATGGATTGTTTGTTTGAAGTGCTTTGTGCTATGTTTGATTTTTGTTGTAGACCAATTTTCAATAATGATGAATATTTTTGCTTGAATGTTGCTATAGAATTCCTTGTGCATTAGATTGATAGACTTTAAGGAGGGAAGGAATATGCTTATTATAACAACATTTTTCTTTTTTAGTATACTTTATTCAGAGATTTTTGAGGTGGATGCTTACTTAGAGGGAGTTCCTACTCCTTTAGTCTTAATAGGAATGATTAAATTGATACATGAGCCTAGAACATGCTTAGAATGATCTTTGAGGTGAAATAGGAATCTTGCTAAGGGTAGGAAACATGATTTAGGCATTTTCGGCAAATCAAGCATATATATCTACCTAATTTGTTAAGTTGCCCCTAGTCACCCATTTGAGCCTTGTAAATTTATTTTGGCTTGCTTTTCTTTGATTATATGAGCCCTAGAACCAACAGAACGGATTTGAACTTTTTAAGGATAATTAGTTATTAAATTTATGAAGAGTGGTTAAATTTTAGCTACTAAATAATTTTCTCCTTAATAAGCAAAATCTGAGTTTAGGAAAAAATTTAAAATAATATCTTTATACCCAACTAGAAGTTAAATCAAAAGCATAAGAGAATTAACAAAGTAAAAATGAAGAAATAGTGCAACAAAAGCTAAATGAATCAAGGAACCACTTGAATTTGAATATTTAGTTGTCCTTGAAAAATTTTTATTCTTTAAAAAGTATTTAGCTTCACTTTAGTGAATACCCTTATTAGCCCCATTATAAGCTCATAAAGTCTTAATAATCTTTTTGAATTAGCAAGGGCAAATTAGTGGAGAAGACCCTATAAGCAATCATATGAGACATGCCTTGTTCTTATAGGACTATGTATTCTTAAATCTTTTGAATGTAGTATACTTTTGGAGAAAAAGTAGTTTATGGTAGAGTATAACTAACTAAATTGGGTAATTGAGGTCCGGTGCACATGTTAAATTTCATTTGGAATAAAAAATCTGAGAAAAGAGTCAACAATTGTCTTTAATTGAATCTTGCACATTGCTTGAGGACAAGTAATACTCTAAGTTTAGGGAAGTTGATAATCCTGTAATTACTACGGAACTAAGATTGAAAAGATGCCCGTTTTGTGTTGTTCCTTATGGATTTTAGATAACTTTATGATGAAAAGTGTTTCTATTTGATGATCTAACATTTTGATGGCTTAAGATGTAAAAAGGAGAGCTTTCAATGAAGAAAAAGATGAAATTTAGAAGTATTTTGGTCAATATGGGCGTGTTGATTATCCAAGACATGCCTGCACCAAAGAGATTGAAGCTGCGAGCCAAAGAGTAAAAAAGATCTAGTAGCAAATTTTCTACACTGGCATGTCATTTCAAAACAACACGCTCATGCAAGAAATTCCAGTAGCAAAGAAGATGTCCAGAAGCGTTTTAAAGATCACAGACGTGCCAAATTTAAACAACATACCCGTGCGTATGATTTTGACACTGTATCTTGAGGTCAAGCTTGGCATGGGCTTGCTGATTGGACCTGCACGCTCATGCATATCCGAAATGAGCTAAAAATGTAAATTTCATGGCAAAAATGCAAAGAAACCCAAATGGCATCCAAGGGATAGCTGCGACATTATATAAATACATATTTTCATTCATTAAAGAGGTGACTAACCTCATATCTTAATATTCTAGGAAATTTTGGGGATTCAAGCCAAAGGAGAGAGAGAATCAAGCCATTCAAAGGGGTTTTCTACAGACTTGACAGCTTTTGAATATTAAAGAGTCATCTTTGTAAGATTGAGGATATTTATTTGGGTTTATTCTTCCTTTTTCTATTATCATTTTTATTTTAGCTATTTTTACATAAATTCATAAAAATTGTAATTAGGATTTATAATTTTTGTTTAAGTTTTGTAATGAGTAACTAATCTCCTTGTGAGATTAGGTGATTTGGATGTTTGGACAATGAATTTTTAATTATTTATCAGTGATTTCTTAAATATTGATTTGTTAGTTTTGAATTAATTGTTAGCAATTGCCTGGCCACCAATTATTAAAATCTATGAAATCATATAATAAATGAGAGTTGAGTATAATTTTAAATGTACAATCAACAACTTTAGATAATTTTCTTAGGATAAGTAATTACTTGATCTAGATATAATATCTTATTAAAATTGGATTGGCACGCATTATTTAATTATCATGAGAATAGAGGAATAAGCTTTACCCAATCATATTTCGCTTACTTGAGAGAGAAGTGGATGATTTTTGTGATACTTAAATATTTAAGATTTAAGAAATGAGCATAATTGTCGAAATTAATTAAACTCATTCGAAAAACTCCAATGAAATATAATCTTACTCTTTTATTATTGATTGTTCATAATTCAATTTAGAGCAATTAGTTAAACTAGTTTAATTTGATAATTAAATTGATTACATTTAGTAAATTCCGAATGACAGTTGAACTGAATTTAGATTACTCAAAAATTACCTTTCATGTGGATACGACATTCGTACTCTCACTCTACTACGTGTTACGATACCGTGCACTTACGGCGTTAGATATAGTAGTTTTTTCACACACCAACACAACACCACACACATTCAATACACTAACAGCACAAAGTCCATTTAGGACTAATTATCACCTTACTTACTGTGATTAAGAAATAAAAGATAAAAAAGCTACAAACAAATTATACTCACAAGCTACAAACAAACTATGCTCACATGTAATTGGTCAAAAAAGAAAAAAAAAAGACTATACTCACATGCATGAAATTTGTGCAAGGTCTAGCAGTTAAATGATTCTCTATCGGGCCTCCAACAATGAGAAGCTAATTTCATTAGTTGAAGAAGACACATGCTTGCTTGATGAAGATTCTGCTTCAAATGGACCTCTGTCCTTGAAAAAACCAGGCTTTTTGGGCTCAGTCAATTCAATCTCACTATTTAACATCAAAACCACAGAAGCCATGCTTGGTCTATCCTCTGCATTTTGTTGGACACATAAGAGGCTAATATGGATACAACGCGTAACTTCTGATATTTGGCAAGAATCCTTTAAAAATGGTTCAACTAATTCCAAGGGATTTCCTTCTTTCCATAATCTCCATGCCTGAAATATACCAAACAATTAGATTGATTTATCCATGCATGATAATACAAGAAACATATCAGCAAAAACATTCTGCTCTCAACACTTACATATCCAATAAGATTAAGACTATGGTCTGGGTGATGAAATCCACGGCTTTTCTTTCCACTTATTATCTCTAACATTAGGATACCAAAGCTAAAAACATCTGACTTCACTGAGAATAGCCCATCAGTAGCATATTCTGGTGCCATATAACCACTGCACAACAATTACATAACGATGCATTTTGATGAGCTATTAGAAGCTAATTTATAACTGAGATATTGAAATGGTAAAAGATTAAATTTTTAGCCGATAATACTGTGTTTGGCGTCCAATCAATAGGTACCGATTGCTAATATTTAATGAACATAATCAACTATAGCTACTGAATCAAAAATAAAAACATATTGAATATATAACATGTACTTACTATGTTCCAACCACTCTATTTGTGTTTCCTTCAGTTTGATCGCCTCCAAAAGTTTTGGCCATGCCAAATCTGAAATTTTGGGAGTCATCTCAACATCCAACAGTATATTACTCGCTTTGAGATCTCGATGTATAATTCTTAGCCTTGAATCTTGATGAAGATAGAGAAGTCCCCTAGCAATCCCACACACAATATTGAAACGCTTGGACCAATCTAATAGTTTTCCTCTTCTTTGATCTGCCATGTTTCATTTCCATATATATTATATATAAATGAACTTGGAGTGTAAAATTCATTGATATGTAATAGAAGTTGGTTTGTTATAAAATTGAATTCATGGAAGTGAAATAAACATTTGCATTCATATCAAACATAAAATTTCAAATGAATTTCATGAAATTTTGTAGAATAAATTAAAATATGTCAAATAGGAATTGGGTTCTCCTATAAATACCAAAAATGAAGAAGTCCAGGCTTTTGTTTGGCATGTATTCATAAATTAGTATTCTCTCATATCCTTGAATGCAGCAGCCAAGAAGCTTTACAAGATTCCGGTGCTGAAGTTTGGCAATTAATTTAACTTCATTTTTGAACTCTTTTAATCCTTGTCCTGAATTACTTTTTAGCCTCTTAACAGCAATCTCTTGTCCATTTAGCATCGTTCCCTGGAAAAATCATCAGTTGCAAAATTTTAAACAGACAAACTTATATATGTTCCTAGCTTATTGAAACTTTCATTATATTATAAAATTATATTACAAGGTTGCAAACTTTCATTACCTTGTACACAATTCCAAATCCACCTTCTCCTAGCTTATTGCTGAATGAAAATTTTTTAGTTGCATTTGATATTGTTTCAAGGTCAAATAATGGCAGCTCCAAGTCTTCCTCTGATCCTTCATTGCTTCCATCAATTTCATTTTGATCTAAAACAGAGAGATATGAAGTTAGCATTAACTAAATTGTCTTTTACAGAGGGAACTAAAAATATATTACTTTACCTTCTGATCTTCTCTTGATCTTGTAGAAACAATAACTTATAGCTAGAATTCCAGAAACTCCAGCAATTATTGCAGAGATGAGTTTCACCGCTATCATTTTGTCAGGTTCTTTCACATGATCAAGATCAACTTTAATACAAATTAAAGGAAAACAAAGTCTAATTATATTACGGCAGAATAGATTAATATAACATGAAAAAGCGGTCAAAGAGTAGCATAAAATAATCAATTTACAATAAGCATGGCTTGAAATGATAGCATTTTGTTCAAACATAATAATGAAATTCCAAATGAATTTTTATTTAAATAAAAGTTAAAATATTTGAATTTGCAAATGAAGTCTATATAGTTTATGAAGTTTATTCATATCAACCTAATTTATGATTGGGTACCTATTTCAGAAGAAGACATACGAATATATAGATCCTGCCCACTAGTCAGATTTTCTCTTATATCAATCAAAGCATTAAACCAAAGAGCACAGCCACTGCCTCCATTTCTGACATCATAGCTTGTGTATGCAGTGCAAGAACAGTTCTGTAAGCATTTCACTTTGCATTCTTGGAGGTTCATATGTTCATTTACCCAAGAATATGTAGTATCTGGCAATTTTAATCCACTGTATTTGATAAAAACATCACCACTTTTACAATTTAATGAAGTATTCCGAATACACCCTTGAGACCAATCCCCTGCATCCCATTTCTCTTGAAATATAGGCCTAAATCCTTTCAAACAATTACAAACTGGAGACGCACTAATAATACAATCTCCATAGGCACCGCAAAGGCTATACATGTCACAGTAATCTACAGGATAATATGAGTACAAGACCCATGATTTTGATGTAGAATCCCATGTGTATCGCTCACGCCTATTGTTGGTCTGGTTCATGACAAGCCTGGAAATTACAGATCTCGACTTGGAAAAGTATATATAGTAAACTTCATCTTGATTTCGCACAAAGTTATAATTAAAAATTGGGTTAGACCTTAACTGAGGCGTACCACTGAATGTTATGCCATTCCATGGCCCTGTTCGAAAGAAGAGCTTCAGGCCTTTCCAAAAGGTTGATTCAGGATTGTTACGTGCTAATACCCTCCAGACAAGATCCCCTGGTGAAGGATCATCCCAGTTTTTCCATGATGTGAGACGCCTATCCAGTCCCGTCTTCAAGTTCACTCCAAGCTTCATCCCTGGTAGCAAAGTATCTGTTGGATAATCAAAACTCTGCCACAAGTATATTTCAGAAGTTTCATCTTTTTCTTCTCTTAAGACAAGATTCCCAGAATCCAGGAGCTGTATTACAGGATTTTGAGCTGCTTTTGGAGAGTTTGCTGACCAATAAATAGTGGCACTGTTATTGCTAATAAGAACAAGATTGCCTGTTTTGCTTATCTTCAATAAACCAGAGGTTTCGTTGATTGGATTGCTTCGATTTGCAACCCAAACAATGGTTTTAACTGGGATATTTGTGTACCAAATTCCTAAGTAACGGTTCTTGGAATTTCCAGGAGTGAAGAAACCAAGCTCGAAGGTTCCATCTTTTGAAACTAACGAACTGCCATCATCAGCCATGTATTGGGATGAAGTAAGGGTATCAATTGCAACCGAGAATTTCAAAAATAAAAGGAGAAAATAAGTAGTGATAAGCATGAAAGAAAGAGGAGTATCCATTAATTTGGACCTCTCTGCTTACGGGTTTCCAGAAACATATGGTGTCTTTCTGGTTGAGTCCATTGAAATGAAGGGAATGTTTACATGTGACAGTGCCAAGTCGCTGTTAACTCTTATCGTCGTCTATACGCATAGAATATGATTGAGTCTTCAATATTAAAATTATTTATTCATAAACCAATAGAAAGGTAGTTGATTTGGCTGAAATAGAGCTAACTAAATGAGACAAGGTCAGAGTTCAAATATTATTAAATACACTTATGAAAAAAGAAGGATAAAGTCAGCGGCGGGGGACGAGAGAGGGTGCCCCACCGACCGGCGAGTCTTCTTCCTAGAGTGTCTAGCCAGTGGCGATGGAGATTGAGCCCCCAAAATACAAATCCTCCCTCTGTCACCGGATAAAGTAGTATTTATTTGTGTTATATATCTAGATCGTTAAATAGATATAAGTGAAGAAATATGTGAGATAAAAAAAAATATTTATTCATAGGTTGAATTTAAGCTCCAATAAAATTAATATATAATTTTGTTTTTATTAACTCTCTTAAAATTTATACTTATGATCTTATAATTTAAAAATATTGCAATAGCAGTGTCTTGAAATTACATGGATGCAACAAACACAAATTATAAAATTAATATATTTTCTATTTTATTCAAGCCAGGAGAATAATAAAATTTAGTAATAAATTTTTTTCATTATCAATATATCTTCAAAAAAATTGAGGAATTGATCGATGACGGAATTGAATTTTTTTTTGTTAGCCACTTAACATCTTAAGTTTGAACCTCGGACTTTAATTTATTAAAATTAAAAAAATATTTGTTAATTATATTTATCAAGATATCTTAAAAAAATTATATTTATCAATAAATAACATGAAAATTGTTATTTGATTTCTAAAAATTCACCTAATTATTAAATTTGCATCATTATTTAAGAAATGAATTAAACAGTAATTCAAATTATTTTTCATTAATAAAATAATTATTCGGTTATGATATGTCATAGATTTAAAAATTCCATTTTGCCGGTATTAAAATATATATTATTGTTTTTTTTAGATAAAAATATATATCATTGCTAATAAGAAAGAATGATGAAAAGCTTAAATTGATTATTGAATTTATTCTCTTTATCAAATAAATCCAAAATTAATTTTGAGAAAATAAATCCAAAATTAATTTTAAGATGCAGCTAGCATAATATTTTTAATTTTTGATCAATTTAGCTCTTTTTTAATATAAAATTTAATTATATATTTCAAACTACATAAAATAAATACAAATTTTTGGCCTAGTCACTTAATAAAATTCAAAACTTTTAATTATAATTTTTCAATTTTATTCAAAAATTTTAATTTTATCAATTTTATCCTAATTTGTAATTTTAATTATAATTATACCAAGTTAAAGAACTTAGTCAAAATAAAAAAATTAAAATATTATATTATATTCATAACTAAAACAAAATAATTATATAAAATTTTCTCTTTATTTCAAAAAAAAAAATCTCTACATCATAGTTTTTACTTCAAAAAAAAATCTCTTTTTTTTTTATTTCTCTTTTTTCTTTTACTTCAAAAATTATATAGTTTTTACTATATAATTTGTATCAAATTGAATAAATTATTAAAAATGGTTCAACCAAATCCAAGAAATTTCCTACTTGCCACAATTTCCATGCCTGAGACATATCAAAAGATTTTGTTGATGCATACTTCAACATAGAAACAGTGAAAAAAAAAAAAAAAGATAACAGAAGAAATTCATCTCTTAACACTTGCATATCCAATAAGGTCATGCCTACGATTTGGGCGATAAACTCCACTGATATGTTAAACCGAGTTAATTAACATTTGCTGACGTAGCAATGTGAGAATCATTGAATTAGAAATATTAATTATGTGTTCAAGATAATTTTTATTTTTTGATTTTTACTCTTTTTAGAAAGAAAAAATCACAGCGTAATTAGTAATATTATGAAATTTTAGATTTTTCTAGTTAAATAAAATTTTTTATATTAAATATGAAATTCATAAAATATAATTTTAAAAGTTTTGATTTTGAATAGAGGATTAAGTTTTATCCAATCACATTCCCCTTACATGAGAGGGAAGTGGATGATTATTGTAATACTTAGATATCTAAAATTTAAAAAATGAGCGTAGTGGACATTCTAGTTCTTTAAAGACAAAAGCTAAGATATGACAATCGGGATTATTTTGGCCAACGATGTATAAGGATGCACATGAGTTTGTTAAAAGATGCAATTGTTGCCAAAGGGTGGAAAATATTTATAGAAGAGATGATATGCCTTTGCACCCAATTTTAAAAGTTAAGTTATTTGATGTTTGGGGTATTAACTTTATGGGACCATTCCCATATTCTTTTGGAAATCAATATATACTTGTGGCGGTGGATTATATTTCCAAATGGGTTGAGGCTATTGCCAGCCCAACCAATGATTCTAAGGTAGTGTCAAGGTTTTTGAAGAAGAATATTTTTACAAGATTTGGAATTTCATGAGCCAACATAAGTGACGGAGGATCTCATTTTTGCAACAAAGTTTTTGAGGCATTACTTAAAAAGTATGAAGTTCATCATAAAGTAGCCACTCCTTATTATCTATAAATAAGCGGACAAGTGAAAATCTCTAAATAGAAAACCTAGTGGATATTGGAAAAAACTGTTAGCAATTCTAGAAAAGATTGAGCAATGAAGCTCGATAATGCATTATAGGCCTACCGAATTACTTTTAAAACACCAATTGGGATATCTCTATACAGATTGATTTTTGGTAAGGCTTGTCACCTTCCTGTTGAATTGGAACACCGAGCTTATTAGGAAATCCAGAACTTGAACATGGATATGAAAATGATAGGAGAGAAAAGGCTACTCCAACTTAGTCAACTTGAAAAACTCTGGTTGAATTCATATGAAATTGCTAAGTTGTATAAAGAGCAAACCAAGGCATGACATGATAGGTACACCCGAGAACATACTTTTCATGAAGGACAACTTGTGCTTCTATTTAACTATAAACTTAAGCTCTTTTCGAGAAAACTTAAGTATAGAAGGTCGGGACCTTTCAAAGTTGTGAAAGTACATCCATCCAGAGAGGTTTAAATTCAAAACAACTCAAATGAAACCTTCAAGGTCAATGGGAAATGACTGAAGCCTTATTTCATTGGTGAAACAATTAAAAATGCAACGGTCTATCATTTGGAGAGTTGAACCTCACAAGACAAAGTCGAGCTAATGACTTTGAACAAGCGCTTTTGAGACTAATCCAAGTTTTTCTATAAATAAATTATGTTTCTTTTATGTTTTGAAAAGATTTTATTTACTTTAAGTAATTTTTCCTCAATATTTACCATGATGGTTTGATATTGTTAAAGTAATTATTTGATATATACTTGTTTGTAGGGTTTTAGAAGAAATTTTGAGAGAAGCATTGGCAGTTTTATCTATACGGGCGTGCCATTTTTATTCATCATACTCGTGTCTGGTCTTGCTTCTGAAGTACATTTCAGGCAGTAGCAACTTGAACTACACAGGAGTGTTAATTTTTTCATACATGCCCGTGTCCATACCAACTCAAAAGCCAAACTCTAGACAGACTAGAAATGAGGAACATGGGCATGCTAATTTTTCAGTGCATGCCGTGTTGTAATCCAGCACGAAAAGCCAAACTCAGGCAGTGATGTTTTGAATAACATGAGCGTGCTAATCTCAAGCAACACATGCTTCTAGACCAGTCCCAGAACACAAATTTCGGTAGTAGCAATTTGAAAAACATGGGCGTGCCAATTTCATTCAACATGCCCGTGTCTGGATTGTATCAAGGACCCGAAATTAGACAAATTCAAATCAAAGAACACGAGCGTGTTAGTTAACTTCCACACGCACGTGCATGGGTTACTATGAAAACCGTAGTCTTTTCCTTTTTCCTAAAATTCTAGCTGCTTTCCCTCTTTCTCTCTTTTTCTATTGACGCCGCCACTCCCTTCTCTTTTTCTTTTCAATTTTTCTTTAAATGTCCCTAAAAATCCCATATTTTTCTTCCAAATTTCAACAAACCCAATACCTAAACTAACAAATTCATTAACCCAACTCACAAAATCTTGATTTTTCAAAGCTTGAGAGACAATTTGAGAGTTCCTTTGAAAAACATCAAAAAGCTCCAACACTTTTTGTATTTTTCTCGATCTTTTTGCCTTGGATTTAAGGATCTTCCCTCTTTCTCTAGATTTCTTTTCAAAGGTTGCGAATCCATTAGATTTGGGTTTAATTTGATTTCAAAACCTACTTGTAAAAATTTCAAGGGTTTCAAGCATCATCTTCAACATTCCTCCAAAGAATAAGACGAAGAAAGTTGCACATGAGCACCCTCCTCCACCAGATTCTGCTCCAAAGAGGAAGGGCCAAACCTCTGCACCTCAACCTTCACCTCTAAGGAAATTTAGACTTATTCTTCCAGAGACTTCGTCCTCTTTTGATCACTCTCCTTCACCACAGAGGCAGCGAGAACCTACCCCACCATCACCACCACCACAAAGAGCATCTACTCCTCCCCAAAATCAGTTCCCACCAATTGCATTTGAGGATCATGAATAGAGAAAAAGGAACAACAATCTCATAAAAAAGAGAGTTACTCCATCTAGGTAAATTGATATCCCTACATTACAAAAATTATGTTGGCATGATGAGGTGATGTCTTTGTTTCAAAAAGTTAATTTGGGAAATTTTGTACTAATATGAACTTACTCTAAATTAGTTTATGAATTTATGAGTTCCTATAAATATACTCCACCTCCTAAACTTTTTGGGAACAGTGGTTCAATTCGGTTTAGGTTAGCAAACCATGAGTTCACCTTAGTATAGACCAACTGAATGTTATTTTTGGTATTCATGGGCCTCCTGGAGCAATGGAAAAGAACATTGACTATTTAGAGCAGAAAACGTAGGAGGAAGTAGGTGGGACCGGGGAATATGATTCCTGAGTATCTAAGGCTTCAGAATTTACAAAACCAATCTACTGTTCCATTCATCAAGTGTTGTCTCATTTTGTTTTTGGTAGAGATCATAGCATAGGGGCGATTAACAGTTATAAGCTATATTTTTTCTATTGTATGATGAATAGATTTCGTTATAATGTGGGGCATTGGTTTGCTAAGAAGTTGAGAACAATAGTTAAGCCATCGAAAGGCAGTATTATGATTAGACGTTATATTACATCAATTGCTAAAGCTGTAGGGATTGACTTCTCTTCTTTGAGTCGTGTAGCAGGTTTAGTGAGAATTGACATGGGCACATTGGTTTCTATAAAAGTTGGTGCAAGTTTGAAAGAACAAATATGTGATCATGCAAAAGAGAGCAGAAACGCAACATATTCCTAGAGAGCCAACCCTATAAAATGATGATAACCAATAAACAATAGCTCCTTCAACACCAAATAATCTAACTTTGTAGCAATTAATTACAAGGATGGATAACTTGGGGATCAACATGACAAATCAAATTCATACTTTGGAGAGGAAAATGATTGATCAAAATTTCACCATTCACAATCGCTTTGATCGAAATGAGTGGAACATGCAAAGCTTCTTCAACCATATGGGGTTCTATCCTCCATCTTCTTTAGCAAATCCAATAGACAATGACATGTGATTTCCCTCCAAACATTAGGGACAATGTCCACTCCAAGTTTGGGGGGATTCACAAAGTGAAGGGATCTATTTTTGTTAATTTCTTGCTTAGTTATTTATCTGTTCTAGTTTTTTGAGTTGTACTTTGAATATTAATGTTGGTTTTGATGGTTGGTTAGAATGTTGATCATGGATGGATGTTATCATTTCGTGGAAGCTATTTTGTTATTTTTTATAGTTTTTTTTGTTGGATTTTGGGATGCGATTGTTTGCAATTAGCATTTTGGGATTTGAATTTGAAAATGTCGATTTGAGGAAATGTTGATTGAAATTACTTATTTTGTGGGTCAAATGTTCCAATTCTTTGATGAATGGATAAATTAATTTTGGTTTGGATATTGAATTATAGATATGGTTTATAGATTCATGGATTTTGATTGTTCTAAAACTCCTTGAGTTGATATAATGAATGGATTGTTTGTTTGAAGTGCTTTGTGCTATGTTTGATTTTTGTTGTGGACCAATTTTCAATAATGATGAATATTTTTGCTTGAATGTTGCTATAGAATTCCTTGAGCATTAGATTGATAGACTTTAAGGAGGGAAGGAATATGCTTATTATAACAACATTTTTCTTCTTTAGTATACTTTATTCAGAGATTTTTGAGGTGCATGCTTACTTAGAGGGAGTTCCTACTCCTTTAGTCTTAATAGGAATGATTAAATTGATACATGAGCCTAGAACATGCTTAGAATGATCTTTGAGGTGAAATAGGAATCTTGCTAAGGGTAGGAGACATGATTTAGGCATTTTCGGCAAATCAAGCATATATATCTACCTAATTTGTAAAGTTGCCCCTAGTCACCCATTTGAGCCTTGTAAATTTATTTTGGCTTGCTTTTCTTTGATTATATGAGCCCTAGAACCAACAGAACGGATTTGAACTTTTTAAGGATAATTAGTTATTAAATTTATGAAGAGTGGTTAAATTTTAGCTACTAAATAATTTTCTCCTTAATAAGCAAAATCTGAGTTTAGGAAAAAATTTAAAATAATATCTTTATACCCAACTAGAAGTTAAATCAAAAGCATAAGAGAATTAACAAAGTAAAAATGAAGAAATAGTGCAACAAAAGCTAAATGAATCAAGGAACCACTTGAATTTGAATATTTAGTTGTCCTTGAAAAATTTTTATTCTTTAAAAAGTATTTAGCTTCACTTTAGTGAATACCCTTATTAGCCCCATTATAAGCTCATAAAGTCTTAATAATCTTTTTGAATTAGCAAGGGCAAATTAGTGGAGAAGACCCTATAAGCAATCATATGAGACATGCCTTGTTCTTATAGGACTATGTATTCTTAAATCTTTTGAATTTAGTATACTTTTGGAGAAAAAGTAGTTTATGGTAGAGTATAACTAACTAAATTGGGTAATTGAGGTCCGGTGCACATGTTAAATTTCATTTGGAATCAAAAATCTGAGAAAAGAGTCAACAATTGTCTTTAATTGAATCTTGCACATTGCTTGAGGACAAGTAATACTCTAAGTTTAAGGGAGTTGATAATCCTGTAATTACTACGGAACTAAGATTGAAAAGATGCTCGTTTTGTGTTGTTCCTTATGGATTTTAGATTACTTTATGATGAAAAGTGTTTCTATTTGATGATCTAACATTTTGATGGCTTAAGATGTAAAAAGGAGAGCTTTCAATGAAGAAAAAGATTAAATTTAGAAGTATTTTGGTCAATATGGGTGTATTGATTATCCAAGACATGCCTGCACCAAAGAGATTGAAGCTCATGCAAGAAATTCCAGTAGCAAAGAAGATATCCAGAAGCGTTTTAAAGAGCACTGCCAAATTTAAACAACATACCCGTGCGTATGATTTTGACACTGTATCTTGAGGTCAAGCTTGGCATGGGCTTGCTGATTGGACCTGCACGCTCATGCATATCCGAAATGAGCTGAAAATGTAAATTTCATGGCAAAAATGCAAAGAAACCCAAATGACATCCAAGGGATAGCTGCGACATTATATAAATACATATTTTCATTCATTAAAGAGGTGACTAACCTCATATCTTAATATTCTAGGAAATTTTGGGGATTCAAGCCAAAGGAGAGAGAGAATCAAGCCATTCAAAGGGGTTTTCTACAGACTTGACAGCTTTTGAATATTAAAGAGTCATCTTTGTAAGATTGAGGATATTTATTTGGGTTTTTTCTTCCTTTTTCTATTATCATTTTTATTTTAGCTATGTTTACATAAATTCATAAAAATTGTAATTAGGATTTATAATTTTTGTTTAAGTTTTGTAATGAGTAACTAATCTCCTTGTGAGATTAGGTGATTTGGATGTTTGGACAATGAATTTTTAATTATTTATCAGTGATTTCTTAAATATTGATTTGTTAGTTTTGAATTAATTGTTAGCAATTGCCTGGCCACCAATTATTAAAATCTATGAAATCATATAATAAATGAGAGTTGAGTATAATTTTAAATGTACAATCAACAACTTTAGGTAATTTTCTTAGGATAAATAATTACTTGATCTAGAGATAATATCTTATTAAAATTGGATTGGCACGCATTATTTAATTATCATGAGAATAGAGGAATAAGCTTTACCCAATCATATTTCGCTTACTTGAGAGAGAAGTGGATAATTTTTATGATACTTAAATATTTAAGATTTAAGAAATGAGCATAATTGTCGAAATTAATTAAACTCATTCGAAAAACTCCAATGAAATATAATCTTACTCTTTTATTATTGATTGTTCATAATTCAATTTAGAGTAATTAGTTAAACTAGTTTAATTTGATAATTAAATTGATTACATTTAGTAAATTCCGAATGACAGTTGAACTGAATTTAGATTACTCAAAAATTACCTTTCATGTGGATACGACATTCGTACTCTCACTCTACTACGTGTTACGATACCGTGCACTTACGACGTTAGATATAGTAGTTTTTTCACACACCAACACAACACCACACACATTCAATACACTAACAGCACAAAGTCCATTTAGGACTAATTATCACCTTACTTACTGTGATTAAGAAATAAAAGATAAAAAAGCTACAAACAAATTATACTCACAAGCTACAAACAAACTATGCTCACATGTAATTGGTCAAAAAAGAAAAAAAAAAAGACTATACTCACATGCATGAAATTTGTGCAAGGTCTAGCAGTTAAATGATTCTCTATCGGGCCTCCAACAATGAGAAGCTAATTTCATTAGTTGAAGAAGACACATGCTTGCTTGATGAAGATTCTGCTTCAAATGGACCTCTGTCCTTGAAAAAACCAGGCTTTTTGGGCTCAGTCAATTCAATCTCACTATTTAACATCAAAACCACAGAAGCCATGCTTGGTCTATCCTCTGCATTCAATCTCTGATAATATGAGTACAAGACCCATGATTTTGATGTAGAATCCCATGTGTATCGCTCACGCCTATTGTTGGTCTGGTTCATGACAAGCCTGGAAATTACAGATCTCGACTTGGAAAAGTATATATAGTAAACTTCATCTTGATTTCGCGCAAAGTTATAATTAAAAATTGGGTTAGACCTTAACTGAGGCGTACCACTGAATGTTATGCCATTCCATGGCCCTGTTCGAAAGAAGAGCTTCAGGCCTTTCCAAAAGGTTGATTCAGGATTGTTACGTGCTAATACCCTCCAGACAAGATCCCCTGGTGAAGGATCATCCCAGTTTTTCCATGATGTGAGACGCCTATCCAGTCCCGTCTTCAAGTTCACTCCAAGCTTCATCCCTGGTAGCAAAGTATCTGTTGGATAATCAAAACTCTGCCACAAGTATATTTCAGAAGTTTCATCTTTTTCTTCTCTTAAGACAAGATTCCCAGAATCCAGGAGCTGTATTACAGGATTTTGAGCTGCTTTTGGAGAGTTTGCTGACCAATAAATAGTGGCACTGTTATTGCTAATACGAACAAGATTGCCTGTTTTGCTTATCTTCAATAAACCAGAGGTTTCGTTGATTGGATTGCTTCGATTTGCAACCCAAACAACGGTTTTAACTGGGATATTTGTGTACCAAATTCCTAAGTAACGGTTCTTGGAATTTCCAGGAGTGAAGAAACCAAGCTCGAAGGTTCCATCTTTTGAAACTAACGAACTGCCATCATCAGCCATGTATTGGGATGAAGTAAGGGTATCAATTGCAACCGAGAATTTCAAAAATAAAAGGAGAAAATAAGTAGTGATAAGCATGAAAGAAAGAGGAGTATCCATTAATTTGGACCTCTCTGCTTACGGGTTTCCAGAAACATATGGTGTCTTTCTGGTTGAGTCCATTGAAATGAAGGGAATGTTTACATGTGACAGTGCCAAGTCGCTGTTAACTCTTATCGTCGTCTATACGCATAGAATATGATTGAGTCTTCAATATTAAAATTATTTATTCATAAACCAATAGAAAGGTAGTTGATTTGGCTGAAATAGAGCTAACTAAATGAGACAAGGTCAGAGTTCAAATATTATTAAATACACTTATGAAAAAAGAATGATAAAGTCAGCGGCGGGGGACGAGAGAGGGTGCCCCACCGACCAGCGAGTATTCCTTCTAGAGTGTTTAGCCAGCGGCGATGGAGATTGAGCCCCCAAGATACAAATCCTCCCTCCGCGAATAAAGTAGTATTTATTTGTGTTATATATCTAGATCGTTAAATAGATATAAGTGAAGAAATATGTGAGATAAAAAAAAATATTTATTCATTGGTTGAATTTAAGCTCCAATAAAATTAATATATAATTTTGTTTTCATTAACTCTCTTAAAATTTATACTTATGATCTTATAATTTAAAAATATTGCAATAGCAGTGTCTTGAAATTACATGGATGCAACAAACACAAATTATAAAATTAATATATTTTCTATTTTATTCAAGCCAGGAGAATAATAAAATTTAGTTCATTATCAATATATCTTCAAAAAAATTGAGGAATTGATCGATGACGGAATTGAATTTTTTTTTGTTAGCCACTTAACATCTTAAGTTTGAACCTCGGACTTTAATTTATTAAAATTAAAAAAAATATTTGTTAATTATATTTATCAAGATATCTTAAAAAAATTATATTTATCAATAAATAACATGAAAATTGTTATTTAATTTCTAAAAATTCACCTAATTATTAAATTTGCATCATTATTTAAGAAATGAATTAAAGAGTAATTCAAATTATTTTTCTGTGCATGCCCATGTCGTAATCCAGCCTAAAAAGCCAAACTCAGGCAGTGATGTTTTGAATAACACGAGCGTACTACTCTCAAGCAACACACCTGCTTTTGGACCAGTCCTAGAACTCAAATTCAGGTAGTAGCAGTTCGAAAAATACGGGCCTGTCAATTTCATTCAACATGCCCGTGTCTGGATGGTATCAAGAACCTGAAACTAGACAAATTCAAATCAAAGAACACGAGCGTGTTAGTTAACTTCCACACGCACGTGTCCGGGTTACTATGAAACCTGTAGTCTTTTCCTTTTTTCTAAAATTCTAGCTGCTTTCCCTCTTTCTCTCTCTTTCTCTTGACGCTGCAACTCCCTTCTCTTTTTTCTTTTCAATTTTTCTTTAAATCTCCCTAAAAATCCACCATTTTTCTTCCAAATTTCAACCAACCCAATAACTAAACAAACAAATTCATTAACCGACTCACAAAATTTTGATATTTCACAGCTTGAGAGACAATTTAAGAGTTCCTTTGAAAAACTTGAAAAAGCTCAAACACTTTTTATATTTTTCTCGATCTTTTTGCCTTGGGTTTAAGGATCTTCCCTCTTTCTTTAGATTTCTTTTCAAAGGTTACGAATCCATTAGATTTGGGTTTAATTTGATTTCAAAACCTACTTGCAAAAATTTTAAGGGTTTCAAGCTTCTTCGTCAACATTCCTCCAAAGAATAAGACGAAGAAAGTTGCACACGAGCGCCCTCCTCCACCGGATTCTGCTCCAAAGAGGAAGGGCCAAACCTCTGCACCTCCACCTTCACCTTGAAGGAAATTTAGACATATTCTTCCAGAGACTTCGTCCTCTTTTGATCACTCTCCTTCACCATAGAGGCATCGAGAACCTATCCTAGCATCACCACCACCACAGAGAGCATCTACTCCTCCCTAAAATCAGTTCCCACCAATTGCATTTGAGGATGATGAACAGAGAAAAAGGACAACAATCTCATAAGAAAGAAAGTTACTCCATCCAGGTATATTGATATCCCTACATTACAAAAATTGTGTTGGCATGATGAGGTGATGTCTCTGTTTCAAAAAGTTAATTTGGGAAATTTTGTAATGTAAAATCCACTTACTCACTCTAAATTAGTTTATGAATTTATAAGTTCCTATAAATATACTCCGCCTCCTAAACTTTTCGGGAATAGTGGTTCAATTTGGTTTAGGTTAGCAAACCATGAGTTCACTTTAGTATAGACCAATTGAATGTTATTTTTGGTTTTCATGGGCCTCCTGGAGCAATGGAAAAGAACACCGACTATTTAGAGCAGGAAACTTAGGAGGAAATAGGTGGGACCGGGGAATATGATTCCAAAGTATCTAAGGATTCAGAATTTACAAAACCAATCTATCGTTCCATTCATTAAGTGTTGTCTCATTTTGTTTTTGGTAGAGATCATAGCATAGGAGCGGTTAACAGTCATAAGCTATATTTTTTCTATTTTATGATGAATAGATTTCGTTACAATGTGGGGCATTGGTTTGCTAAGAAGTTGAGTACAATAGTTAAGCCATCGAAAGGCAGTATTGTGATTAGACGTTATATTACATTAATTGCTAAAGCTGTAGAGAGCCAACCCTAGAAAATGATGATAACCAACAAATAATAGCTCCTCCAACACCAAATGATCTAACTTTGTAGCAATTAATTACAATGATGGATAACTTGGGGATTAACATGACAAACCAAATTCATACTTTGGAGAGGCAAATGATTGATCAAAATTTCACCATTCATAATCGCGTTGATCGAAATGAGAGGAATATGCAAAGCTTCTTCAACCATATGGGGTTCTATCCTCAATCTTCTTCAGCAAATCCAACAGACAATGACATGTAATTTCCCTCCAAACATTAGGGACAATGTCCACTCCAAGTTTGGGGGGATTCACAAAGTGAAGTGCTCTACTATTGTTAATTTCTTGCTTAGCTTATTTTTTTGTTCTAGTTTTTTGAGTTGTACTTTGAATATTAATGTTGGTTTTGATGGTTGGTTAGAATGTTGATCATGGATGGATGTTATCTTTTCCTGGAAGCTATTTTATTAATTTTTATAGTTTTTTTTTGTTGGATTTTGGGATGTGATTGTTTTCAATTAACATTTTGGGATTTGAATTTGAAAATGTCGATGTGAGAAAATGTTGATTGAAATTACTTATTTTATGGGTCAAATGTTGTGCCAATTCTTTGATGAATGGATGAATTAATTTTGGTTTGGATATTGAATTGTGGATATGGTGTATCGATTCATGGATTTTGATTCTTCTAAAACTCCTTGAGTTGATATAATGAATGGATTATTTGTTTGAAGTGCTTTGTGCTATATTTGATTTTTATTGTGGACCAATTTTCAATAATGATGAATATTTTTGCTTGAATGTTGCTATAAAATTCCTTATGCATTGGATTGATAGACTTTAAGGAGGGAAGGAATTTGTTTATTATAACAACATTTTTCTTCTTTAGTATACTTTATTCAGGAATTTTTGAGGTGCATGCTTACTTAAAGGGAGCTCCTACTCCTTTAGTCTTAATAGGAATGCTTAAATTGATGCATGAGCCTAAAACATGCTTAGAATGGTCTTTGAGGTGAAATAGGAACCTTGCTAAGGGTATAAGACATGTTTTAGGCATTTTCGGCCAACCAAGCATATATATCTACCTAATTTGTAAAGTTGCCACTAGCCACCCCTTTGAGCCTTGTAAATGTATTTGGCTTGCTTTTCTTTGATTATATGAGCCCTAGAACCAACCGAACAGATTTGTACTTTTTAAGGATAATTAGTTATTAAATTTATGAAGAGTGGTTAAATTTTAGATACTAAATAATTTTCTCCTTAGTAAGCAAAATCTGAGTTTAGGAAAAAATCTAAAATAATATCTTTATACCCAACTCGAAGTTAAATCAAAAGCATAAGAGAATTAACAAAGTAAAAATGAAGAAATAGTGCAACAAAAGATAAGTGAATCAAGGAACCACTTGAATTTGAATGTGTAGTTGTCCTTGAAAAATTTTTATTCTTTAAAAAGTATTTACCTTCACTTTAGTGAACGCCCTTATTAGCCCCATTATAAGCTAATAAAGTCTTAATGGTATTTTTGAATTAGCAAGGGCAAATTAGTGGAGAAGACCCTATAAGCAATCATATGAGACATGCCTTGTTCTTATAGGACTATGTATTCTTAAATCTTTTGAATTTAGTATACTTTTGGAGAAAAAGTAGTTTATAGTAGTGTATAACTAACCAAATTAGGGAATTGAGGTTCGGTGCACATGTTAAATTTCATTTGGAATCAAAAGTCTGAGAAAAGAGTCAACAATTGTCTTTAATTGAATCTTGCACAGTGCTTGAGGACAAGTAATACTCTAAGTTTAGGTGAGTTGATAATTCTGTAATTACTACAGAATTAAGATTGAAAAGATGCCCGTTTTGTGTTGTTCCTTATAAATTTTAGATAATTTTATGATGAAAAGTGTTTCTATTTGCTAATCTAACATTTTGATGGCTTAAGATGCAAAAAGAAGAGCTTTCAATGAAGAAAAAGATATGGGTGTGCTGATTATCCTAGACACGCCTACACTAAAGATATTGAAGCTGTGAGCCAAAGAGTAAAAACGATCTAGTAGCAAATTTTCTACACAGGCATGTCATTTCAAAACGACACGCTCATGCAAGAAATTCCAATAGCAAAGAAGATGTCCAGAAGCGTTTTAAAGAGCACAAACGTGCCAAATTTAAACAAAATACATGTGCATATAATTTCAACACTGTATATTAAGGTCAAGCTTGGCATGGGCTTGCTGATTGGACCTGCACGCTCATGTATATCCGAAATGAGCTGAAAATGCAACTTTCATGGCAAAAATGCAAAGAAACCCTAATGGCATCTAAGGGATAGCTGTGACATTATATAAATACATATTTTTAGTCATTAAAGAGGTGGCTCACCTCATATCTTAATATTCTAGAAAATTTTGGGGATTCAAGCCAAAGGAGAAAGAGAATCAAGCCATTCAAAGGGGCTTTCTGCAGACTTGACAGCTTTTGAATATTAAAGAGTCATCATTGTAAGATTGAGGATATTTATTTGGGTTTATTCTTCCTTTTTCTCTTATCATTTTTATTTTAGCTATTTTTACATAGATTCATGAAAATTGTAATTAGGATTTATAATTTTTGTTTAAGTTTTGTATTGAGTAACTAATCTCCTTCTGAGATTAGGTGATTTGGATGTTTGGATAATGAGTTTTTAATTATTTATCAATATGCATATAGAAGTTTTTCTTAAATATTGATTTGTTAGTTTTGATTAATTGTTAGCAATTGCCTGACTACCAATTATTAAAATCTATGAAATCATATAATAAATGAGAGTTGAGTATGATTTTGAATGTACAATCAACAACTTTAGGTAATTTTCTTAGAGATAAGTAATTACTTGATCTAGAGATGATATCTTATTAAAATTGGATTGGCACACATTATTTAATTATCATGAGAATAAAGGAATATGCTTTACCCAATCATATTTCGCTTACTTGAGAGAGAAGTGGATGATTTTTGTGATACTTAAATATCTAAGATTTAAGAAATAAGCATAATTGTTGAAATTAATTAAACTCATTCAAAAACTCTAATGAAATATAATCTTACTCTTTTATTATTGATTGTTCATAATTCAATTTAGAGTAATTAGTTGAACTAGTTTAATTTGATAATTAAATTGATTACATTTAGTAAATTCTGAATGACAGTTGAACTGAATTTAGATTACTCAAAAATTACCTTCCATGTGGATACGACATTCGTACTCTCACTCTACTACGTGTTACGATACCGTGTGCGTTAGATATAGTAGTTTTTTCACACGCCAACACAACAACCACACACATTCAATACACTAACAACACAAAGTCCATTTAGGACTAATTATCACCTTAATTACTCTGATTAAGAAATAAAAGATAAAAAAGCTACAAACAAATTTTACTCACAAGCTACAAACAAACTATGCTCACATGTAATTGGTCAAAAAAGAAAAAAAAAAAGACTATACTCACGTGCATGAAATTTGTGCAAGGTCTAGCAGTTAAATGATTCTCTATCGGGCCTCCAACAATGAGAAGCTAATTTCATTAGTTGAAGAAGACACATGCTTGCTTGATGAAGATTCTGCTTCAAATGGACCTCTGTCCCTGAAAAAACCAGGCTTTTTGGGCTCAGTCAATTCAATCTCACTATTTAACATCAAAACCACAGAAGCCATGCTTGGTCTATCCTCTGCATTTTGTTGGACACATAAGAGGCTAATATGGATACAACGCGTAACTTCTGATAATTGGCAAGAATCCTTTAAAAATGGTTCAACTAATTCCAAGGGATTTCCTTCTTTCCATAATCTCCATGCCTGAAATATACCAAACAATTAGATTGATTTATCCATGCATGATAATACAAGAAACATATCAGCAAAAACATTCAGCTCTCAACACTTACATATCCAATAAGATTAAGACTATGGTCTGGGTGATAAAATCCACGGCTTTTCTTTCCACTTATTATCTCTAACATTAGGATACCAAAGCTAAAAACATCTGACTTCACTGAGAATAGCCCATCAGTAGCATATTCTGGTGCCATATAACCACTGCACAACAATTACATAACGATGCATTTTGATGAGCTATTAGAAGCTAATTTTTCAAAATTATAACTAAAATATTGAAATGGTAAAAGATTAAATTTTTAGCTGGCAGTACTGCATTTGGACCTTCAATCAATAGCTACCAACTACTAGCATTTATTGTTGCCTAATAAGTATAATGATCAACTCCAACTACTGATTCAAACAGGCATTAACACACAGAAATAAAACATAAAAGCATATTGAGTATGTAACACATACTTACAATGTTCCAACCACTTTGTGTTTCCTTCAGTTTGATCGCCTCCAAAAGTTTTGGCCATGCCAAAATCTGAAATTTTGGGAGTCATCTCAATATCCAACAGTATATTACTCGCTTTGAGATCTCGATGTATAATTCTTAGCCTTGAATCTTGATGAAGATAGAGAAGTCCCCTAGCAATCCCACACACAATATTGAAACGCTTCGACCAATCAAATAGTTTTCCTCTTCTTTGATCTGCCAAGTTTCATTTCCATATATATTATATATAAATGAACTTGGAGTGTAAAATTCATTGATATGTAATAGAAGCTGGTTTGTTATAAAATTGAATTCATGGAAGTGAAATAAACATTTGCATTCATATCAAACATAAAATTTCAAATGAATTTCATGAAATTTTGTAGAATAAATTCATTTAAATGAACTTATACCAAATAGGAATTGGGTTCTGCTATACATACCAAAAATGAAAAAGTCCAGCCTTTTGTTTGGCATCTCATATCCTTGAATGCAGCAGCCAAGAAGCTTTACGAGATTCCGGTGCTGAAGTTTGTCAATTAATTTAACTTCATTTTTGAACTCTTTTAATCCTTGTCCTGAATTACTTTTTAGCCTCTTAACAGCAATCTCTTGTCCATTTAGCAGCGTTCCCTGGAAAAATCATCAGTTGTAAAATTTTGAACAGACAAACTTATATTTTGTATATGTTCCTTGGTTATTGAAACTTATATTTTATATATGTTCCTGGCTTACTGAAACTGTTGGATAATCAAAACTCTGCCATAAGTATATTTCAGAAGTTTCATCATTTTCTTCTCTAAGACAAGATTCCCAGAATCCAGGAGCTGTACTACAGGATTTTGAGCTGCTTTCGTAGAGTTTGATGACCAATAAATAGTGGCACTGTTATTGCTAATAAGAACATGATTGCCTGTTTTGCTTATCTTCAATAAACCAGAGGTTTCGTTGATTGGATTGCTTCGATTTGCAACCCAAACAACGGTTTTAACAGGGATATTTTTGAACCAAATTCCTAAGAAACGGTACTTGGAATTTCCAATCCAGGAGTGAAGAAACCAAGCTCCAAAGTTCCATCTTCGAAACTAACGAACTGCCATCATCAGCCATGTATTGGGATGAAGTAAGGGTATCAGTTGCAACTGAGAATTTGGAACATAAAAGGAGTAAACAAGAAGTGATAGAAAGAGGAGTATCCATTAATTTGGGAAATTATAAGTTGGACCTTTCCGCTTATAGGTTTCCAGTTGGAAAGATATAAACATTAAACATATGGTGTCTTTCTGGTTGAGTCCATTGAAGGGAATGTCTAAATGTGATTTTGCCAAGTCGTTAACTCTTGTGGTGATCAGTGTACATAGTAATAGATTGAGTCTTCAATATTAAAATTATTTATTCGTAGGTCGAATTTAAGCTCCAACAAAATTATATACAAAATTAGCATATATATATATATTTTTTTTCATTAACTCTTAAAAAAATTTATAGATCTTATAATTTAAAAATATTATAATAGATTGTTGAGCGCGTATATGAGTTGGTAAACAACTATTTAATTTAATTTTTGATTTTAAATATTTAAATATATAACTGAGTTAAAATTTGATAAAGAATATTTTGTCGCCTCATGATTTTATTATGTTTGACCCTAAAAAAATAATTGAAAAAAATTATTCACAGAAAAAATAATAAAAATTATAAAAGTAATATATTTTCTATTTTTAACAAGGCAGAAAAATAATAAATTTAATAATATAATTTTTTCATCGTTTGAAAAAAAATACAATAAGCAACCTTACGAAACTGTCGTAATTGAGGTGATAAAATGATATGCTGTTGACGAAGACTTTGACTCATGACTTGAGGAATTGATCGATGAGGGAATTAAATTTTTTTTAGCCACTTTGCATCTTAAATTTGAACGTGGGACTTAAATTTATTAAAATAAAAAAATAAAATATTTGTTAATTATATTTATCAATATATACATCTCCCAAAAAAATTTGTATTTATCAATAAATAACAAGAAAATTATTCTTTGATTTCTAAAAATTCACCTAATTATTAAATTTGCATTATATTTAAGAAATTAATTAAACAGTAATTCAAATTATTTGTCATTAATAAAGTAATTATTCTTTTTTTTTGAACAGGAATAATGTAATTATTCGTTTATGATATGTCATAGATTTAAAAATTCAATTTTACCAGTATTAAAATATATATCATTGCTAATAAGAAAGAATGAAAGCTTAAATTGATTATTGGATTTATTTTAT
The DNA here is from genome assembly GCA_947685225.1 of Garcia nutans. Lineage (NCBI taxonomy): Eukaryota > Viridiplantae > Streptophyta > Magnoliopsida > Malpighiales > Euphorbiaceae > Garcia > Garcia nutans. The sequence continues at coordinate 28,831,739 of CANTUV010000015.1, read as the reverse complement.
TTATCAAATAAATCCAAAATTAATTTTAAGATGCAACTAGTCTAATATTTTTAATTTTTGATCAATTTAGCTCATTTTTAAAATATAAAATTTATTTATATATTTCAAACTACATATATAAAATGAAGCGTTATGCAAATTTTTGGCCTAATCACTTAATAAAATTAAAAACTTTTAATTATAATTTTTCAATTTTATTAAAAAATTTAATTTTTATAAATTTTATCCTAATTTATAATTTTAGTTATAATTATATCCAAGTTAAAGAACTTAGTCAAAATAAAAAAATTAAAAAACAATATTATATGCATAACTAAAAAAAAATAATTATATTAATATTTCTGCATCAAGTTTTTACTTCAAAAGAAAAAAAATTCTCTTTCTCTTTCTCTTTTTTTTTTTTAATTTATCTCTCCTCTCTCTCTCTCTCTCTCTTTTTCTCTTTAATTTAAGAAATCTAATTCCTTGCCCTTACTCCCTCTTCCCTCTTCCCTTATACTATCACTGCCATTTGAAAAAAAAAATACCACTCTCTTTTAATTAAAAAAATTAATATAATAATTTTTAATTCATAAGTATATGAAAGAAACAAAATGTAGAGAGATGATGAAAAAAGAGATTGTTAAAAAAAATAAAGAAAGAAAAATATTATTTTATTTTAGTTAAAAATAAAATATAAATTTATTTTAATTTTGACCAATTTATCTCTCTTAGACACAATTCAGCTAATAAAAATTGGACAAATTGTATAAAAAAATAAAAATTGGACAAAATTTATCAAATTCAAATTTTTGGACAATTTGAGAAACATACAATTTTCCCCAAATTTTGGATAGTGTACAAAAATAATTTTTTCTCTTATAATATGTATAAAATATTTTTTTTATTATTTAAAAAGATATAGATTATTATTTAAAAAGTAGATGGGTAAATTAAAAAAAAATTTATGCCAGGGAGATCTACTATGGAGGCTATTTCTCTTCTAAGAAGACTAATGAAATTGTATCAAGAGAAGAAGAAAGATCTCCACATGGTATTTATTGACTTGGAGAAAGCCTATGATAGAGTACCAAAAGAAGTGTTATGGTGGGTTTTGAAGAGGAAAAGAGTCAGCGGCAAATATATCAACATCATCAAGGACATGTATAAGAATGCATCCACTAGTGTGAAAAACACCTGGTAGAGACACTGAGGCTTTCCCCATTACTACCGGATTGCATCAAGGTTCGGCCATGAGTCCATACTTATTTACCCTGGTTATGAACGAGCTAACCAGAAGCATACAAGACGATGTTCCTTGGTGTATGTTGTTTGCTGATGACATTATTTTAATTGATGAGACTAGTGCTGGTGTAAACCGTAAGTTGGAAGTGTGGAGAAAAACCCTCGAGGACAAGGGTTTTAAGTTAAGCAGGAGTAAAACGGAATATATACATTGTGAGTTCAGTCTAAGGAAGAAGCAGGAACATGAGGTTAAGTTGGATGGAGTTTTGATTTCTAAAACCAAGCAGTTCAAATATTTGGGTTCGGTGTTCCAGAATGATGGCCGTATAGATGAAGATGTGGCTCACAGAATACAGGTAGGGTGGTTGAAGTGGAAGGGTGCGACTGAGGTTCTATGTGATAAGAAAATACCTCTGAAAGTGAAAGGTAAATTCTATAGGACGGTTGTTAGGCCTGCGATGCTCTATGGTAGTGAGTGTTGGGCACCAACGGGACAACATTTGCATAAGATGAGTGTGGCAGAAATGAGGATGCTAAGATGGATGTGTGGACATACCAGACTGGACAAAATTAAGAATGTTCATATTCGACAAAAAGTCCAAGTAGCGGATGTCGGAGATAAGGTGAGGGAAGGAAGACTTAGATGGTATGGACATGTTTTAAGAAGACCTCCTAATGCTGCGGTTCGTAAGTGTGAGAATTTGTTGATTGAGGGGGCTAGAGGTCGTGGAAGACCTAGAACTGTGTGGAAGGAGGTGATAGCAAGAGACTTACGTGCCTTAGATCTTGATGCGGATTTGATTAATGACAGATTTGAATGGAGACGTAAAATCCGTGTCTTGGAAGGGGCCTAAGGCTGGAGTATCTTTTTTGGTATTTTTTGAGCTTATTTTGTTGAAGATCCGTAAAGCCGACCTCAACTTGTTTGGAACTAAGGCTTAGTTGTTGTTGTTGCTGCTGCTAATATCAGCTTTTCCAAGAATAAATAATTCAAAAAAAGAAACGAGAAGGCGGATTGTAATAATATTCAACTTTGCAAAAGTTCCACTCTAGCGTACTCTTCATTTTAATGCGCCTAATAAAACAAAGATTTTTCCGTTGATTTTATGCAGCGACTCAAAATTTATTTTGTTTTATTTTTCTAATAACATGCAGGAACAAAATTCAAATACAAATAATTTGTATAAAACTAAATAAAATATTAATAATAAAAAAGATAGCAGATTCAAAGCTTACGTATATCATTGAGTGGTGAGTACCAATTGGACCCGGATTTTTATCCAAACTTTCCAATAGCCCTAAGAAGCCTCAGCCCTAACAGTAATTTCATCGAACAGCTTCAGCGCATTGTCAAAACACCCATCAAAACTCTGACTACTCTTTCATTCTAACTATTTGGACATATCTTAGGTTAAAAAAGAGATCTCGAAGAGATAAAAGATCAGTGAACGACCAGTCGTTGAGATGCCAGCAAGGTAGAAACAATTCATGAATAATACTCAATGCAGGAAATAACTAAAACAAGTTCACTAATTAAATGGACTTTTATCGAGCCTCCAACATTGATAAGCTAATTTCATTAATTGAAGAAGCTATACGCTTGCTTGATGAAGATTCTGCTTCAAGTGAATCACTGTCTATAAGAAAACCAGGTTTTTTGGGTTCAGGCAGCTCAGTCTCACTGCCTAACATTAAAACCACAGCTGCCATGTTCGGCCTGTCTTCAGCATTATTTTGCACGCATAAGAGGCTAATATGGATGCATCGTCCAATTTCCATTATTTGGCAAGAATCCCTTAAAAATGGTTCAACCAATTCCAAGAAATTTCCTACTTTCCACAATCTCCATGCCTGAGACATATCAAAAGCTTTTGTCGATGCACACTTCAACATAAAGACAGTGAGAGAAAAAAAAAACCGGATAAGAAAAGAAGTTCAGCTCTTAACTTACATATCCAATGAGGTTATGCCTACGATCTGGGTGATAAACTCCTCGGTTTTTCTTTCCACTTATTATCTCTAGCATTAGGATACCAAAGCTAAAAACATCCGACTTCACTGAAAATAACCCATCAATGGCATACTCTGGTGCCATATAGCCACTGCAAAATAATTATCAAAATTAACAATTAAAGACAAAGAAGAAGTTAATCATACCAACTTGTTCAGTGAGCAAAATATACTTACAATGTTCCAGCCACCCTACTTGTATTTCCTCCAGTCTGTTCCCCTCCAAAAGTTTTGGCCATGCCAAAATCTGAAATCTTTGGGGTCATCTCAATATCAAGCAACACATTACTTGCTTTGACATCTCTATGTATAATTCTAAGTCTTGAATCTTGATGAAGATAGAGAAGTCCCCTAGCTGTTGCACAGATAATGTTGAAACGGTTGGACCAATCTAATAGTTTTCCTCTAGTTTGATCTGCCGAGTTTCATTTAGAATATTGGAACAAATAAACTGAATTAAGATACTTATATGACAATGGGCAAGCTAAATTTATTCGTATTTATATAGGCATCTATCAATACCAAAAATGAAGTAGTCCAGGCTTTTGTTAGGCATGTATTCATATATTAGCAGTCTCTCAATTCCTTCAATGCAGCAACCAAGAAGCTTTACAAGATTTCGATGCTGAAGTTTTGCTATGAATTTAACTTCATTTTTGAACTCTGTTAATCCTTGTCCCGAGTTACTTGATAACCTCTTGACGGCAATCTCTTGACCATCTGGTAGTGCTCCCTGGAAAAGTCACAATTTGAATAACTCTTTTGATTGGGATGAAGGTTGAAACTGTTTTCCACAAAGGAAATTTGGGAGTGTTGTTTAACTATTTGGGAAGTTTACTGTCAGAACATGTGAAATTCACTTAAAAGACTAATTTTAATGACTTCTAATTAATATTTTCAACACATTATTTTTCTCACCTTGAACACAGGTCCGAAGCCACCTTGTCCTAATTTGTTACTTAATGAGAATTTGTTGGTTGCACGTGATATTGTAGCAAGATCAAACAATGGCAGGTCCAGGTCTTCCTCAGAGGCTTCACAGTTTTCACCAAATAGATATTTTTCTGAAACATAGGGAAAATTATCTGTTTTAACAAACACATGTAATTTTTTAACAAGGAAACTAAAAAAGCCAAAGGTTTAATTTGGCCCTGAAGTATGATCATAGTAGCAAATTGGATTTTAATATTTTTAAATTATTTATACCCTTTTTTTCTGTTAAAAATAAAGCAAATAAGTTTCTCATATTATGGCAGCTCAAATGTCGTTTAAGAATTGCCCCTTTGCAATATGTGACCCACTGTTTTTCTCATAATAGTTAAAACACCCAAAAATTTATTTCTTGAAATTGCTATTTCTAGGCTTGCGAACATTCAAGAATTTGTTTCTTGAAATTAAAAGCCCAAAAAAAAAGTGGAAAAACAGGAGATATTCATGGCGTGTGACTAATTTTGTTGCAATCCAAGCAGAAGAAGCCAAGAAGAAGAAGAGGGAAAAATTAAAACAAACAAAAAAGTGTAAACAAAGGATTAAGAGAAAATGATTGAAGAGTTATTATTTAAAAAGGGTGATGAGAGCAAAAGGGGGTCTTTAAAAAGAAAGATAGATTGGGGGATTTTCAAGAAACAACCTCCAGCTCAGAATTTACAGAGTAATCTTGAAAGAAGGATACATTTCAATTCATTATAGCAAACATGAGAAGTACATACTCAAAAAGAAAAAAGAAAAAATAATGGATATAGGATTTGGTTGGCTTTTGGCCTCTAATCTTTGAAATGAGAGCACCCACAATGGGTGCTCTAATTTGGTCTCAGTCCCTTGGGGGGATTGGGACTATGAGAATGAGGGGGTGGGACGGTCCCTCCTTGACATAACCTTAATAAAAAAAATTAATAAATTTTATTTTGTTATAAAATAAAATAAATTAATATTTAAAACTTAATTATTAAAAATAAAATAATATATAATATTGGCCCCAATTTTTTTTTAGGTGGCAAATTGGTTGGACCCAATGGGAACGGACCAATGCTATGATGGGGCTGATAGTTTTTGTTAACTTTTACATATTACTACACTGAGGTCACTTTGTTAAAATCTTACGTGGAATTATCTAAGAAAAACTGTTTGTTAAATAATTTGTGGTTATATATATATATATATATATTCCCCAAACTAGATTTGAGTGTTTTAACTTATAAGGAAAATAGTGGGTCTCATATTGCCAAAGGGGCAATTTTTAAGAGACATTTAAACTTTCTTAACTAAGAGATTCATTTGTTCCATTTTTAAGAAAGGTGAGAATGGTTCAAAGAAATATCAATAATCAATAAATTGATACTATGACCATACTTTGAGGCCTAAATTGAACCTTTGGCCAACAAAAAAACTGTAAAAGGTTACCTCTTATCTTTCTCTTGCATAAGTAACAGCTTACTACTAGAATTCCAAAAACCACAGCGATGGTAGGCATGATTATCACCAATTTCTTATGAGATTCATTTTTCAAGTCCACAGGTTCAGCTATTAAAAATAATTAACACTTATGTGGTCAGTTTTGAAAGACAAAAACAAGCATAGTAAGAATATTTAGTTGACTTTTGTTAAGAATACATACCAAAATCAGAAGCAGACATCCGAATGTATAGTTCCTGTCCCCCAAAAGTAATTTCTCTAATATCAATCAAATCGTTAAACCAAAGGGTGCAACCGCTGCCTCCTTTTCTTATGTCATAGCTTGCATATGCAGTGCAAGAACAGTTCTGTAAACATTTAGCCCTGCATTCTTTGAGATTCATACTTTCATTTAGCCAAGAATTTGTAGTATCCGGCAATTTTATCCCTGCATATTTCATAAAATTATCACCACCACTCTTGCAGTTTAATGAATTTGTACGGATACACCCTTGAGACCAATTCCCTGAGTTCCACTTATTGGGTGATTTAGGATTGAATCCTTTCAAACATTGACAAACTGGCGACACAGTAATAATACAATTTCCATAATGACCACAAAGGCCATACTGATCACAGTTATCATGTTGTCTATATGAGTATAGACTCCAGGACTGAGATGCATCATCCAATGTGTACAACTCACGCCTATTGCTGGTTTGGTTAATTACAGTCCTAAAAGTTACGGATTTATTTTTGGGTTGGCTTGTATAGTAAATCTCCTCCTCATTACGTACAAAATTGAAATCAAATATAGGCATTAACTGTGGTATATAGCTGTAAGTGATGCCATTCCATGGGCCCGATCGATAGTAGATCCTCGAGCCTTTCCACAATGTTGATTCAGCATTATTATGTAATACTAGCAACCTCCAAACAAAGTCCCCTGGTGATGGATCATCCCAGTTTTTCCACGACGTGTAACGCCTATCAAGTCCAGTTTTCAAGTTGACTCCAAGCTTCATCCCTGGTAGCATTGTATCGGTTGGATAATCAAAACTCTGCCATAAGTAGATTCCAGAATTGCTATCAGCTTCATCTCTTAGGACAAGATTCCCAGAATCCAGGAGTTCTACTACTGGACTTTGGGCTCCTCTTGTAGAGTTTGAGGACCAAGCAACAACATTATTGTTGCTAATAAGAACAAGATTGCCTGTGTTGTCTATCATCAATAAACCACAGGAATCATTGAGCGGATTGCTCCTGTTTGCCACCCAAACAACAGTTTTAACTGGGACTTTTTTGTACCAAATTCCCAAGTAATAGTTCCTAGGCCTTCCAGGACTAAAGAAACCAAGCTCAAAACTTCCGTCTTTTGAAACTAATGTCCTGCCATCAACAATAGATTGGGAACAAGAAAGAATATTAGTTGCATTTGAGGATTTGAAGAGCAAAAGTAGCAAATTAGCTAGTATAAACATAAAAGAAAAGTTATCCATTTGCTTGGGAAAAAAAGCTGGTTTTTTGTGCTTATTGCTCATTTGTAAAACAACTAAATAAAGATGTGAATGCATGCTTTAGGAGGGAGTAGACTTATTGAAGAGGGATGACTTCTTGCCAATTTGTGCGGAAAAACATATTGATTAAAATATTATTGAAATTCTTAGAGAAATACACACCTTATCCTGTTTGTTTCCTGTTTGTCTGCGCTCCAGGCAAAGAAAATAATGCAAAATGCCATTTCTTGAAACTAGCTATATTGCATTAATTACTCATTTGAAGACCGAAAATAATATGTATTTATATAAATAATATGTTTATGAAGTTATATATTTATATAATAAGATATTACATATAATTTTAGTATTCTTAAAAAATTATAATTAACAACACAAATAATTAAATTTTAGAAGTATATAAAATAGAGTTAAATAGGTAAATCAAACCACCGTTTCTGTTAACAATTAGACCCTTAACTGCCGACCAGTAGTTCATGAGAGATTTTATAAGAAAGATGTTATTTGGAATAACTAAAAAATTACCATCCTAGCTAATTTTGATGATAATAAATATGCAAATATTTTTGAAATTACTATAAACTAAACCAATTTATTACAAGAGTTAAATATTAGCCGTACTGCAGTTTTGTACGCATCAAGTAAACTTCATAGAAAATGATCGGCTTTGTTCAAATTTTATTAATTAGGCAAAATGAATTTTTTTCGCCTTTAAATCCCAAAAAAAAATTAGTATATATCTTTCCCTTTATTTTTATTAATAATATTTAAGTTCAATATATATCTTTCTTCTGTGCTTTTTAAAAATATTTTGTGTTATTCTATTTGTACAAGTGGCACTGCAGGGACAAATATAACCTCTCAATAATCGTAAATTTACACTTAATTTAACAATTAAAAATCATTAATTTAATCAACAAATAGTTAGCGTTAGTGATCCAACACTCTCATTCTTTAAGCAAGATATTCCAAGTTCGATTTTTGTGAATAGAGTTGCCGCTTGCTATGAACACTTTATCTCTTACTAGGTCAAACTAGTACAAGCAAAATTAGTCATGATCCAATAAATTCAAGAATATCTATGGTTATATAAAAAAATCATTAATTAAAAATAAATTGGTTTTGAAACAAAATCTACGAGTTTTTAAAACACATATAGGAAATTAATAATTGCATAATTGATTTAATTTAGTTTACTTTAAATAGCTTAATTGTTATTTAATAATGTATTTAATTAAAATTTGAATCTAAATAGTTCATGGTCAAGTTTTATTTTAAATGTATCAACACAATATTTTTTGTACTGCAGGGGGTTGTTTTGGCATGGAGGCTTGGGATTAGATACCTTGTAGCGAAATGTAATGGCAAATCTGTCCAAATACTCTCATGGTGGCCAATTTTCAAAAGCTTAATTATGAGTTCACAATGGACTACGTCTTCCGTAAAGTTAACTCGAATGACATTCTCGTATTATTTTAAAAATATATGTATATTTTATTTTTTTTATAAAATAATTTTAGTCATTTAATTACACAAAAATAATATTTATAATATACTATAACAGTTATGAGTAAAATCAGAGAATAAATAAAAAATATTATTTAAAAAATTATAAAATAATTATATTATTTATTTATTTACACTCAATTGATAATATCTTATAATAATTATATTAATGATTTATTTATTTATAATCAATTGATAATATCTTTTTTTCTTTTAAAAACATTAGTCACATTTTATATTATTTATAAAAAAATAAAATATATATATTTCTAAAATAATATGATAACGTCATTATAGTATAAATTAAAATTAATAATAGAATATAATATTTTATATTAAATGCAAAGTAATTTTATTTTAATATATATATGTAGGGGCAAAAAGGAAAAAAGAGACAAAAAATTGGTATGAAATGGGAGGGACACCAAAAATTGTTAGCAATTTATTTTTAATTAGTATTTGTTCTTATTTCTATGTCCATATCAGAAGCCTATTAAGTAATAAATTATATGCACATATTACTTTTTTAATTCTTATAATTTAATTGTACTTAATGTTGGTTGATTATATTAAATTTATAATTTTATCAAAAAGACTTTACATGTTATATATATATATATATATATATATATAGATATGAGCTGCATGAGAAAATGAGAAATAAAATTACTGTTTATCTATAATAATTTTACTTCTTTTTTAAATTACAGAATAAATTTTGTTACCAACTAGCTTGCATGTTGACTTTGATATAACGGGTGTCAAACACTAAAGAATGATAACTAGCAGGCTTTTCTAGGTAGATGTTATAATATCTAATCAAAAACATCTCCCGTGGTTTGTGGAAGATATTATTTTTAGTGTAAGTCATTTTTTTAAAATCAAATTAAATAAGATTAAAAGAATAATAAAATTCTTTCTTTCAAATTTAACATAGCTACGTACTCAAAAATTCAACTCGAAAAAAAAAATAGTGAATATTTTCAATATCTCATGCAAAAATTATGTTTTTCTTTTTGTGGATTAATGGTTTCCCCAATCTATATAATCCTAATTTGTTCTTCTCTGTCCATATATATATATATATTTATTAAAAAAGGTTCAAATTCTCATAAATATATTTTGTGGGGGTTCGAACCCACGACCTTCTCCTAATGGATTGGATCGCTAGTCCGCTGGACTAACCCTAGCAGATTCTCTGTCCATATATATATATATATATATATATATATATATATAAAGTAACTAGCAGACTTTGAGACTTACGTCTTCTTCATTTTTATTAAAAAAAATAAACACACGTATATCATTGATTTTTATGGAATTTTTTGTCTTGACCAAGTTCATAACTCCATTCATATATTTAATTAATCATAAATTACGAAGTGAATTATAATATTTAAATAATTAATTTTAGTTAATTTTTATTTTAAATTATAAATTATGATTGATTGGATGCAAAAATAGGATTATGGACCTAATTTAGATAAAAACACTCTCCATTTATACTCTTTCATAATTTCTATTTACAATAAATTAGAATATATTAATATTAAAATCTTCCTTTCATTATCCTCCGCTAATTTGAATTGGCACTCAAAATTCTCTTATCCTTCACGTCACAACAAGAAAAGCCGCACATTGCAAAAAATTTCAACTTTTTTTTCATGTCATTTTTTCCTTTAATTTTCTAGTTTACTTGTACTAACAAAACAAGAAGTTACTTTTTTTTTTACTATAATTACACCCTTAATATACAGAAGCCAAAAATGATACACAAGTAATAATTATAAGTAAACCTTAATAATTACTTTGATAATTTAAAGTAATCTTTTAATATTTGAATTTTGATGCTTCTCTTTTACTTATTAAATTAAAACAAATTAATTTCACTGCAGAAAAAAATTTTACTCATATACGATAAATGGAAATTATATATTTATATTTGTATATTTGTATATAAAAGTCCTTTAAGAGCTAAAACTTTTGAAATGCCCATAAAAATATTATTTTAATGTAAAAGATAAAAATGACCATTTTTGTTTTTAATTTGACTAGTTTATTATCATTTTAATTAAAAAGTTATTTATTTTACCATCTTTTATATCCTAGTAAAAAAAATTTAAATTCTAAAATGAATAGAATTAAAAAAATTATTATTTTATATTAGGTCAGTGGCTTAGTTAATAATCATTTTTGAATCTCTAATTATCGATAGATCATAGGTTGGGATATTTTAAAATTTATTATCATGAAATACTTCATTTTTTTATAAGAGAAATACTTCATTTTTGATAATGTATAATCACGTATTTGAAATTTAAAATTTAATTATAATTATCACATGCAATGCATGTGCATAAATAACTTATATATATATATATATATATAGAGAGAGAGAGAGAGAGAGAGAGAGAGAGAGAGAGAGAGAGAGAGAGAGAGAGAGAGAGAGAGAGAGAGAGAGAGAACCCGCTGGGGTTAGCCCAGCGGACCACCTGTTGTTACTCTTACAGGAGAGCAGTGATTCGATCCTCAAAAACGTATTTCCGAGGATCGAGCTTTTAATATATATATATATATATATATTTATATTTATATTTATATTTATATATATAGATGAAGAGGAGGAAACATGTTGATAGAAAAAAATACCCTTATTATTAAGTTAGATCACATCTATTATTATTAGTAGTAGTAGTAGTAGTACTCTACTACTACTACTTCTATTATTGCATAAAGAAAATAATCTTATTATCTTAGAATTTATATTTATTTTATAATTTTCAATAAAACCCTGTACCGAATTTTTTATATTATCTATCAATTTTTTTAAAAAAAAATCTATCAAAATTTAAAAGTTTATTGGATTTTACACTTATTTTTTCATTTACATTCATGCTTTATATATTTTTTATGATTTAGGTTAGTTATATATCATTCTCACTAATGAAAGGTCTACAACTTCATTTTTTTTATTTTAAAGTAAAATTTTTAGATATTAATCGTCATTCTATATTATTGTATTATTCTAATATTAAATTTATATTTTTGTCCAACAACTAGAATTATAGTATTTAATTTTTATGTTTTAATTTTAGCCTTATACTTTATTTTATTTTATATTTTATATTCATAATTACATAACAATAAGAGTGATCTATATATAATTATAGTTGGTATGCTTGTGATTTATGTATAATTTGTGATCTATATATAATTATAGTTGGTATGCTTGTGATTTATGTATAATTTGTGATCTATATATAACATTGTGATTTATATATAATTGTGATCCGAAAACTGGTTAAATTAAAGTTAACAAATATTTGTACATTGTTTTCTTTCCGTAAACTATCCTTGCTTTTATTTTTCTTTTTTCCAATTTTTTTTTATTTTTGGACATTCTAACTGAAAAAAAAATTAGAGTATTTATTAGTATTTTTATAATACTAATAAATTGGTCGCAGAAAAAGAAAGGGGACAGACAAATGGAGTGAAACACAGCGAAATTCTTGCAAATTCCCTAAAACTCATAAACTGGTAAAACATTGAATATTGAATAATATCGTATGTGGACAAAAATAGTTGGTCTTTGTCTGAACCAACAACGCTGTAAATATCAGTATCAGTATCACTATCAATATCAATATCAAAATTAATTATTAGCCAGCTAGCTATATTAAATTCCAGCTGGTCAGTCAAATTAGAGATATTATACTGTTTAATTGGGAAAAATATTATTATTATTATTTTTAATTATTTTTTAATTTTCTAAATTTTTAATTTTTAAACTATTTTAAAAAAAATAAAAAGAAGTCTATAAAAATTAATGTGAAAATAAACTTCTATTTTTTTAAGAGTATTTTTTTTCATTTAGAAAACAACTAAAAGTAATTTTCTAAAATTCAATTAATAGCTAACAAATATAGAAAATTTTTTATTTTTTTATTTTTAAAAAATTTTTTTTTGAAAAATTGAGGTTATTTTCTACAACGAAATAGATACAGCTCTAATTCTAACTAGCTATTTTAGTTGAAATGATAAACTAATTGAATAATTATTTTTAACTTTATTTTTTAAAATATATTATATAATTATACAGATAAATTCTTTAATTTTTTTTTATAAAATATAAATATATATTTATCCAATTAATTGCTATTTGAAGTTTAATGGCTAGTTGAAATAACAATTGTATTATATAATTTTTCATTAGTATGCTAACATAATGTTGAGCATAATGATCCATAAGGTAGGCAAGCGTGGCTGGTCCATATAATGGGTGATTTTTTAGATTATATTTCTGATTATCTTGCTTTTTGTTTTGAGGGGTTTATCAAGTGGTAATGTCATGCATGGTTTGAATTCAATATTACCACTAAGAGATTTTACCTGTCAATGTCATAGAATATAAATGCAATTAATTTTAATATTTATGAGAAGATAATGAGAACCTGATTTTTTGGGGGATAGAATAATTACAAAATTCTCTCTATCATTTAAGAAATAAAAACTTATATACATAGCTCTCATATATTTATGAACTATAAACGTTGGACCATACAAAAAAAACTGAAAATTCAGGAATTAATTAAAATGTTAGGTGACATTTCGCATTGTCTAGGCATGCAAGACATTTTTTATTTAAGTTCATACTTCGTTGTCTAGGAAATACTAATGCGTCAAAATTTATTTACTATTTTCTAAATTTATTTATTTATTACTATTGTCTAAATTTAGAAAAATATAGGAATGTATATATGTCAAGTTGAATTGACATTTTACTTGATCCATATATAACTTGACTCAAATAAAATTCAAAAATATATATCTAAATGTTTGATTAGGTTAATATATATATATAGGATTTATAAATTTAAATATTGTATTTAACTCAAAAATTCAACCCTTTAGAAAAGTCTAATTCGACACAAATGTGCAATTAGATCAAATTTGGCCTGGTCAAGGAGCTACTTACGCAGCCCTAGAAAAATGTAAGATAGAAATAAAAATCTAACTCATTATTGCATTAAATTTTATTTGATATATTATGATTACATACACCCAATCACACACACATACACATAATTATATACATTAAATTGGAATATATTATGCAGCAAAAATTGATTTAATGGCTTAAAGCCATGATAAGAGCTTTTTGGATAATTAGGTGACTATGTCATGCAAAGAAGTTGAGAGCTAATCAAAATACTCCATTCTTGCTTTCACAGTAAACATACAAAAATTCAAAATTGATCATATATACATAAAATCCAACTTTCAAGTAAAAGAATTGTTTTTTTTTTCCAAATTAATTGAATGGTTATCTCATTATGCGGACTAGAAACCAAGAAATCAAACGTTCTCCAAGTCCATATTTGATGCACAAATCTATTTATGAACAGCATTAAATCAGTACAGCAAGAGATATAAATGTATGAAGAACATTTTGATTGATAGACAAAAAATTCTTATTAATTTTTCATATTTCCTAATTTAGATCACATTTATTAATATTGTTGTTATTGGATGAGGAAATTTTTAATACCCCTAATTTTTGAATATTAAATAAAAATAAATTAAATTTGGATACATTAAATAAATAATTTAAATAAAATGAAAGAAGTTTAAGTGAAATATATTTAAAGAAAATATAACATATACATATACCAAACATATACAACACATATAAAAGAATAATATATATATATATATATATAGATAAGGATGAAAGAAAAGAGAAGAATCTTTTCTTTTCTTCCTTCTTCTTTGGCGTGAGTTTGAGAGAGAGAGTCTAGAGGAGAGTTCTTCCATTCATCAAAGAATTGAAGGGATTTCAAGGATTCAAGTGAAGATTTTGAAAATTCTTCATCAATTAGTAAGTTCCTTTATCATTTTGCAAGTTTCTTTAGAATTCTATGGAAGAACATGATATTTGGACTTTGGGGATTTTGTATTAGTATGTTTTGATGGCTTATTTGAATATGTATGAAGATGTTGTAAGTAGCTAATGATGATTTTTAAATTTGGATTGAAAGAGAAGAGATTTCTTTTCTTTCTTCTTCTTTGAATGTGTTGTGAGAGAAAGTGATGATTGATTGAATAAGATGATGGTTATGATATGTTGGAGTTATATAAATGTTAAATTTGTGGGAGAATTATGGATATAAGCTAAGATGATGATTTAGGTTGTTGTATTGTTGAGTTTGAAATGATTGTATTTATTTGGTTGAGAGTTCAAAATGCAGATTTTGCTTGACACAGCCAGTGACATGGCCATATCGTTGGGTGTGTCAACGATGCTGAGTTCTACATTGATGATACGACCATTAACACTATCATATCTCTAAGCGTATTGTAGCTTCTGTAAGGCAAAATAATTGACATGGCCATTAACATGCCCGTATTATTGGGCGTGTCAAACGTTCTTTGAGGCAGAATGAATGACACAAGAAGAGACACGCCTATGTCATTGGACGTGCCAATATTTCTGTATGAGTGAGTTAATGACACGGTTATTAACACGCCCGTATTGTTGGGCGTGGGCGTGTTGTTGGGCGTGTCACTTTATAATAACTCTTTTCTTTTTCTTTCATTTGAAATTCCTTTTTAAATGATTTGATGTTAAGAATGCCTTAGAATGTGATATTAAATGATTGTTTATGATTGCATTTGGATTAGGCATTGAGAGAGAGTAATTTGTCCAACCCTAATGTTGAAGGGCAACTTGAAAGAGAAGGTTATAGGAAGTTTTAAAGCTTGTTTTGGAATGTCCCCTGAGGTATGTACAAACTCTTAATAAATGAAATGTGATTGCATTACATTTGGTCTAACATATTTTGGATGAAAAATGTGTTAAGTTACTTGATACATTAAGTATTCATGAATATGATGCTAAAACATATGAATTTTTATGTATGCATTATTATGCATTGTGAAAAACCATTGTTAATGGCTAAATTAAATGAAATGTGAACTATGTGCAAAATATTAAAATGATCCAAAATATTTGGGTAATGTAGTTTGTTATGCATATATTAAAGATATTATGTAAAGCCATTGATGATGGCTAGATTGTATAAAATGAGATACATTATGATTATATGATGATGTTGATATGAATGAGATAAATGAGGCAATGTGCCTAGCTTGATCATAAGAAAATGGAAAAAATGAAAAAGGAGTTGAGAATGAAAAATATGAATTAATTGTGTGCCTAATATGTTATTCAATTTTCAGAGTTTTGTATTTGGCGGCATGCCTATATTTGCTTATGGGTCTAGACGCTTGGCATCGCTGTGAAAGCATTTTTGAGATAAAAAGATCGGATCGTAAGCCTCAGAAATAAGTCCTTGAAGCTAGGTTGGGTGAAAAGACCAGGTCGTAAGCCCAGACCTAGTTGGACTATTACATTGATATTTTATCTTCGAGCCTAGACATATGGTGTCATTATAGACCAAAACGGTAACTCTGAGAATTGAATGATGTATTACTTGTTTGGGCTCATGCTTGTGTATGTATTGATGTGAATTATTAAGTGATGAAAGCATATATCCAAAAGTGATCTTGAATATCATGTGATGACATAACATATGAACATTCTGCATTGTCATTGTTTCTGAATTTTATTATTATCAAAGTTTGTACCACTAGGCTTCAACTTAGTGCGATTGTAACTTATCGCCCAGATGACAGGGGTGATCCAGTGAGAGTTCTACTAGACCAGGTTGGGTCTAGGTTTTTTTGTTGGTTGAGCTTGAAGCGTTTTGCTACATCAAGATCAGAGCCATTTTGCCAACTTGTATACATTTTATATTATAAAATATTTTGATATTATGTTATGTTTTTGGTATACATATATTATAACTTATAAAAAAATGTTATGTATAATTGTATAATATGAGACTTTATACTTTTTGATATACATTAATACATAAATGTATAAATATTTTCAGGAATAGAAATATGAAAGTTTTTATCAAACCGGATTGTGTCATTCTTATACTTTATTTGCATATTTTACATATACTGGGTGTATGTATTATACATATATATGGTATAAGGGTGTTACATTTATTTTGGTATCAGAGTCTAGATTTGAGGTTCTCGACCTAGGTGAGTTTTGAACATGAGGAAAGGAGAAACTTAAAATATTGATTTAAATTTTAATACATGCATATGCATTGATAGTTGAACCGGTCTCTGATGTGGCAATAGTTATAAGTGGAGAGTGATACTTTGAATGAAGGTAAAGTGAAGTCTAGATTGAGAACATGTAAAGAAGATGTTGGAAAAGTTTGTAAGTTTATTTGATTATTTAAAAAAAAGTAATGTTTTGATTAAACATAATTAATCATGAAGAAATTATTTATGAAGTGAATTGTGTAGATAATGATGAAGTTGGTTTCTTTGAAGTAAATCATTATCGTAATATATGAACAATGTTTAAGGTATAAGTTATTGAAAATTAAATTTGGAAATAAAGAAATAGAATTGAATTATAAGACTGTGGAAGGATATGTATACGAAATTAAATGACTATTATATATATGAGATAATGTTGGATTAAAAGAGTTATGTCTAAAATTAAAAGTGATCTTGAAAATAGTACTATATAGTAAGAGATTAGAGGAAAAGAGAAAGAAAAGTATTGTTGAATAAGAATTGAAAATAAGAAAGACTAGTATGTAATTTGGTGAGAATTATATATAAGGAAATTGAATAGTACTTGGTTGATTCAGTTATGGAAGTTTAGAGTGAACTTCAATTGAGTTTTTAGTATGTTAAATATTATTCATTTGATTTGAGTGGATGGAATTAGTAAAAATATGATGAGTATGAGGGTTGCTGGAAATTTTATTTACGATCTGCAAATAGATTTTATCTAAATTTTTAGACTAATCTGGAGAGAGTAAATGGGCTTGAAATTTTAATTAAATATTTATCTATATGTTAGCATGTGATATATGAAATTTTATAATTTTTAAGATAATTTACTATTTAAGAAAAACAAAAGAAAATAAATTGTCGGAGCTATTTCAGCAATTCAAAATCAGTAAAAGTTTAGGAACATATTTGAAAACTACTCCAAATAGACCCAGAAAAAAAAAATCTTAAAATTTATATACAATATCATATGTACTCCTGAAACAATGGTTGAAGGTTGATAAATTTTTATTAAGGTTTGGACCTGAAATAAATGGATAAATAAGTGCTGCCAGAGTAGTTGTTGAAGAAAATGGAATCTGTGGATTTGGAGAATATAATTTATAAATATAGTAAATCAACTTAGAAAAATCTAAAATTATGAATATAAGCTCATATATGTATCTAGAAGGCATGGTTAAGAGTTTATAATCTTTATTGAAGATTTAATGATGAATGGAAAGTTAAAAAGTAAGATTGTTATGAAATTGGAAATTGGGCATAATTGTGAAAATTGGAGAAAACATACTAAATTTTGTGAAACAAATAAATGGAAGGACAACTAAATAAAATATTCAATACATCTTGGAAACAGTTATAATGTATAAAAGATTGCTTATAAGATTGAAATGAAATCGATCCATTAAAGGATAAAATTTAAATGTGAAAAAAACTTGAGGAAAGTATGGATAAATGTAATTAGATATTTGAAATAAGTATAAGGTTAGATAAAATATAAAAGATGATTACAAATGATTAGTGAATTTAGCAATATTCATGAAGAAATAAGATAATTTATGAAGCAAGGTAATAAGAATAATATATTGATGAATTATTGATGATTTTAAATAGTTTGAAGAGTAAGATAAATAAAACAAAGAGGTGTATATACGAATTGATTGCGTATTGAAAGTAAGAATGTGAGATTTATATGTTATGTACTTATGGAATACTTGATAGTAATATTATTGGGCGAGTGAATACAAGTTATAGATTATATATAGAAGTGTTACAGAGTTAATTGATACTAGATGATTACAATAGAAAGAAAGGAATTGATAATATAAAAAGAAAAGATTGTAGAGAGATTTGAAGGTAGTTTAACCCTTCTAGTGAAATGATGTACTGTGGATCAAGTTATATATATATATATATGTATGTATGTTTAACATAATGAATACATTATATATACATGTATATATATATATACTCTTAAAGTGAAAAAAAAAATAGTTGTGAATTCTTAAAATGTTAAGAACAGAATCAAATAAAAAAGAGTGAAAATCTATTTAGATTTCACTATTACAGTGGAGACATGAAAGTAATTTGAAAGATAAAGATTGATGAATAAATAAAATTAGTTGAACTAATCGCAAATAAATATAATGTGTATATACTGTGGACATGATTTAATTTATAATGTAAAGCATTTGATAGTGTTCTTTGGAGATTTAATCATAAAATGATGAAAATATAAATAGTTGGTTTTTGATTCAAAAGAATCAAAACAAAAATCGAATATGATAGTAATTGTTAATATATATTGTTGAAGTAAATATGTTTTGCAGATTTGTAATGAAGGAGGAAATACTAGAGTAAGTAAATGAACATTATGGTTAAAAAAATGCTTAATAGAAAATAGATGATGTTTGGCATAATTGAAGTTAATAGTCATGTTTTAAATCTTGTTCAATTAATTTACTTAGGGGAGAGTTGTATTTGAATCTAATTATGATTTTGGAGTATGAGAAATTATTTTCTTGTTTAATATGAAAAAAAAATTTGGCAGTGAATTACTGAATAAAATATAGAAGGTATAAATAGTTGATGAAAAATAGTTATTGGATATAAAAAAAATGAGAAACTTAAGAAAATTATTGACCAATGTAAGTGAAGAATCAAAATGAATGTATAGTTAGTATACAGATAGATAATAAGTGAATATGATCTATAAATATTGAGATATTGTTAACGAGGAAGAGATTAGCTTGAGTATGAAAGATTAATATATAATTAAATGAAGTTTAATGTAAATATATTGTTATAAATTTGCTGGGATATTTATGGAAGATTAAACTTGGAATTGATTAAATTCTTGAAGTGTTGGACATTGTTTGATTGATCTAAATGGGAAAATATTATATATATATATATATAAGTTGGTTATGGTAGAACTAAGATTTAAGTTATGTGAAATAAGAGTTTTGATGATGATGTTTATAATTGTTAAAATGAATTTATGGTTGAATGATGGAAATAGATAGATTGAATGGTAATTTGAAAAAAAAAAAGTAGTAGTGTTGAAATAGAGTTTTGGTAGAATTGAAAAGAATGAGAATAATTGGTGTTTGATAGATTTAAACGACTTGGAGTATATTATTAATGATTTATTTTAATATACATTATGATTTAGGACCAAGTACGGTGAAATTGTGAAATTAATGTGGTGAAGGACAAAAGTGAAAGTTGATGTTTGAAAGAGAAATTAGCTTGGAATTTCGTAAATTAGAGGTTAGTACATATATGGTTGCTTTGAAATATGAAAATTCACATAACTCATACAATGTTGCATAGTTATGTGAGGTGTGTCGCATTGGGTAACTGTCTAATATAAATTGATGTTGGCATATGATGTACAAGAGGTATATCAATGTTATGTAGTATAAAGTATAATATAGATAAAATAGTGAGAAAAAGATATATTTGGCTCACTTTAGATAATAAATAATATTTTTTAAAGTGATATTATTTTGCGCTAATGTGTTGACCAACCCACTTTTCATAACTCTTGAACTTGACCAACCCACTTTCCATAATTAGTAGTGGCTCTGTGAATTCTTAATTGTGGCCCTAAGTTGGTACGATCCTGATTAAAAATGCCAAAATAAATTCGATCCGACTTTTAAAGATTTAAACCTAGTTTACAACTTTTAAATGAGTCGGTTCGATTTTGAAAGGTATAAATTCAATTGATTAAATCCTGATTAAAAATGCCAAAATAAATTCGATCCGACTTTTAAAGATTTAAACCTAGTTTACAACTTTTAAATGAGTCGGTTCAATTTTGAAAGGTATAAATTCAATTGATTAAAATTATAAAACCCTAAATCAAGTTTTTCGGCCCAAATTAAATCTGTTCGGTCCAAAAATTAAAAAATATAAGATTAATTTGAGTCGAGGTGAACCGGGAGACTTGAGCCGTTTCTTATGTCAACCTGGAAGGCCCAAGTCGACATGAGCCAAAGGCTTATGTCAATATGGTTGCCCAGATCGACATGGCCTTAGCTCCTGTTGATCTGGCACACCATATCGACATGGTCCTAAATTATTTTGAGTTTTGACCGGCTCTTTAGTTTCCTAATTAGGCTAGAATTCATTTTAAAGATGAATTAAGATTAGGTTTAGGGTTTTCAATCACAGTTTGCCTATAAATAACAATGTTTAATACTGAAAGAGGGATCAACAATTAAGATAAAAAACATTAAGCAACATTTATCAACAAAATAGAAAACCAGCAAGAGTTAATTAGCAACAAGCAACGTTCATCAATCATCAGTCATCAATACATCAAAGGCAGCAACACTGACTATATTTTTGTTCAACCAAAATCAATTTTGGTGAAACCAATAACGGAGGTTTAACTTTAATCATTAATTTGTTTATATTTACAGTAACTTCATCCTTTGATTTATAAGTTGTTTAAATATATAGTAGTCGTGTCATCTTTTTTTTTTATAAATATTTTGATTGATTGTTTTAATTATAACTTTAATCTAGTAGCTTAATTGTTAAAACCTTAAAGTAAATATTTTATAAAACTCAAAACTATTCTGTTACTATCATTCAACATTCCACTTTATATTTACTTGTTTTAAATTTCATAGTAAGCATCAAACCTAATTTCATAAAAACCTAAACCCTAACCTGTTTTTCAATTCCCAAACCCTAATTTGTAAAAATTATTTTCTAATATCCAGTAACCTAATCTGTTTTTAAAAATAATTAAAAATTCTAAAATCCTAAAACCCTAATTTTTTATCTTAGAATCCTAATTTAGAAAAAACTCTAATTTCGACAAATATAAAATCCTAGCTTACATATAAATCCTAATTTTCCAACAAAATCATATTCTATAAACCGTTTACCTTTTGGGGGCATCCCCTGTAAGGGGCCTTGTCCTCTTGACTCCCGCCCTGGGACCGCCGTAAGGGCAACTCTTATCGTCACACCCTATATTTCATTAATGAGTTAATATTAAGATCTATTTGTAAATTATAATTTTTATTAACTTTAAACTTCATTAGTTTAGCTCTAATTTATAATTATTTATGCAATGATTGACTATTTATTTGGTTACATGCTTTTCTGATGGATGATTTATTTTATTTGGTTATAATGAATGTTTTGTTTTTAATTGTTATGTTTGAATGGTTTAATTTATTTGGCTAATTATTTGTTTAGATTTTAAAGTTGTAAAAGGCATGTTTTTATTTTATGGGGCCTTGTTTATTTAATTTGTTTCTCTTATTTTATTTGTATTTGAAGACCAATATAAGGGGGCATATTTTTATCAATTGGTGGGTGTCCCATTTTTATTTATCCTATTTTTTAGACATTGGACATCATAAAGGTATATTTCTATTCATGAATGAGTGTCTATTTTATTTATTTTATTTTAATAAGATGAGTGATATTTATTTCTTTTAAATTGTGTGTAATATAGATAATGTTATAATCTTTAATAATTTAATAATATATAGCCCTGCAAAGGAGGCCGGTTCTAATAAACAAGGCATTGTGGGAGTGCTGGGTCATTCTCACCTTCCCATTGTGTACCCAACTTTCTGAACCCATTAGAGGGTTGGAGATTTCTTAGAAATTAAGTCATCCACCCATTTTTTTCCTGTCTGTCTGGGTAGCTACTCTATTTTCTCCAAGTTTAGACCCGTATTCTCTAAGGCCTTGAGCCTAACAGTGCTGAAGTCGCAAGAACCATTTCACCGAGAGTGGAGGTAAAAATTCTAGCTCACAGGCTCCTAATTTTTAGGATTCCATAACTCTTCAACTTCACCAACCCGCTTTCCATATCTCATGTCTATAACAGCTCAATCTTTCACATTTTAGGCTTAACTTTTTACTTTCTTTAACCACTAAGAAATGGTTAATTTTGGGTGTAAATAAATGCCCCTCCTCCTGGCACATGTGCATATATTTGGCTTGTAAAATCAAATTATATGGTAGGAATTTTATTATTTTCCTTAGCTTTCACAAGTTTTGCAATTTTTTACAGCTTATGCATAATTGAATTTTCCATAGATTGTGCAAATTTTTCATAGCCTCTGCGGAATTGAATTTTTCACACGCTGTTTAAAATCTATTGCACCTTTAATTTTTTTTTTTTTAGTTTTAAAAGTGGCCAGTAGGCCTACTCTCAATATTCTTTTACTAATAACTGTAGAAGTGGCCCAAAGGGTAACTTCCACTAGAACATAAACAAACCAAATGTCATAAAAATAAATAAAATTTACTAGTGCATGTTACATAATGTGTTAAAGAGGTGTCCCTTGAGTGTTCTGAACTTCAATTACATATTTCCCTCTTACATCTTTTGGACTTTTCACATGCTTAATGTCCTCCTTATCTTCAATAATTTTCTTTTAGAATTCTATTTTCTCATTAGGTTGAACCTCACATTATTTTTTCCCTCTTTTCATAGCTTTTAGGAGCCTTCTTTTTTGAGTTTTTGTTAAAGGATGTGAAAATCTCTTTTGTTGAAATTTATGCCTTTGGTTGCTTAGAGAAACCGGATGAGACACCACAAATTCAACCATTTATTGTTGTGGGCGTCTTTTTTGATAGTTGGAATTAAGTTTCCTCAGGGCATGTCACTTATTTTGTATCATTTCTTCATACAAGTATTCTTTTGAGACCCAAACTTGGCAAACTTTATTTTTGGGCTTCGCCACTTTGTTCTTCAAATATTCTTTAGGCACCCAAATTTGATTAAATTTTTTTTTCTAAACTTTTCTTTTAATGTATTTCTCCTTTTTCCCTTTTTGCCTTAAATTTTAATTGGGTTGACCTATGAATTTTAGAGAGGCCAATATACTTCAGGCCAAGCCCATATTCCACAACTTTTATCCTTTTGACATCAGTTTCCATATGTATTAGATAATTGTTTTCCAATGAATGGGGCTGTGGAATTTTGTTGTTTACTGATGCAATGCTACCTGAGGTACTAACCTGCACAAAACCTTCACCATTATAATAATTAGATTGATTTTGAAGATTAGTTGAGCAAAAAATGTTGGGAGACAAAGTTGGCTTGCTATTTTGGTGGTTATTGTTACATATTTTGCAATGAAAGCCATTAATTTTCTCTTTTTTACAAGGAGGAATGCATATTTCTTTAGTTTGTACTTGTAGATTGTGCATTTCACCAGGCTCTTGGACTGTGAAATGCCTCCCCGAGCTTGTCAGATTTTTACTCGACAGGCCTGGTACTAATATTATGTATCGATGAGCTCGCTTCCAAAGACACATTTTGTTTTTTAAGTCCAAAAGTCCCTCACTCATAATTTGTAACACTCTCTCCTGTTGCTATTGTATTTGAACCTGCGTCTCCTAGAACTTTCTTTAAGATTCCATCTGTGACTCCAGTATCTATAACTGTGACTCCTGAAGCTTCCTCTGCATTTTTCTCTATATTTTTGCAAAAAAATTTCTCGCATCATCAGTAATAATGGTGTTATGAAAATTTTTTGCCTTTTGGAATTTTTTTCTATTTCCTGTGGAAATTGGTGCTAGATTTGTAGAAACATATCAATGTTTCTCTTTTGCCTTGCTATTGCAAAGGCAGCCTCTGTGTCCTAAATCTTGGTTGTTTCCTTTTCTAAATATCTCATATTATAATAGGATGAATCTATAACATTACTATAGAATGAGTCCATGGCATCACTTTAGTATGAATCTCATGGCATCATTGTAGAACGCGGTCCAACTAGGCATGCAACTTTGTTTCCCTAAAAAATGATGAGAAAAACTCATTTGGCCTTTTGATTTGGATGCGGGCATACCAAAGGATATATGATCCTCGACCGAAAAGCATTTAATCTAACTTCTACCAAGCGATTTTGTAGATTTATCAAATGACCAAAGAGAAGTCAAAATCTCCAAACTCCCTTAAGTAAGTTCATTTGGATTCTATAACTAAGAAATTAAACTAATGAAAGTTATTGAAAAAATGGACCGTAGAATGACAACTATGAAAAACATATTGTTTAGCTAAAAAATAAGTCATAGTTACAGTAAATTCTCTAATTTCATAATATGAACAATATATTACAATATTAAACTTGAAAAATAATGAATTTAACAAGCTAAAACTAAGTGAAATAAAATTGATAAATTGAATAAACTAAATTAACTAAAAATATTGAAATTTTGCTATTGTGAAACTGAAATCTGCTGTTGTACAATCTGAATTCTGCACTTTTTAATTCCTAAGATTGAGGGCTCTATTTGATTGTTTGATCCATTCTGGGACTAACTATTAGTTGTTTGTCATGGTTGAAATTCTCTTTCTTGATTGATTTTCCCTTTTTATATGCAAAAGTAGTGGATCGTAAATTTTAGGATTCCATAACTCTTCAACTTCACCAACCCACTTTTCATATCTCATGTCCATAACAGCTCCATTATCTCTATATTTCTTTTCCATATTTCCATTAACTTCAATCTTCTACATTTTTAGGCTTAACTTCTCCACTTTCTTTAACCACCAAAAAGTGGATAATTTTGGGTATCAACAAAGCCTAATATATTTTTTTCTTTTGATGATTTAAGTTAATTTTATATCATGCGAGTTAATGAATGGCACGACTTCATTTTTCTTTTATTTTAAATTAGAACTTTTTGATATTAATCTTCTCTTTATAAGTAAATTATATTATTAAAAATATATAATTGTTCAAGAACTAGATTTATGTATTCATTTTTTTTGCATTTCAATTTTAGTATAATATTTTATTTTATTTTAGATTTTTAATTCATCATCTATTAAAAAATAACATTATTATTTATATATAATTATACTTGGTGTCCTTGTGATATATGTTTAATTGTTAACATTGTTATATAAGATTGTGGTCGCACCTAAATTCTTCAAGCCAAGTAATAGTTACAAAGGGATCGAGTCCAAAGAATAAAATCAAGACTAAACTAAAAAGAGCTGGTGCAAGGAAGTTTCTTCAACCGCAGATTGTGGCTAGAATGTCGGAGCCACTACAACCAGGGGCGGAGGCAGGTGGGGTCGAGTGGGGGCTGACGACCCCCCCTGCCGGCCGCCGGACGTGAAGATCTTCAGCCTCAGCCTCAGCCTCCTCAGTCCCTCAGCAGCCCAGCCCTCAGCCTCAGCCCCCCCCCTCAGCCCTCAGCAGCCCAGCCCTCAGCCTCAGCCCCCCTCTCTCAGCCCTCAGCCCCCCCTTCTCAGTCCTCCTGGCTCCGCCACTGACTACAACCATTAGCTTCATGTCAAGTTTAATGGAGAATTAGGCCGAAAATGAAGGAAATAAAAGGGAAGAGATGGAAAAAGCAGAGGATCATCCAACAATACATGAAAAACCAGAGATCCATAGCGACTTATGTGAAACTCTCAACCTAATCTTTGAAATTTTAGCTATTTCTTCATATGTTTCCCATATCTTTGTATTTAGTTACTTAGTTTCAATTGTCTAGCTTTTTATCAAAATTAACTTTATTAGTTTCCTTAACTGTATTTCCACAGGATTTTGTCAGTATTGCAGTAGAATCCAAACAAATTTTATATAAAAGGAGTTTCAGAATCTTTATTTTCTCATTGGTCCTTGGAGAAAATTTCACAATTGCTTGAGTTTACATTAGAACTTTTTGACACCGAGGTTGTTGACGCCTGTAGCACGCCCAAACACAAGAGCAACAGGTTATTCTTCAGCTTTGAAGGAAACACATTGTAATTTATATGTAATTATGATCTAAAAACTGGTTAATTTAAAAAAGTTAATAATTATACATTGCCTTCCTTCCGTAAACTATCCTTGCTTTTAGTTTTCTTTTGGTTTTCTATTATTTTTTATTTTTGAAATTTCTAACAGAAAAAAAAGGTGACAGAAAAGTGTTAAACAACTGACATTTTAGTTCCAACAATGAAAACTTTAAAAAAATAATAATAAAGCAGATTATGATTGATTTTAGTTAATATTTTATTATATCAGTCCAGATTTTGGACATTAAAAGAAGGAAATTTGTCTTTTATCTTTATATAAATAACGAGTATTGAATAAAGAAATGTGTGCTTGAATTTCCTTTCAAATCCTTCTTTTGTATTAGTTGTTCTATTTTTTTTAACTAACAAGCGGTATCAGAGCCATAGTTGGTCTTAAAGATCTGTGAGGAAATTTTTTTTTTAAAAAAAAAACCCAGAGAAAAGCCTTATAATTTTTAAACCCAAAATGTTAGCCAGCAATAACTTTTCTTTGATAGCTTCACACACCTTTAATGGTGAAAACTACCAAATTTGATCAGTAAAGATGCAAACATATTTAAAAGCCTTTGCTCTTTGGGAGATTATAGCAGAAGACAGACCTGTACCTCCCCTACCAAAAGACCATACCTTGGCACAAATCAAGGCCAATTCAGAAGAAAAGGCTAAAAGATCCAAAGCCAAGACAATTATTCAAAATTCAATAGGAGATTCAATTTTTCCAAGAATTATGGCATGCAAGACTGCTAAGGAAGCATGAGATAGACTAAAGGTGGAGTATCAAGGGAGTGACAGAACCAAGCAAATGCAAATTTTGAATCTTAAAAGGGATTTTGAAGCTCTAAGCATAAAGAAGATGAATCTATCAACAAATATTTTGATAAAATTTCCTTGATAGTCAACCAAATTCGCTTACTTGGTGAGGATTTTCAGACAAGAGAATTGTAGAAAAGGTTCTTGTGACACTTCCTAAGAGGTTTGAGTCCAAAATCTCCTCTCTAGAAGAGTCCAAGGATCTTGACAAAATTTCAATGGTTGAATTGATGAATGCTCTTCAAGCACAAGAACAAAGGAGGGTTCTACGATAAGAAAAAATTACTAAAGGAGCCTTTCATGCACAAAACCAGCAAGGAAATAAAGGCAAGCAACATTTTTTTCAAGAAGTTGAAAGAGAAAAATGAAGGTTGTGATGGCAAGAAAAAATTTGCACCTTGTAAGCACTGTAAAAAAATCACTCATATGGAGAAATATTGTTGGTGGAGGCTAGACGCAATATGTGGCAATTGTAGACAGCTTGGACATGTCACCAAGGTATGCAAAAGTAAGAGCAAAGGTCCTCAAAGTAGTTAACAAGCTCAAGCAGCTAAGATAGAAACTCAGGAGGAGAAACTTTTTGTTGCCTCATGTTTTTGCAGCATAAATGCAAACAACAAATGGCTTATTGACAATGGATGCACAAACCATATGACATTTGATGCTGCAATTTTCAAAGATCTTGACAAAAGCTTCCAAACCATTGTGACAATTGGCAACATAGATCTTTTTGAAGTGAAAGGCAAAGGTACAACAAAAGTAAGAACATCTGCAGGTATCAAACTCATTGATGATGTTTATTATGTTCTTGAACTTAGTCAAAATCTATTAAGTGTAGGACAAATGTTGGAAAAAGGATATTCTGCTGAATTTAAAAATAAAAATTGCATTATTTTTAATAATGATGGAGTTGAGTTATTTCATATAAAAATGAAGGATAAAATTTTTACTATGGATTGGAATAGAGATTAAGCTTATGCATGTGCAGAGTTGAATGATTCAATTTTGTGGCACAAAAGATTTGGGCACTTCAATCATTAGAGTTTAACCAAACTCATAAAGCTGAATCTTGTTCAAAATATGCCAAAATTACAACTGAACCTCATGATTGTGATGTCAATTGGGAAAAAAGGCAAAGCTATCATTTCCAAAAGGTGAAGCTTGGAGAGCATCCCAAAAGCTGCAACTTGTAAAGACCGATGTGTGTGAACCCATTGTAATTCCATCAATGAATAGTAACTAATACTTTCTTAACTTCATTGATGATTTCTCTAGAATGTGTTCTGTATATTATCTCAAAGCTAGAAGTGAAGTTTATACTATGTTTTAACAATTCAAAAATTATGTTGAAAACCAAAGCAATTTGAAGATTAAAATGTTATGATTTGACAATGGCATTGAGTACAACTCTAGCCAATTTGATAAATTTTATAGAAATAAAGGGATTGAACACCAATTAACCGTAACTTATACACCTCAACAAAATGGTGTAAGTGAAAGAAAGAATAGAATGATGATAGAGATAGCTAGGTGCTTAATCTTTGAGAAGAATTTACCTAAACATTTTTGGGCTGAAGCTGTAAACAGTTTAGTGTATCTTTTGAATAGGCTACCTACTAAATTGTCAAGAATAAGACTTCATATGAATCCTGGTATGGTATGTAGTCATCAGTGCATCATCTTAAAGTATTTCACTGCATTTGTTTTTATCAAATTCCTCAGCATAAGAGGGACAAGCTTGATAGAAGAGCAGAAAAAGGAATTTTTGTTGGTTACAACCTTGCCACAAAGGGATACATAATTCATTATTTGAAAACTAAAAAAATTGTTGTGAGCAGGGATGTTAAGTTTAATGAAATGGCAGCTTAGAATTGGGAGAATCTTAAGGAAGTCCAATCTGAAGTTCCAAGTGACAAGCCAAATCAGTCACAAGTTGTAACGGATGGTGACACTTTTGATGATGAACCTATTAGAGGTACCAGAACCTTGCAAGAAATATATCAGATGTGTAATTTTGTTGTCTCGGAACCAAGCAATTTTCTTGAAGCAAAAACTTCATCAGCTTGGAGAAAACCAATGCAAGAGGAGATTGATATGATAAACAAAAATGAGACATGGCAACTTGTTGAAAGATCCAAAAAGCAGAAAGTGATTGGAGTCAAATGGGTTTTCAAAACCAAACTTAATCCTGATGGCTCAATATTCAAACACAAGGCAAGGCTTGTGGTCAAAGGATATGCACAACAACATGGTGTTGATTACCAAGAAACATTTACTCTAGTTTCTAGATATGACAATATCAGATTAATTATTGCCTTTGCCGCATTAAAAAAATGGCAGATTCATTAACTCAATGTCAAATCAACATTTTTAAATGGCTTTCTTGATGAAAAAATCTATGTTAAGCAACCTGATGTTTTTGTAATTTCTAGAAAAGAAAATTCTGTTTATTTGTTAAAAATGGCTCTTTGCAGCCTTAAGCAAGCTCCAAGAGCTTGGTATAGCAGAACAGACAACCATTTATTAAAGCTTGGGTTTGAAAGAAGTGACAGTGAAGCAACCTTATACATCAAAGGGGCAGATGAAAAAATTTTAGTTATGTCCCTATATGTTAATGACATGATAATAACGGGAGAAGATAACTCATCTAAACGTTCAAAGCTCAAATGAGGGAAGCTTTCGAAATGACAGATCTAGGACTAATGCAATATTTTTTTGGCATGGAAGTGGAGTAATCCAAAAATGGCATTTCATATGTTAGAAAAAATATACAGGAGAAATCTTGAAGAAATTTCACATGGCAGATTGCAAGCCTGTGGGTGTTCCAATGTCTACATGTGAGAAATTAAAGTAAAGATGTTGATGGAAAGAAGATTGATGAAGGATTATATAGAAGCCTTATAGGAAGTCTTTTATATCTCACAACAACTAGACCCGATATTATGTTTGCAGTGGGTATTTTATCGAGATACATGCATTCCTCATCTGAAAAATATTTTTCAGCAGCAAAACGGATATTCAGGTACTTGAAAGGTACCATAGACCTTGGTGTCTTGTATACAAATGCAGAAAATAAAGATGTAAAGTTGTTGGGTTGTTCTGACAGTGATTGGGGAGGCTATTTGGATGATTTCAAAAGCACTTTTGGAAATCTTTTCTCTTTGTGTTATGGTATCTTCACATGGAGCTCAAAAAAGCAAGAAACAACAGCACAATCAACAGCTGAAGCTGAATATATTGCTACTTCCTCTGCTGGGAATCAAGCTATCTAGTTTAGAAAGCTTTTAATGGATCATGGTTGTCAACAAAAAGGTCCAACTGAAATCAAATGTGATAATCTTTATGCAGTATCAATTTCAAAGAACCAAGTATTTTATAGTAGGACAAAACACATCAATATCAAGTTTCACTTTATTCAAGAAGTTCAACAATCCAATGAAGTGGTACTAGTTCATTGTTCTTCAAATGATCAAATGCTGATATGTTTACAAAGGTTTGCCTAAGGAGAGGTTTGAAAATCTCAGAGAAAGGATTGGTGTCTGTCACAAAAATGCCAAGGAGGAGTGTTGAACAACTGGCATTTTAGTTCCAGAAATGAAAACTTTAAAAAATAATAATAAAGTCGATTATGATTGATTTTAATTAATATTTTATTATATCAGTCCAAATTTTGGGCATTAAAAGAAGGAAGTTTGTCTTTTATCTTTGTATAAATAACGAGTTTTGAATAAATAAATGTGTGCTTGAATTTCCTTTCAAATCATTCTTTTGTATTAGATGTTCTATTTTTTTAAAACCAACAAAAAGAAAGAAGGAGAGAGAGTGGGCAGACAAAAAGAGTGATACACAACAAAATTGTTGTGAATTCCCTACAACTGATAAATTAGTAAAACATAGAACAATATCATGTATGGAAAATATTGAATGGAAAAACTGGTTGGCTTTTGTCTGAACCAGCAACATGGTACAAACTTAGACTCAATCCTATCAAGCCAAACAAATCACTTTCATTGTGTTGGGACCATCTTGGGAGTGCAGTGAGAAACATATATATATGTGTGTGTGTGTGTGCGCGTGCGTGTGTGGGTATTTATATGTTATTAATGGGCATTTATGTTCTAATGCACCATTTAGGATTAGTTATCACCTAAATTACTCTTATACAAAAGCTACAAACAAACTGCACTCACATGCAAGAAATTTGTACAAGCTCTAGTAGTTAAATTATTTCTTTTAGGAAATTAAATGATTTATGTACTCAGGGTTAATTTTCGTATTTTGTATTAAAAAAAATTTTGGATTAAAATTATTAGAGTTGTGATGGGTTATGAGAGTGTTGGATTTGAAGTGGACTTGAGATTAAATTTTGGAGTGATGAATTTGGATGTGCAGAGTTGCAAATTTGTGATGGGCTTTTTGATCGAAGAGAGTGGGCTTCTTATTGATTTGGGTTTTGTCCTTCAAACCTATCAATTAATATTCTCATTTCTTCTTTCTTGTTTTTTCGATGTGGGACTTCCCACTTTACTCCATCAAAAATGAGTAGTGGTTTTTTTTTTTTTTTAGGTAAAGGTGGACGGAACCACCGCAGATTTTATTAATTAAATCTAATGTATGGAAGACCCATACTATCAGTCAATACAATCCCTTTAATGTAATTTGGCAAAGAGTTAAAAGATAAAAACCACCTGGAAACACCATTCAATCTACTGTAATAGGCTAAAAAATGTGCAACTTGATTTGCCTCCCTATGAACATGAGAAATAGAGTGAAAATTTGAAAACAAAAGAGCCCTTGCTCTCTTAAAATGCGGTGATACATCAGAGACCGAAGACATCAACTGAACTAGCTCCATAGAATCTACCTCCACCTGAATAGAAGCATAGCCAGCTGCATTCACCCATTCAAGCGCATGAACCAAGGCTGTCAATTCAGCCTCCAAAACGTTCCTCGCCTTGATCAAGAAAGCTCCAGCAGCGATAATATTGCCTTCTGAGTGAGACCTTTTGCTAATAGAATGTTTGTAACTCAAACTTATATAAAGAGCTTTTGTGAAATGAAATAGAATGAGACAAGAAGTTTCATTTTTTCATATTCTCTGACTCTCCCTTTTCATCTTTCGTTTCTTATAGTAATTTACAGTTGCAATTTTTTACTGTTCATGTTACTGCTCTGTTTTTAGGTTTGTGCTCTGCTATGTTTTTCTAGGCTTTAATCAACATGGCATCAGAGCTGATTTCTTAAGGGATTTGAGCTTGTTCTTTTGTTGTTTAGCTCATCCTCCTCCTGATTTTGTTGAATTAATTTTTTGGGTAAAGTCATAGGACCTAAAAATCAACAAACCATTGATCCTTAAATTTTTTTTGGCAAGAATTATCAAATTTGGGCCAACAAAATAAAGGCTTATTTGAAGGTCCTCAACTTATGAGAAGTTGTAAGGAGAGGGGCACTTGATGTTCAGCCTTTAAGAGCAAATGCAACTCTCAATGAGATCAAAAAGTATGATGAGTTAGTGACTAGAGCTCCAAGGGGTCTAATGTGTGTACATTCAATCATTATGGAAGTGATCTTTATAAGGATTATGGCTTGTGACAGCTAAAGAGGCTTGGGATAAGTTAAAGGATGAGTTTGAAGGCAGCCATAGAGCAAAGGCTAATTGTTAAGGTCTCAACTGTAAAGAGAGAGTTTAAGCTTTAGAAGATGGACTCAGATATAGTGTGAAGGAGTATTCTTCCAAGCTGTTGGAGATTATAAACCAGATCAGAATACTTGGTGAAAACTTTCCAGATTAGACAGTTGTAGAGAAAATATTATTTAGCCTTCTAGAAGCCTGAATAAAAAATCTCAACTATTGAAGAGTATTGTAACTTGACTACTGTATAGCATAATTAATGTCCAAGTTGTAAGCGCAAGAGCAGAGGATGACTATGAGAAGTGAAGAGATAGTTGAAGATGCCTTTCAAGCAATGCAGAAATTCAAGCAAAGGCCAGCAAAATTTCCTACTAACAAAAGTATGGAGCTCATGCATGATGTTCTTTATGTGCCAAATTTGACTCAAAACTTGTTGAGCGTTGTTCAAATGCTTCATAAAAATTATTCACTTCATTTTAAGAGTAAATGAGGTGTCATTTTTTATCCCAAAGGAAGTGATGTAGCTAGAATTAGAATGACTAATAATTGCTTACCTATTTCATGCTATTTTGTGGATAATTGCTACTTGAATGATACTTAGCTTTGGCACAAAAGGTTTGGTCACTACAACCTTTAGTTCATTGGTATATATGTAATAAAAAAATTTGGTGCTTGAAGTACCCAAAATTGACATATGAAAGGATGCTGTGAATCATGTCAATTTGGTAAAATGCATAGACAATCCTTTTATAAAGGAAGTCTTTAGAGAGCCAAGGAGATGCAAGAGTTAGTTCATACAAATTTATGTGGACAAATAACGGCAACTTCATTTGAGTGAAAACAAATAATTTTTTTTTCTCTTCGTGGATGATCTTAATAGAATGACATGGGTTTACTTTCTTAGCAGCAAATCTCTAGTGTTCTCTATTTTCAAAGAGTATAAGGCTATGGTTGAAAGGTAGAATGGCTGAAACTTCAAGTATATCTAATCAGATAATGGAACTAAATATAGATCACATCAGTTCAACAAGTATTATAAAGTTTTAGAAATTCAACAACTCACTATTAATTATACTCCAGAGCAGAATGGGGTATCTGAGAGGAAGATAAAATAGTAATAAAAATGGTGAGATGTATGTTGGCAAAAAAAAAAAAGATGCCTGATTATTTTGGGTTGAATCCATTAATACCACCATCCATTTGTTGAACAGATTACCTACTAGAGTAGTCGAAGGCATGAAGCCATTTAAGGCGTAGAAAGGTATAAAGCCATCTGCAAAACACTTTAAGGTGTTTGGTTCATTGTGTTATGCGCATGTTCCTAATGCCAAAAGTGGCAAGTTAAATAACAAGGATGGAGTGTGTGTTTTAATGGGTTATAGCACACTTGCACAAGGGTACAAAGAGTACAACGTTAGAAGCAAGAAGGCATTTGTGAGTAGAGACCTTATAGTGAACAAGTCTATCCATTATGATTAAGATCAAAATGTTCTTATAAAGAAATAAGATGAGAGCTTTCCAATTATAACTCCAAATTAATTTGCTGAAGAGTGATGCTTCTTCAAGCTCTTTTGCTAGAATTGAACATAATGCAGATGTTGATCTGACTACATATTCTCCTAGTTTGAAAACCAAATCACTAGTGGAAATTTATGAGCAATGCAAATTTTTTCTTGTTGAACCATCCTCCAATGAAGAAGCAACAAGTCAGCAAGTTTGAATTTCAACAATGGAGGAGAAGCTTGTCATGATCAACAAAAATGACAGTAGCAAATGAATTGATAGACTAGAACAAAAAAATGTTATTGTGTGAAATGTGTCTATAGAACAAAATTCAATATGGATGGCTCCATTTTCAAACATAAAGCCAAACTTGAAGGCTATTCTCAACAACCTGGAGTGGATTTTGAAGATACAATTGCTTCTATTGCCAAACATGAGGCTGTGAGATTTTTAATAGATTTTTTAGCATAATATAAATGAAAAGTCTTCTACTTGAATGGCAAAACTGCTTTTCTTAAGAAGTTCTTGAAGAGGAAATTTATGTTGAACAACCTAAAGGTTTTATGGTTGCTAGTAAAGAGGACAAAGTGTATAAGCTTAAAAAGGCCCTCTATGGTCTTGAAAAGCTCATAGAGCTTGGTATAGTAGGCTACATGCTCATTTATTATCTTAAGGCTAAGAGAAGCATGAATGAACCTACTTTGTACTTCAAAAGACAAAGTGATGTGAATTTGGTCGTAATATCAGTTTATGTTGATGATTTGATGATCACAGGTGAAGATCCTCTTGTGGTTCAAGAAGTTAAAGCTGAAATGTTGAAAGATTTTGAGATGTTTGATTTATGAGAGATGAAATTTTTCTTAGGTTTGGATAATGCTCAATCTTTTGAATGAATTTACTTGTCTTAAAAGAAGTATGCTTTGAATTTGTTCTAGAAGTTCAAGCTTGACAAGTGCAAAGCTGTTGCTACTCCAGTTATTGTGAATGAAAAGTTGATGAAGGATGATGGTGAAAAAGAAGGTTAATCCAAAAATTTACTGAAGTCTCGTTGGAAGTTTATTGTATATTACAACTTCCAAATCAAATTTGATGCTCTCTGCAATTTTGCTGTCCCAGTATATGCAAAGATCCAAGTATTAAGCATTTTGGAGCTACTAAAAGGAAGCTAAGATATGTTAAAGGGAAAATGGATTATGAAATCTAGTATAGAATCGAGAATGGAGTACTTATTGGTTACTCAGGTAGTGATTGGAGTGGATGCGTAGATGATTATAAAAACTCGTATGGTTACTTATTGGTATTTTCTCAGAGACCACAAAGAAGCAAGATATTGTAGCTCAATCTTTGGGAGAGGCCGAGTATGTGGCTGCTGCATCGGCAACAAATCAAGGGATTTGCTTGAGGAAAATCTTATTCGAATTGGATTTGTTGCCAAAAGAACCTACCATGATCTACATGTGGACAACAAATCAGCCATTGCAATGATTGAAAATTCGATTCAGCATGGGAGAACGATTCACATCAATATCAGATTTCATGCTTTGAGAGATGCATAGAAGAAAGGTGAATTGAAGTTGGTGCATTGCAACAATGAACAACAGGAATATGATATTCTAACCGATACTCTTGCTAATAACGATTTTGAGTTTCAAAGAATGTTACAAGGAGTCTCAAACTAAAATCTTAAGGATGATTGTTATGAAATTAAGATTTTTCTAGAAAGTCTAATGCACTCAGCATATTTTTTTGGTAATTTTTTTGTGTTTTATATTAAATAATTTTTGGTTCAAAATGAGTGGTGATTATTAAGCCACACATGTTACTTAGCTTAATGTGAGATCTCTTGTTAATTATATGGTTGTAACTCAAACATATTTATATTGTAAAACACTTTTGTTAAATGCAATAGAAAGAGAAAAAGCAGTTTATATTTTCAGATTCTCTGACTGTACCTCCATCTTTCGTTTCTCATAGCAATCTGCAGCTACAATTTTTAATTGTTCATGTCATACTAAATAGAAACGATGATGAAGCAAAAGAATAGACAACACTTGAATGAATTGTATTTTTATTATTAACTCTGTTTTTCATGTATACAGTAAATATTAACAAGAGTATTTATAGAAGCACAAGCTAAACTAAGAGCAATACAAGTTTATTTCGAAATCAATAACCAATAGCCTAATTTGAGTATGACACCTTATCTCTCCATACACTTTATGACTCCTCATACTCAACAGAATTGGATATAGAATTGGATATAGTAGAAGCACTAGAGATACGTGTATTATTATCCCCCCGCAAACTTGGCCGAGGTTCGAGGCGAAGTTTGGCTACAAAATATGGTAGCGAAAGCTTTGAAACAGGCTTTGTAAAAATGTCCGCTACTTGCTCTTGAGAGGATACATGCTTCGTTATTAGGCATCCTTGTGCTACTTTTTCTCGAACAAAATGATAATCGAGCTCAATATGTTTACTGCGTGCAT
The DNA here is from genome assembly GCA_947685225.1 of Garcia nutans. NCBI lineage: Eukaryota > Viridiplantae > Streptophyta > Magnoliopsida > Malpighiales > Euphorbiaceae > Garcia > Garcia nutans. Next base: position 28,794,710 of record CANTUV010000015.1, on the reverse strand, counting down.
GAAAAACAGGATTAATAGTAAGATACAAAGCACTCAAATTATCACAATACAGGACGGGCGTTGGCAAGCTTGAGTGTTGTAGATCTTGAAGTATGTAAGTAAGCCAAGTTATTTCTGCAGCAGTATGTGCCATAGCGCGATATTCTGCTTCAGTGCTTGACCTGGAGACTGTGTGTTGTTTCTTGGCACACCAAGAAACAATATTGCTTCCAAGAAAGATGCAATATCCTGTTGTTGAGCGTCGTGTTAAAGGACATCCTGCCCAGTCTGCATCGGAAAAATCCTGCAAAGCCAAAGTTGAGTCTTTTGTAATGTGTATTCCATAATTCAACGTACCTTTGACATAACGGAGAATACGGTGGACTAGCTTCATATGAGCAGTAGTGGGGCTCTGCATAAATTGTGAGACAAAGTTAACACTAAAAGCTATATCAGGACGTGTGAAAGTGAGATATTGAAGAGCTCCTACCATACTTCGATATTGCAATGGATCAGTAAGCAAGGGAGAAGAACTAACAATATCTATCTTAGAATCAAGTGGCGAAGTCATAGGTTTACAGTCTAACATAGCAAATTTCTCAAGCAAGGTAATAGCATAGTGAGATTGACAAAGATGCAATCCAGTGGTAGTCTCATGAATCTCCATACCAAGAAAGTGATGTAAATGACCAAGATCCTTAATGGCAAATTCTTTACTCAACAAATCAACAAACGAATCAATAAGTGTAACTGTAGAACCAGTAAGCAGCATATCATCAACATAAATTAAAAGAACTAATGTACCTGAATCAGAATGAAAACTAAACAAAGAAGGATCTGCTAAGCTACACGTAAAACCATAACGAATAAGAAATTGACTAAGTCGATCAAACCAAGCACGAGGGGCTTGTTTCAACCCATATAAAGCACGTTGCAACTTACACACATGTTGAGGAAAATTTAAATCAACAAGACTAGGTGGTTGTTCCATGTATATTTCTTCACTGATAAAACCATGTAAAAAGGCATTTTTAACATCTAATTGGCGAATTGGCCAATTTGAAGCTAATGCAAAAGATAAGACTAATCGAATCGTACCTGGCTTGACGACTGGAGAGAAGGTTTCAACATAATCAATACCATCAATCTGATCATATCCTTTTGTAACTAACCGAGCCTTCAATCGATCAAGAGAACCATCTGTCTTTAGCTTAGATCGAAACACCCATTTTGAACCAATTACATGCATATTCTTATCACGAGGAACAAGAACCCATGTTTTATTATGATGTAAAGCATTTAATTCTTCTAACATGGCAGAGTGCCATCCTGGATGTTTTAAGGCTTGACTAACAGTCCTAGGTTTACGTGGCACAGACGTGATATAATCAACAGTCAAAGCATACTTAGGATTAGGCTTAGAAATGCCAGACTTAGACCTAGTAATCATAGGATGAGAGGACTGACTAGTTTCAGAATCATCAATAAAAAGAACAGGGTCTACAGTTTGTATTGGTTCACAAGTAAAATCAGATTGAAAAAACACACTTACTTAGTTTTGAACTTGTGACTCATCGTGCAAATCATTCGAACAATCCACAGGTATCAAATCAGTTTGAGGATTAGAATCATTACCTTGTTCTTGTTCTGCGTTTACAGGTTCAGAAAGCTCCTTCTCCGTCGTCGAATTAGAAGCTTTCCCTACCACTGGTGTTGATCGTTGTCTCCGTTGATAGGTCGTGAATCGTTCACGCTCCACTCGATCTCGCGGACATTGTTCAGCCTCCGCCTGTGATTGTGAAACCAGAATTGGTTCTTCTTGCGATGGAGATACTTCGGTTGGTGACCTAGAACAAAGTGGGTGATCTTCTAAATTTAGGTGTTGCTTTTCTTCATTTTCAGCAAACGACGTCGCTTCCTCAGCTAGAGAGGACGACACCGTTTCTTATACACCGGCAGACTCATTTTGAGAACCCATTTGAAGCTGATTGCTATTATTTTGATCTTCAGACAACGTGTTCGTCACCGAGTCAGAGCACATTTGAACCCATTCATCAACAATTTTTCCTACACAAGATTTTGAGATCAATTTGTCAGACTTATAAGGAAATACTCCTTCATCAAAAGTAACATGTCTAGAGATAATAAATTTCTTAGAAATTGGGTCAAAACAATTGTAGCCCTTATACTGTGTAGAATAACCTGCAAAAACACACATTTTAGCTTTAGATTCAAATTTGTTCTTCTTAGTATCCCATACATAAGGAAAACACTTTGAACCAAAGATTCTCAAAAGGGAATACTCTGGATTACTTTTATACAACAAATAATAAGGAATGTCAAAGTTAATTGAAGAAGATGGCAATCTATTCATTAAACAGACAGCCGTTGAAAAAGCCTCAACCCATAAATATAAAGGAACATGACTATGATAGAGCATTGTCATGCCAAGCTCGCGTATGATTCGATGACGCCGTTCTACAGCTCCGTTTTGCTCTGGTGTATACGGACAGGAAATAATATGCTTAATACCTTTTTCAAGAAAGTGTGAGGAAAGAGCAGTGTTCACAAATTCTCCACCACCATCTGTTTGTAGAACTTTAATTTTCTTATCAAATTGTGTTAGTACAAACTGCTCAAAGGCAAGAAAAGCAGTATAAAAATCAGATTTTTGCTTTAATGGAATTAGCCAAGTGAACTTAGAGTAATCATCAACCAAGCATGCATAGAATCGAAATTTATTAATTGATAGAACTGGAGCAGGACCCCATAAATCACAATATAATTTATCAAATGGTTCACTTGATTGACTCATAGAAATATTAAAAGGTAGTTTACTTAATTTTCCTAATTGACAACTATCACAAAAAGACTTAAACTTAGGCAAACCAGTAACACTAATAAGATTTTTATTCTTCAACCGTTGAACAGCAGATTCTTGTGGATGACCTAAATGCTGATGCCAGACATCAGCACTATAAGCTTTGAGATGTGACGCAAAATGAGCCTCTGAACAATCTCCGGGCAAAACATACAAGTTACCCTTTCTTGGCCCCTTCATGAGTGAGCTTCCTGTCTCCCGATCCTTTATAACAACATCAACATTAGAAAACTCATAGTTCACTAAAAAATCATCTGTAAGCTTACTTATTGACATTAAATTTTTTGTTAACTCAGGTATGTATAAAACATTTGAAAGTGGAAGGGTGTGATTTTTTTGTTTAATTTCTGACTTACCTGTACCTTCAATAGACATTGTAGTTCCATTTCCAATAATAACTGAATCATTACTCTTAAAGCTTTTCAAGTCAGTAATCATACCTGTTTGACCAGTCATATGGTCTGTCGCACCTGTATCGGCTGTCCAGTCTGGTTCGAAAATTGAGTTATCTAGTGTCAAAGTAGTAAGAGCACGAGGTAGTTCTCCAGATGTTGTGGGTGCCTTCTCTTTGGATCTCCACCAGCAGATCTTCGCAACATGACCTCGTCGATCACAGATTTGGAAAACCTCATTCTGATATAATTCTCGTTCTTCTGAAGTCATACGTCGCTGTCCTTGTGGTGGAGGACGACGTTGGCCTGATGTTCTCTGCTGTGGACTTTGAGCCTGAAATCCTCTGCCGTTTGAAGCAAATGATGATGCACCATTCCTCTGCATTCTACTTTGCTGCTGCTGTGAGTAAAAGGCAAGATGAGGTGTGTGGGTAGCAAACTCATTACTAGATATTGTATACCAAGAGCGACGCTGATCGTGATTTTGCAATTACGAAATCAATTCCGTATAAGAAGGTCGTGGTGGCTTGAGCATAGTGGTGGTAAAAGATTCATATTGTGGTCCAAGACTAGTAAGAAGATAATAAACTTTTTCTTTTTCTGGAACTGGTTTTCCAATGGCTGCCAGATTATCACAAATCTCTTTGAATTGTCGAACATGGTCTGACAATTTTGTGGTTTCTTCTTTGCGCAGATACGCTAGGTTTTGACGAAGTGTGAATTCCCTCTCCTGGGAATCTTGAGCATATGATTCCTTCAAAGCTTCCCATACTTCAAAAGAGGAATTAAGCCCTATAACCAGACCTAAAGCTTCTTCTGATAATGTTCCTTTAATCCAACCTCGTAGAAGCCGATCGGTTTTCAGCCAGGTAGCATATTGTCGGTTTTCATCTGATTCTGTTTCTGTTGGCCTTTCTGGCGGTTGATTTGTAAGAAGATCCACGAGTTCTTGGCTTTCAGCCAAACTCAGAATCTGCTCTCTCCATAGAAGATAATTGGATTGATTGAGCTTCAATGTAACAAAGTTTCCAACGTTAATTGATATGGATGAAGTAGCCATATTTGATGATGATGTTGTTTAACCGCTCTGATACCAAAATAGAAACGATGATGAAGCAAAAGAATAGACAACACTTGAATGAATTGTATTTTTATTATTAACTCTGTTTTTCATGTATAAAGTAAATATTAACAAGAGTATTTATAGAAGCACAAGCTAAACTAAGAGCAATACAAGTTTATTTAGAAATCAATAACCAATAGCCTAATTTGAGTATGACACCTTATCTCTCCAATCCTTATCTCTCCATACACTTTATGACTCCTCATACTCAACAGAATTGGATATAGAATTGGATATAGTAGAAGCACTAGAGATACGTGTATTATTAATACTGCTTGATTTTCAGGTTTGTACTTTGCTCTGTTTTTCTGGGCTTCAATTAATCAACAATTTCTCTATCGAGCCTCCAACATTGAGAAACTAATTTCATTAGCTGAAGATGAGACATGCTTGCTTGATGAAGATTCTGCTTCAAGTGGACCTCTATCCTTAAAAAAACCAGGTCTTTTAGGCTCTGTCAATTCATTCTCACTACTTAACATCAAAACCACAGAAGCCATGCTTGGCCGATCCTCTGCATTTTGTTGGACACATAAGAGGCTAATATGGATACAACGCATGACTTCTGATATTTCGCAAGAATCCCTTAAAAATGATTCAACTAATTCTAAGGAATTTCCATCTTTCCATAATCTCCATGCCTGAAATATACAAAAATACTCAGATTGTATTTATCCATGGTAAATAAAAGAACACAGATTAGCAAAACATTCAAGTCTCAACACTTACATATCCAATAAGATTAAGACTATGGTCTGGGTGATAAAATCCACGGCTTTTCTTTCCACTTATTATCTCTAACATTAGGATTCCAAAGCTAAAAACATCTGATTTCACTGAGAATAGCCCATCAGTAGCATATTCTGGTGCCATATAACCACTGCAGAACAATCACATAAATATGCATTTGGATGAGCTATTAGAAGCTAATTTTTCAAAATTATAACTAAAATATTGAAATGGTAAAAGATTAAAATTTTAGCTGGCTGTACTGCATTTGGACCTTCAATCAATAGCTACCAACTACTAGCATTTATTGTTGCCTAATAAGTATAATGATCAACTCCAACTACTGATTCAAACAGGCATTAACACACAGAAATAAAACATAAAAGCATATTGAGTATGTAACACATACTTACAATGTTCCAACCACTCTATTTGTGTTTCCTTCAGTTTGATCGCCTCCAAAAGTTTTGGCCATGCCAAAATCTGAAATTTTGGGAGCCATGTCAATATCCAACAGTATATTACTCGCTTTGAGATCTCGATGTATAATTCTTAGCCTTGAATCTTGATGAAGATAGAGAAGTCCCCTAGCAATCCCACACACAATATTGAAACGCTTGGACCAATCTAATAGTTTTCCTCTTCTTTGATCTGCCATGTTTCATTTCCATATATAAATGAACTTGGAGTATAAAATTCAGTGATATGTAATAAAATTTGGTTTTATACAAAATTGAATTCATGGAAGTGAAATAAACATTTGCACTCATATCAAACATGAAATTTCAAATGAATTTCATAAAATTTTGTAGAATAAATTCATTTATACCAAATAGGAATTGGGTTCTGCTATACATACCAAAAATGAAGAAGTCCAGGCTTTTGTTTGGCATGTATTCATAAATTAGCATTCTCTCATCTCCTTGAATGCAGCAGCCAAGAAGCTTTACGAGATTCCGGTGTTGAAGTTTGGCAATTAATTTAACTTCATTTTTGAACTCTTTCAATCCTTGTCCTGAATTACTTTTTAGCCTCTTAACAGCAATCTCTTGTCCATTTAATAGTGTTCCCTGGAAAAATCATCAATTGCAAATTTTTAAACAGAAAACTTAATATGTTCATGACATGTGGTGATTTTTCTACCAGGTTGCAAACTTTCATTACCTTGTACACAATTCCAAAACCACCTTCTCCTAGCTTATTGTTGAATGAAAATTTGTTCGTTGCATTTGATATTATGACAAGGTCAAATAATGGCAGCTCCAAGTCTTCCTCTGATCCTTCATTTCTTCCATCAATTTCATTTTTATCTAAAATAGAGAGATATGAAATATGCATTATTAAATTGTCTTTAGAAGAAATTATTAAGGCTGCTCCCGCTTACAATTCAAGTTCGAGTCTTAGATGTCCCCTCTACCACGTGTAATTAATAAAAAAGGATTATCTTTAGAAGAGGCAACTAAAAACATATTACTTTACCTTCTAGTTTTTTCCTGATCTTGAGGAAACAATAACTGATTGCTAGAATTCCAAAAACCCCAGCAATTATTGCAGAGATGAGTTTCACCACTATCTTTTTGTCAGGTTCTTTCACATGTTCAAGATTAGCTTTGAAACAAATTAAAGCAAAAATCAAGTTTAAAACTATTATTTAACATAAAAGAAACACCAACTAAATTTGATTGCATACCTATATCAGAAGCAGACATCCGAATATATAGATCTTGAACGCTAGTGGGATTTTCTCTCATATCAATCAAATCACTAAACCAAAGAGCACAGCCGCTGCCTCCATTTCTGATATCATAGCTTGCGTATGCAGTGCAGGAACAGTTCTGTAAGCATTTAGCCCTGCATTCTTGGAGATTCATATATTCATTTACCCAAGAATATGTAGTATCTGGCAATTTTAATCCACTAAGTTTGATAAAATCATCACTTGTACAATTTAATGAAGCGTTCCGAATACACCCATGAGACCACTCCCCTGCATCCCATTTCTCTGGCAATTTCGGCCTAAATCCTTTCAAACATTTACAAACTGGAGACTCGCTAATAATACAATTTCCATATGCACCGCAAAGGTTATATGTATCACAGTAATCTACTGGATAATATGTGTACAGAATCCAAGATTTTGATGCGGAATCCCATGTTTGACGCTCACCCTTATTGTTAGTCTGATTCATTAGAAACCTGGTAATAACAGATTTCTTCTTGGTAAAGAATACGTAGTAAACTTCATCTTGATTTTGCACGAAGTTAAAATTGAAAAGTGGATTAGACCTTAATTGAGGCATACCACTGTAACCTATGCCATTCCATGGCCCTGTTCGATAGTAGATCTTAGAGCCATTCCAAATGGTAGCTTCAGGATAACTATGTGCTAATATCCTCCAAACAAAGTCTCCTGGTGATGGATCTGTTGGCCGTAAGTTTTGACAAAAGAAAAAAAAATAATATAAAATTAATTAATTCTTTCCCACATCGGGAAAGAATAGAAATTGTTGAGCAACAATTTCCTATATAAGAAAATCAATGTTTAGGTTTTGAAACACACCAAAACACAACAAGTGTTTTATATTAGAGATTAGAGTTGAGCTCTTGAAATCTCTTGGAGTATAAATATTTGGGGTTGTTTTGTGGGTGTCGGTTAGAAAAATATTTTGTATTTGTGGTTGTAACAATTTTCCACAAAGTAAATATTTTTCTTGGTTGTCGTTAGGCAACGGCCGTGGTTTTTCTCTATTTGGGAGTTTTCCACGTTAAATCTTTGTGTCTTTATTCTCTTTAATTTCTCAATTGTTATTTTATTTTCTCATTTATTTCAGCTTAAAGACGGTCCGAGGGGCGGGAAAATAGCAATTTTCCCAACAAGTGGTATCAGAGCTTAGGTGTTATAATTTTTGTCAAAATCTTAGTATGCTCTGTGGTTGCAGCTTGGTCTGATCTTCCACATCAGAAAAGATTTTTGTTAAAACTTATTTTTGTTTTTAAGCTAGTGGAGCTGGTGGAGCTTTGGAAAAGGTGGAACCGTTTTGCTTTGGTGTGCTTGAGTATTGGTGGTGAGATAAATAATTACATGTCGAGGTAAATTCTGTCAAACGACACGAATTTAGTCTAAGGCAAGTGGATTTTAAGTGAGACCATTGTGACTCCTCCTCTTACCTGGGAATTTACCTGGTGTAATATTTATTTCTGGTCCTTTATTAAGCACAGAGTAAGCATGTCGGCAATGAGATGCGAGATTGAGAAATTTGATGGGAGAATGAATTTTGCACTGTGGCAAGTGCAAGTCAAAGACGTGTTGATACAGTCTGGACTACATAAGGTTTTGCAGGGTAAACCAGTCAGTGGAAGAAATTCAGGAAAAGGCGGTGATAGTGGAGACTCAGAAAAATCCAAGATTAGTGACGAAGAATGGGAGGAGCTGGATATCAAAGCGGCAAGTCAAATTCGCATGTGTCTAGCAAAAAATGTTCTTGCTAATGTGCTTGGATTGTCCACGACAAAGGAGCTGTGGGAGAAACTGGAAGAATTGTATCAGGGGAAAAATATATCCAACAGGTTATATTTGAAGGAGCAATTTCATACGTTGAAAATGGCGGAAGGTACAAAGCTGTCCGATCACCTGAGTGTCCTCAACGGTATCATCTCTGAATTGGAAACTCTTGGAGTGAAAACCGAAGATGAAGATAAAGCTCTCCGGCTCATCCTGTCACTTCCTTCAACATATGAGCACATGAAGCCTGTTCTGAAATATGGTAGTAAGGAAGTGGTGTATGCGGATGTGGTTAGTAAGCTCATTACTGAGGAGAGAAGACTGAATGAAATGGAAAATAAATCTTATGAGAATTCAGCTTTATCTGTCAGTATCAGGAAAAAGAATAAAGGCTCCGGAAAGAGGAAGGTTGTCTGCTGGGGGTGTGGTCAAACTGGACACGTGAGGAAAGATTGCCCGAACGGTGGAGCTGATTCGGCTGGAAGCTCTAACGTTGTTGCTGCCAATGTAATCTCCTGTGGCGAAGGAGATGATACGGTTGTTCTGTAATGCAGAAAAGTGTGTCCTAATGGCATGATTGCTACCCGTTGAGATGCCATGGAAGAGGACGGATTATTGGTAGCTGGTCCACGGAAATACGCACGGCATTGGTTGACAGTTAATGCAAAGTGTGTGGTGAAAAAATTATGTCGATGGCTAATGAACTCTCGGAAAGTCAACAGGAGGGTTGCACCATAAATTATTAGGGGGATCGATATGGCCGATGGAAAATGCTTGGAGTTTGTGCAGTAATTCCGAGTGACTATACTCTTTTATGGTGGGGTATGATAATTCTTAACGATAAGAATTATGATTGTCGGTAACAGACAATGTTGTGTTTTTTTTTTTGTCAAGGTGGAGATTGTTGGCCGTAAGTTTTGACAAAAGAAAAAAAAATAATATAAAATTAATTAATTCTTTCCCACATCGGGAAAGAATAGAAATTGTTGAGCAACAATTTCCTATATAAGGAAATCAATGTTTAGGTTTTGAAACACACCAAAACACAACAAGTGTTTTATATTAGAGATTAGAGTTGAGCTCTTGAAATCTCTTGGAGTATAAATATTTGGGGTTGTTTTGTGGGTGTCGGTTAGAAAAATATTTTGTATTTGTGGTTGTAACAATTTTCCACAAAGTAAATATTTTTCTTGGTTGTCGTTAGGCAACGGCCGTGGTTTTTCTCTATTTGGGAGTTTTCCACGTTAAATCTTTGTGTCTTTATTCTCTTTAATTTCTCAATTGTTATTTTATTTTCTCATTTATTTCAGCTTAAAGACGGTCCGAGGGGCGGGAAAATAGCGATTTTCCCAACAGGATCATCCCAGTTTTTCCATGATGTAAGACACCTCTCAAATCCCGTCTTCAAGTTAACTCCAATCTTTATTCCTGGTAGTGATGTATCTGTTGGATAATCAAAACTCTGCCACAAGTATATTTTAGAATTTCCATCTTTTTCTTCTCTTAAAACAAGATTTCCAGAATCCAGGAGCTGTACTACAGGATGTTGAGCTTTTCTCATCGAGTTTGATGACCAAACAGCACCACTGTTGTTGCTATTAAGAACAAGATCGCCTGATCTGTTTATCATCAAGAAACCAGAGGAGTCATTGATTGGATTGCTCCGATTTGCATCCCAAACAATGGTTTTAACTGGGATATCTTTGTACCAAATTCCCAGGTAACGGTTTTTTGAGTTTCCAGTAGTGAAGAAACCAAGCTCGAAAGTTCGATCATTGGAAACTAACGTGCTGCCATCATCAGCAATAGATTGAGATAATCTAAGGGTATCATTTGCAATAGAGAATTTTGAAAATAAAAGGACAAAATGAGTAATGATAAACATAAAAGAAAGAGGAGTATCCATTAAGTTGGACTTCTCTGCTTACAGGTTTGCAGTCTGAAAAGAGGATGACAAATAAAGAAGCCATGAAGAGCATAAAAACAAAGAATTAGTTGAAATATTAAATAACGTAATAGCCCACTTGAATGATTCTCACCACATACTACTTATATCATTTGAGATTCTTAATAATTCAGTCTAATGAATGGGTAATGTGTGTGGAATGTGTTAGTGCTAACTTATTTTTAGTTTAGTAATATTAAAATTATTTAAGTCTCCAAAAGTTCTAAACAAAATTATATATATATAACTACTAAAATTATTATTATTATTATTATGTCAAGTGAAGGGAGAACCATGAAAGTGTGGGGTTCCGTTGCAAGCGGCAACCTTCACCGTCATCTCATTCATTTTAGTTGAAATGTGTCGCTTCCACATGCTTCAAGTAAGTACACATATTTTTAAATGCTTAATTTATTTTGATTTATTTATATAATATATGAATAATTTATAAATGATATTTGAATAAATATAAATAATATTTTTATTATTTTTAACTGATTCATATCGAGTTTAGATATATCTTCTTGAATACATATTATCCGAATTCAATTATATATATTTATTCTATTTTACTAAATTTTAATTATATATTTATTATATTATATTTTAATTATTAAATCATGTGGTATAAAATTATTTTAATAAAATTATGTTAATATTAAATTTTTATTTATAATTATTTAATTATAAAAATTATAATTTATATTTTAAATTTTATAATATTTTAAATTTTTTATGCTTAAATATGTAATTAAATGGATACGGATAATAAATGGATAATATTAAACGAAGTTTAGGACGAGTACAGGTCATAAAATATTTATTATAACCTGGTTAATTAGGTTTGAGTTCGGATGTTTTATATTTAAAAGGGTTCGGATTCATATATGATAATTTTTTTGAATATCCTACCCATTATTATTCTAGCATGAGAAGTATATTGAATAAGTTTATCCAAATTTAATTTTACAATGTAATTTGGTTTTTAAAAAATAAAAAAATTTATATCAATTTGAAAAAAATTATTGTATTATAACTAAAAGTCAAAACTGAAAAATATTAAATTTTACTAGCTATTGAATAAATTTACCCTTAAGTTTATATAATTTTTTGCTGTTGTATTTCATTTTCAAAAATTATATTTCTATCAATTTCAAATGGATAGACACAGTTCAAAAAAAATTTAAATTGATAGATATAACTTTTGTTCATAAGAATTAGAAAAAATAATTATTTTACTTATAAATATGAATTTATATGTATTATTTTTCTTGTTATATCTCCCTATTTTAATGAGACATATTCATTTTAAATTATTGATTTTCTACATCGTCCAAGAAAAATTAATTATGTACATTTGGTTAATATGTATTAAAAATGTCCAAACTTAATAAATACAATATCAAAAGTAAAATTTTGCCTTAATATCATACACATTTTTAAATTTAAAATGATTGCGAATAGATAATATTATTAGAAAATATAGGCTAATTGATAGTAAACTGAAATATAATTTAACAGTAATTGCATATTCTTATACTAATATTAAAAAAAAGAGTAATTGATAAAAATAAAAAAATTATTTTTATTAAGTAACATGAAATTATAAAAATATGTATAATAGAATTTTAATATATTAATGTAATATCATTATATCTTCTATATATATAAATATATACATAAAATATAAGAGTATTACAGTAGTTAAACTTGTAGAAATATTTACTTGAAACCTTAGTGTAAAAATTGAAAACTTATTCAAAAATTTAAATACTATATGATCATATATATGGAAATTTACCTAAAATATACCATTTTAAAAAAGATTAATATTTTTTTAGATCGCAATCACCTAAATGGGTCAAAAAGATAATAATGTCATTATAACTAATAAAAAACTTTATGTATTCTTCTTCTTCCATACATATTCTCTTTTTTTCAATTTTCTCTCTCATTTCCTTCTCAAAATACGGATATGCAGTCGTTAGATCTACAAAATAAAGCTTTCTCATTATTTATTTTTTATCATATATGATATATTTTTAATTTTTTATTTAGTCAAAACTGCAACTTTGATTAAAATGAAATATTTTAAGAAAAATGGTTTATTTTGTTACATTAACTAATATTTGTATCTTTGTTCAATTCATCGTCTTTTCTTCTTTTAAAACTAAAATGAAATCTGTCTAATTTATGTTAATTTTTAAAGAGAAAAAATATATACATAACTGTCTTAACTCTCCCTAATTTGCTCTAACTCACATCAAAATATTTTTTTTTCCAATAGAAAAATCTCCATATCAGTTCCTAAGACAATATGCATACTTGAATCTTAAAATAAAATATGTCTGGTTTATGTTGATTTTTCATGAAAAAAAAATATACATAACTGCTCTAACTCCCCCTAACTTGCCCTAACTCACATCAAAATTCTTTCTTTTTGCTATAAAAAAATTCTCCATTGTAGTTTCTAAGACAATATGTATATTTGAATCTTAAAATAAAATATGTTTAATTTATGTTAATTTTTAATGAGAAAAAGCATACATAACTACCCTAATTTCTCCTAACTTGCCCAAACTCACATCAAAATATTTTTTTTTTGCTATAGAAATTTTTTTATTGTAGTTCATAAGATAGTTGCACACTTAAATATTAAAATAAAATATGTCTGATTTATGTTAATTTTTAATGAAAAAATATATAAAACTGTCATAATTCTCCCTAACTTGCCCTAACTCACATCAAAATGCTTCTTTTTACAATAGAAAATTCTTCATTACACTTTATATGATAATTTACATACTGAAATTTTAAAATAAAATATATTTAGTTTATGTTAATTTTTAAAGGAAAAAAAATTTATAGAACTTTTCTAACTCCACCTAACTTACCTTATTCAGATCAAAATGTTTCTTTTTACTATGAAAAATTCTCCATTACACTTTTCATAATAGTTTGCACACTTGAATTTTAAAATAAAATGTGTATAATTTATGCTAATTTTTAAAGTATTCTAAAGTGAATAAAATTATTTTAACTCCCCCTAACTTATCCTAACTCACATCAAAATATTTTCTTTTTAATATAGAAAATTCTTTATTGCAGTTTTTAAGACAGTTTACACATTTAAATTTTAAAATAAAATATGTCTGATTTATGTTAATTTTTAATAAAAAAAAATATACATAACTGCCATAAATCCACCTAACTTTCTCTGACTCACATCAAAATACTTCTTTTTTTACTATAAAAAATTCTCAATTGCACTTCCTAAGATAGTTTTCATACTTAAATCTTAAAATAAAATATGTCCAATTTATTTTGATATTTAATATAAAAAAGTATACAAAATTGTTCTAACTCTCTTAACTTATTCTAACTCACATTAAAATATATTTTTTTTTGCTATAGAAAATTCTTCATTGAAGTTCTTAAGATAGTTTGTATACTTGAATCTTAAAATAAAATATGTCTAATTTATGTTAATTTTTAATAGAAAAAAAAGTATACAGAACTATCCTAACTCCCCTAACTTATCATAATTCACATCAAAATACTAATTTTTACGAATAAAAAAAATTCTCCATTGTAGTTTCTAAGATAGCTTATATTCTTAAATCTTAAAATAAAATATGTCCAATTTATTTTAATTTTTAATTAAAAAATTATACTAGACTGCCCTAACTCCCCCTAACTCGCATCAAAATGCTTCTTTCTACTATGAAAAATTCTCCATTATACATCCTAAGATAATCTGTATGCTTAAATTTTAAAATAAAATCTGTCTGATTTGTATTGATTTTAAAAAAAATTACAGAACTACCATAACTCCCATTAACTTTCCCTAGCTCATATTAAAATGCTTCTTTTTACTATAGAAAATTTTTCATTATATTTTCTAAAATAGCTTGCATACTTGAGTCTAAAAATAAAATTTATCTTATCTATGTTGATTTTTAAAGGTTAATAAAGTTTACAGAACACTGATATATAATTTCTGTTTTATTAACATATAAAATTATGGAATGTTTATTATAAAATTTATTAAATTTTTTATGTTTCTAAATTGTGATATTCGATAATACAATAAGAAAAATATGAAGTAAACGAGATATAGTACCATATGCAATTTATGGTATCATGCAGTACAAAAATATACTGATTTATATCACAGTGATGATGAGATGTAATTGTATATATTTAATATTTGAACCAAATTTTTATTGTCTATTCAATTATAGATAGTTTAATAGTTAATCTATCTTAGTAAATATTTAATTTTAATCATGACAGATATTGAACGTAACCAAATATTAAAAACTTAATTTGCACTAACTCCTCTTAACTTATCATAATTGCACTTGTATACACTCAGACAACTCTAAATTATAACATACACAATATATTATCCTCAATTGGAATGTTACATAATATAAAAGTGAAAAATATATAAAATATTTATTTGCACTAACGCCCTACCCTAACTGTACTTGTATCCACTCAGACAACTCTGAATCATAGCTTACACAATATAGCAGACTTAATTAGGATGTTACACAAATAAAAATAGAAACAAATAAATTTTATTTTTTTCCAAGAAAGTTAATAATTTTCTATTTTGAAGGTCGAAATTATTATAGTGACTTTCATTTTTAAATTTTAGCCTGGACAGTAAATGAATAGTACTTATATATTAAAAACTCAATCTGCCATAACTTCTCATAATTTGGCTTAATTGAATCTCTATGCACTCAAACAGTTCTGAACTATAATTTTGAATTCAACACACTCTCCAACATATTTTGAAGTGTTCATATAAAATTTGTCACTGTAGTAAATGGAGATAACTATATTGCCCTTCAATATTTTAATTTAAAATGTTAATCAATACCCTGCAATCACAAACAAGAAATAAAAAAATCATATTAGAATATTTTCATTCATTATAACATTTGGCAAATATATATTTATGTGAGTTAAGGCAAGTTATGGGGAGTTAAGACAGTTGTATTCACTTTAGAATACTTAAAAATCAACATAAATTAGATATATTTTATTTTAATATACAAGTATACAGATTATCTTAGGAAGTACAACAGAAAATTTTCTATAGCAAAAAGAAGTATTTTGATGTGATTATGGCAAGTTAAGGGGAGTTAGGGCAGTTCTGTAAATTTTTTTCTTTAAAAATCAACATAAACTAAACATATTTTATTTTAAAATTTAAATATATAGACTATCTTATAAAGTGCAATGAAAAATTTTTTATAGTAAAAAGAAGCATTTTAATGTGAGTTAAGATAAGTTATTGGGAGTTAGGGCAGTTCTGTATATTTTTTCATTAAAAATTAACATAGAATAGAAATATTTTATTTTAAGATTTAAGTACATAAAATATCTTAGGAATTGCAACAGAGAATTTTTTATAGTAAAAAAAAAGTATTTTGATGTGAGTTAGTGCAAGTTAGGGGAGTTAAGACAGTTCTGTATACTTTTTTTCCCATTAAAAATTTAACATAAGTCATATATATTTTATTTTAATATTCAAGTATGCAGATGACCTTAGAAACTATAATGAAGAATTTTTAATAGCAAAAAGAAGCATTTTGATGTAAGTTCGGACAAGTTAGGGGGAGTTAGGTCAGTTCTGTATAATTTTTTTTCATTAAAAATTGATATAAATGAAATATATTTCATTTTTAATATTCAAGTGTGTAGACTATCTTAGGAAGTGAAATGAAGAATTTTTTTTTTAGTAAAAAGAAATATTTTGATGTGAGTTATGGCAAATTAGGAGGAGTTAGGACAGTTCTGTAAACTTTTTTTCTTTAAAAATTAATATAAACTAAACATATTTTATTGTAAGATTTAAATGTATGGACTATCGTAGAAAGTACAATGAATAATTTTCTATAATAAAAAAAATATTTTGATGTAAGTTAGGACAAGTTAGGGGAGTTAGGGTAGTTCTGTATATTTTTTCCAATTAAATATTAACATAAGTCAAACATATTTTATTTTAAGATTCAAGTATGTAAACTGTCTTAGGAACTATAATGAAAAATTTTATATAGCAAAAAGAATTATTTTGATGTGAGTTATGGCAATTTAGGTGGAGTTAGGGCAGTTTTGTATATATTTTTTTTTATTAAAAATCAACATAAATCAGACATATTTTATTTTAAGATTCAACTGTGCAGACTATCTTAGAAACTACAATAAAGAATTTTCAATAACAAAAAAAAGTATTTGATATGAGTTAGGGGGAGTTAGGGCAATTCTGTATACTTTTTTCAATTAAAAATTAACATAAATCAAACATATTTCATTTTAAGATTTAAATGTGCAGACTGTCTTAGGAATTGAAATGAAGAATTTTTTATAGCAAAAAGAAGCATTTTGATGTGAGTTAAGGTAAGTTAGTCGGAGTTAGCACAGTTCTGTATATTTTTTTCCTTTAAAAATCAACATAAATTAAACAGATTTTATTTTAGTTTTAGAAGAATAAAAGAAGATGAATTGAATAGAGATGAAAATATTAGTTAAATATAATAAAATAAACTTTTTTTTCTTCAAATATTTTATTTTATTCAAAGTTGCATATTCAACTAAATGAAAAAATAAAAATATATTGTATAAGATGAGAGAAAAAAGATAATGAGAAGCTTCATTTTGTGAATCTAATGGCTACAGATTCGTATTTTGGGAAAGAAAAGAGAGAGAATATGCAAAGAAGAAAAAGAATACGAAAGTAAGCTGAAAGATTTTTTTTTCCTTTATTAGGTATAAAGGCATTATTATCTTTATTGACCCATGTAAAGTAATTATGGTCTAAAAAATATTTTTAAACATGTATATTTTAGGTGAATTTCACATATAGCAAATAAATAATGTTAATTAAAATACAATTGTGATTAAATTGCATAAAAAATTTTAAGAAAAATTTGCTAGAATTTCGTTTATAAAATTATCATTGTTAAAACTTCAAAATAAAAAAAAATGATATGGAAAAAATGCATTTCTAAAATTCAATTTTCACAAAATTCACAACTATTCTAATTTAAGAAATCCTATGCATCACAATATCAACTAAATAATAATAGATAAAATAATATATAATATTTATATAAACATAATATTTATAAAACATCAATTGATTTACCAAACGTAAAATAGTTATAATTAGAAAACCAAAATATATTGAACACAAAAGCTATACATGATTTGCAATACCAGTATGAATAGTCTTATAGCAAGAACTTAAAGCTTTTTTAGATCTATTGGGTTTCTTCTCTTTGTGACCCTTTCACCTACGCAGTAAAATTTAATTGCGCTAAGCTATACAACTTAATAGTATTTACTTTAAAAACAAATAAATAGATAAATGAAATGAAAACCTCGTATTATAACAAATTAAACTTAGACCCCTTCCATAAATGAAATAACTATAAGCTAAAAGAATTCCATAACTACAATTATAATTTAAATAAATGCATATATTTAACATTTCAAATTATAACATACTTAAATTATGCCCTTGCACAAATGTCCAACTCTCAGTAACATTAAACTGGCCCATCACGAACACCGAAAATAGAGTGTCATGACACCGGAGTATATCGTCCAAAGACATATAAATATCATATCACAAGTCTTCTCGACACTGTAGCATCGCGATATCGTAGTATCTCGCTCGATAGACATAGATATAATAATAACATAATGACGCATTCATAATTGTCGGCATACCAACTCGATAGTACCAAATTTAACATTACAAATGAAGAATATGTATAAAGCATTATAATACAATAACATTTCCTTCAACCTTTTATAATCCATCTCAAGTCATCATTTTCATAACTTTCTCACAATTCATCAAAACTCACATAATCAATGTATGTAGAATTTCCATAATTCATTTGATAAATAATTTAATATTGGGATTCAAACTTGACATTCATATAAATAAATAAACTTAATAGTCATGAAATACTTTAATCCATCTTCTAAACTTCAAGCTCCATAAAGTAATGGTTTTCTCTTTAAATTAATCAAATCAAATCTCATCTTACATTTATATTAGGATTCATACAATTTAGTTTAAGTTTCACAAATATAATCAAATAAAACTTAAAAATGCCAAAGCAAGTTTATGTTAAAAACATAACAACTTTAGTTAAATGCTTCTAAAGTAAGTACAAACCTCAATTTAGATCCAAAAATCAACTCAATCACTTTCCAAGTCTCAAAATAAAGAGAGTAATTCTCCACCACCTTGAACCAAGTTAGCCAAATTATGCCCCTAAATTAACAAGGGTTCAATTCTTCCATTAAACACATATTCATCCTTAAAATACTTAAATTAACTCTTAGTTATACTAATCTTAACTAAACCCCATAAAAAACTATTAATCCAAAAGTTCTATAAACCCTAAACTTTCATCTCATACTCAATTCAATTAGTTATCATAAATTTATCATATAAACATGGCCTAATACATCTACAACTCTATGTACTTATCCATTTTAGTCATTTTATTTATGTATTTAGGTATTTGTCAGATTACCCCATGTACTTGTCTATTTTATTCCAATAGACATTTATATAATCATATATTGATCACTTTTCCTTTTGTACTTGTCTATTTCATACTCAACAGACACCTAAACAAAAATAGTACTACATGTACATGTAAGTATCTATTTAATACAAAATATATAAGTACAAGGGGCAAAGTGACCAATGTATGATATATAAGTGTCTATTGAAATAAAATAGACAAGTACAAAAGATAATATGGCAAATGCATAAATACATAAGATAAAGTAACCAAAATGGAAAAATATAAAGGGCTGCAGATATATTGTTCCAACATTATATTTTCTTCATTATCCAAGCTATTTCTCATCTACATCATCTTTCTCAACATATATAAAATTTCTCTTAAACTTCTAAACTTACATACACTAAAACTCTTAAAATCAAGCTTTCAATTTCCTTATTTTAATCTTCAATTTCCTTTCAAAACCACTTGAAACCTTTTGATTTTAGTTGAAGATTTCAGTAGTTAATGAACAATGTTCTTCATCTTTTTTTTTTTTTTGCTCAAGATATGAACAAGAAGAAGAAGATGATGAAAGAAGAAGAAGAAGAAGATTTCAATAGTTAACTTTTCTTCTTTCTTCCTTATCCTTTTATATTTTTTTCTTTTTTTTCTTTTTTTCTTTCTTTTCTTTTCTTTTTCTTTTCCTTTCTCACGTCCATATATGCTACATATGTGTTTTTTTTTTCCTCTTTAACTTAAGTTTATATATATGTGTATATATTATGTATATCTCTTTCTTTCTTACATTGTGCTTAGCTTTCTTTCTTTCCTCTTTGCTTTTTTTAACTTCTTATTATTATTGTTATTATTTTAGTATATTAAAACTATGGATGTTACAATTAACTAATTTATTATTATTATTATTATTTGCTCTTTGCTAACATGTTTAGTGAACAAACAATGATCATATGTAGATTGAGAGAAGCCTAGAGCAATTGATTGTAGTGAATTCAATATTCCAATACTTGGAAACTTATTTAAGCCCATACAAAAATCTTGTTAATTTGCATACTTTATGATGATCAGAAATTTTATAACCATAAGCAAACATATGTAGAGTTTATCATCCAACTAACAATGCAAAAAGACATTATTAACATCCAATTGATACATAGGCAAATGTTTAACAGTAGCAATAGTAAGAAATAATCTCAAAGTAACTAGTTTGACCATAGGAGAAAAATTGCCATGATAATCAATCTCTTCCACCTTAGTGTACCTTTTTGCCACAAACCTTTCCTTATACCTATCAACTATACCATCCGATTTGTATTTAACCCTATAAAACCATTTTCGATCAATAGGGGATTATTTAGGTGGTAAGGCAATAAGCTCCCAAGTGTTATTTTGTTCTAAGGTTGTGATTTCTTTTTCCATAGCTTCAATCCAATGTGGATTATGTTTTGCTTTATTATAAGTCTTAGGTTCTTGAATAACACAAACATTAGCAACAATTTGCATTTTGAGTTTTGCTCAGATAAGTGAAAACAAAAGAAGCAAAAGGATTTAAAGGATAAGATATATCATGTTTGGGTTTAGGAATGGATTTAGAAGGATAATCAGAAATAGATTCACTAAGGGTTACAAAATTCTCTAACCATTTAGGCCCGGTTTTAGGTTTACTGTTGTGTCTAATTGAAATAGGTATGGGTTAGATGTTAGAAATATGAATTGGTAAGAATCAGAAATAGATTTAGTAAGGGTTACAAAATTCTCTAACCATTTAGGCCTGGTTTTAGGTTTACTGTTGTGTCTAATTGAAATAGGTATGGGTTAGATGTTAGAAACATGGATTTGTAAGAATTTTAAGAAACATGGATTTGTAAGAATTTTAACTTGAAGTGGGTTTATTTATCTCCTTTTCTAAATTAACCTACCCATCTTTTCTCATTTGATTCTTCTAATTCTTCTTTGCATTTGAGTTTTGTTTAGATAAGAGAGAACAAAAGAAGCTAAAGGATTTAAAAGATAAGACATATCATGTTTGGGTTTAGGAATGGGTTTTGAAGGATAATTATAAATAGATTCAATAAGGGTTAAAAATTCTCTAACCAGTTAGGCCTAGTTTTAGGTCGAGTGCTGTGTCTAATTGGAATAGGTCTGGGTTAGCTGTTAGAAACACGAAGTAGTTAGAATTTTAACTTGAAGTGGGTGTATTTGTTAGTACTGATTCAGAAGAATTAGAAAGATCAAATGAGAAAAGATGGGTAGATTAATTTAGAAAAAGAGAAAAAGGTGAAGCAGGATGGGATAAAGTTTCAATAATACTATCCAATTCTATTAGCTAATACTGGTTCTAGATGAATAGATTGTTGATCAGATTGAAATGGGAAAATATATTCATAGAAAATCACATCCCTAGATATCAAAACAAAGTGTTTTTTAGAGGTCAAAACGTTTTATAAGCCTTTCACCCATGTACATACCCTACGAAAACACACCTAATAGACTTAGGTTTAGATTTATTCTTATATGGATGAGCATTAGTGGAGTAGCACGAACAACCAATGACTTTTAGGGGGCTATAATTAGGTGGCTTGTTATGAAGAAGTTCAAATGGTGTTCTCCATTGTAGGACGCATAGGATGCCGTTTTATTATGTGTGTGGATGTGAAATAGTATCACCCCAAAATTGTTTAGATCAATATGATAGAACATTAGAGCTCTAGCTATTTCTAGTAAATATTTGTGCTTTCTTTTAACTATTCTGTTTTGTTGGAGGGTGCATAAGGTGTTGTTTTTTTGTTATATATAAATAATGCCATTCTTAGGGAATATATTTTTAAATTAATGTTATTATGAATTAATATTAATATAAATAACAAAACTAAAAATTACTTGCATTCAAGAAAAAAAACATTACATATGCGTTCAGGATGATTTTTGTTTTCTGGTTCTAGTTTTTTTTTTTAAACATTTTTGTTAATATTACAAAGTTTTATATTTTTCTATTAAATAAAAAATAATTTTGGATAAATATAAAATCCATAAAATATGATTTTTAATATTTTAGTTTATGAAGAGATATGTATCAGTAAATTTTTTTTTCTCTCTACTATTTTATTTTTTTGCAAATTTAATTATAAAATGGGAGGTTTGCCTTTTTTCAATTTTAAATAATTTTTTTATTTTAATAATTATTTGTAATATCTAATTAATATTATGATGTATCATTAGAATAAATAATATAATTTTTTTCAATAGATAAATAAAATATGGGTTTATATATGCATAGTAAAAATTTTATAATATAATTTTTAAAAATGTAAAATCAGTTTTTAAAAATACATATAAAATAAGTTTTTCAAAATATATTTTTTTTATTTTAAAAAGTAAAAAAACTAAAAACTTATAACGTAAATAAACAGTTCCTACAACTTACGGTTGGGTACCACAGTAGGTTATCTATTTTTATTTTTTTAAAAAAATTAAAAATTAATTTTATTTTTATGTTACATATTTTTTAAAAATTATTTTTATTTATTGGCTAAACTTTTTTTTCTTTTTCTTTTTCAGCACAAAGCATGCTCAAACACAAAATAAATGAAACGCAGTTATTGTTAATAAAAAAATCTTTAAAATAATTTTTTTTATTAAAATTTATAATTTTCTCCTGTTTTCTCACAAATAAAATAAGAAAGTTTAAATCGCTGGCCCAAACAAAATAATAAGATAGTTTAAATAAATCTCAATACAAAATTATCAATCGAACAAAAAAAATAAAATAAATTTTTATTAAAAATATATAAATACCCAAATTATCAATAAATTGAAATTTGTATAAAAAGAAAATAGAGATTAATAAAGAAATCAACTCAAATAAATTCAAACATAGGATAGAGAGAGCTGGAAAGCTAAAGATAGGCGCGGTGAAACTATAAATATTTTGAGAATTTAAGTGTGAAATAAATAAGGAGTATTTTTAATTATAATCATCAATTTAAAAAAAAATTAAACGAAAAATTTTCGGTTTGAAACAAATTTTATCCTTTCAGTTTAGTTGTTGGATTATAATGGAAATAGTGCCTCCAGTTCTTTAATGCGAGAATAGATAAAATTAATAATAATGATAGAATAGATATCCTTAGTGGTTTCAACTTTCAAATACCTACCCCAGCTAATAATACACCTACCACAACCCTCACCAACACAAACAACACTCAAATTCGAACTCTATAAATTCAAGTCTATAGCTTTCAGTCGATGCCAAGAAAATTTATTTCAAATTTTTTCAAACAATGAAGCTAAATAAGGGAGAAGACAAAAACCTTTGCATAGAAGAATTTGATTTTGCCAAGAAAGTTAAAGAATTGTTTGGTGAACAAGAAGATGTGTATCGAGCTTTTCTTGGTGAATGGAAATTGTATCAAGAAGGGCACAAGAGCAAACATGACCTCTATTGTGAGATTGTTTTTCTTTTCTGCGGTCATCAAGATTTTCTTTTGGAAATTTCAAGATTCTTATTCACAGACGCCCCAACGGCAAGTCGTTTGCAAGAAATCAAATATTGCACCACTGCTTGAACTCTTATTATTAGTAGGAATTCGGTATTGTAATATTTTAATTAAGATTCTGCGATTAAGGGTTTATTAATCTATTGCTTTAATCATACCTCTTAATTATATCTTTATATATACAATGCAAATGTCTTTGATGCCCTTTAATCATGGAATGAAATTTATTAATTGATTTATTTTTTCTCTGTCCATCCAAATTTTAATTTTTTTTATATAAAATTTTAATATGTGACTCAAATATATATGTATATCCTCTTCAGAATTTTGGCTTTGCCAGCAATTGATAGTATTACAGTTTTAAACAGTAAGCAACTTTGAACAGTTAAAGCTGATGAGATTGTAGAAAGTAAGGCAGGGTTTTTAGAACCAATTGTTCATGTAACAGGCAATCTAATCAGAAGCAACAAAATATCTCCACATTAATCTCCCAAATGTATGTACAAGAGCACCCAAAAGACAGGCCAAGCATGGCAGTAAGATGGGGTTCTTAATCTTAAATTCAAGGAAATATTATAATATCCACAATCAACATATCCTTCATCCAAGTACCCTTTAGCTTTCACACTTTACAAAAAGAACAGTTGATCAAAACAATTAAAGGACATAGATCTCTTAAGTTGATTTACATGATTGCTACAATTCCTCCCTGGATATACATTTTTATATATACATATCCTTAAGCAGTGGCGGAGCCAGGACTGCCGAGAGAGGGGGCTAAAACTGAAGGGTTGAGGGGCTGAAACTGAAAGGCTGAGGGGTTGAGGGTTTACATGTCCGGCAGCCGGCAGGG
This sequence comes from Garcia nutans, assembly GCA_947685225.1. Lineage (NCBI taxonomy): Eukaryota > Viridiplantae > Streptophyta > Magnoliopsida > Malpighiales > Euphorbiaceae > Garcia > Garcia nutans. Next base: position 28,770,240 of record CANTUV010000015.1, on the reverse strand, counting down.
GGGTCGTCAGTCCCCACCCGACTCTACCTGTCTCCGCCACTGTCCTTAAGCAAGACTGAAGGAACTAGAAGTGCTCTCTACAAATTTTCTTGCTCCTTTGAACCACCTCGTCTCCAGCTTGTGCCTTGCATATGTAAAGCTTCCCATCTTTCACAGCAGCTCTTATAAGTTGGTGCTTGCCACCTTCATCTCCATCTGCTGTTCTTGTTAACACTGACAAAAAGTAATATTGCTTACCATCCACTGTCGTGGCTGCGCTCTCCAATATATTGGCTGATGCCACTGCATCAGGGTCGAAACCTCCCTGCAATTTCATGTTTAATTATGAAATTATTATTATATCAAATAATTCACTTTATCTTTAAGATTAAAAGAGCTTTTCTAATCCACAGAACTTCGTTTCGTGAGGCTCATACAGTCATTTGTCTACACTCAATTGTATGCAGCCTCCCCCTGGATTGGGTAATGCACAGACACGGATTCAGGTTTCTCATTCATCCAGCAAATAATGAAAGTCACAGCTTCAGTTTCAGTTTAATTAAAGTACATAATGAAAATGAAATGGTTAATTAAAGTACCTCAGCTTCAGTTTTGCCAAAGTAAACCTGTTTTCCTAGCAAATAATTGACCTGCAATGACAAAACCAATATTATTGATAAACAAATGGTTGATATTTACATAATCTAGCTATGAAATTCCAATTAATTGATATTTTGAGATAAATTTATTAATAATTATACCTTAGAAAGAAATTTCTCAGGGGAACCATAGTCAGTGATGGATTTCTTATCAGTTGGTACTACCATGACCAGTGGCGGAACCAGCTGCTCGGAGAGAGGGAGCAAAATTTCTCTTCAACAAATATAAGAAGGAAATGGGGAAACTGGGGAGGCTGAGTCTCCACCTCTACTGCTCCGGCCTGCATAAACTTACCTTAAAAATGCACGTCCGATAGCCGATTAAGGGATCGTCAGCCTCCCCCCCACCCCATCTGATTCCGCCGCTGACCATAACAAAATACTGCTGTTGGAATCAAAATTGTCCTCGTACCTAAGAACTTGACCTGGAAACTCTACCTCCTTGCTTGGATTCCATTTTGATGGAACTGACAATTTGAATCCATCTCCATTGTACGGCAAAAAGTCAGCGTTTGTTTTTGGCTTCCCAAAAACATTTGCTGCATATCAAACATTATTATTATTATTATTACAAAAGTATGTTATAAAAATCAAATACAAATAAAAAAAATACATGTATTAATAAAAATTGAAAATTTTATATCATTTTCAAAGATAAATTATATTTTTTAAATATAGTTTAGTTTAACCCATTGTTACTTGTATTTTTAATTAAGGTGTTAATATTAATGTCTATAGACTTAACAGCACATGAAAGGTAAAATTCGAAAACTAAGGGCCACAAGTTCAAGCATATAAAGGTATTACATAAAAATTAAATATTAACCCAAGTGACATTTTTAAATGTTGAAATTAAAATTTAGTGAAAGGAAATTAATTCGCTAATGAGATCATTAACCAATATAAATCTATTATAATGCAATGATTTTTTCTTAAAAAAAATAAATTTGACAATTTCAATCATATAAATTCAGAAATCAAATTCATAACAATTACTTGAAAAATATAATTTTCTCACAAGTTGACTGGACACAATTAACATCAAATAGCATATACAGTAGGTAAAATTATTGAATAAATTTAAAAATATCACAACTAAATGATCATCTAATAACAGCTTCACCATAGGCAGCATCAGCAGGAGAAACCTTAGAGCCAATGGCTGCAGCACCAATGAGCACAGTGAGAGCCAATCTTCGAGAAACAGGGCTAATGTCCTCTTCTTGAGGTGTCTGCTTCTGGGTTGCCCTGCAAATCAGCTGATTGGGCTTAAACACTTGGCTTTGAGATGATGAAGATGAAGATAATCTACTAGGAGAATTGATAAGTGCATGGTGGTGCAAGAAACATGATGTAGAAGCCATTTTCTTTTCTCTTTGTTACTTCACTTGGCGGAGTTTTGTCTTTGTTTTTATTTGGTTGGGATTTATGGTGTGAAATTGGAATATGAACAAAAAATTTTGCTTTTGGCGTTGTTTTTGTGATGTGTCAAGGGAAATGGCTGATTTTAGATCATGAGATGGATTAGATTTTTGTGATGTGGATAAGGTTTTATAGGCTCTCATGATGACACGTGGCATTCATACTTCTATTTTTCTACCTGCACAGCCCACTTACCTTAAAAATACTATATTTAATAAGCAGGCCGTGAATTTAAATTTTAAGTTCGTAGTGTTGTATATGTAGCTATCTCTCACTGAATGACTCACTTATTATCCTTTAATATGCAATATGAGTCAAGTCCGAATTAATCGAGGTAAAATCTCAAATACAGAACGGGCATAAAAAAAACTATATTTATTTGTATAAAAAAAAAAAAAAGGAAGACTTACTTATTTTAAAGGCCTTGAGTGGTAAGCATTAGGATTCAATATCTCACCCATAAATTTCTCCTATTCAAGTGTTTAAATAAATAATAAAGTTGTTAAAATTCAACTTATTTGAGAGTAATTTTTAAGATAAATTTTTTTTTGGAATGCTAAATTATTATTTAATCACTTAATATTTCAAGAAACGTGTTAGAATATTTTGAAAATTTGTTTTATTAATAAAATAGTTTATTTTGTTAAAAATCTAAAAATTAAATTGTTAATGCAAACAAAAAAAATTAAATCAATCGTCTGTATTAAAAATATATATATTCATATCAATTAAAATTGTTCTTTCTAAGAAAACAAATAATATATATATATATAGGATTATCTCTCTTATCCTCTCCCATTCCCATGTGTGTCCCTCTCAAAAGGAATTTTGGTTCTCAAAATAAGATTTGATTGATTATTATTTATAATAATAAATTATTTCTAATAAAATGTAACAAAATTATAAGCTATTATTTATCATAAATACTAACAGAAAATTGTGTTATATATTGATGAAATAAATTATTATAAATATTATATGGGCTTATACTTTAAGTGAAAATTGAAATATTAAAGTCGTAATTGGTCCATTTCTTTTAATTTTTAAACTATTTAATGAAGGTATATTATTTATTTAAACTAATTGAACATTATAGAGTGTCCTTTTAACAATTGTTTTTTTTAACCCAAATACAAATGTTGTTATTTTGAATTCAAATACACACAGAGGGGGGTTGTGTGGGGGCTGACGACCCCCCCTCGTCAGCGGTACAGAACTAATATATAGAGGGTCTGTGTCGCCGGTGGTGAGTGTTGCAGAGAGAACGGGAGAGCTCTCCCCCCCCCCCCCCCAGCCTCTTGCTTGCTGCGACTGCGAGAGAAGAAGAAGAAACAGACGTGAGAGGTTGAAGACAACCTCTCATGCGAAATTACTATTTTGCCCTTCGGAGCTTTAAATTTTTTTTTTAAATTCTATTAAGTGAAACGGCACCGTTTCTCTTGAAATGGCACTGTTTCACTTAATACGTTTAAAAAAAAATAAAGAGCGAAAGTTAAACCGAGAACAAAGACAGGGGCAGAGAACTGAGAGAAGAACGGAGAGGAGAGGCGGAGAAGACGGCGACACTGCAACACCGAGCCACCGGAGACGGCGACGCTGCACCACTGAGCCGGCAACCAGGTAATTTTGCCCCCCCTCAAAAAGTCTCTGGTTTCGCCACCGAATACACGTCATGTTAATTTGAATGAAGGGCAAGACAAAAGCCAATCCATCCCTATCTGAGCATCTTAACAACTGATTTTGCCACTGCCTCTTTTATCTTTTAAAAATGATGATAGGCTCATCTTCTCTCATTCTATTTCTCTTTCAATTCCTTTAGACTTCTTATTTATATGAATATAACCATTCTACTAATATTTAGTTTTCATTTATGAAATTTCGTTGATGATCAATGATCAATTAGTTCTTGGTGGGTCTTCACTCTTCATCATTTCCTCCATGCATCCTTCACTCTGAAAGGATAGGGAAAATGTGAGCTTTATCAAAACTTAAAGGGAAATTACCCATTTTAAATTCTCTAATTCCACCATGTTGATGATGCAGAGACTATTGGCTGCGCCAAATAGGTAATTTCTCTCCTACTCGCCTTGAAGCTTTTGCTTTAATTATTTTATTGGAAGCAAGCGTAATATAGTGCACAGGAAATTAAATGAAATATATTTTTCAAAGTTTTTTTTTTTAAATATCTTATAATTCTTAAAAAATTTCAATAACTCCTTTTTTAAAATTTTAAATTTAATTAACTCTAGTATATCAAATTTATTAAATATTTATTTTTGATATATATATACCGATTATTGTAAATTGGAAATGGATATTTTTGAAATTATAAAAAAAAAAAAAAAAAAAAAAACAGATGAAGATAGTATTTTTGTACAAAACCTGAATTATAGTCTATAGGTTAGAGATAACTTTTTGTCAACATCTTACTTTTTTTTTTTAAATCACTAACAACCATGTATAAATTTTTGCACCTAGCAAAACTAAATATCATTCTTTATCTATTGAAAATTATACGTGTAGGTTTTGTAGTGCTTGCTTTAGACAGTACACTATGAGTATTCATTGTTCAGAAAGGCACTGTGTCTATCCTTCAGCGTTAACGAACAATGGTATGGTGCAATGTGTCCTTAACGACCCTGGTGTGCATTTAAATATTCTCAATTATTTATGCAAAATTTGAAGAAAGTGGTTTGCATATGAAAAGAGGATGGGGACTCTGCCATACTTTATGGTATTCTAGCAAAATTTAATTAATAAACTACAAAGTTAAAAAGTATTGTTGTATAAAAAGAAAAAACGAAGAAAAGCAACAAAAAATGTTGGCACCAATAAAATGAAAACGAAAAAAAAGTGATTTTCACTATTAATTCTCTTTATATTTTTACAGGAGAGCCAGCAAAGATAAACTCGCTAGAATGAAGAATTTCAAAGTCTGCCAATATATATGTTAATTTATGTTGTATATTGAAGTTGAATATAACAATGTTAAAATCATAAAAAAATAAAAATAAAAAGTAACATTGCATATAGAAGTGAATAGTTTGTTGAAATGAAAAAAGTAGTAGAAGTCAATGTCGTGGGACTAGAAAAATAAAATGTTGAGGCAAAATACATATATAGGTGACAGATGCATAGAGTGGGGGAACAATTTCAGTCCACTAAAGTCCATTATTTTGTTGTACTACATATAAAAAAAATATCATTATCACTATCATACTTTGACCCCCATAATTAACAATTAAATGAAAATTGCTATATATGTTATGCAGTTTCACTAATGCGTATAACCATAGTTGCAAAATAACCCCAGCCTCCCTCTTTAATTTCCACCTTAAAAAAGCAAAATCTTAAAATAAGAGTTGTATTAAATTGGCATGACTTGTAACATCACTACAACAAATGATATCTATAGAGGCGTTTTTTGTTTCTTGACCGCCTCTACAATGTCTAGGGGCAATTTTTACCGTCGCCTCATTTTCGCTGCAGACTCTGTCTCTACAGTTTTTACGATGAATTTGGGAATACTGGGATAAGTTGGTTGGTAGAGGGCGATTTTATAGAGGCGGTTTAAATAACCCTACATATTAATGAGATAGTTGTGGATAAACGGCTTCTACCCTTTTTATTTAGCCTTTTGTGTCTATTGTTCAATAAATGCAGCTAAAAATAAATGTTCCATAATCTCAAACTCATCAAATCAAACATAATGTCATTCTCTATATCTTCAAGATCATTACCATATCACTTCAAGTCACATCAATTAATTCAATTTCAATACCTCAAATCAGTATTGAACTCAAATCTGATTGAACTAAAAGAAACAATAACAAAACTTAAAGAAATTGAACTCAAGTCAGATACAGATACAGTTTCCTTACTCAGGTGAGGCCAACATAAAATATTTTAATCTATCCATGAACCTCACATTTTCAAATGGTGATAGATTAAATAAAAGTATAACACAACAAATGATTGGCATGAAAATCTTCAAACAACGATCGAAAAAGAAAAGCAAAAGCAATCAGCCGCAACAGGGACTTCAAGTAGTACATATGAAAAGTCTCCATCGGTGCAAAGTCTCCGGCAGACATCAACACAGCAAGGAAATTGCAGGGTTACATCCTCAATAATGTCATAAGAAAGAAAGAAATTAAGATATAACACAACAGAAAGATATTCTAGTTTTTCTTAACCTTGTAATAACAGTATTGTTTCTGATTAGTCAACAGCTGGAGAAAGATAAATTGAAGGCACTTAAATGTAGCAAACAGGATGAAGTGACTAACCTATCAGTTACAACTACTTTCTTTTTTAATGCACAACTTGACCTGTCAAAATAAGATGATTATTGAGTTTGAGTATTATTTATTAAGGTGGTTAATACTGCAAATAGACAAAGTTGATAACGTTATGGTAAAGATTCATTACAAAAAAAAAGGGGGAAAACAGTTAACACCAAGCATGACGACAAATAACTTTAGAGCAAGCAGAAGAGTAATAATCTCCAAGCACGATTCAGTTCATCAGAAAATATGGCAATCTTTTCCTTCTACGGAGGTTTTTCTGCTAAGGCCAAAAGAGAGATGGTGTTTCCAAGAGCTACCATCAATCCACAAAAGGAGTCAGATTCAATTCATTTTAGTAAAACAGAATCAAGGTCTAGGAATTGCATGTACAAACTTCAAAAGCAAATTTCATTTAATTCACAAATCACAATACAAATTAAACACACTCTATATAAGAACACGAAAACCAAATGAGTGAATTTCAATTATACGAATTTCATTTATATGAATTTCATTTTGTAATCTTACGATTTTTGGTTTAAACTTTTTAAGTTAATGAATGGCATTGAGACTGATACCAAATTCTGCTGGTAAGAAGTGTTTGTAAGTATTAGAAATGGCCATAGCAGTTTCAGAGAACTTACTCTGTATCTCTAAAAAATTTTACTGTACATGCTCATTGTATTTTGAGACTGTATCGACCGCTGCAACGAGTTCACTTGCATGCATCTAAATTTCTTCTTCACTTTGTTTGATTGCTTCCTGCAACTTTAGCTAAATGGCCTGGACATAAATTTTAGAAGAATTTTAGTTCGACCTGACTTTTTTCTATCAATCAAGAACATTGCAGAGCGATGCAAAATAACAATTTTCCTATCAAAGGAAAGCTGTATAAATCAGAATTTTATAAATATTTCAGTATTTACAGAAGTTAGCATGTATTTGCAACAATTATTTCAGCATTGAATTTCAAATTGGCCGGAGAAACACCAAGATTATAAATTGTTCGAAAAAATATGCAAATCAGGGGACTATACCTTCAGAACCTCTAGAGGCAAAATAAGAAATTAGTTTATCAAAGTAATTAGCAAAGCACTTTGTTGGTTTATCATATGGTAATAATTAACAAAACAGCAGGGAAACAAAAAGGTTATTTTTCAATTTCTACATCTTAACATAATAATGTCAGACTCACTGCAATTTTTCAACCAAATGTGTAATTTCCAATCCGCCACGAGCTCTTCTAAGCGCCTTAACTGGCATCTGGAAACAATGATAAATTACAATTATTTATCCACGTAAGTTAATATTCATTACTATATTCAATTTATTATCAATTGCACTTTGGTAACTGCATTTTGCCACTGCAATCTACATATATACTTGAAAAAAAGATTGTTGGAACTGCAAAACCATATACATAATTTCAGTTATTAAAATTAATGGCATAATTAATTAATTAATTATAAGTAGACAGGTACCAGCATTTTGTTAAGTTTTAAGAAGAGAATTTAAGTAGATGAAGCATTTATCATCATTAGAAAGATTTATTTTGGCAAATCATAGTTCTTTGCAATGAACAATGAAAAATAATAAACAATGAAGTAATGAAACCTAAAATCAAAAACAAAATAACACATCATAAGCAGAATAATAGCAAATTAATTGCAAAGAGGGAAACAATGAACCCTAAAATCAGAAACTAACCGTAAATGAAGCGGCAAACGTATGAAAGACTAGCTGGGTAATCGATTGAGATGGTGAAAAGAACTGAATCGCCGATGGAGATGGTGAGATCTTCTGATCAGTTGCCGATGGAAGGGAGAGAGGGAACAAACGAAGAAGAAAGGAAAAGATGAGAGAGAGAGAGGCGATTTGTTTAGTCAATTTTCTTTTGTCAATAAAATGTCAAATTTTATTAAGTTATTATTTTTTTCCTATTTGTTTACCGCCTCCACAAATTTGCTGCAAAAAAGTATTTTTTTTGTAGGTAGGGAAAATTATTAAAATATTATTGGATGCATTGAATTATTTTTTTTTTTATACAAAAGTGGCAGAGAGAAATTCAATGAACTTTTTTTTAACAATTCAATGAACTTGATTTAATTAATTTTAGTTATATAAAACTGCATTATAAATCAGGTCAAAAATTATTTTTTTTTAAGTATAATGTATTGTTCCTTTAGAGAATAGTACATACTCACCTGGTAAAAAATGATTTTCTCAAATTGGTGTTTAATTTTCTGATATTAAACTATTATCAAAACTCTTGACTCAAAAGGTTTCGAATTCAGTAATTAAATTTATTTTCCCTTTATTTATGAAAAACGTCACTCGTCTTTCATTCACTAAAAAAAATTGTCACTGAGGCTTCAAATCTACATGCACTAATAAATGTATATTTTACCACCCACTGCATCTGCAATTAAAGATAATATGAGTTTGGATAAAAAAATTTGGGTTTTTTCTAGCTCATGTAGCTCTGTGTTTTTTCATTCTGTCACATCAGTCAAGTAGGTTGGAGGCTCGCCTAGCAAATATACATATTGCGAAGGATGAAGATGAAGGTATCCTGGCCATATCGTTTCAGGTGAAAAAGAATATTGATTTCTCCATGTGTTTGGGGGCTCTTTTCTTACAATGAACCAAATCAGTTTTCAGTCGATGAGAAACCAAATGTCAAATCTTTGGCATCCATTGAAGGGTGTAAGCATAACGAATTTGGGGGCAAAAAGATATCTTTTCCAATTCTTCCATGAAGTTGATTTGGATAGGGCATTGATAGGGGCTTCCTGGTTCTTCAATAGGTATATGTTGTTGTGGTCAAGAGTTGAAAAGGAGCAGGATTTGCCTGGATGTTTCTTTTCAGAACAAATGGCAAAGGCTTTAATAGATTTCATCCTTTCTTTCTTGGAGTATGACTCAAGACCGTTAGGGTTGGGAGTGGCTGGCTATATGCGGATTAGGGTTCAACTTGACATTAGAATGCCCTTGAAAAGAAAGAAATATAGTTGCTCCAAACAGATCTATATTTTATGCTCACTTTCGTTATGAAAGGATTATAGTCTTTTGTTATATTTGCAGTAGAATGGGGCATACTAATAATTAATGTGAAAAAAAAAATTCCTTCTCAAGAAAAAGGAGGTGTAGTTGTTTTAGGATGACAGTATACGGACGTTATCTCGCCTGAATTTTCAACCGATGAATATATAGTCAGTTGTGAGACGAAAATGGACTTAATCTTGCTATGTCTAAGGTGAGTTTTCAGGAGACTGGGATCCCATATTTTCAAATTCAAAAATGGCGTGATTTTAGGGATAGGGAGGAGGAAATTGGGCAGAATGAAAATTACGTGCATGGCATGGAATCAAAATATAGAAATGGATATTAATGATATGGGTCAAAACCGTATTACTATGGGCTTGGGCTAGGATATGGGCTTAATGAAACCTGAAGAACTCAAGAAAAGGCCTCAATCTGGAACCATCATCACCCCTTTTGTTTCTATAATGCTAGATTCAGAAGGTGCAACCAATTCCAATTATTTCCTTGGGGACAAAGTTGAATCGGTTGATCCTGTTAGGCAGGACAATCGAGAGTCATGAAATTTACTATTTGAAATTGTCGAGGGATTGGCGACCCATAGACAGTTATGGTGCTCAAGGATATCTCCTTTAATAATAGGATAGAAGTGAAGAAGTGAAGAATATGCTTGGCTATAATGCAGTGGCGTAGCCAGCAAGTTGTCGGTGCCCGGGCAAGATCAACAGGCGGATGAAAAGTCAACGGCCGTAAAAAGTCAAACGGCAGTGAAAACTAATATTAATGCGGCAATAAAATTCAAATATATTCTAGAAACACGAAGATAAAACAGCAAGCTCTTCATTCACTTTCCAGACTTTTCTTTCAGCCATCAGAAACCTTCCTATCCCCTCCCATTTCATTGTCTTCACCCAAGCCTCAGTGGAAACCACACCATCTCTCAAATCAAAATGCCCTTGATACAACAATACCTTGCTTTCCTTTACCAAGAACTCCACCATATATTTCACGCTCTTCATTATGTCGTCTTCCAGTGCCAAACCAACCATATCGCTGCACTCATCAAAATCTTTGGATTCATTTGCACCTAATGCATTCTTCACCTCCGCTGATTGCAAGAATTTGGTGACAAGACTTGTTTTATAAGGCATTTTCCTTGTGAAATCATTCAATGTGGCTAATCCTGTCATGTTCTGTAGCAAATCCAGGAGCTTAGTCCTTGCATTTGTTGCTTCACTCCAATTTCTTATTTTAATTAACTCCACTGCCTTCTCTTGAGCTTTCTCCAATTCACCCTTTTGCCTCTCATTGATTAAACCAGAAAAATATGCATTCAAAGCGTGAGTTTTCACTTGTATCTCTGGATCCGTTAACCCATTACCTATTGCCACGCCTTTCAAATTTACTCGTTTTGGCACTGGCATTTTCATATTCTTCTTCAAAATATGATACCCAATTGCGGGAACATACTTTCCTGCATAACTCTCACCAGTGATATAAATAGGACGATTCTTGAATACACAAATTGCGACAGTTTTAATCGTGGCAAAATAATATAAGCCGACACTAAATAAATTTATTTGTGACGGTTTTAAAACCGACGCAGTAATAAAGATATAGAGTATTTTTATCAACCGCCTCAAAAAATCGCCACTGATTACCTAATTTCTTGTAGTTAATGTATATAATTATAAATATATATAATTATAATTATATAAATTATATATTTTTATATATATAAATTATTAGATTTTTTATATATAAATATATATAATATATATATTATTGATTTTTTTGTATTATGTATATTTCTTTTTTTAATAAGTGAATATTTAGAATTTTGTGATTAGGTATTTAGATTAATACTAAAATTTTATAATTTGATTATGAATTGAATAAAACTAATGTCCTCGTTTAAAAATAGTAATTTTAAAATTTTAATTTAATAAATTATTTAAATAAATTAATATATTCGAGAATTAAAATAAAAAGACATGTAAAAATAATAAAAATATAAATTTTACTATAATATTAAATATTTAATTTTTATATTCCATTCGCCTGTATTTTTTTTTATTAAAAAATTTTATCTCCTTTATTTAAGTCATGGTTCTGCCACTGTTTAAATAGAACTTTTATTTTTATTATTTTTTATTCTTATTAAAATGGAGTAAGAAACAATTTCTTATAATGCATCATATGAATTTTTTTTATCCATAATATATATATTTATAACTATATGTGAGAAAAAGATCGTCTAGAACTCTAACATAAAAAAAAAGCAATAACTCTTTTGGTCATCAATAAATAACTTGGTGATTCACTACAAAATAATCTTAAAAGCAAAAGAAAACATTATTTCATCTTTTATTTATTTTTTTCTTTTTTGAATGTGACATCATATATTTTCACCTTCAAAATTGCTTGTCTATAATTAATAAAAAAATAATTTCAAATTTCAAATATGCTTCAAAATTCAAAATTAAAAATAATTAATTTTCACCTTCAAGGTTGTTGCAATAGGAATTGAACAATGGGGAAAGAACGATGGAAAAAGAAAGTATACAATTATAACTAAAACTAGCTCTTTGCCAATTATTGGGTCAATCAACAAGAAGATCTCTTGTACTAATATTGTAACTCTGCAGCCTGCAGGAATAAATAATAAAATCCACTTTTATAAAATTAATTTGCGTCAGCCAGGCCTGGGCGGCTGCCCGGGCGTGCCCAGGCCTGGCTACGCCCCTGCTATAATGGATATTTTTCAGTAGATAGATTGGGTAGAGGGGGTGGGCTTGCTATTCTTTGGAAGAACTCTATTGATTTGGTGGTAACAGGTTTCTCTATTAATTTTATTAATTGTAATGTTTGATGGCTTGACAAGTCATGGATATTATCTGGGTTTTATGGCTATCCTAAATGAAGTAGACGTAGAAGCTCATGGAATTTACTAAGAGCTCTAACTGCACGGGGTAATGGGCTTGGATGGTTGTCGAAGATTTTAATAATATTCTTTCTCTTTCTGACAAGGCTGGAGGTGGTGCACATCCTTCTTATCTTTTAAATGGGTTTCACCAAACTGTGATGGATTGTAGTTTGAGTGAAGCAATGATGGCTGGTTATCATTTTACTTAGGAGAGAGGTAGAAGGACACAAGGCTGAGTTCGCGGGAAATTAAACCGTCCATTGGCCGATGTGGAGTGGGCTCAAACTTTCCTAGAAAGCTTTGTTTAAACTCTGGTTGCACCAGTGCCGAACCATGTACTAATCCCGGTAAGACTCATGTCCACCCCTGTTTCTATGTAACGTGATTTCAAATTTAATAATTCTTGGCTTTTAGATTGTGATATTGAAAATGTTATTGGTCACTTCTAGACAAATGCTTTAGATAATAATGATGTTATGCATAAAAAACAAAGATGTGTTAGTTAATTTTAGAATTGGAGTCACAAGCGTAGTTGGGAGGCTAGTAATAAAAGAGAATTTATTGTAAGTCGACCCTCAGATGGGCAAAATAGTATAGGGGTGGATGAATTTGCAAGCTTAAGAAAGGAATGGAATATGATTCTAGAAGAGGAAGAAATTATGTGGAAACAACAAGCCAAACAATTATGGCTTAAATTTTATGATAAAAATACAAAGATTTTTCAAACTAAAGTGAATAGTAAGAGGACAAATAATAGAATTTTGGGGTTGAAGGATGGTAATGGAGAATGGATGTTGGGTTTAGATGATATAAAGGATATTATGATAAATTATTTCAAAAAAAATTTTAGAGGAGATGGGTCAAATAGTGAGAGGCTATTGAGTCTAGTAAAACACAAAATTAGTGAAGATATGAACATCGGACTAGTTGAGCCTTTTACAACAAATGAATTTAAGACATCTATATTCCAAATGCATCCAGATAAGGCTCATGGGCCTAATGGTCTTAACCGAGCCTTTTATCAAAAGTTTTGGCAAATTATATGCCCTGATGTGGTGAGGGGTTGTACTAGATGGTTACGAGAAGGTGCTTTCCCCTAATAGTTAATGGATACTCTTGTTGTCTTGATTCCAAAGAAGGTGGGTCGTAAGGAAATGAAAGATTTTAGGCCTATCTCACTTTGTAATAGTCTATATAAAATAGTTGCTAAAGCACTCGCAAATAGGCTAAAGGTGCTACTCCCCTATATTATATATGAAAATCAATATCCTTTTGTTCTTAACAGACTGATTACAAATAATGTCCTTATTACCTTTGAGTTGATCCATAGTATGAAAAGTAGAAAGAAGCAAGGAAATGTGGTTCTGGGGATTGATATTTCAAAGGCCTATGATAGTGTAAACTGGGTGTTTCTTCGGGCCATGCTAGATGGATTGAGTTTTGATGTGAGATACAGAAATTGGATGATGATGTGTGTTGTAGAATGTGTCCTATTCTTTTCAGTTTGAATGGTACTAAGGTTGGGCTTGTTATTAGTGAAAGGGTTCTGAGACAGGGTGATCCATTATCTTCATACTCATTTATCATATGTGTAGAAGGATTATCAACTTTATTTCAAGATGCTGAGAGTAACCAGTGAATTAGGAGGTGCAAGGCTAGCTTGAGAGGCCTAAGGATTAATTCTCACCTTCTTTTTGTAGATAACTCCCTTTTCTTCTTTAGAGCAACTAGAAGGGATGCAGAGATAGTTAAGGATATTCTTATAAAATATTAAAAAGCTTCTGGGCAATCTATTAATTTTTAGAAGTTTGATATTTTTTCAGCTCCAATATGAGTTCGGAGGTAAGGGAACTGATTTCTAGTATCTTAGGTGTCTCATCTCCTTTGGGTAGGAATACTTATTTAGGGTTACCTTCTTTGATTAGTAGAAGTAAAAACCAATTTTAAGTTTCTGAAGGGTAGATTGTGTATCTGAGACGGGTAAGGAGATTCTGATAAAATCAGTGGCTCAGGAAATCCCCTCCTACTATAGAAGTGTTTTCCTTCTTCCCAAGTCTTTATGCAATAATTTACATGAGATTATAAATGCTTATTAGTGGGGGTCGAATAATGGAAATAATAGGGGTATCCATTGGCTTTTATGGAATAGAATGTGTTGGAGTAAGAAGGATGAAGATATGAGATATGTGATCTCTTTTGTTTCAATGTATCTATGTTGGGTAAACAGGGATGACGTCTTTACACTGAAATTGATATTCTTCTATTTAATGTTCTCAAAGCTAAATATTTCCCTGAAGGTGATTTTCTTACAACATCAATAGGAGTCAATTCGTGCTATACTTGAAGGAGTATTATTTCTTCGCGAGATATGTTGAAACAAGGTATTAATTGGCATGTTAGGGATGGGGAAAATATATGGGTAAAAAGAGATTCGTGAATTCCAAAGGTGGGTTCTTTTATGGTGGATGTGGGTATAAACTTTATCAATCCCGATATGAAAGTTAAGGACCTCATGAAGAGTAACGGTATGGAGTAGGATGTGGAAAAATTTTTAACCTTTTCTCTGTTAGGTATATTAAAGCCATTCTAAGTATCCCTTTGAGTCCTGACAAAATTATTTGGCATTTTGACAAGAAAAGTAGATTTAATATGAAGTCTAGTTACTATTCTTGTCTAAATATGTATGGCTGATTGGGAGAATGTATTAATGGATTACTATAAAACAGAATTTAGAATCTAGATATCCTACCAAATATAAAAGTTTTTTTTTTATTGAGGGCCCTCATAAACTTATTGCCAGCTAAGAAAAGATTAAGGAAGAGGAGGATGGAGCTAGATGTTAATTGTTATTCTTGTGGTTGGGAGGAAACAGTGAGTCATGTTTTGGTTGGATGTAAAATCACAGGGGAAGTGTGGGATGCTATGGGTTATAGAGAATGGAGAACTAATAGTGATTTTTGAGATTTTATTTTGCAGGTCAATGAATCCTCATCAAAGGAGAAGTTGGAAGAGGTCATTACTATCTCTTGGCAGCTCTGGAAAGCCAGAAACGATGCAATTTAGAGGGGGGCTGCAACTACAATGTCTGAGGTCAAAGCTTTTGCGCTGGGCAAGATCAAAGAATGGAGAGAGAGTGGCTCCACTAAGAGGGCAACTAGTTCAATATACGCTCCTCCTTTTGCGTAGTATGGCATTAGCCATAACGATGGCTGGCAAGCTTTCTCTGACGGTGTACTTTTCATGGACGTTTATGCAGTACGTTTATGCTTTCTTGCATTTTGGTAACTGTGTCAACTTCCACGTCTTGTTCTTCTCAAGAGATTGCATCTCTTCTTCCATTGCATCTTTCCATCTACCATTTTCTGAACTTCGGATGGCTTCAAGAAAGGTGGATGGAACTTCATCAACAACTGGAAGTGCATAGGCCACCATGTCAACAAAACGAGCAGGTTTCTGAATTTCTCATCTTGTCCTTCTAACAGCAATTGACTCTGACTGCTGTTGAGATTCTTGGGTCGGAATCTCTTCCTCATCTGACTCTGCTTCTGCCATAGGAGAGTCACTCATAGTACTTTTTGCTGGGCTCACCATTATCTGTTCAAACTCCACCTGCTTCGGCATTTCTACACGGTGACTTGAAGGAGGAAATCTATATGTCTCAGCCAGATGGATTCAAAGTTGCTGGTAAAGAAAATTGGGTTTGTAAACTGAACAAATCATTGTATGGATTGAAGCAATCACCGAGGCAATGGTACAAACGATTTGACAAGTTTATGATGGGTCAGAAGTACACAAGAAGCAAATACGATCACTGTGTGTATTTGCGCAGGCTTCAAGATGGGTCTTACATCTATCTACTCTTGTATGTTGATGATATGTTAATAGCATCCAAGAGCCAAATTAAAATTGATAAAATGAAGGCTCAGTTGAGTGAAGAGTTTGAGATGAAGGATTTGGGAGAAGCCAAGAAGATTCTCGGTATGGAGATAAGCAGGGATAGACAGAGAGGCAAGTTTTGGCTAACACAGAAGCAGTATTTGAAGAAGATATTACAACATTTTGGTATGAATGAAGATACAAAACCTATAAGTACTCCGCTTGCTCCTCATTTGAAGCTTAGCAGCCAGTTATCTCCAAAGACAGATGAAGAACGAGAATACATGGCGAAAGTCCCGTATGCTAATACAGTTGGAAGCTTGATGTATGCAATGGTGTGTACGAGACCCGATATTTCACAGGCAGTTGGTGTTGTGAGTAGATATATGCATGATCCTGGCAAAGTTCATTGGCAAGCTGTGAAATGGATTCTACAGTATATTCAAGGTACTGTAGATGTTGGCTTAGTGTTTGAGCGGGATGAATCACTTGGTCAATGCGTAGTTGGATATTGTGATTCTGACTATGCAGGTGACTTGGATAAGCGACGATCTACAACTGGCTACTTATTCACTTTAGCTAAGGCGCCAGTTGGTTGGAAGTCTACTTTGCAGTCAACAGTGGCTTTTTCTACAACAGAGGCAGAGTATATGGCAATTACAGAGGCTATAAAAGAGGCAATTTGGCTTCAAGGATTGCTAAGAGACTTGGGAGTTGGTCAGAAACACCTTGAGGTATATTGTGACAGTCAGAGTGCTATTCACTTAGCAAAAAACCAAGTTTTTCATGCAAGAACGAAGCATATTGATGTTCACTATCACTTTGTGCGGGAAATTCTCGAAGAAGAGGAGATACTTCTCCAGAAGATTCGGACTACGGAGAATCCTGCAAATATGATGACCAAGGTGGTGGCAAAAGCCAAGTTTAAACATTGTTTAGACTTGGTCAATATCCTGCACATTTGAGTTGGCGCCTGAAGGCGCAAATTGGAAGCACTACGAAGACTGTTTTGTTTGATTGGGAAGATGAAGAATGTTTGCATTTGGTGGGATTAGAAATTATGCCAAGGTGGAGATTTGTCAAATTTGATGGCTTTGGTGTCAAAGTTGGTTGTGGCTTAATTAATTGCAATCCCACATCGAAAGTTTTAGATTTAGGGGTGAGTGAATTGCCTTATAAATAACTCATCCCTTCCTAATTATTTGTATCCCAAAAATCAGTATACATTTTCAAAAATTTGTATATTGTAAATTTGGTCTTCTCTTCCCAAATTAATAAGAGCAGGCTGCCTCAAGTGGTGCTCGGAGACGTAGGCATATTTAGCCGAACTCCGTTATCAAATTTTCGGGTGTGTTCTTTCCTTGTCTCTTTTATTTATTCCGCATTTATTTTGTTTCTTTTCTGTATTAGTATAGTATTCAATATTTATTTGTCGGGTTTATTTGTAGTGTATTGTACTATTTATTTGGGTGTATTTTACTATTCACATGTACGGTACTATTCATTTATATACGGGTTTAGGTTGTGATAATATACTGTGCAAGTAAGTTCTGTCTAGGAGACTGGGTTTTAAGAGGGACCATTTGTGACCCCTCCAGCCTTTCCTGAAAATTTATTTGAAATGGTAATTTTGTCTAAGGAGACTATTCAGTAGTTTTTCCTGGAAATTACCGAATCAGTGCAATTCACTAGTTGTAGTTTGAGGGAAAATTACCCGATTTTCCCAACAGCATCACAAGCCGTTTTCATTGAATAGTTGAACCAAAAATCTTAGAGGCTCTTGCTCTTCAAACGGCTGTTTCTTAGGCTGCCCGCAATTTTTCAGATTCTTACTGCATTTTTATATATTCTTTGTTATTGGTGCAAGCTTTGATTTCAAACAATGATGATAATTTTGAATTTGGGATCATTGCTAATAACTGTAGGCAACTTTTGAGAGCTAGATCAAACATTATGGTACAGTGGATTAATAGAGGTGGTAATGTAATGGCTCATCATATGGCTAGCTTATCAGTATTAGTTCGTCACCGGGTCTTTTTTTTTTTGTTATCCCATAAATTTTTTCATTTCTATCTGTTTAATGATTTAAGTATAGGACTAATCATGTTCGAAATGTAGTTTACAGGTTTAGATCCCTTTGCTCTTCTCAAAAATATATTTAGTGAGATTTGAACTCTTATTTTCTCCCATTTACTTAGCTCTGCTTCAACCAACTAAGCTATTACTCTTGGGTCGCCATGTCTTTAAAGTATGTAACAAACTTCCTATTGGTTTTTGTCCAATTTAATGAAAGTGCAAGTTTTTCAAAAAAAAAATGGAAAAGAAAAAATTCCAACTGCATCTAAAATTTGAATCTTCATCTAAGAAATAATATTAATTATGGAGTACCTCATTAATCAGAAAGTGTTTATTTTTCTGACCTATCATTATAAATTAAGTTAATAGGAAATTAACAGCATTTTTTGATATTTTCAAGCACTGATTTTAGTCAAAACAAAATGTCAAAATGGGAATAGCATTTCTATTTAACAACACAGTCAACCTTAACTTATGAAGCCTCCTGCTAAGAAGCAATGTATAAGAATAGATTTGTTTAACAAATAACAGAACAAGAAAATGGAAAAAGAAGGATATATATCTGAATATAAAAGCCTAAATACAAAGTAAATTCCTCTAAATTAAAAGTAAATTTCTATCTAAATAAGCTATATTCTTGGATTAGAACTTTCACAAATCAAACGAATAAAATTAACCTATATCTGATATCTCAGATAATAAAGATTTATCAACGGATTTATAAAAGGAAAAGAAAATAAAAAAGAATAAAACACAGATTAGATAGAACTGTAAATTTGTATTTTTTTTTTCTGTATTTTTTATAGTTTAATAGTAACATCATAAATCATTACATCTAAGAAAAAGAATTAACCCAAAAAAGGGAGAAAATGAAAATATTTAATAAGAAAAATCTTTCAATTCTTGAAGAAGAGCCTCTTCTAGTAAAAATCTAGACTCCTCCATCAATTCAGGACTCAATCTAAACATAAGAACACAAAACTCCATTTGATTAAGAGCACCATCACCATCAAAATCACCTTCCTTTAACATACTTCTTAAATCATCATCACTCAAATCTTGTAACCCCAATAGAGCAGAGTTTCTTTTAAGACTATCAAAAGTGATGACTCCCTTTTCGCTATCCATCAAAAGACTGAACCCATTACATAACTCTCCAATTAAACCATCCGCGCCTAACTTGTGAGCCATTAGAGGCAAGCAATCATGGAAATTTTGTGATGGGTTCCGGTTTTGTGGAGATGCCATCTCTGTAACAAAATTTCTTTGGAGATATAGAGAGAGAGAGAGAGAGAGAGAGAGAGGGAGAGAGAAATATAGAAAATTGGGATGTGGGTATTGTTGTTGATAAGAGAGTCATTTGAAGAGTGTTCATATATAGAAGTGGGAGAGATGGGTTTTCCAAGAAGGCGAGGCCATGGTAGACAACTAATGTACAGGAAAGGAAGGAAGGTCAAGACTATTTCCTTGGAGTCGCAGCTGTGTTTCTGGGAAGGTCGTCAAGGGGTAGAATGGTCATATTGAGGGAAAGAAGGAGGTGGGTTTCTTAAATCTTAAGACATAAGAGTGTGTGTTCTCCGCTTCTCTCGGAATTTTTTTTTCTTTTTGACGCGGTCTCTTGAGGGTAAAATGGTCCATGTGTTCGAGGCATCGTTTAAGAGGAAGAATCTTCAGCAGGGGCAGAATTGTCAATATGTTACGGAATAAAATAAAGAAAATGACTTTATAAGTGAGATGGTTAATGAACGAGTCTGGAACTGGTCTTTCTGGTTTAGGAAACTTTTTGGAGGCATGTAGTAATTTCCAAGAAATTTAATTGCTTTTTATAATGTTGTATTGTGTAGTTTAATTTTCTTTTGACCCTTCTTGTATCTTCTTCTATAGAAATTTTACACATTTTTACTTTATAGAGAATTATTAGCATTTAAATGTATCTTCTTACAGTAAATTCTTATACTATTAAGATTAAGT